>JARQOD010000004.1:253309268-253454656 GCA_033576555.1 Oophaga sylvatica | reverse complement strand
TTTTGTAAAAAAAAAATGATTTTTTTGTTTTTACGGCTGTAGGTTATAAAACTTCTGTGAAGCACTTGGAGCTTCATAGCGCTCACCACACTTCTAGATAAGTTCCTTGTGGGGTCTATTTCCAAAATGGGGTCACTTGTGGGGGGTTTCCACTGTTTAGGCGCATCAGGGGCTCTCCAAATGCGACATGACGCCCCCAGACCATTCCATCAAAGTCTGCAATCCAAAACGTCACTACTTCCCTTCCGAGCCCCGACGTGCGGCCATACAGTAGTTTACTCCCACATATTGGGTATCAGCATACTCAGGACAAATTTGACAACAACTTTTGGGGTCCAATTTCTCCTGTTACCCTTGTGAAAATAAAATATTGGGGGCGAAAAAATCATTTTTGTAAAAAAAAAAGGATTTTTTATTTTTACGGCTGTACGTTATAAACTTCTGTGAAGCACTTCGGGGTTCAAAGTGCTCACCACACATCTAGATAAGTTCCTTGTGGGGTCTATTTTCCAAAATGGGGTCACTTGTGGGGGGTTTCCACTGTTTAGACGCATCAGGGGCTCTCCAAATGCGACATGACTCCCCAGACCATTCCATCAAAGTCTGCAATCCAAAACGTCACTACTTCCCTTCCGAGCCCCGACGTGCGCCCATACAGTAGTTTACTCCCACATTTTGGGTATCAGAGTACTCAGGACAAATTGGACAACAACTTTTGGGGTCCAATTTCTCCTGTTACCCTTGTGAAAATAAAATATTGAGGGCGAAAAAATCATTTTTGTAAAAAAAAAAAAGGATTTTTTTTTTTTCGGCTGTACGTTATAAACTTCTGTGAAGCACTTTGGGGTTCAAAGTGCTCACCACACATCTAGATAAGTTCCTTGAGGGGTCTAGTTTCCAAAATGGTTGTAGCGTCGGCGTCCCGGCCCTCTGCCAGGCAGGGACGCCGTTCCCCTTACCAGCGCTCTGCGTCCTCAGCGCCCCGGCGTCCTCGGCGCCCCCGGCATCCTCGGCGTCCTCCTTCCGCCCTGCTGGGTCCGCGCGCTCCTTCCCTGCTGCTGGACTTAGGGCACGCGCCCGCGCCCTCCCCCGCTCTTAAAGGGCCGCGCGCATTTTCCAAATTAGTCTCCGGCCAATGCCGGAGGACTCCACCCTATATTAAGGGCTTCCTCCTTAATGGAGGTGCTCGAGCAATGTTGTTGTTGCACTGTATAACTCTGCTTCAGCCCTCAGCTCCTGGTTCCAGTTGCCTGCCTGTTACCTGTCTGTTTGCTGTCTGCCATCTGACTGCAGCCCTCCCCGGAGGTTCGGACATCACCTGCAGTGATCCCCGGCTATTACAGAGACTCTTGCCTGCTCACTTGGGAGCGATCATCTGCCATCCGACTGCAGCTCTATCCGAAGGTTCGGACTTCATCAGCAGTGATCACCGGCTACTCCAGAGACTCTTGCCTGCTCACTTGGGAGCGATCATCTGCCATCCGACTGCAGCTTTATCCGAAGGTTCGGACATCTCCAGCAGTGATCACCGGCTACTCCAGAGACTCCTGCCTGCTCGCTTGGGAGCGATCATCTGCCATCGGACTGCAGCCTACCAGGAGGCTCCAACATCTCAGGTCGTATAAGCCTGTCTATTCAGAAACTGTCCTGGTCACTTGCTGTGAAAACCTGCCTGTCCAGAGACTGCCCTGGTCACTTGCTGTGACAACCTGCCTGCCCAGAGACTGCCCTGGTCACTTGCTGTGACAACCTGCCTGCCCAGAGACTGCCCGGTCACTAGCCGTGACAACCTGCCTGCCCAGAGACTGCCCTGGTCACTGGCCGTGACAACCTGCCTACCCAGAGACTGCCCTGGTCACTTGCCGTGACAACCTGCCTACACAGAGACTGCCCTGGTCACTTGCCGTGACAACCTGCCTACCCAGAGACTGCCCTGGTCACTTCCCGTGAATTCCTGTCCGTATTCCCCGGGCGCCACCTGCTCTCTTACAAGTATACTGTCTTGTATAATAAAGCTCAGTGGTTTCACCTACCAGACCCGTTGAAGTTTGCTCGGGCCATGGAACCCGGTGGCACCCAAACCCCTTCACTCCCGGAATTGTGTCATGAACTGTCTCGCCAGAGGTCGCAACAGGAGGCCATCCTGGGTCACCTGCGGAACGTCAATTCCCGCCTGGACACTCTGAATTCATCACCAGCAACCACCGCTGGAGCCATGACTCACAATCCGGCAGCCTCGCTGCTTCCCAATTCCGTGGTTTCCATTCCCGGACCCCGACTTTCAGCTCCTCCTAGGTTTGGAGGCGACCCTGCTCTGGCTCGTGGTTTCGTTAACCAGTGCACCCTGCATTTCGAACTCCTGGCATACCAGTTTAACTCTGACCGGGCCAAAATTGCCTTCATCATGTCCCATCTCACCGGAGAGGCTCTGGCCTGGCTTAATCCTCTCTGGGAGAGAGAAGATCCTCTGGTATCTGACCTGCCTGCTTTTCTCTCGGCCTTCCAGAAGGTATTCGACGAACCTGGACGGAGGACCTCCTCTGCATCATCTCTGTTGCGTCTCCGTCAGGAGAGTCTCACCGTTGGTCAATATGCTATACGGTTCCGTACTCTAGCCTCAGAGTTGGCTTGGGACAATAACGCCCTGATTTCGGTCTTCTGGGAGGGTCTGTCCGGCCGTATTAAAGATGAACTGGCCGGTCGGGACATTCCAAACTCCCTTGATTATTTAATAAATCTTGCCAATCGAATTGATCTACGGTTCCAGGAACGTGCCAAAGAGGTCACCCGTGAGAGAAGGTTGCCCCGTCTTGCACCCTCGTTTCAGAGACCTATAACCCCTTCCGTTTCTCCCCAGATGCACACTGCTGAGCCTATGCAGGTCGACCAGACCAAGATGGTCAAAGCCCGTCAAGAGTCACGCCGTGCCGAGAGGAGTTGCTTCTACTGTGGCAGTAAGGAGCACTGGATCCGTACCTGTCCGGAGAGGTCGGGAAACGCCTGTGTCTAGGTTCGCTCGGAGAGGTCCACCTAGACCAGAATAAATCCTCTTCATCTCTGCTGCTGTCTGTCTCTATTCTCATCGGTAAGAACCGTTACTTCGAACTGGCCCAACTTGATTCTGGAGCAGCTGGGAATCTTGTTTCACAGTCTCTAGTAGAGAAGTATCGCATTCCCACCAAACCTCTGGTTGAACCAGTATCTGTTGCTGCTGTGGATGGGGGTCTCCTACCTCGTCCCATCCAACTTATCACCGAAGCCATAACCCTGCAGGTGGGAATGTTGCATTCTGAGAGCATCTCGTTTCATGTTTTACCTGGACTCTCTCATGCTTTCTTACTAGGTCTGCCCTGGCTCCAAAAACATGCACCCGTGCTCGACTGGCAGAATGGAGAGATTCTTCGCTGGGGACAGGACTGTCATAAAACGTGTCTGGTGCCTGTCCATCCCGTCCGTTCTTCTCCTACACCTGCTAATCTTCCTGGACTCCCGATTCCATATTGGTCATTCGCTGATGTCTTTAATAAAAAGGAAGCAGAGACATTACCCCCGCATAGACCATATGATTGCCCGATCGAACTGCTACCCGGTACTACGCCTCCCCGTGGGCGTATTTACCCATTGTCCGCTGCAGAGACCAGGTCGATGTCAGAATATATCGAGGAGAATTTAGCGAAAGGATTCATCCGGAAATCTACCTCCCCGCGGGAGCAGGTTTCTTTTTGTAAAAAAGAAAGACGGATCGCTCCGTCCCTGTATTGACTACAGAGGCCTAAATTTGATCACGGTGAAGAATAAGTACCCTCTTCCGCTCATTCCGGAGTTGTTTGATCGTCTTAGAGGGGCTAGAGTCTTCACTAAACTGGATCTTCGTGGAGCATACAACCTGGTTCGTATCCGTCGAGGAGATGAATGGAAGACGGCATTCAACACCCGGGATGGCCACTACGAGTACCTGGTTATGCCCTTTGGTCTCTGTAATGCTCCAGCAGTCTTTCAGGAGTTGGTCAATGACATCTTCCGGGACCTCCTCTACTCCTGCGTTGTGGTGTACCTTGACGACATCTTGGTCTTCTCTCCGGATCTCCAGTCTCACCGGAGGGATGTTCGTCAGGTTCTGCTCAGGCTCAGGCAGAATCACCTCTTCGCCAAATATGAGAAGTGCCTCTTTGAGCAGACCTCGCTTCCGTTTCTGGGCTACATTATCTCTCAGACAGGCCTACGAATGGATCCGGAGAAACTGTCTGCCATCGAGAAGTGGCCCCGACCAGAGGGGTTGAAGGCCATTCAGCGGTTCCTGGGATTCGCTAACTATTACCGTCTCTTCATACCGCACTTCTCTTCCAGGACTGCTCCAATCTCAGCGCTCACCCGCAAGGATGCTAACCCCAAACAGTGGACGCCCGAAGCAGAGGAGGCCTTTCTTTCCTTGAAACAAGCCTTCTCTTCCGCTCCAGTGCTGCATCGCCCGGACGGCAACAAGCAGTTCTTCCTGGAGGTGGATGCTTCCTCTGCTGGAGCCGGAGCGGTACTTACTCAAAAATCTTCATCCGGGAAGATGGTTTCCTGTGGTTTCTTCTCCAAACTCTTCTCCTCCTCCGAGCGCAACTACTCCATAGGAGATCGAGAGTTATTGGCCATTAAGTTGGCATTGGAGGAGTGGCGTTACCTACTCGAGGGGGCTCTTCATCCGGTAATCATCTACACGGACCACAAAAATCTGTCTTACCTTCAGCATGCTCAGAGACTTAACCCTCGCCAAGCCCGGTGGTCCTTGTTTTTTGCCCGTTTTGATTTTCTTTTGCATTTTCGCCCGGCTGACAAAAACATCAAGGCGGATGCCTTGTCCCGGTCCTTCCTGGTGTCGGATCTCGAAGATGAGCCTAAACATATCATCAATCCCGCCAGAGTGATGCAGGTGGCTCCCGTGAGTCTAAATCGTCTCCCTCCTGGTAAGACGTTCGTATCAGAGACTGATCGGAAGAGAATTCTACATTGGGGTCATTCGTCTAAACTCGCTGGCCACGCTGGTCAGAAAAAGACCCTCCAACTCATTACCCGGCATTATTGGTGGCCTACCCTGCACAAAGACGTAATAGACTTTGTTTCTGCCTGTGTCTCCTGTGCCCGCAACAAAGTTCCGAGACACCTGCCTGCCGGCCGTCTTCTTCCGCTTCCTGTACCCGCTGCTCCCTGGCAACATATAGCCATGGACTTCATTACGGATCTCCCCGTCTCTGCTGGTTGTACGGTCATTTGGGTGGTCGCTGACCGCTTTTCCAAGATGGCTCACTTCATTCCTCTGCCAGGTCTTCCGTCTGCACCCGAGTTGGCTAAAGACTTTATCCGCCACATCTTCCGTCTCCATGGTTTGCCTCGTCACATTGTGTCGGATCGTGGGGTACAGTTCACCTCACGTTTCTGGAGAGCTACTTGTAAGTTACTAGACGTCACCTTGGATTTCTCCTCCGCTTACCATCCACAGTCCAATGGACAAGTTGAGCGAATAAATCAGAATCTGACCAGCTATCTCCGACACTTCGTTAATGCTCATCATTCTGATTGGGTGGAGCTCCTGCCTTGGGCCGAATTCTCTTACAATAATCACGAGAGCGAATCGTCCACCAATTCTCCGTTTTTTATAGTCTTCGGTCAGCACCCTCGGATTCCTGTCCCCGTTTCCATCTCTGTGGACAATCCAGCTGCGGAATCTCTGGTTAGAGAATTCTCCTCCATCTGGGAGAGTACCCGGTCCGCACTCATTCAGTCATCCGAGCGCATGAAAAGACATGCTGACAAGAAACGTCTGGATCCTCCTCAATTCCGTCCTGGGGACAAAGTCTGGCTTTCGTCCAAATATGTTCGGCTCAAAATTCCTTCCTACAAGTTAGGTCCTCGGTTTATCGGTCCTTTTGAGGTCATCAGGCAGATCAACCCAGTGTCCTATAAATTGAAACTCCCGGCCAATTTGCGAATTCCTAACTCTTTTCATGTGTCTCTCCTCAAACCTGTGGTACTTAACTCTTTTTTCAAGTCTACAGGTACACCTCCTGCTCCAGTGTCTGCTGATGATGAATTTGAGGTAGAGAACATTCTGGCCACAAAAAGGGTAGGAAGAAAGACTTATTTTTTGGTGGATTGGAAGGGGTTTGGTCCTGAGGAGAGAACCTGGGAGCCTCGGGAGAACATCCATGCCCCTCTCATCCTAGCTAAATTTCTTTCTGGCCTAAAGAAGGGGGGGCCTAGAGGGGGGGGTACTGTAGCGTCGGCGTCCCGGCCCTCTGCCAGGCAGGGACGCCGTTACCCTTACCAGCGCTCTGCGTCCTCAGCGCCCCCGGCGTCCTCGGCGCCCCCGGCATCCTCGGCGTCCTCCTTCCACCCTGCTGGGTCCGCGCGCTCCTTCCCTGCTGCTGGACTTAGGGCGCGCGCCCGCGCCCTCCCCCGCTCTTACAGGAGCCGCGCGCATTTTCCAAATTAGTCTCCGGCCAATGCCGGAGGACTCCACCCTATATTAAGGGCTTCCTCCTTAATGGAGGTGCCCGAGCAATGTTGTTGTTGCACAGTATAACTCTGCTTCAGCCCTCAGCTCCTGGTTCCAGTTGCCTGCCTGTTACCTGTCTGTTTGCTGTCTGCCATCTGACTGCAGCCCTCCCCGGAGGTTCGGACATCACCTGCAGTGATCCCCGGCTATTACAGAGACTCTTGCCTGCTCACTTGGGAGCGATCATCTGCCATCCGACTGCAGCTCTATCCGAAGGTTCGGACTTCATCAGCAGTAATCACCGGCTACTCCAGAGACTCTTGCCTGCTCACTTGGGAGCGATCATCTGCCATCCGACTGCAGCTTTATCCGAAGGTTCGGACATCTCCAGCAGTGATCACCGGCTACTCCAGAGACTCCTGCCTGCTCGCTTGGGAGCGATCATCTGCCATCGGACTGCAGCCTACCAGGAGGCTCCAACATCTCAGGTCGTATAAGCCTGTCTATTCAGAAACTGTCCTGGTCACTTGCTGTGACAACCTGCCTGTCCAGAGACTGCCCTGGTCACTTGCTGTGACAACCTGCCTGCCCAGAGACTGCCCTGGTCACTTGCTGTGACAACCTGCCTGCCCAGAGACTGCCCTGGTCACTAGCCGTGACAACCTGCCTGCCCAGAGACTGCCCTGGTCACTGGCCGTGACAACCTGCCTACCCAGAGACTGCCCTGGTCACTTGCCGTGACAACCTGCCTACCCAGAGACTGCCCTGGTCACTTGCCGTGACAACCTGCCTACCCAGAGACTGCCCTGGTCACTTCCCGTGAATTCCTGTCCGTATTCCCCGGGCGCCACCTGCTCTCTTACAAGTATACTGTCTTGTATAATAAAGCTCAGTGGTTTCACCTACCAGACCCGTTAAAATGGTGTCATTTGTGGGGGGTTTCCACTGTTTAGGCATATCAGTAGCTCTCCAAACACGACATGGCATCCAGCCAATTCTGCGTTGAAAAAGTCAAACGGCGCTCCTTCCCTTCCAAACTCTGCCATGCACCCAAACAGTGGTTTACTCCCACATATGGGGTATCAGCGCACTCAGGACAAATTGCACAATAACTTTTGGAGTCTTGTTACCCTTGGGAAAATAAAAATTGGGGTGAAAAAATCAATTTTGTGGAAAAAATATGATTTTTTAATTTTACGGCTCTACGTTATAAACTTGTGTGAAGCACTTTGGGGTTCAAATTGCTCACCAAAGATCTAGATAAGTTCCTTAGGGGGTCTATTTTCCCAAATGGGGGCACTTGTGGGGGGTTTCCACTGTTTAGGCACAGCAGGGGCTCTCCAAATGCAACATGGCGTCCAATCTCAATTCCAGCCAATTTTGGTTGGAAAAAGTCAAATGGTGCTCCTTCCATTCCGAGCTCTGCCATGCGCCTAAACAGTGGTTCCCCCCCACATATGGGGTATCAGCGTACTCAGGACAAATTGGACAACAAATTTTGTGGTCCAATTTCTCCTGTTACCCTTGTGAAAATAAAAAATTAGTGACTAAGAGATCATTTTTGTGGGAAAAAAATAGGATTTTTTATTTTCATGCTCGGGCATTATAAACTTGTGTGAAGCACTTGGGGGTTCAAAGTGCTCACCAAAGATCTAGATAAGTTCCTTAGGGGGTCTAGCTTCCAAAATTGGGTCACTTGTGGGGGGTTTCCACTGTTTAGGCTCATCTGGGGCACTACAAATGGAACATGACCCCCATCAATGTTTGCATTCCAAAACGTTACTGCTTCCTTTCCAAGCCCTGCCGTGCGCCCAAACAGTTTCCCCCCCCCACATATGGGGTATCAGCGTACTCAGGACAAATTGGAAAACAACTTTTGGGGTCCAATTTCCTTGGGAAAAATCAAAAATTTGGGACTAAAAAATTATTTTTGTGGAAATTTTTTTTTTTTTTTCACACCCAGGCATTATAAACTTTTGTGAAACACTTTGGGGTTCAAAGTGCTCACAACAGATCTAGATAAGTTCCTTAGGGGGTCTAGTTTCCAAAATGGTGTCACTTGTGGGGGGTTTCCACTGTTTAGGCATATCAGGGGCTCTCCAAACACGACATGGCGTCCAATCTCAATTCCAGCCAATTTTAGTTTGAAAAAGTCAAACGGCGCTCATTCCCTTACGAGCTCTGCCGTGTGCCCAAACAGTGGTTTTCCCCCACACATGGGGTATTGGCGTACTCAGGAGAAATTGCACAACAACTTTATCTGCCCATTTTCTCCTTTTACCCTTGTGAAAATAAAAAAAAGTTTGTAAAAGATCATTTTTGTGGCTAAAAAGTTAAATATTTTTTCCTTCCACATTGCTTCAGCTCCTGTGAAGCACCTGAAGGGTTATTAAACTTCTTGAATGTGGTTTTGAGTACCTTGAGGGGTGCAGTTTTTAGAATGGTGTCACTTTTTGGTATTTTCTGCCATATAGACCCCTCAAAGTGACTTCAAATGTGAGGTGGTCCCTAAAAAAATGGCTTTGTAAATTTTGTTGTAAAAATGAGAAATCACTGGTCAACTTTTAACCCTTATAATTTCCTAACAAAAAAAAATTTTGGTTCCAAAATTGTGCTGATGTAAAGTAGACATGTGGGAAATGTTATTTATTAACTATTTTGTGTGACATATCTCTCTGTTTTAAGGGAAAAAAAATTCAAAGTTTGAAAATTGCAAAATTTTCAAAATTTTCGCCATATTTGCGTTTTTTTCAAAAATAAACGCAAGGTATATCGAAGAAATTTTACTTCTAACGTGAAGTACAATATGTCACGAGAAAACAATCTCAGAATCGCGAAGATCCGTTGAAGCGTTCCAGAGTTATAACCTCATAAAGAGACAGTGGTCAGAATTGTAAAAATTGGCCCGGTCATTAACGTGCAAACCACCCTTGGGGGTGAAGGGTTAAGGAACGCTATGTTAAACCATAACATAGTGAAGACAATGGATTTTGTAATAGTCACTCATCATCATCATCATTGCAATTTAGATGTGACAGTCACAGACATTTCAATTATTTAAGTTAATAAAATCGTTACTTTGTACAGCATGTATGACATGTCCAGCATGGACTCATCAATGTGATGACACAATAATGTACGATAAAAAATAACCATTTAAAAAAACATAATGCATTGTCACAATTTAAGTGTGTGCCTGCAAGTGTAGGTGAAACAAAGGCTACGGATAGCAAAGGTATATTCTATGTCTGTATCAGACTGTGGACAGCCTCTGATGGGTAATGGCGATGTTATACTGTACGTCAATAAAGTCTGCGGCTGCAATCATGCATTTTTTGCTTGTACAGTGTTGAAGAGGGTAAAAGCATGTCTGGTTGCGCAAGGCTTTATCCGTCAACACTACCTTCCTACTGTCACGCGTAGGGTAGGGTAGCGTGTGTCAATTAGATGACTCTATAAAATGTGACGTTACGCAGCGTTATTGCGCCCTAGGGACGCCAAAAATACGACAGCAGTAATCATTTACTGTCTAATACTCCACCTATGACCAACAAAAAAAGAACGTTCCCTCTTTAACAATCTACAAGACTAACAAGCATAATGGTTGACGCTGACTTTATTGAGGTACAGTATTACATCGACATTGTCCATGAGTAACTATGCACTGTGATACCTATATACCATTATTAATTTATATCTGTTGTGGTTGTTTCAACAGCACTTGCAGGTATAACTACCTATTGTCAGTATGCATGATGCACTTTCTAGATGTAATAATTTATTATTGCACATTATTACCAGGTTTACATGCTGGCCATTTCATATATGGTGTGTGAAGTTACAGTTGGCATCAGTATGTGTATTTTATAATGTCTGTCATAAATAAAACTCGTGATGATGATGATGAGGATTTTATGATTCATACATCCATTGACTGCATTATCTTACAGGTACAGATAAAGTTCCTTAAAAAGCATTAATTGATAAGTATGAAATGTACTTTTATGCATTAATTTCAAAAAGTGAACACTATGTTTTAGTTTTTGTTACCATTTCTAATAGACATGTGCAGATATGCGCTGTGATGACAAATTATTATTTGTCCATATTTGTCATAAAAATTTATCATTCTAGGCCTGTAAAACTTCACAATTTCATGTTTTAAGCATAACAATCAGGGTGACGGCTCTTCCCTATTTGGAGCATGTTCGACATGGGTTTTTCTGTGCATGTGTAGGGAACAGGAGACTTCTTGCCGGACACACAGCAGGGGAACAGCTGGCGTTACTGAACCCCACTAACACTATAGCTTGTGTATTGGTGTGTGGACACGACACTTCTGAGCAGCAACTGGCAGTGTTGTAGCCCAGGGAGTAGAGTTCAGGTGGTAGAAAGATGAACATAACAGGAGACATGGATAACGTTGCGAACCAGTTATTTAATCTGAAAACGGACAGACAAATTCTGGCGAGATCCATGCCTTGTTCATTTTCAGAAAAGTAAGCCGGTCTACATTATCGGAGGATAGTCGCATGCGATGGTCTGTTAGTACACCACCTGCAGCACTAAAGACGCGCTCCGATAATACACTGGCAGCAGGGCAAGCCAGCACCTCCAATGCATACTGGCTAAGCTCTGGCCATGTATCCAGCTTAGAGACCCAAAACTTGAATGGGGAAGAGCCATCTGGGAGTACACTGAGAGGGAAAGACATGTAGTCTGTCACCATCTTACGGAAACGTTGCCTCCTGCTGACTGGAGCCGTCTCGGATGGTGTAGACATTTGTGGCGCTGCCACAAAACTTCGCCACATTTGGAACATACTGGTCTTGCCTTTTGAAGAGGCGCTGCTTGTGCTCCCTCTTGTTGCAGAGCTGTCTCCACTGCCTCGACGCACAGAGCTGCTTTGTAAAGCAGTAGCAGCAGCAGCAGTGCTCTCGGCTGGAATGGAAACATTATGGATTGCACCAGTGTGTCTTGGTACTCCCGCATTTTACGCTCCCGGTTCAACGGTGTGATGAGGCTTTGTAAGTTGTCCCGGTAGCGAGGGTCTAGGAGGGTGTACACCCAATAATCAGACGTGGTGAGAATGTGGGCGATGCGGCGGTCGTTTCTCAGGCACTGCAGCATGAAATCAACCATGTGCTGCAGACTCCCAACTGGCCAAGAAATGCTGTCCCCTGCAAGAGGCGTAATCTCTGCCTGCTCTGCATCACCCCACCCTCGCTCTACATACTGAATAGAGCGTTGTGTACCTCCCTCTGGAGCGATGTCTTCCTCCTCCATTGACTCCTCCTCATCCTCCTCACAAAGTGAGCCCTGCCCAGTCCTTTGTGAGGAACCACGTTGCGCTGACTGTCCAGAAGGTGATGGAATTTGTGACTCCTCATCCTCCACCTCTTCCAAAACCTCATCCCTTAGTGCTTGCAGTGTTTTTTGAAGCAGGCAGATAAGGGGGACAGTCAGGCTGACTAGTGCATCATCTGCACTCGCCATCCGCGTTGACTCATCAAACGCACGCAAAACGTGGCAGATGTCCTTCATATAGGCCCACTCAGTAGTGGTGAAGTGTGAACGGCACAAATTGCGAGTTGATTGCGCCTGATGCAGCTGATACTCCATTACTGCTGGCTGCTGCTCACACAACCGCTCCAACATATGTAACGTGGAATTCCACCTGGTGGGTACGTCACATATGATGCGATGTTCAGGAAGGCGAAATCTGCGTTGCAGAGCTGCAATGCGCGATCTGGCGATGCTGGAACGTCGCAAGTGAGCGCACTCTAGGCGGACCTTGTGCAGCAGTGCATCAAGATCCGGATAGTCCCTCAAAAAACTCTGCACGACCAAGTTGAGCACATGTGCCAGACATGGTATGTGAGTGAGGTTGCCAAGGCCCAGAGCTGCCACCAGATTTCGGCCATTGTCACACACTACCAAGCCTGGCTGGAGATTCGCTGGCAAAAACCACACGTCGCTCTCCTGCTTGATGGCATTCCAGAGCTCCTGCGCTGTGTGGCTTCGATTCCCCATGGAAATTAATTTCAGGATGGCCTGTTGACGTTTGGCCACGGCTGTGCTCATATCGGTCGCATCAGGTAAGCGTTCACGGGTCCATGTGGAGGTAGACCGTGACGGCTCCTGCAGCGATGATTCTGAGGAACTGGAGTAGGAGGAGGAGTCAATGTGGACAGACTTGATTCCTGCAATCCTTGGACTTGGCAGAACACATACAGCGCCACTCGCAAGATCTGTACCCGACTCCACAACATTGACCCAATGGGCAGTGAGGGAAAGGTATCGTCCCTGGCCATGGGTACTGGTCCACGCATCGGTGGTCAGGTGGACCTTGCTACTGACGGCGTTTAGTAGCGCATGTTTAATTTTTCCCTCAACATGCTTTTGCAGACCAGGGACGGCTTGCCTGCTGAAAAAAAATCGGCTGGGCACATTGTATTGTGGGACTGCCAATGCCATTAAGTTACGGAAACTGTCAGTCTCCACCAGCCTGAATGACAGCATTTCAAGGGACAGGAGTTTTGCAATGCCAGCATTCAGAGCCTGTGCTCGTGGATGGTTTGCCGAGTATGGCCGTCTTTTATCCCATGCCTGTGCTACCGATGGCTGTTTTGTGGCCTGGGAGTGTGAGGATGACAGGGAACTTGCAGCTGTGGGTGTAATAACACTGGGTCTCTGGACAACAGTGACAGAGGTTCTTCCATGGCGATCCTGTGAGGAAGCCGAACCAGCTGTGTGTGAGCTGGAGGAAGAGGCTCCAACACGAGCTGAAGATGTAGGTGCTGCTGTAGGTTGGCCTACATCTCCAGTGTGTCTTTGTAACTCAACCACGTGCTTTGACCGCACATGTTTCCACATATTTGTGGTATTAAGGTTACTGACACTTTTACCTCTTTTTACTTTTTGATTACACAGCTTGCATTTGACATAGCAAATATCATCTGCAAGTATGTCAAAAAAGGACCACGCAGTGCAAGTCCTGGGAGCGCCCGTTTTGGCTGTTGGAAGAGAACTGCTACGAACGGGTGCCAAACTGGAGGCTACAGGCAACCGAGTCTGCAGCCTACCTCTCCCTACTGTTTGGACCGTTGGGGCAATCTCTTCCTCAGAGCTGCTACCACCACCTTCCTGTTCCTCACGCCATGTTGGGTCTTGGACCTCATCATCTCCACTACCCTCTTCCAACACCTGCTGCTGTTGGGTGGTCTGGCCAGCACCATGCTCAACAGAAACTGGCACCTGAGTCTCATCATCATCAGATGCGTTCTGCGGTGTGCTGACCATCGGCACTGGCTCACCCGCCTCTTCACATTCAGAGAGACACAGCTGTTGCGCATCACTGCATACTGCCTCTTCTTCACATTCCAGAATGCTGCTTGGCTGGGCCCCTGTTTGCAAGCCAACAGATTCTGAGAACAAAAGCAGAGACTCAGCTGGCTCCAGTTCAGAACTCTCTGACTGCCTGGGCAATTTGGCAGGCGGTGAAGAGACAGATGGTTGTTCAACAGTGCTGTGGTCCTGAGAGGAGGTGGAAGCAATTGAAGTCGATGTATTGGCTGCCATCCAACCAACAACGGCTTCAATTTGTTCTTCCCGCAGCAGGGGGTACGCTGAGCTCCTACAAAAGTGTGCATAAAGGAACGCTCACGGGGAAAACTGGTGGATGCTGTGTCACTGGGTGCGGCAGCAGCCACAGAATCCCCACGTCCTCTCCCTGCTGAAACTCCACGGCCACGACCACGTGCCTTACTCCCTGCCTTCTTCATCTTGGTAGATTGATAAAGAAAGTCAGAAAAGTTATAAGGCCTAAGTGTGGTTATTCCTCAGAGACTGCAGTGAACACTGCAGACAACTGTTCAGTAGCTGTGAAAGGCCCCTTTGTGTACTTCTATAGTGTTTGCAACCAATGTATTGTATACGGATGGAAGCGCGTCACACTAATAGATTAGATTTTTTTCAAATATAATGGAGCAGCACCAATTAGAGAAAAATGTGAAGGATGAGGCAGTGACACACGCTCAGCAGACTACAACCAGCAGTGGTTGAAGAACTAACTGGAGCGTAATCTGCACTCAAAAAATGAAAAGCTCACAGACTACAGTGAACACTGCAGACAACTGTTCAGTAGCTGTGAAAGGCCCCTTTGTGTACTTCTATAGTGTTTGCAACCAATGTATTGTATACGGATAGAAGCGCGTCACACTAATAGATTAGATTTTTTTCAAATATAATGGAGCAGCACCAATTAGAGAAAAATGTGAAGGATGAGGCAGTGACACACGCTCAGCAGACTACAACCAGCAGTGGTTGAAGAACTAACTGGAACGTGATCTGCACTCAAAAAATCAAAACCTCACAGACTGCAGTGAACACTGAAACACAACTGTTCACTATCTGTGAAAGGCTCCTTTCTGTACTTCTATAGTGTTTGCAACCAATGTATTGTATACGGATGGAAGCGCGTCACACTAATAGATTAGATTTTTTTCAAATATAATGGAGCAGCACCAATTAGAGAAAAATGTGAAGGATGAGGCAGTGACACACGCTCAGCAGACTACAACCAGCAGTGGTTGAAGAACTAACTGGAGTGTGATCTGCACTCAAAAAAATCAAAACCTCACAGACTGCAGTGAACACTGAAACACAACTGTTCACTATCTGTGAAAGGCTCCTTTCTGTACTTCTATAGTGTTTGCAACCAATGTATTGTATACGGATGGAAGCGCGTCACACTAATAGATTAGATTTTTTTCAAATATAATGGAGCAGCACCAATTAGAGAAAAATGTGAAGGATGAGGCAGTGACACACACTCAGCAGACTACAACCAGCAGTGGTTGAAGAACTAACTGGAGTGTGATCTGCACTCAAAAAAATCAAAACCTCACAGACTGCAGTGAACACTGAAACACAACTGTTCACTATCTGTGAAAGGCTCCTTTCTGTACTTCTATAGTGTTTGCAACCAATGTATTGTATACGGATGGAAGCGCGTCACACTAATAGATTAGATTTTTTTTCAAATATAATGGAGCAGCACCAATTAGAGAAAAATGTGAAGGATGAGGCAGTGACACACGCTCAGCAGACTACAACCAGCAGTGGTTGAAGAACTAACTGGAGCGTGATCTGCACTCAAAAAATCAAAACCTCACAGACTGCAGTGAACACTGAAACACAACTGTTCACTATCTGTGAAAGGCTCCTTTCTGTACTTCTATAGTGTTTGCAACCAATGTATTGTATACGGATGGAAGCGCGTCACACTAATAGATTAGATTTTTTTCAAATATAATGGAGCAGCACCAATTAGAGAAAAATGTGAAGGATGAGGCAGTGACACACGCTCAGCAGACTACAACCAGCAGTGGTTGAAGAACTAACTGGAGCGTGATCTGCACTCAAAAAATCAAAACCTCACAGACTGCAGTGAACACTGAAACACAACTGTTCACTATCTGTGAAAGGCTCCTTTCTGTACTTCTATAGTGTTTGCAACCAATGTATTGTATACGGATGGAAGCGCGTCACACTAATAGATTAGATTTTTTTCAAATATAATGGAGCTGCACCAATTCCACAAAATAAAATAAAAAAAAGAGTCAGTGAGTGACACGTGCAGATGCCTACAAACAGCGGTGGATGCAGAGCAAACTGCAGCGTCACCTGCACTCTCACACACACCTTGCACAGAGCTGTTAAAACAACACTGCAAGGCAAAAGGAAGCTTTACACAGCGGTTGGTGCTAGCCTGCCTACAGCACAGTACACTAAATCGCAATCTCTAACTGTCCCTCAGAGTCAGCACAGCAGCGTTCTGTTCCTAACTGAGTTCACAGCACAATGACGCTAAAATGGCGGCGGCGCCTTTTATAGTGCATTCTGACATCATTTCAGCAGCCAATCACAGCCATGCCATTAGTTAAGATGACCGCAGCATTACAGGATGTGCCCACACTTCATAAGATTCCTCATTGGCTGACTAAAATCACATTGCCTCTCAAAGAATTATGGGAACTTCCGATTCCGGTATACGATATTGGAAAAATATCGGAACTAAGTATCGGAATTCCGATACAGCGAATATCGGCCAATACCCAATACTTGCGGTATCGGAATGCTCAACACTAGCGTGTGTCACTGCCTCATCCTTCAAATTTTTCTCTAATTGGTGCTGCTCCATTATATTTGAAAAAAATCTAATCTATTAGTGTGACGCGCTTCCATCCGTATACAATACATTGGTTGCAAACACTATAGAAGTACAGAAAGGAGCCTTTCACAGATAGTGAACAGTTGTGTTTCAGTGTTCACTGCAGTCTGTGAGGTTTTGATTTTTTGAGTGCAGATCACGCTCCAGTTAGTTCTTCAACCACTGCTGGTTGTAGTCTGCTGAGCGTGTGTCACTGCCTCATCCTTCACATTTTTCTCTAATTGGTGCTGCTCCATTATATTTGAAAAAAATCTAATCTATTAGTGTGACGCGCTTCCATCCGTATACAATACATTGGTTGCAAACACTATAGAAGTACAGAAAGGAGCCTTTCACAGATAGTGAACAGTTGTGTTTCAGTGTTCACTGCAGTCTTTGAGGTTTTGATTTTTTGAGTGCAGATCACGCTCCAGTTAGTTCTTCAACCACTGCTAGTTGTAGTCTGCTGAGCGTGTGTCACTGCCTCATCCTTCACATTTTTCTCTAATTGGTGCTGCTCCATTATATTTGAAAAAAATCTAATCTATTAGTGTGACGCGCTTCCATCCGTATACAATACATTGGTTGCAAACACTATAGAAGTACAGAAAGGAGCCTTTCACAGATAGTGAACAGTTGTGTTTCAGTGTTCACTGCAGTCTGTGAGGTTTTGATTTTTTGAGTGCAGATCACGCTCCAGTTAGTTCTTCAACCACTGCTGGTTGTAGTCTGCTGAGCGTGTGTCACTGCCTCATCCTTCACATTTTTCTCTAATTGGTTCTGCTCCATTATATTTGAAAAAAATCTAATCTATTAGTGTGACGCGCTTCCATCCGTATACAATACATTGGTTGCAAACACTATAGAAGTACACAAAGGGGCCTTTCACAGCTACTGAACAGTTGTCTGCAGTGTTCACTGTAGTCTGTGAGCTTTTCATTTTTTGAGTGCAGATTACGCTCCAGTTAGTTCTTCAACCACTGCTGGTTGTAGTCTGCTGAGCGTGTGTCACTGCCTCATCCTTCACATTTTTCTCTAATTGGTGCTGCTCCATTATATTTGAAAAAAATCTAATCTATTAGTGTGACGCGCTTCCATCCGTATACAATACATTGGGGTTGCAAACACTATAGAAGTACACAAAGGGGCCTTTCACAGCTACTGAACAGTTGTCTGCAGTGTTCACTGCAGTCTCTGAGGAATAACCACACTTAGGCCTTATAACTTTTCTGACTTTCTTTATCAATCTACCAAGATGAAGAAGGCAGGGAGTAAGGCACGTGGTCGTGGCCGTGGAGTTTCAGCAGGGAGAGGACGTGGGGATTCTGTGGCTGCTGCCGCACCCAGTGACACAGCATCCACCAGTTTTCCCCGTGAGCGTTCCTTTATGTGCACTTTTGTAGGAGCTCAGCGTACCCCCCTGCTGCGGGAAGAACAAATTGAAGCCGTTGTTGGTTGGATGGCAGCCAATGCATCGACTTCAATTGCTTCCACCTCCTCTCAGGACCACAGCACTGTTGAACAACCATCTGTCTCTTCACCGCCTGCCAAATTGCCCAGGCACTCAGAGAGTTCTGAACTGGAGCCAGCTGAGTCTCTGCTTCTGTTCTCAGAATCTGTTGGCTTGCAAACAGGGGCCCAGCCAAGCAGCATTCTGGAATGTGAAGAAGAGGCAGTATGCAGTGATGCGCAACAGCTGTGTCTCTCTGAATGTGAAGAGGCGGGTGAGCCAGTGCCGATGGTCAGCACACCGCAGAACGCATCTGATGATGATGAGACTCAGGTGCCAGTTTCTGTTGAGCATGGTGCTGGCCAGACCACCCAACAGCAGCAGGTGTTGGAAGAGGGTAGTGGAGATGATGAGGTCCAAGACCCAACATGGCGTGAGGAACAGGAAGGTGGTGGTAGCAGCTCTGAGGAAGAGATTGCCCCAACGGTCCAAACAGTAGGGAGAGGTAGGCTGCAGACTCGGTTGCCTGTAGCCTCCAGTTTGGCACCCGTTCGTAGCAGTTCTCTTCCAACAGCCAAAACGGGCACTCCCAGGACTTGCACTGCGTGGTCCTTTTTTGACATACTTGCAGATGATATTTGCTATGTCAAATGCAAGCTGTGTAATCAAAAAGTAAAAAGAGGTAAAAGTGTCAGTAACCTTAATACCACAAATATGTGGAAACATGTGCGGTCAAAGCACGTGGTTGAGTTACAAAGACACACTGGAGATGTAGGCCAACCTACAGCAGCACCTACATCTTCAGCTCGTGTTGGAGCATCTTCCTCCAGCTCACACACAGCTGGTTCGGCTTCCTCACAGGATCGCCATGGAAGAACCTCTGTCACTGTTGTCCAGAGACCCAGTGTTATTACACCCACAGCTGCAAGTTCCCTGTCATCCTCACACTCCCAGGCCACAAAACAGCCATCGGTAGCACAGGCATGGGATAAAAGACGGCCATACTCGGCAAACCATCCACGAGCACAGGCTCTGAATGCTGGCATTGCAAAACTCCTGTCCCTTGAAATGCTGTCATTCAGGCTGGTGGAGACTGACAGTTTCCGTAACTTAATGGCATTGGCAGTCCCACAATACAATGTGCCCAGCCGATTTTATTTCAGCAGGCAAGCCGTCCCTGGTCTGCAAAAGCATGTTAAGGGAAAAATTAAACATGCGCTACTAAACGCCGTCAGTAGCAAGGTCCACCTGACCACCGATGCGTGGACCAGTACCCATGGCCAGGGACGATACCTTTCCCTCACTGCCCATTGGGTCAATGTTTTGGAGCCGGGTACAGATCTTGCGAGTGGCGCTGTACGTGTTCTGCCAACTCCAAGGATTGCAGGAATCAAGTCTGTCCACATTGACTCCTCCTCCTACTCCAGTTCCTCAGAATCATCGCTGCAGGAGCCGTCACGGTCTACCTCCACATGGACCCGTGAACGCTTACCTGATGCGACCGATATGAGCACAGCCGTGGCCAAACGTCAACAGGCCGTCCTGAAATTAATTTCCATGGGGAATCGAAGCCACACAGCGCAGGAGCTCTGGAATGCCATCAAGCAGGAAAGCGACGTGTGGTTTTTGCCAGCGATGTTATGTTTCGGTAGCTGAGGAGTGCAGGTAAAAAAGGCAATACACCAGAGCAGTTGGAATCTATGAGATTGCAGTACCCTGCCTAACCACCACAACTAGAGGCAGCCGTGGAGCGTTCCTACGTTGGTCCTAGACGCCTCGTCACAGCCTGAGAAACTAACTACACCTAAAGATAGAAATAGGAAAGCTATCTGCCCCGGAGCAGAACCCCAAAGATAATAGAAAGCCCCCAAACAAGTAATGGCGGTGTAAGGTTCTGTGTACATGTTCCTGAAACTCAGTTTGTTCGTCAGCCATTTTACTTTCTGTCTTGCTGCAGCTATTTTGCCCTCAGTCAGAATGGAGTTTCCAGCTTGCATGTTCCCACCCTGATTCTCTCCTTTGCTTCTTAAGCAGCCACAGCTGAGCAATCAGTGCTTCAGAATCTAGCCTGCAGTGAACCTGTGACCTGACTCCTAAAGCCTTGGACCCTGTACTCCAGCTATTCCTACTGAGGAACTCTGAAGCACTTGTGGACTCTGAACCCTGCTCTTTGAAAGACCCACGTTTGCATGGACTTACGGTAACAGAGAAGAAGATCCTGAACCTGTTGTGGAGAGTGATTGCTGAGCTTAGATTACTCTGGCCTGCTGTGTCTCCTGCTTCTGTGTCTGCAAACTGTGTGACTATTTTTGCCAACTTGTATGAAGGAATACAAGACTTTCTATATCAAACCTGTGTCTCATGTATTTTCATCGCACCCAAGCACAAGACGCTATATGAACTGTACTACATACATTACAAGATTCTGAAGCCAAACGTTAGTGTCTGCTGGTCTGGAAAGGCTGTGTCTTTTGTAACTGTGGATATCGGATGTCCGGTTGTACTTTCTGTGATGACAGTGGTTGTGACTTCTCACAACCATTCAAGGTGAGCAATTCCCTTAAGTGTTTTTTTTTCTGCAGTGTTACCACAGGTAAACACTATTGTTTTTTTTTTTTTTCTTTTCTCTTTTTTGTCTGCTGTAACTGTGGATATCAGATGTCCGGGTGAACTTTCTGTGATGATAGTGGTTGTGACTAGAGTTGAGCGATACTTTCCGATATCCTAAAGTATCGGAATCGGAATGGTATCGCCGATATCACTAAAATATCGGCGATACCCGATATCGATACCGGAAGTCCCATGTAAGTCTATGGGAACAAAATATCGAAATTAAAAAAAACCCATTCTTGCCTTGTTGGTTAATTGTACATGAAGGAAAACAAGAAAGAGTAATGTAGAATGTATTGGGGAAGGTTGAGGAGACATTAAAGGCATAGATGTTTAACCCAATCAAATGGAATAGCATAAATATTTTTTTTTTTAAAGATGTTCGGATTGACGAAGAAATTGACAATGTTAACGTTTTTTATATTTTGGCAAATATGTATATTACACAACTTCCATGCTCTTCATCTTCACCTTTTTAACTTTTCACACACTTTCTCCTTCATAATCTTCTGCAGCATCATCTTTTTCATCAAATTATTCTTCATCTTCACCTTCTTTATCTTCTTCTTAAACTTCTTGCTATTCATCTTTGTTAACATTACTCATATTCTTCTTATTAAACTATTATTCTTATTCATATTCTGCTTCATCTTCTTCATCATATTCTTATTTGTGACAGAGAATCCTGTACTTGTAATCTGTCAAAGTATGAATTTTTCATCCTTCCGTTCTTGCTGTCACAAAGATTTAAATTACAACAGTATTTGTCCGTGTTCAGTTTAGCCTGCAGCAGCAGGCATTTTCCAGGGGCACCACGAGGAGGAACGGACTCACCCCATACACTGCTTAGTCTTCTTCTGCTTAGAATTTAGAGCATATATTTTGCTCTTCATTTTGGTCTTATACTTCATGTTCTTCTGCTTTTAGATCTTCTGCTTATTGTTCTTGTGTCTCTTGTTCCGTATCTTGTATTTGTAGCACAATCTTGTACCAGCTGATGTTACTGGGACACGGTTACTAAGCAGGAGGTACCTGTGCTCCAAAGCACTACCAAGGACCAGCAGACGTTGCTGGAACTCGGATACCAAGATGGAGGCACCTAGGCCAAAGGCACTGCGGAGAACCAGCTGACGGTACTGGAACCCGGAGGGGCAGCAGAAGGAAAAGAGCCAATGGCACAACCGAGGACCAGCTGACGTTACTGGGACACGGTTACTAAGCAGGAGGTACCTGTGCTCCAAAGCACTACCAAGGACCAGCAGACGTTGCTGGAACTCGGATACCAAGATGGAGGCACCTAGGCCAAAGGCACTGCGGAGAACCAGCTGACGGTACTGGAACCCGGAGGGGCAGCAGAAGGAAAAGAGCCAATGGCACAACCGAGGACCAGCTGACGTTACTGAACCCCAGTAACACAGGAGCAAGTGTTGACTGTGCTAACAGCACTTCCGAGCAACAACTGGCGGTGTTGGAGCCCAGGGTCAAGGAGGATGTTTAAATACTAGATCAAGTAATTTCCTTGTTACCTGTCAATTTTAAATGTCTATACTTCAAACAAGAGAAAGATAACCTTTACTACCATAAGATGATGATTTCATTTAAACTAATATCTAGATAAATAAAGAATTGACAAACATAAACACATACATTAACATGTTGAACAGCAATGCAAACCACAAAATAAATTAGTTAAGGAATCTGCTATACGGTTGTACATAAAAGCATACAAGTACATATCTGAATCCATTAATGATGGATAAGTAACAGTATGTACACCATTTTTATTGTATAGACAATGAATGTCTGACTTCAAAACATCATCAGCATTACAAGTTATCTGTGACATTACTAAAATGTTACATTTGCTGAATAATGTCACTAAACAGTTTATACAAAATTATACAATTTCCATCATGTAATACTCATAATATGTGGCAATAATCATGTTTATTAACAAACATAACCTTTAAAAAGTGCATAGTGCATAGTGAAAATTGCTATTTATGCCTGACTGTCGACTTGCAAGCATGACAACGGATAGATAAGGTATATATAGATGAGACTGCATAGCCACAGATGGTGAATGGCGATGTAATACTGTACCTCAATAAAGTGTGCGTCACTACTACATAATTTTTTTTATATAGCTTTATAAACAGGGTACGTGGATGTATGCTTGCGCCTTTGTTTTGACGCACAGACTGCCTTCCTGCTGAGACGCGTTGGGTAGTGAACAGTTGTGTGCAGTGTTCACTGTAGTCTGAGGTTTTCCTTTTTGGAGTGCAGATCACGCTCCAGTTAGTTCTTCAACCACTGCTGGTTGTAGTCTGCTGAGCGTGTGTCACTGGCACATCCTTGAAATTTTTCTCTAATTGTTGCTGCTCCACTCTATTACAAATAAATAAAATCTATTAGTGTGACGCGCTTCCATCCGTATACAATACATTGGTTGCAAACACTATAGAAGTACACAAAGGGGCCTTTCACACCTACTGAACAGTTGTGTGCAGTGTTCACTGCAGTCTCTGCGGAATAACCACACTTAGGCCTTATAACTTTTCAGACTTTCTTTATCAATCTACCAAGATGAAGAAGGCAGGGAGTAAGGCACGTGGTCGTGGAGTTTCTTCAGGGAGAGGACGTGGGGATTCTGTGGCTGCTGCGGCCCCCAGTGACACAGCATCCACCAGTTTTCCCCGGGCCGTGAGCGTTCCTTTATGCGCACTTTTGTAGGAGCTCGGAGTACCCCCCTGCTGCGGGAAGAACAAATTGAAGCCGTTGTTGTTTGGATCTCAGCCAATGCATCGACTTCAATTGCTTCCACCTCCTCTCAGGACCACAGCACTGTTGGGCAACCATCTGTCTCTTCACCGCCTGGCAAATTGCCCAGGCAGTCAGAGAGTTCTGTACAGGAGCCAGCTGAGTGTCTGCTTCTGTTCTCAGAATCTATTGGCTTGCAAACAGGGGCCCAGCCAAGCAGCATTCTGTAATGTGAAGAAGAGGGAGTATGCAGTGATGCGCAACAGCTGTGTCTCTCTGAATCTGAAGAGGCGGGTGAGACAGTGCCGATGGTCAGCACACCGCAGAACGCATCTGATGATGATGATGAGACCCAGGTGCCAGTTTCTGTTGAGCATGGTGCTGGCCAGACCACCCAACAGCAGGTGTTGGAAGAGGGTAGTGGAGATGATGAGGTCCAATACCCAACATGGCATGAAGAACAGGAAGGTGGTGGGAGCAGCTCAGAGGAATAATAATAATATTTATTTATATAGCGCCATCATATTCCGCAGCGCTTTACAGTTTAGCAGTTTCAGAACACAAGTCATAAGTAACAACGTTAACAATACAATAATTTAAGCTAAATAAGTCGCCCCTGCTCGTGACAGCTTACAATGTACAATGAGATGGGGGAGATACAAAGTATAGGTGTTTATATACAATGGTGCATTTACAATGATGTTCCAGCCATCTTAAGGGACTGAGGGATGGAGATAGTGAATGGGCTAGAGACACACACACACTTACACAGAATACATAGAATGACTTTGATTAGTGAATGTGATAGGCCGCTCTGAACAAATGTGTTTTGAGGGAGCGCCTGAAACCATGCAAATTGTGGATAGTCCTAATTTCTTGGGGTACAGCATTCCAGAGGATTGGCGTAGAGCAGGAGAAGTCTTGGAGTCGGGAGTGGGAGGTACGTATTAGTGCAGAGGTTAGTCGAAAGTCGTTTGCAGAGCGCAGCAGTCGGTTAGGCCGATAGATAGAAATGAGGGAGGAGATGTAGGAGGGGTGCTGCACTGTGGAGAGCTTTGTGGGTGAGAACCAGTACTTTGGTTGAAAGCTGGGAGAGGCCTAGAGAAATGGTTAGTGATAGAAGGAAGATAGAGGAAGACATTGCCCCAACGGTACAAACAGGAGGGAGAGTTAGGCTGCAGACTCGGTTGCCTGTAGCCTCCAGTTTGGCACCTGTTCGGAGCAGTTGTCTTCCAAAAGTCAAAACGTGCGCTCCCAGGACTTGCACTGCGTGGTCCTTTTTTCACACACTTGCACATGATATTTGCTATGTGAAATGCAAGCTGTGTAATCAAAAATTAAAAATAGCTAAAAGTGTCAGTCACCTCAATACCACAAATATGTGGAAACATGTGCGGACAAAGCACGTAGTTGAGTTACAAAGACACACTGGAGATGTAGGCCAACCTACAGCAGCACCTACATCTTCAGGTTGTGTTGAAGCCTCTTCATCGAGCTCACACACAGCTGGTTATGCTTCCTCACAGGATCGCCATGGAAGAACCTCGGCCACTGTTGTCCAGAGACAAACTGTTATTCCACACACAGCAGCAAGTTCCCTGTCATCCTCACACTCCCAGGCCACAAAACAGCCAGCGGTAGCACAGGCATGGGATAAAACACGGCCATACTCCGCAAACCATGCACGAGCACAGGCTCTGAATGCTGGCATTGCAAAACTCCTGTCCCTTGAAATGCTGTGATTCAGGCTGGTGGAGACAGACAGTTTCCGTAACTGAATATCATTGTCAATCCCACAATACAATGTGCCAAGCCGATTTCATTTCAGCAGGCAAGCCGTCCCTGGTCTGCAAAAGCATGTTGAGGGAAAAATTAAACATGCGCTACTAAAAGCCCTCAGTAGCAAGGTCCACCTGACCACCGATGCGTGGACCAGTACCCATTGTTATGATCTGCTACAACCAGTAAGGAAAGAAGGGAATTCTGTCCCTACAATACAACTAAGCTGAATCCCTACGATGTAACGGGGAACCTGATCCTGCGACCAGACCCGCTAAAGTCCTCATCTAGTGTGAACGAAGACCTATAGTTGCGAGGGAGTAATCCCTACAAGATCTAGGGACTGGGAGAAAAGGTGGACACCTCCTAACATAAATTGTAGCATGGATAATTAAACAGAAAAATAAATACTTTGTGATCCTAACATCAAGCAAAACTCACAGATTAAGGCACCTAAGCACCCGGCTAGCTTAACAGTAGATAATACAATGAAGTCAAGCAAAGCCAGAAGGGCGGAGCCAGACTAAATAGGGAAAAAAGGTCATGTGACCAGCAAACTGAAACAAAACCTAACAAGAGGGTTCTAACACCCATGGCCAGGGACAATACCTTTCCCTCACTGCCCATTGGGTCAATGTTGTGCAGCCGGGTACTGATCTTGCGAGTGGCGCTGTACGTGTTCTGCCAACTCCAAGGATTGCAGGAATCAAGTCTGTACACATTGATTCCTCCTATTCCAGTTCCTCAGAATCATCGCTGCAGGAGCCGTCACGGTCTACCTCCACATGGACCCGTGAACGTTTACCTGTTGCGACCGATATGAGCACAGCCGTGTCCAAATGTCAACAGGCCATCCTGAAATTAATTTCCATGGGGAATCTTAGCCACACAGCGCAGGAGCTCTGTAATGCCATAAAGCAGGAGAGCGACGTGTGGTTTTTGGAAGAGAATCTACAGGCAGGCTTGGTAGTGTGTGACAATGGCCGAAATCTGGTGTCAGCTCTGGGCCTTGGCAACCTCACTCACATACCATGTCTGTCATATGTGCTCAACTTGGTCGTGCAGAGTTTTTTGAGGGACTATCCGGATCTTGATGCACTGCTGCACAAGGTCCGCCTAGAGTGCGCTCACTTGCGACGTTCCAGCATGGCCAGATCGCTGATTGCAGCTCTGCAACGCAGATTTCACCTTCATGAACATCGCATTATATGTGACGTACCCACCAGGTGGAATTCCTCGTTACATATGTTGGAGCGGTTGTGTGAGCAGCAGCCAACAGTAATGGAGTATCAGCTGCATCAGGCGCAGTCAACTCGCAATTTGCGGCGTTCACACTTCACCACTACTGAGTGGGCCTCTATAATAAGAATAATAATATTATTTATTTATATAGCGCCATAATATTCCGCAGTGCTTTACAGTTTAACAGTTTCAAAACACGAGTCATAAGTAACAACGTTAACAATACAATAATTAAAGCAAAATCAGCCGCCCCTGCTGGTGAAAGCTTACAATCTACAATGAGGTGTGGGAGATACAAAGTACAGGTGTTTATATACAATGGTGTTTTTACAATGATGGTCCAGCCATTTTAAGGAAGTGAGGGATGCATGGAGATAGTGAATGGGCTACACACACAGAATTACACATAGAATGACTTTGATTAGTGAATGTGATAGGCCACTGTGAACAAATGTGTTTGAGGGAGCGCCTGAAACCATCCAAATTGCGGATAGTCCTAATTTCTTGGGGTAGAGCATTCCAGAGGATTGGCGCAGGCGGGTGAAGTCTTGGAGTTGGGAGTGGGAGGTACGGATTAGTGCAGAGGTTAGTCGAAGGTCGTTTGCAGAGTGCAGCAGTCGGTTAGGCCGATAAATATAAATAAGGGAGGAGATGTAGGGGGGTGCTGCGCTGTGGAGAGCTATGTTGGTGAGAACCAGTAATTAGAATTGGATCCTATAATGAATGGGCAGCCACTGCCAGTGTAATGAGTGGCGAATAACTCTATGAAGGATATCTGCCACGTTTTGCGTGCGTTTGATGAGTCAACGCGGATGGCGAGTGCAGATGATGCACTAGTCAGCCTGACTGTCCCCCTTATCTGCCTGCTTCAAAAAACACTGCAAGCACTAAGGCATGAGGTTTTGGAAGAGGTGGAGGATGAGGAGTCACAAATTCCATCACCTTCTGGACAGTCAGCGCAACGTGGTTCCTCACAAAGGGCTGGAGGACTTTCAAAGTACCATGCTGTATCAACAATTGAACCTCCAGAGTCGCTGTCTATATTTTCATAACCATTACAAACTTTTAATGTATTTACAAAGCACATAATGTACATTTTTTGTCTATCCTTTTGTAATGCTATTGTGTTTCCATAAACTGATGTTACAGAATTATGATACAAAGTTTTTAAATTTTGAGTTTTAAATTTTGTAAATTTATATGTATTTGAAGGACTTTGTGAGGAGGATGAGGAGTCACAAATTCCATCACCTTCTGGACAGTCAGCGCAACGTGGTTCCTCACAAAGGGCTGGAGGACTTTCAAAGTACCATGCTGTATCAACAATTGAACCTCCAGAGTCGCTGTCTATATTTTCATAACCATTACAAACTTTTAATGTATTTACAAAGCACATAATGTACATTTTTTGTCTATCCTTTTGTAATGCTATTGTGTTTCCATAAACTGATGTTACAGAATTATGATACAAAGTTTTTAAATTTTGAGTTTTAAATTTTGTAAATTTATATGTATTTGAAGGACTTTGTGAGGAGGATGAGGAGTCACAAATTCCATCACCTTCTGGACAGTCAGCGCAACGTGGTTCCTCACAAAGGGCTGGAGGACTTTCAAAGTACCATGCTGTATCAACAATTGAACCTCCAGAGTCGCTGTCTATATTTTCATAACCATTACAAACTTTTAATGTATTTACAAAGCACATAATGTACATTTTTTGTCTATCCTTTTGTAATGCTATTGTGTTTCCATAAACTGATGTTACAGAATTATGATACAAAGTTTTTAAATTTTGAGTTTTAAATTTTGTAAATTTATATGTATTTGAAGGACTTTGTGAGGAGGATGAGGAGGAGTCAATGGAGGAGGAAGACATCGCTCCAGAGGGAGGTAGACAATGCTCTAGTCAGTATGTAGACCAAGGGTGGGGTGATGCACAGCAGGCGGAGATGACGCCTCTTGCAGGGGACAACGTTTCTTGGCCAGTTGGGAGTCTGCAGCACATGGTTGATTTCATGCTGCAGTGGCTGAGAAACGACCGCCGCATCGAACACATTCACACCACGTCTGATTATTGGGTGTACACCCTCCTAGACCCTCGCTACCGGGACAACTTACAAAGCCTCATCACACCGTTGAACCGGGAGCGTAAAATGCGGAAGTACCAAGACACACTGGTGCAATCCATAATGTTCTCCATTCCAGCCGAGAGCACTGCTGCTGCTACTGATTTACAAAGCAGCTCTGTGCGTCGAGGCAGTGGAGACAGCTCTGCAACAAGAGGGAGCACAAGCAGCGCCTCTGCACAGGGCAAGAACAGTATGTTCCAAATGTGTCGAAGTTTTGTGGCAGCGCCACCAATGTCTACACCATCCGAGACGGCTCCAGTCAGCAGGAGGCAACATTTCCGTAAGATGGTGACAGACTACATGTCTTGCCCTCTCAGTGTACTCCCAGATGGCTCTTCCCCATTCAAGTTTTGTGTCTCTAAGCTGGATACATGGCCAGAGCTTAGCCAGTATGCATTGGAGGTGCTGGCTTGATCTGCTGGCAGTGTATTATCGGAGCGCGTCTTTACTGCTGCAGGTGGTGTACTAACAGACCGTTGCATGCGACTATCCTACGATAATGTAGAACGGCTTACTTTTCTGAAAATGAACTAGGCATGGATCTCGCCTGAATTTGCCTGTCCGGTTTCAGATTAACTAACTGGTTGACAACGTTTTCCATGTCTCCTGTTATGTTCATCTTTCTACCACCTGAGCTATACTCCCTGGGCTACAACACTGCCAGTTGCTGCTCAGAAGTGTCGTGTCCACAGACCAATACACAAGCTATAGTGATAGTGGGGTTCAGTAACGCCTGCTGTTCCCCTGCTGTGTGTCCGGCAAAAATTACTGCTACCTACCTACACATGTTTAAAAAAACATGACATGTTAAAGTGGCTAGTGCTACACATAGATATCAGGCTACACCCTTATTTCTAAGCTGTAAACAAGTGAAACGTCAAATTTAAAACCATTCAATGATTAGTGTTGGTAACAAATCTGTAACTAAATAATTGTGACATATTATGGCAGATATCCACATGTCTAACACAAATGCTAACACAAAAGCATACTTATGCTATAGGGTACTGATGGTGAACCTTCTCACTCCATAACTTTGACCAATCCAACTCACATCATGCCTCAAATGCTGCAATGTTGGAAGTGCATAATGTGGGTTGAACTTTGACAACAGCTGCAGTGCGAAGGTTATCCTTCTGTGTTCTTGGCTTTTAAATAAAAGCATACAAGTAAATATAATAATACATTGTTGATTAAGGGACATGATGTACACCTGTAATATTGTGCAAACAATGGATGTAGGACTATTCCTCTTCAACATTACTTATATTTGTGTCATTTGAAAAAATACATATTTTAGTTAAAAATTAAAAACCCATGTTCAGTAGCTGTGAAAGGCCCGTTTCTGTACTTCTATAGTGTTTGCAACCAATGTATTGTATACGGATGGAAGCGCGTCACACTAATAGATTAGATTTATTTTAAATGGAATGTAGCAGAACCAATTGGAGATAAATGAAAAGGATGAGCCACTGAGACACGCTCAGCAGAGTACAAGCAGCAGTGCTTGAACATGTAACTGGAGCGTGATCTGCACTCAAAAAAGTAAAAAACACAGACTGAAGTGAACACTGAAACACAACTGTCCACAATCTGTGAAAAGCTCCTTTCTGTACTTCTATAGTGTTTGCAACCAATGTATTGTATACGGATGGAAGCGCGTCACACTAATAGATTAGATTTATTTTAAATGGAATGTAGCAGAACCAATTGGAGATAAATGAAAAGGATGAGCCACTGAGACACGCTCAGCAGAGTACAAGCAGCAGTGCTTGAACATGTAACTGGAGCGTGATCTGCACTCAAAAAAGTAAAAAACACAGACTGAAGTGAACACTGAAACACAACTGTCCACAATCTGTGAAAAGCTCCTTTCTGTACTTCTATAGTGTTTGCAAGTTGCAACCAATGTATTGTATACGGATGGAAGCGCGTCACACTAATAGATTAGATTTATTTTAAATGGAATGTAGCAGAACCAATTGGAGATAAATGAAAAGGATGAGCCACTGAGACACGCTCAGCAGAGTACAAGCAGCAGTGCTTGAACATGTAACTGGAGCGTGATCTGCACTCAAAAAAGTAAAAAACACAGACTGAAGTGAACACTGAAACACAACTGTCCACAATCTGTGAAAAGCTCCTTTCTGTACTTCTATATGTTTGCAACCAATGTATTGTATACGGATGGAAGCGCGTCACACTAATAGATTAGATTTATTTTAAATGGAATGTAGCAGAACCAATTGGAGATAAATGAAAAGGATGAGCCACTGAGACACGCTCAGCAGAGTACAAGCAGCAGTGCTTGAACATGTAACTGGAGCGTGATCTGCACTCAAAAAAGTAAAAAACACAGACTGAAGTGAACACTGAAACACAACTGTCCACAATCTGTGAAAAGCTCCTTTCTGTACTTCTATAGTGTTTGCAACCAATGTATTGTATACGGATGGAAGCACGTCACACTAATAGATTTGATTTTTTTTTCTAATATAATGGAGCTGCACCAATTCCACAAAATAAAAAAAAAAAAAAAAAAAAAAAGAGTCAGTGACACGTGCAGATGCCTACAAACAGCGGTGGATGCAGAGCAAACTGCAGCGTCACCTGCACTGTCACACACACACCTTGCACAGAGCTGTTAAAACAACACTGGCAAAATGAAGCTTTACACAGCGGTTGGTAAACTAGCCTGCCTCAAGCACAGTAGTACACAAAATCGCAATATCTAACTGTCCCTCAGAGTGAGCAGAGTAGCGTTCTGTCCCTTACTGAGTTCACAGCACAGTGACGCTAAAATGGCGGCGGCGCCTTTTATAGTGCATTCTGACATCATTTCAGCAGCCAATCACAGCCATGCCATTAGTTAAGATGACCGCAGCATTACAGGATGTGCCCACACTTCGTAGGATTCCTCATTGGCTGACTAAAATCACATTGCCTCTCAAAGAATTATGGGAACTTCCGATTCCGGTATACGATATGGAAAAAGTATCGGAATTAAGTATCGGAATTCCGATAACGCGAATATCGGCCGATACCCGATACTTGCGGTATCGGAATGCTCAACACTAGTTGTGACTTCTCACAACCATTCCAGGTGAGCAATTCCCTTAATTTTTTTTTTCTCTCTGCAGTGTTACCACAGGTAAACACTATTGTTTTTTTTTTTTTTCTCCTCTCCTCTTCTTCCAGTACTCCTGTCTTAAAGATCTGGAAAATGGAGGCCCGCATAAAGGAACTTTGCGGAGTGACTGATAATATCCTTACAGATTTGCAGAATATAAAGACCCGTTTTTCAAGCCTACAGGACCTCACTAATCACAATTTGCAAGTGTTTGGACAGACTGCCCAGGATTTGCGAGCCAGGATTGAGGTTCTAGAGGAGCGAGTCCAGACTCCTGCCGTAGCCCCGAGTTCTGGGATTCCCAAGTTGCCCCCTTTTCGTTTTGGCGGTGAACGTGAGAAATTCAGGGGATTTATTAATCAATGCAATCTTTTTTTTTCTGCACATGCTTCACAATTTCCCACTGAACGATCTAAGGTGCTTACTATAATTATGTTGCTTACCAACAAGGCTTTGATGTGGGCAAACCCTCTGATTGAGACTGAGGATGATTGTTTGAATCACCTTGATGCTTTTATTTCAGCCATGGGGCAGGTGTTTGATGACCCCAATCGAGGTGCAACAGCTGAAGCAGCCATGTTAGCTTTGCGCCAAGGTAAGCACTCGGTAGCTGAATATGCCTTGGATTTCAGGAGATGGGCCCTTGATACCACCTGGGACAGTTCCGCCAAAAAATCTATTTTTCGAAAGGGGTTATCTCCACTGATTAAGGATGAACTTGCTCGTGCCGACCCTCCCACTGCGTTAGGTGACTTTATTAACTACTGCATCCGTATTGATACTCGTCTGACTGAACGCAGGCAAGAGAGATGGTTCGAAAGCAATCGCACTAACCTTTTCCTACCTTCCTCTCCAGCTAAGGAACCTTTGAGTAGGATTACACGGGAACCTGAACCTGAACCCATGCAGGTAGACTCTTTACAACGACGGGTTAGTGATGCACGCAAGGAACATCGTTTTAAGGAGAATCTATGTTTCTATTGTGGTAAGTCAGGGCACTTCATTATAAACTGCCCCAGCCGTTCTCGTAAGACTACTGCAGCACTCATTCATTGTGAGTGTTGCGAGAGGGGATCTGTCAGGTCCGAGCCTCAGGCTCCAGAGAGATCTGCAGCAACAGATCTTGATTTCTCGGACTTAAACTCCGTTACCTCTGAGGACGTTGACTGTGTAAACGCTGCCATTTTTCAAGTTTCCTCAGCGGTGTCCCAGCTGAGTTGTAAGAAAAACAATTCTCATTGCTTTCTTTCCATCAAACTCTGGGTTGACTCAGCTTGGGTGTCTAGCTCTGCTATGATCGACTCAGGGGCAAGTGGAAATTTTATGGATGTCTCCTTTGCTCTGAAACAGGGGATACGTTCAGTGAAGAAGGCTACTCCAGTACAGATGGAAACTGTGGATGGCTCCCTGCTGACCTCTGGACCAGTGGATCAGGAAACAGAGCCTTTGAGGGTTCTTATGGGTAAAGATCATCAAGAGAAACTGTCCTTTATGCTTATCTCTTCTCCCCACTTTCCCATTATTCTAGGGCTACCATGGCTGCAGGCTCAGAATCCTACCATTAACTGGGAGACCAAGGAATTACACTTTCCAGAGAAACAGATGAGTCCAAAAGTTTCAGCTTGCTCTATTCCTAAAGGAACCATGTCAGTCCCTGAACTACCAGCTGTATACCAGGACTATGTGGATTTATGTGACAAGAAGAACGCTGACCAGCTTCCTCCTCACCGTCCATATGATTGTCCAATTGAATTATTGCCTGGAGCAGAGATACCTTTTGGTAAGATCTACCCCCTGGCGGGGCCCGAGCTAAAGGCTTTAAAGGATTACATAGACGAAAATCTAGCCAAGGGCTTCATACGCCCCTCTTCATCTCCTGCAGGTGCACCCATCTTCTTTGTAAAGAAGAAAGATGGATCTCTGAGACCATGCGTAGACTATAGGGAACTCAATAAGGTTACTATTAGAAACCGTTATCCATTGCCTTTAATCCCTGAGTTATTGGAGAGAGTGCGACATGCCAAAATTTTCTCTAAACTAGATCTTCGTGGGGCCTATAACTTAGTCCGTATTAGACCTGGGGATGAATGGAAGACTGCATTCAGGTCACGCTATGGACACTTTGAATATCTAGTTATGCCTTTTGGTCTGAGTACCGCCCCAGCCACTTTCCAACACTTGGTGAATGACATCTTCAGGGATCTCCTAGATACATTCGTGGTAATTTATTTGGATGATATTCTAATTTTTTCTAACTCCACAGAGGAACATCATGGACATGTGAGAATGGTCTTGGAACGTCTAAGACAAAATCATCTTTACATCAAACTTGAAAAGTGTGAATTCCATAGGACCGAAATTCAATTTCTGGGGTATGTACTGTCTACACAAGGAATTAGTATGGATGGAAGCAAAACCCAAGCCATCAAGGATTGGCCAAGTCCTAGAAATGTGAAGGAGGTACAGCGCTTCATCGGGTTTGCCAACTTCTATAGACGTTTCATTAGAAATTTCTCTGAGGTAGTGTCACCTATCACCCAACTTACCCGGAAAGAGTCTAGGTTCTCCTGGACTCCCCAAGCCCAGGAAGCATTTTCCCGTCTAAAAGATAAATTTACCACTGCACCTATACTAGTACATCCCAACCCCGAGCTTGCCTTCATAATAGAGGTGGATGCTTCAGACTGTGCCGTTGGAGCTATACTCTCTCAGAGAACAGGTGAGAAGAATGTCTTGCATCCCTGTGCCTTCTTTTCCCAGCAGTTGTCTTCGGCTGAGAGGAACTACGATGTGGGCAATAGAGAGTTGTTGGCCATTATTGCCGCCTTCAAAGAATGGAAACACCTTCTTCAGGGAGCTGCACAGCAAATAGTCGTCCTGACAGACCATCGTAACCTTGAGTTTATCAGGTCGGCTAAGTGCCTGACTCCTCGCCAGGCTCGCTGGAATCTTTTCTTAAACCAATTTAATTTTATCATTTCTTATAGACCAGGATCGCGCAATGGAAAGGCTGATGCACTCTCTAGGATTTACTCAGCAGAGACACGTCCAATTACTACTCCTAAGACTATTCTTCCTGACTCTAGATTCCTAGGAGTAATTCATAATCAAGACCTACTTAAGGACATCAAGGAAGCATACCATGCGGATTCCTTTTTGGCACAACCCCCAAGGGACGTAAGTCTTGTCTTTAAGAATGGTGTGTGGATTCAGGGACAACGTCTGTATATTCCTGAAACAGTCAGATTGAGAGTATTGCAACTCATTCACGATTCCAAGATAGCTGGGCATAGAGGAATTCTAAAGACACAGGAATTTCTTTCTCGTTTCTTTTGGTGGCCCACTTGCAGGAAGGATGTTTTAAACTATGTCACTTCATGTGAAGTCTGTGCAAGATGCAAAACACCTCGCTCCTCACCACTAGTCTGTTACAGCCTCTTCCCACCCCGTCCCGCCCGTGGGGATCCATTTCTATGGACTTCATTGTGGAGTTACCAACCTCTTAAGGGAAGAACACCATTCTAGTGGTGGTTGACCGTCTAACAAAGGCAGCTCATTTTATCCCTTGTGTCGGCTTACCCACTGCAAAACAGACATCAGATTTGATGATTAAAGATGTGTTTCGCTTACATGGAGTACCGGATGAGGTTATTTCGGATCGAGGGGTGCAATTCACTTCTAGGTTTTGGCAAAATTTCTGTGCAGCATTGGACATTAAAGTAAACCTTTCTTCTGCTTTTCATCCCCAGACTAATGGACAGACCGAACGAACCAATCAAACCCTGGAGCAGTATCTCCGCTGCTTTATCTGCCACCTACAGGATGATTGGGTGGATCTACTTCCATTAGCTGAGTTTTCGTATAACAACTCTCAGAGTGCCTCCACTAAGCAGTCTCCTTTTTACTCTAATCTAGGTTATCATCCTAACATTCTACCATGATTTCCCATAGAAACGCCTTTACCAGCAGTGGCTGAAAGAATCACGTCTTTACAGAAAAATATGGATCTTCTAAAGGAGAATCTGGAATCGGCTCAGGAAAGGTACAAGAAAGCAGCAGATAAATTTCGTAAACCTGCACCAGCTTTCAAGGTAGGAGACTTGGTCTGGCTGTCAACCAGAAATCTTAAGTTAAGGATTCCATCGTCTAAGTTGGGACATAAGTACATTGGACCCTATAAAATCAGTAAAATTATAAGTGCCGTTGCTTGTCGTCTTCAACTGCCCAGAACTATGAGAATCCACCCTGTCTTTCATGTATCCCTACTAAAGGCTGCGACACCCAATGCGTTTCCTGGACGTTCTTCTCCTTGCCCTGACCCAGTGCTAGTCGATGGTCAGGAAGAATTTGTGGTGGAAAGGATTTTAGATTCCAGGTTGTATAGAAATCAGTTACAATATCTGATTAAATGGCAGGGCTACCCAGTGGAGGACAACTCATGGGAACCAGTCAATAACGTTAATGCTCCTCGCTTGCTCCGTCAGTTTCATCAGAGGTACCCACACAAGCCTGGTCTGAGGTCATCCGGAGGTTGTCCCTAAGGGGGGAGTAATGTAAGGTTCTGTGTACTTGTTCCTGAAACTCAGTTTGTTCGTCAGCCATTTTACTTTCTGTCTTGCTGCAGCTATTTTGCCCTCAGTCAGAATGGAGTTTCCAGCTTGCATGTTCCCGCCCTGATTCTCTCCTTTGCTTCTTAAGCAGCCACAGCTGAACAATCAGTGCTTCAGAATCTAGCCTGCAGTGAACCTGTGACCTGACTCCTAAAGCCTTGGACCCTGTACTCCAGCTATTCCTACTGAGGAACTCTGAAGCACTTGTGGACTCTGAACCCTGCTCTTTGAAAGACCCACGTTTGCATGGACTTACGGTAACAGAGAAGAAGATCCTGAACCTGTTGTGGAGAGTGATTGCTGAGCTTAGATTACTCTGGCCTGCTGTGTCTCCTGCTTCTGTGTCTGCAAACTGTGTGACTATTTTTGCCAACTTGTATGAAGGAATACAAGACTTTCTATATCAAACCTGTGTCTCATGTATTTTCATCGCACCCAAGCACAAGACGCTATATGAACTGTACTACATACATTACAGGCGGTTAGACAAGAAGAAATACTGACACAGAAAGAAAATAGTATGAGCAAACTCTGGGGCCCAAACTAACTAAATAGAAAAGGATAGGAAGGGTACTTACTGCAATCCCAGAAAACCCTGAAAAGCACCAACTCTACTAATTTCAAAATCACCTGAGATCACACGACCTCTACCACCTAAATTAGTTCTCTGGTGTAACAAAATCAAAACAGCAGCCACTGAAAAAACTGGAAAAAGCAAAAGTACAAACATCAGTGGCTGAACTAAACTGAGAGGGAAAAAGCCCCGGAGGGGACCCAGAAGGCCCCCACAGAAGTGCAGGACAAAATGCAAAAATGTAACACAAAAACAAAAAGAAGAAAATGTTTATCTGTTAGCAGGAGATGCAGACACGACACAGCAGGCTACAAGGGAAACAGGAATGAAGGATTCAGACCAGAACAATTGATCACCGGCAACCCTGATGGGAAGGTGACTCCCTTATATAAGACCAGTCAGTAACACCTGATTCCCAGTCCTCACAATCTTCACTGAACAGACCAGTACCGCTTGTAACCACCAGAGGGAGTCTCTGCTCAGAACTCATCTCAAACCCATTCACAACAGTACCCCCCCTTGAGGAGGGGTCACCGAACCCTCATTTGTGCAACCAGGTCGGTCAGGATGAGTTCTATGATACGCACGGATGAGTCTCCTAGCATGGCTGTCCGAAGCAAACACCCAAGAATTGTCCTCCTGACCATAACCTCTCCACTTAACCAAATACTGGAGTTTCCGTCTAGAAAAACGAGAATCCAATATTTTCTCAACCAAATACTCCAGATTGCCCTCAACCAAAACAGGTTCAGGAGGCGCAGCCATAGGAACCACTGGCTCGACAAACCTCTTCAATAAGGACTTGTGGAACACGTTATGGATCTTAAATGTCCCTGGAAGAAGTAAACGAAAAGAAACAGGATTAAGAATCTCCATGATCTTATAAGGTCCAATGAACCTAGGCTTAAACTTAGGAGATGCAACTCTCATAGGGATATTTCTTGAGGACAACCAGACCAAGTCCCCCACTTTAAACCGAGGACCATCAGTCCTATGCGGTTAGCAAACCGCTGGGCCTTCTCCTGAGAGAGGGACAACCTCTCCACTACCTGGTCCCAAATCTGTTGCATACGCTCCACAACAGAGTCAACACCTGGACAGACAGAAGCCTCCGTCTGTCCTGAAGAAAATCGAGGGTGAAACCCAGAATTACAGAAAAACGGAGACATCAAAGTGGCAGAGCTAGCCCTATTATTAAGAGCAAACTCAGCCAAAGGCAAAAAAGAGACCCAGTCATCCTGATCAGCAGACACAAAGCATCTAAGATAAGTCTCCAATGTCTGGTTTGTTCTCTCAGTTTGACCATTGGTCTGAGGATGAAATGCCGAGGAGAAAGACAATTGAACACCCAGTTTAGAACAAAAAGTCCTCCAAAATCTGGAAACAAACTGGACTCCTCTGTCAGACACAATGTTCTCAGGAATGCCGTGTAAACGAACCACGTGCTGAAGGAACAACGGCACCAATTCAGAGGAGGAAGGCAACTTAGGTAATGGCACAAGATGTATCATTTTGGAAAACCTATCACAAATTACCCAGATGGTGGTCATTCTCTGAGAAACAGGAAGGTCGGAAATGAAATCCATAGAGATATGGGTCCATGGTCTCTTGGGCACAGGCAATGGCATCAACAAACCACTAGAGCGAGAGCAAGGCTTGGAGCGAGAGCAAGTCCCGCAGGACTGCACAAATTCCCTGACATCACGAGACAAGGTAGGCCCTTAAAAGGACCGACTAACCAAGTCTCTGGTACCAAAAATTCCGGGATGCCCAGCCAATGCGGAACAATGAATCTCAGACATCACACTCTTTTTCCACTGGTCCGGGACAAACAATTTTCCAACAGGGCAGCACTCGGGCCTATCCTCCTGACACCCCTCCAGAGCAAGTCTCAAATTGGGCGAGATGGCGGAAAGAACTACACCCTCTTTCAAAATAACAGAAGGATCAGATAACTCAGGAGAGTCCGCAAGGAAACTCCTCGAGAGGGCATCCGCCTTAACATTCTTAGTGCCAGGAAGAAAGGAAACCACAAAATTAAAACGTGTGAAAAACAAGGCCCACCTGGCCTGTCTAGGATTGAGTCGCTTGGCAGATTCCAGATAGACCAGATTCTTATGGTCCGTAAGGACCACCATCTGATGTTTGGCTCCCTCCAGCCAATGTCTCCACTCTTCAAAAGCCCACTTCATGGCCAATAACTCCCGATTACCCACGTCATAATTACGTTCAGTAGGAGAAAATTTTCGAGAGAAAAAGGCACAAGGGTTACTTTTAGAGGTCTCTGGATCTTTTTGGGACAAAACGGCACCTGCCCCAATTTCAGAGGCATCAACCTCCACCTGAAATGGCAGAGAAACATCAGGCTGCCGTAGAACAGGAGCAGAAGTGAATCTCTGCTTAAGTTCCTGAAACGCAGAGACTGCCTCAGGAAGCCAATTCACCACATCAGAACCCTTTCTGGTCAAATCAGTTAATGGTTTAACAATAACCGAGAAATTACCAATAAATTTACGATAAAAATTGGCAAAACCCAAAAATCTCTGAAGAGCCTTTAATGAAGTAGGTTGGACCCAATCACAGATGGCCTGAACCTTGACCGGGTCCATTTCAATAACAGATGGGGACAAAATGAATCCCAGAAATGAGATCCTCTGTACGCCAAAAAGACACTTTGATCCCTTCACATACAGAGCATTCTCTCTCAAAATCTGGAACACAGTTCGAACATGTTTCACATGAGAGTCCCAGTCATTAGAAAAAATCAAGATATCATCCAAATAAACAATCAGAAATTTGTCCACAAAATCCCTGAAAATGTCATTCATGAAGGACTGGAAGACGGAAGGAGCATTAGTGAGCCCAAAGGGCATCACTAGGTACTCAAAATGCCCTTCGGGGGTATTGAATGCCGTCTTCCATTCATCCCCGTGCTTAATGCGAATAAGGTTATACGCCCCCCTGAGGTCAAGCTTGGTAAACCAAGTAGCGTTTTTCACCCTGGAAAACAGGTCAGAAATCAAGGGTAACGGGTATTGATATTTCACAGTAATATTGTTCAAGAGACGATAATCAATACACGGCCTTAATGAACCATCTTTTTTGGCCACAAAGAAAAAACCGGCACCTAAGGGTGAAGAGGATGGTCTGATATGACCCTTCTCCAATGATTCCTTGATATAAGACCGCATAGCGTCATGTTCAGGTACAGACAAGTTAAAAAGGCGACCTTTAGGGAATTTACTACCCGGCACTAATTCAATAGCGCAGTCATAGCTCCTATGGGGAGGCAAGGATGCAGATTTACTTTCGCTAAACACATCAGAAAAATCAATCAAAAAGTCAGGAACATCCTGAGCCTGGGGGGAGGCAGAAAAAACAGGAGTGTTGGTATTAACACATTGGCAGCCCCAACTGGTTACAGACACAGATTTCCAATCCAAAACAGGATTATGAGACTGTAACCAAGGGAAACCCAGCATGATAATGTCATGCAGATTATACAGAACCAAAAATTTGCAGCACTCCTGGTGATCAGGTTCAACCCTCATTATCACCTAAGTAGAAAACTGGGGTTTATTCTCAGCCAAAGGGGTAGAATCGATCCCAGTAGGGGAATAGACTTCTGTAGGGGTATCAAGGGAAACCCACAACGTTTAGCAAAATCATAATCCATCAGGTTAATAGCTGCTCCAGAATCAACGAAAGCCTGAGCAGAAAATGAGGACAGAGAGCATATCAGAGTGACAGTTAATAAAAACTTAGTCTGAACACTACCCAAAAAACTGAGCGTGCAAAACGTCTTCCCCGCTTAGGGCAGACTGAAATAGCATGAGAGGCATCACCACAGTAGAAACATAACCCATTGCGCTTTCGAAACTCATGACGCTGTGCCCCAGACACCACTCTATCACACTGCATGAGTTCAGAAGGCAACACCATTCCACGCATACTTCTCCGCTCACGCAAACGTCTGTCAATTTGAATCGCTAATGACATAGAATCATTGAGACCAGAGGGGACAGGGAATCCACCATAACATCCTTTACATTATCTGACAGACCCTTCCGGAAAAGGGCTGCCAAAGCGTCGTCATTCCATTTGGTCAGGACTGCCCACCTACGGAATCTCTGACAGTATAACTCAGCGTCATAAGGCCCTGATTTAATGCCAACAAGGCTTTTTCAGCTTGATCAGTGACATTAGGCTCATCGTACAATAACCCCAAAGCCTGAAAAAATGCATCAACATCACTCAAAACAGGATCCCCAGGTGTCAGGGAAAAAGCCCATCCTGAGGATCGCCGCGCAGGAGAGAGATGATAATTTGAACCTGCTGCGCTGCGTTCCCTGAGGACTTAGATTTTAAGGCAAAAAACAATTTACAATTATTTTTGAAATTCTGAAACTTAGCTCGATCCCCAAAAACAAATCTGGCATGGGGATCCTAGGTTCCACAACAGGCAACCTAGCAAGATATGCAGCAATACTCTGAACCTCAGTGGCAAGCTGATCCACACGGCCAGACAACCGTGCAAACTCCATTGAGAGAAAAGATCCTCCCCAGCACCCAGAGATACAGAGGGAAAAAAATGCAACAAACAGAAAAATATCTCTGACAACTCTGACAACCTTTTTTCTTTCACAATATTTTTTCCCTTCTGTGAGTACCATACAATTATCAATTTTTAGGCCGGTGATACTGTTACGTTTCGGTAGCTGAGGAGTGCAGGTAAAAAAGGCAATACACCAGAGCAGTTGGAATCTATGAGATTGCAGTACCCTGACTAACCACCACAACTAGAGGCAGCCGTGGAGCGTTCCTACGTTGGTCCTAGACGCCTCGTCACAGCCTGAGAAACTAACTACACCTAAAGATAGAAATAGGAAAGCTATCTGCCCCGGAGCAGAACCCCAAAGATAATAGAAAGCCCCCAAACAAGTAATGGCGGTTAGACAAGAAGAAATACTGACACAGAAAGAAAATAGTATGAGCAAACTCTGGGGCCCAAACTAACTAAATAGAAAAGGATAGGAAGGGTACTTACTGCAATCCCAGAAAACCCTGAAAAGCACCAACTCTACTAATTTCAAAATCACCTGAGATCACACGACCTCTACCACCTAAATTAGTTCTCTGGTGTAACAAAATCAAAACAGCAGCCACTGAAAAAACTGGAAAAAGCAAAAGTACAAACATCAGTGGCTGAACTAAACTGAGAGGGCAAAGCCCCGGAGGGGACCCAGAAGGCCCCCACAGAAGTGCAGGACAAAATGCAAAAATATAGCACAAAAACAAAAAGAAGAAAATGTCTTATCTGTTAGCAGGAGATGCAGACACGACACAGCAGGCTACAAGGGAAACAGGAATGAAGGATTCAGACCAGAACAATTGATCACCGGCAACCCTGATGGAAAGGTGACTCCCTTATATAAGACCAGTCAGTAACACCTGATTCCCAGTCCTCACAATCTTCACTGAACAGACCAGTACCGCTTGTAACCACCAGAGGGAGTCTCTGCTCAGAACTCATCTCAAACCCATTCACAACACAGCGAATCTCCAGCCAGGCTTGGTAGTGTGTGACAATGGCCGAAATCTGGTGGCAGCTCTGGGCCTTGGCAACCTCACTCACATACCATGTCTGGCACATGTGCTCAACTTGGTCGTGCAGAGTTTTTTGAGGGACTATCCGGATCTTGATGCACTGCTGCACAAGGTCCGCCTAGAGTGCGCTCACTTGCGACGTTCCAGCATCGCCAGATCGCGCATTGCAGCTCTGCAACGCAGATTTCGCCTTCCTGAACATCGCATCATATGTGACGTACCCACCAGGTGAAATTCCACGTTACATATGTTGGAGCGGTTGTGTGAGCAGCAGCCAGCAGTAATGGAGTATCAGCTGCATCAGGCGCAATCAACTCGCAATTTGCGCCGTTCACACTTCACCACTACTGAGTGGGCCTCTATGAAGGACATCTGCCACGTTTTGCGTGCGTTTGATGAGTCAACGCGGATGGCGAGTGCAGATGATGCACTAGTCAGCCTGACTGTCCCCCTTATCTGCCTGCTTCAAAAACACTGCAAGCACTAAGGGATGAGGTTTTGGAAGAGGTGGAGGATGAGGAGTCACAAATTCCATCACCTTCTGGACAGTCAGCGCAACGTGGTTCCTCACAAAGGGCTGGGCAGGGCTCACTTTGTGAGGAGGATGAGGAGGAGTCAATGGAGGAGGAAGACATCGCTCCAGAGGGAGGTACACAACGCTCTAGTCAGTATGTAGAGCGAGGGTGGGGTGATGCAGAGCAGGCAGAGATTACGCCTCTTGCAGGGGACAGCGTTTCTTGGCCAGTTGGGAGTCTGCAGCACATGGTTGATTTCATGCTGCAGTGCCTGAGAAACGACCGCCGCATCGCCCACATTCTCACCACGTCTGATTATTGGGTGTACACCCTCCTAGACCCTCGCTACCGGGACAACTTACAAAGCCTCATCACACCGTTGAACCGGGAGCGTAAAATGCGGGAGTACCAAGACACACTGGTGCAATCCATAATGTTCTCCATTCCAGCCGAGAGCACTGCTGCTGCTGCTACTGCTTTACAAAGCAGCTCTGTGCGTCGAGGCAGTGGAGACAGCTCTGCAACAAGAGGGAGCACAAGCAGCGCCTCTTCAAAAGGCAAGACCAGTATGTTCCAAATGTGGCGAAGTTTTGTGGCAGCGCCACAAATGTCTACACCATCCGAGACGGCTCCAGTCAGCAGGAGGCAACGTTTCCGTAAGATGGTGACAGACTACATGTCTTTCCCTCTCAGTGTACTCCCAGATGGCTCTTCCCATTCAAGTTTTGGGTCTCTAAGCTGGATACATGGCCAGAGCTTAGCCAGTATGCATTGGAGGTGCTGGCTTGCCCTGCTGCCAGTGTATTATCGGAGCGCGTCTTTAGTGCTGCAGGTGGTGTACTAACAGACCGTCGCATGCGACTATCCTCCGATAATGTAGACCGGCTTACTTTTCTGAAAATGAACAAGGCATGGATCTCGCCAGAATTTGTCTGTCCGTTTTCAGATTAAATAACTGGTTCGCAACGTTATCCATGTCTCCTGTTATGTTCATCTTTCTACCACCTGAACTCTACTCCCTGGGCTACAACACTGCCAGTTGCTGCTCAGAAGTGTCATGTCCACAGACCAATACACAAGCTATAGTGTTAGTGGGGTTCAGTAACGCCAGCTGTTCCCCTGCTGTGTGTCCGGCAAGAAGTCTCCTGTTCCTAAACATGCACAGAAAAACCCATGTCGAACATGCTCCAAATAGGGAAGAGCCGTCACCCTGATTGTTATGCTTAAAACATGAAATTGTGAAGTTTTCCAGGCCTAGAATGATAAATTTTTATGACAAATATAGACAAATAATAATTTGTCATCACAGCGCATATCTGCACATGTCTATTAGAAATGGTAACAAAAACTAAAACATAGTGTTCACTTTTTGAAATTAATGCATAAAAGTACATTTCATACTTATCAATTAATGCTTTTTAAGGAACTTTATCTGTACCTGTAAGATAATGCAGTCAATGGATGTACGAATCATAAAATCCTCATCATCATCATCACGAGTTTTATTTATGACAGACATTATAAAATACACATACTGATGCCAACTGTAACTTCACACACCATATATGAAATGGCCAGCATGTAAACCTGGTAATAATGTTCAATAATAAATTATTACATCTAGAAAGTGCATCATGCATACTGACAATAGGTAGTTATACCTGCAAGTGCTGTTGAAACAACCACAACAGATATCAATTAATAATGGTATATAGGTATCACAGTGCATAGTTACTCATGGACAATGTCGATGTAATACTGTACCTCAATAAAGTCAGCGTCAACCATTATGCTTGTTAGTCTTGTAGATTGTTAAAGAGGGAACGTTCTTTTTTTGTTGGTCATAGGTGGAGTATTAGACAGTAAATGATTACTGCTGTCGTATTTTTGGCGTTCCATAGGGCGCAATAACGCTGCGTAACGTCACATTTTATAGAGTCATCTAATTGACACACGCTACCCTACCCTACGCGTGACAGTAGGAAGGTAGTGTTGACGGATAAAGCCTTGCGCAACCAGACATGCTTTTACCCTCTTCCACACTGTACAAGCAAAAAATGCATGATTGCAGCCGCAGACTTTATTGACGTACAGTATAACATCGCCATTACCCATCAGAGGCTGTCCACTGTATGATACAGACATAGAATATACCTTTGCTATCCGTAGCCTTTGTTTCACCTACACTTGCAGGCACACACTTAAATTGTGACAATGCATTATGTTTTTTTAAATGGTTATTTTTTATCGTACATTATACTGTAGACTGTGAGCCTCGCGGGCATGGTCCTCTCTCTTCTGTACTTGTGTGTCCCTTGTCTAGCACATGTTTATTGTATCTGTCTATATTTTTCCTTTTCATATGTAAAGCGCCATGGAATAAATGGCGCTATATAAATGTATAATAATAATAATAATAATAATAATTATTGTGTCATCACATTGATGAGTCCATGCTGGACATGTCATACATGCTGTACAAAGTAACGATTTTATTAACTTAAATAATTGAAATGTCTATGACTGTCACATCTAAATTGCAATGATGATGATGATGAGTGACTATTACAAAATCCATTGTCTTCACTATGTTATGGTTTAACATAGTGTTCCTTAAGCATTATTCATAAATACAAAAATGGACTTTTATTCTTAAATTTACAACACTATATTTTGTAACCAATTTTTTGGGTGGTGTGTTGTTCCATTTCTTGTTGGCATGTGCATATATGCGTTTATATTTGCAGTGTCTTTATTTTTATTCTTGAAGTTAGGAAACATGTGTATCTTCGTACCGTGTTAGCCAGTAGATAGAAAAATATTTAGACTTGAGAGTCCGCAGTGGTTGTTACCTTTTAATGGATAACTGAAAAGATGGTAACAAATTGCAAGCTTTCGAGGCTACTCACGTCTCTTCATCAGGCAAAGACTAAAACAAAAAATGAAGCATCACATATTTCTATACACAACAGGACACAGGAATAGTGAAATAGTTAAGACAAGTAAGTGACGTGTAGCAGAACTCTCATTATCACAGACGGATGAACATAAATATTGGAACAGTTCCTAGATAAGGATAGAAAGTTTTATTGCCCTCTGATTGGGGTCTGGTTTTGTGTTTTCATGCCCTGGAAGGGCAGAGACGCAGATTCCTTAATTGATATAGAATGACATAAATCCGTGTGATCTATTCATTCCATCACTAACAGTGTCAAAGGTCATATGAGCTTATATTCTGAAACCTTTGTATCTTTCTCATATTTGAAGTTATATTTTAATACCAGTAATTCCATATCCATCATGCTATGACCGGGCATACAAAATTGTTTTGACACAGGTAAATCCATTATTTTTTCTCTTATTGTGTGGCGCTGATAATTCATCCTTGTTCTCATTTTTTGGCCGGTCTCCCCTCACTTGTCCCTCCCTCACTTGTCTTACCTATTCCTGTGTCCTGTTGTGTGTAGAAATATGTGATTCTTCATTTTTTGTTTTAGTCTTAGCCTGATGAAGAGACCTGAGTAGTCTCGAAAGCTTGGAATTTGTTACCATATTTTCAGTTAGCCATTAAACGGTATCAACCACAGAGGACTCTCAAGTATAAATATTTTTCTATTCTTGGAATTGAAATTCATCATTTTATTGTCCTAGTAAAACTTCATTTATTCTTCTTTGAAGTACATACATTTGCAATGGCCACGTAACAAGGCAATAACTCAATATTTCATGCCTACACCCTCCTTGACCCTGGGCTTCAACACCGCCAGTTGCTGCTCAGAAGTGTTAGATGCACAGATGAAAACAATCGCTGATGTGTTTGTGGAGTTCAGTAACGCCTGCTGTTCCCCTGCTGTGTGTCTGGCAAAAATTACTGCTGCTAACTACAACTTCAACTTCAAACTTCTCATACTAGGCCTCTGCCTACACCCTCCTTGACCCTGGGCTTCAACACCGCCAGTTGCTGCTCAGAAGTGTTAGATGCACAGATGAAAACAATCGCTGATGTGTTTGTGGGGTTCAGTAACGCCTGCTGTTCCCCTGCTGTGTGTCCGGCAAAAATTACTGCTAGCTACCTAATCATGGTGAAAAAAACATGACATGTCAAAGTGTCTAGTGCTACACATAGATATTAGGCTACACCCTGATTTCTAAGCTGTAAACATTTGAAACGTCAACTTTAAAACCATAAAATGATTAGTCTTTGTCACAAATCTGTTACAAAATAATTGTGACATATTATTACAGATATGCACATGTCGAAAACAAATGCAAACACAAAAGCCTACTTATGCTATAGGATATTGATGGTCAACCTTGTCACTCCATAGCTTAGACAAATCCAACTCACATCATGACTCAAATTCTGCAATGTTGGAAGTGCATAATGTGGGTTGAACTTTGACAACTGCTGCAGTGCGAAGGTTATACTTCAGTGTTCTTGCCTTTTAAATAAAAGCATACAAGTAAATATAATAATCCAATGTTGATTAAGGGACGTGATGTACACCTGTAATATTGTGCAAACAATGCATGTAGGAATAGTCCTCTTCAACATTACTTATATTTGTGTCATTTTAAAAAAATACATATTTAATTAGAAAGTTAACAGCCCATATCATAAAGGTCCTTCATGTAAACATGATAATCGCTAACAAAAATCATGCATTACCTTGGTAAAGTCAATAGTGCATAGTCACAATAGCAAAATATATACCTGTAAGTGGTGCTGAAAGAACGACAACTGATAGAATAGGTGAATGATATCTATTTATCAGACTGAATAGCGACACCTGTACAATGTCGATATAATACTGTACCTTAACAAAACAGCTGTGTCACACCTCACACTCGTTTTTCTTGTAGCTTGTTATGTAATAGGACACATGCGTGTATGTTTCATCATAGGTGCATGTTTACTGAGTAAAGCAGTCATGACAACGCCTTTGTGTTGTCGGTACGCTTGCGATGATGAACGATGCGCACCGTGAATGTTAGTCTGCGTCATAAGACGTACAGACGCTCCAATACCCAACGCGTCACAGCAGGAAGCCAGTCTGTGCGTCCAAACAAAGGCGCAACCATACATGCACGTAACCTTTTATAAAGCTATGTAAAAAAAAGGATGTAGTAGTAACGCACACTTTATTGAGGTACAGTATTACATCGCCATTCACCATCTGTGGCTATGCAGTCTCATCTATATATACCTTATCTATCCGTTGTCATACTTGCAAGTCCACAGTCAGGCATAAATATCTGTTTTCACTCTGCACTATGCACTTTTTAAATTTTTTGTTTGTTAATATAAATGATTGGCACATATTATCAGTATTACATGATGGAAATTTTAGATATTTTTAAAAAATTTTTAGTGATATTATTCACCAAATGTAAAGTTTTATGAATGTCAAAGATAACTTGTAATGCTGATTATGTTTTTAAGTCAGCCATTCATTGTCTACACAACAAAAATGGTGTACATACTGTTACTTAGCCATCATTAATGGATTCTGATATGTACTTGTATGCTTTTATTTTAAACCGTATAGCAGATTATTTAACCTATTTTAATTGTGGTTTGCATTGCTTTTCAACATGTTAATGTATGCGTTTATGTTTGTAAATTATTAATTTACATATATTTTTTAAGTAAAATCATCATCTTATGGTACTAAAGGTTATATTTCTCTTGTTTGGAGTATAGACATTTTTAATTGACACGTAACAAGGAAAATACTTGATATAGTATTTAAACATCCTCCTTGACCCTGGGCTCCAACACCGCCAGTTGTTGCTCGGAAGTGCTGTTAGCGCAGTGAACACTTGCTCCTGTGTTACTGGGGTTCAGTAATGTCAGCTGTTCCCCTGCTGTGTGAACGGCAAAAAGTCCTGCTGCCTCCACCATGTTCTCTTCTCATCCCTGGGCTACAACACCGCCAGTTGTTGCTCGGAAGTGCTGTTAGCACAGTGAACACTTGCTCCTGTGTTACTGGGGTTCAGTAATGTCAGCTGTTCCCCTGCTGTGTGAATGGCAAAAAGTCCTGCTGCCTCCACCATGTTCTCTTCTCATTCCTGGGCTACAACACCGCCAGTTGTTGCTCGGAAGTGCTGTTAGCACAGTGAACACTTGCTCCTGTGTTACTGGGGTTCAGTAATGTCAGCTGTTCCCCTGCTGTGTGAACGGCAAAAAGTCCTGCTGCCTCCACCATGTTCTCTTCTCATTCCTGGGCTACAACACCGCCAGTTGTTGCTCGGAAGTGCTGTTAGCACAGTGAACACTTGCTCCTGTGTTACTGGGGTTCAGTAATGTCAGCTGTTCCCCTGCTGTGTGAACGGCAAAAAGTCCTGCTGCCTCCACCATGTTCTCTTCTCATCCCTGGGCTACAACACCGCCAGTTGTTGCTCGGAAGTGCTGTTAGCACAGTCAACACTTGCTCCTGTGTTACTGGGGTTCAGTAATGTCAGCTGTTCCCTACTGTGTGAACGGCAAAAAGTCCTGCTGCCTCCATCATGTTCTCTTCTCATCCCTGGGCTACAACACCGCCAGTTGTTGCTCGGAAGTGCTGTTAGCACAGTGAACACTTGCTCCTGTGTTACTGGGGTTCAGTAATGTCAGCTGTTCCCCTGCTGTGTGAACGGCAAAAAGTCCTGCTGCCTCCACCATGTTCTCTTCTCATTCCTGGGCTACAACACCGCCAGTTGTTGCTCGGAAGTGCTGTTAGCACAGTGAACACTTGCTCCTGTGTTACTGGGGTTCAGTAATGTCAGCTGTTCCCCTGCTGTGTGAATGGCAAAAAGTCCTGCTGCCTCCACCATGTTCTCTTCTCATTCCTGGGCTACAACACCGCCAGTTGTTGCTCGGAAGTGCTGTTAGCACAGTCAACACTTGCTCCTGTGTTACTGGGGTTCAGTAATGTCAGCTGTTCCCCTGCTGTGTGAATGGCAAAAAGTCCTGCTGCCTCCACCATGTTCTCTTCTCATCTCTGGGTTACAACACCGCCAGTTGTTGCTCGGAAGTGCTGTTAGCACAGTCAACACTTGCTCCTGTGTTACTGGGGTTCAGTAATGTCAGCTGTTCCCCTGCTGTGTGAACGGCAAAAAGTCCTGCTGCCTCCACCATGTTCTCTTCTCATTCCTGGGCTACAACACCGCCAGTTGTTGCTCGGAAGTGCTGTTAGCACAGTGAACACTTGCTCCTGTGTTACTGGGGTTCAGTAATGTCAGCTGTTCCCCTGCTGTGTGAACGGCAAAAAGTCCTGCTGCCTCCACCATGTTCTCTTCTCATTCCTGGGCTACAACACCGCCAGTTGGTGCTCGGAAGTGCTGTTAGCACAGTCAACACTTGCTCCTGTGTTACTGGGGTTCAGTAATGTCAGCTGTTCCCCTGCTGTGTGAATGGCAAAAAGTCCTGCTGCCTCCACCATGTTCTCTTCTCATCCCTGGGCTACAACACCGCCAGTTGTTGCTCGGAAGTGCTGTTAGCACAGTCAACACTTGCTCCTATGTTACTGGGGTTCAGTAATGTCAGCTGTTCCCCTGCTGTGTGAACGGCAAAAAGTCCTGCTGCCTCCACCATGTTCTCTTCTCATTCCTGGGCTACAACACCGCCAGTTGTTGCTCGGAAGTGCTGTTAGCACAGTGAACACTTGCTCCTGTGTTACTGGGGTTCAGTAATGTCAGCTGTTCCCCTGCTGTGTGAACGGCAAAAAGTCCTGCTGCCTCCACCATGTTCTCTTCTCATCCTGGGCTACAACACCGCCAGTTGTTGCTCGGAAGTGCTGTTAGCACAGTGAACACTTGCTCCTGTGTTACTGGGGTTCAGTAATGTCAGCTGTTCCCTGCTGTGTGAACGGCAAAAAGTCCTGCTGCCTCCACCATGTTCTATTCTCATCCCTGGGCTACAACACGCCAGTTGTTGCTCGGAAGTGCTGTTAGCACAGTCAACACTTGCTCCTGTGTTACTGGGGTTCAGTAATGTCAGCTGTTCCCCTGCTGTGTGAACGGCAAAAAGTCCTGCTGCCTCCACCATGTTCTCTTCTCATCCTGGGCTACAACACCGCCAGTTGTTGCTCGGAAGTGCTGTTAGCACAGTCAACACTTGCTCCTGTGTTACTGGGGTTCAGTAATGTCAGCTGTTCCCCTGCTGTGTGAACGGCAAAAAGTCCTGCTGCCTCCACCATGTTCTCTTCTCATTCCTGGGCTACAACACCGCCAGTTGTTGCTCGGAAGTGCTGTTAGCACAGTCAACACTTGCTCCTGTGTTACTGGGGTTCAGTAATGTCAGCTGTTCCCCTACTGTGTGAACGGCAAAAAGTCCTGCTGCCTCCATCATGTTCTCTTCTCATCCCTGGGCTACAACACCGCCAGTTGTTGCTCGGAAGTGCTGTTAGCACAGTGAACACTTGCTCCTGTGTTACTGGGGTTCAGTAATGTCAGCTGTTCCCCTGCTGTGTGAACGGCAAAAAGTCCTGCTGCCTCCACCATGTTCTCTTCTCATTCCTGGGCTACAACACCGCCAGTTGTTGCTCGGAAGTGCTGTTAGCACAGTGAACACTTGCTCCTGTGTTACTGGGGTTCAGTAATGTCAGCTGTTCCCCTGCTGTGTGAATGGCAAAAAGTCCTGCTGCCTCCACCATGTTCTCTTCTCATTCCTGGGCTACAACACCGCCAGTTGTTGCTCGGAAGTGCTGTTAGCACAGTCAACACTTGCTCCTGTGTTACTGGGGTTCAGTAATGTCAGCTGTTCCACTGCTGTGTGAATGGCAAAAAGTCCTGCTGCCTCCACCATGTTCTCTTCTCATCCTGGGTTACAACACCGCCAGTTGTTGCTCGGAAGTGCTGTTAGCACAGTCAACACTTGCTCCTGTGTTACTGGGGTTCAGTAATGTCAGCTGTTCCCCTGCTGTGTGAACGGCAAAAAGTCCTGCTGCCTCCACCATGTTCTCTTCTCATTCCTGGGCTACAACACCGCCAGTTGTTGCTCGGAAGTGCTGTTAGCACAGTGAACACTTGCTCCTGTGTTACTGGGGTTCAGTAATGTCAGCTGTTCCCTGCTGTGTGAACGGCAAAAAGTCCTGCTGCCTCCACCATGTTCTCTTCTCATTCCTGGGCTACAACACCGCCAGTTGTTGCTCGGAAGTGCTGTTAGCACAGTCAACACTTGCTCCTGTGTTACTGGGGTTCAGTAATGTCAGCTGTTCCCCTGCTGTGTGAATGGCAAAAAGTCCTGCTGCCTCCACCATGTTCTCTTCTCATCCCTGGGCTACAACACGCCAGTTGTTGCTCGGAAGTGCTGTTAGCACAGTCAACACTTGCTCCTGTGTTACTGGGGTTCAGTAATGTCAGCTGTTCCCCTGCTGTGTGAACGGCAAAAAGTCCTGCTGCCTCCACCATGTTCTCTTCTCATTCCTGGGCTACAACACCGCCAGTTGTTGCTCGGAAGTGCTGTTAGCACAGTGAACACTTGCTCCTGTGTTACTGGGGTTCAGTAATGTCAGCTGTTCCCCTGCTGTGTGAACGGCAAAAAGTCCTGCTGCCTCCACCATGTTCTCTTCTCATCCCTGGGCTACAACACCGCCAGTTGTTGCTCGGAAGTGCTGTTAGCACAGTGAACACTTGCTCCTGTGTTACTGGGGTTCAGTAATGTCAGCTGTTCCCCTGCTGTGTGAACGGCAAAAAGTCCTGCTGCCTCCACCATGTTCTATTCTCACCCCTGGGCTACAACACTGCCAGTTGTTGCTCGGAAGTGCTGTTAGCACAGTCAACACTTGCTCCTGTGTTACTGGGGTTCAGTAATGTCAGCTGTTCCCCTGCTGTGTGAACGGCAAAAAGTCCTGCTGCCTCCACCATGTTCTCTTCTCATCCCTGGGCTACAACACTGCCAGTTGTTGCTCGGAAGTGCTGTTAGCACAGTCAACACTTGCTCCTGTGTTACTGGGGTTCAGTAATGTCAGCTGTTCCCCTGCTGTGTGAACGGCAAAAAGTCATGCTGCCTCCACCCTGTTGTCTTCTCATCCTGGGCTTCAACACCGCCAGTTGTTGCTCGGAAGTGTCATTGGCACGGGTACTCACTCCTGCCCAGACTGGTTACAGCACGCCATCTGTTTCCTGTCAGTGTAAACGTCACTTAGCCTCCAATAAGTTGTCCTGTCGTGTTGCGGTCGGGTTAGCCGACTCTATGGTGCTTGGAGTTTAGGTGCTTCCTATGTGTGCTGCGGGATATGCAAATAAAGGCTGTTTCCGTTTGTGCAATAGGACAATCACCACTGTAGTACTGTGGGATTCGGTAACTTTGGCCGGCTCGCGGCCTGTCAACTTAAATTTCCATGGGTACCTTCTGCTACCCGTCCGGGTTCCAGTACCGTCAGCTGGTTCTCCGCAGTGCTTTGGCCTAGGTGCCTCCATCTCGGTATCCGAGTTCCAGCAACGTCTGCTGGTCCTTGGTAGTGCTTTGGAGCACAGGTACCTCTGCTTAGTAACCGTGTCCAGTAACGTCAGCTGGCCCTCGGTTGTGCCATTGGCTCTTTTCCTTCTGCTGCCCCTCCGGGTTCCAGCACAGTCAGCTGGTCCTCGTTACTTGCATTGGCTCTTGTACCTTCTGCTACCCGTCCGGGTTCCAGTACCGTCAGCTGGTTCTCCGCAGTGCCTTTGGCCTAGGTGCCTCCATCTCGGTATCCGAGTTCCAGCAACGTCTGCTGGTCCTTGGTAGTGCTTTGGAGCACAGGTACCTCCTGCTTAGTAACCGTGTCCAGTAACGTCAGCTGGTCCTCGGTTGTGCCATTGGCTCTTTTCCTTCTGCTGCCCTCCGGGTTCCAGCACAGTCAGCTGGTCCTCGTTACTTGCATTGGCTCTTGTACCTTATGCTACCCGTCCGGGTTCCAGTACCGTCAGCTGGTTCTCCGCAGTGCCTTTGGCCTAGGTGCCTCCATCTCGGTATCCGAGTTCCAGCAACGTCTGCTGGTCCTTGGTAGTGCTTTGGAGCACAGGTACCTCCTGCTTAGTAACCGTGTCCCAGTACGTCAGCTGGTCCTCGGTTGTGCCATTGGCTCTTTTCCTTCTGCTGCCCCTCCGGGTTCCAGCACAGTCAGCTGGTCCTCGTTACTTGCATTGGCTCTTGTACCTTCTGCTACCCGTCCGGGTTCCAGTACCGTCAGCTGGTTCTCCGCAGTGCCTTTGGCCTAGGTGCCTCCATCTCGGTATCCGAGTTCCAGCAACGTCTGCTGGTCCTTGGTAGTGCTTTGGAGCACAGGTACCTCCTGCTTAGTAACCGTGTCCCAGTAACGTCAGCTGGTCCTCGGTTGTGCCATTGGCTCTTTTCCTTCTGCTGCCCCTCCGGGTTCCAGCACAGTCAGCTGGTCCTCGTTACTTGCATTGACTCTTGTACCTTCTGCTACATTTACAAATTGAAGATTTTTTCAATGCTTTTTTGGGTAATCACTCTGGATCTCCAACAATTAAGACGACGACCCTGATGACCACCCCGAAGAAGATGACGACCACAAGGACGACGAGCATCAAGCCAACCAGCCTAAACACCATCACAAAGAAGAAATAAAAGATTACCCAACAGGACTAAGAAGGTTAAGACAAACTACAAGATACAGAACAAGAGACTTAAGAACAATAAGCAGAAGATCAAAAAGCAGAAGAACATGAAGTATAAGACCAAAATGAAGAGCAAAATATATGCTCTAAATTATAAGCAGAAGAAGACTAAGCAGTGTATGGGGGTGAGTCCGTTCCTCCTCGTGGTGCCCCTGGAAAATGCCTGCTGCTGCAGGCTAAACTGAACACGGACAAATACTGTTGTAATTTAAATCTTTTGTGACAGCAAGAACGGAAGGATGAAAAATTCATACTTTGACAGATTACAAGTACAGGATTCTCTGTCACAAATAAGAATATGATGAAGAAGATGAAGTACAATATGAATAAGAATAATAGTTTAATAAGAAGAATATGAGTAATGTTAACAAAAAGATGAATAGCAAGAAGTTTAAGAAGAACATAAAGAAGGTGAAGATGAAGAATAATTTGATGAAAAAGATGATGCTGCTGAAGATTATGAAGGAGAAAGTGTGTCAAAAGTTAAAAAGGTGAAGAGCATGGAAGTTGTGAAATATACATATTTGCCAAAATAGAAAAAACGTTAACAACATTGTCAATTTCTTCGTCAATCCGAACATCTTTAAAAAAAAAATATTTATGCTATTCCATTTGATTGGGTTAAACATCTATGCCTTTAATGTCTCCTCAACCTTCCCCAATACATTCTACATTACTCTTTGTTGTTTTCCTTCATGTACAATTAACCAACAAGGCAAGAATGGGGTTTTTTTAATTCCGATATTTTGTTCCCATAGACTTACATTGGATTTCCGGTATCGGTATCGGGTATCGCCGATATTTTTTGGGTATCGGCGATACCATTCCGATTCCGATACTTTTGGATATCGGAAAGTATCGCTCAACTCTAGTGGAGAATCTCCTAGCATCGCGAGTTTCAGTTGCCTCCATGCTCTCAAATGGGGAGAGAGACCATGAACACAATTTTGGTCTGGTCCTAAGGAAAAAGATGAGCATAGAGAGTAAAGTGGATCTGGTACTGGTTTATGAAGCCGCGTCTCTCCTTGGGATCTCCGTTAAAGCGGACAAAAGTGGAAGCTGAAGCTTAGCTGCTCCACCAGGCACTGGAACTCCAGACCGCTCCCCTGCAGATGATGTCAAAGCTGAAGAAGTAGGGACTGTCGCAATTGAGGCACGGGACAGGGTGGACACAGAGGTGGACAAATCCTGTAGCTGAGTTGCCTTCACATTAATCGCCTGCATCGGCTTGTCTTGATGTTCACGTTGCGAACTAACCTCTTCGTACAGGATTTGCACAAGAGACTTTGAGTCTCTAGATCTTGTTTTGTCAGTGGGATCCATGGCCAAAGCTTACTATAATGCTGATGGATGTGGACCCACTGCACCATGGATGTGAAGTGTCCACCGGATAGTCACTAGATCATAAGAGATGATAGGGTGAACCGCCATTAGACACCAGGCACCACTCCAGGGCAGTCCCCAGGACTGCAGCAGCTGACCCACGAGTCAGAGCAGGTATACAAGGTACAAGAGGGGCAAGATAGAAGTGTAGTCAGACTGTCCAGACTGTCCAGAGGTAGGGCAGGTGGCATGGGTTCAGAATACAAAGGCAAGGTCAGGCAGAACCGGTAAACAAGCCAGGTCAGTAACAGGGGAGATAACACGAAATAACACATGACTGATTGCTGAGACTGACAGGAATCAGGAACCTGAGTTCAAGCAAAGGTGAAGAGGGCTGTGCTGCCTAATATAGCACCAGCTGGATTGTGATTGGCTGAGAAATCCAAACCCTGCAGGAAACAGCAAGGTTAAATTCCTGCAGGATCTGGCTGCGCCCCACTGTAGCTATGTAGCGACATCATTGACATGCAGCAGAGTTGAAAGTGCTGCATGTACTCAACCTGGAGGCCAGGCAAAGCGACGAACTCAGTGAGTAGCACGAAGGCGGAGCGCCTCGAGTTACAGCCTTGAGACTGACAGCTCAACTGATTGCATTGGCTAAACATCAATCGTGCCTATCACTTGTACTGAGGACCTTTATTGGAGTACACTGCATCTTTTTATGTCCATCAGAAGCAGCAGCTGCAGTGTGATGATGTACCCAAGAAAGCCCTTGATACAGAGGGTGGTAGTGGCTACAGGGAGGATGATGTGTTAGTCAGCAAGAACTTCCCAGAAGTAAGCAGAGGTGCTGGATGCACTGACTGCTGAAAGGTTGTTTCAAGCAGCCTTCAAAGGTAGTGAAGGGGAAGGAGAAATGATACACTGACATGACATATACTTACATACAGTCCTTTCATCCTGCCTGAACGCTGAGTGAACAGAGCGTGTCCAACAATCCAATGCTCTGCAGTGATTTGTGCTTCTGAAGTCAGCTTCTACTTTGTACTGCGCATGTTTCACGCATGCACAGTACAAACTGCGGGAATTTGCTTTTTTTAGCAGTGCTTTTTTTCTGCCAGACGCTACAGACGGCAGAAAATGACTTGTTTTACAGACTGTCCATGAATCTACAGACGGTTGGCAACCCAATTTGTGAGGATTGATCACAGGTTCTCAATGGGATTCAGATCTGGAGTGTTTCCTGGCCATGGACCCAACATTACAATGTTTTGTTCAGTGCGGCCCAAAGTTACTGCAGGTGAATGACATGTCTCTCCTTCATATGTACATAAGTCATATGTACATAAGCTGTCCATCACCTGCAGCAGTGCTGGGAACAGTCTGGATTGTTATTGTTTACTTTCTCTGAAACATCGGAGAGTTAACAGAGAATAATTTGCCTGGCTGCCAACGTGTATATAGGCTGTGATTCATACTGCTCACAACTTGGGCAGCAGGTATCAGATGACAGGTTTCCTTTAGTTCACTGCTTCTCAAATAATTTCAAGCTAATTTAATTTGTGCTTTTCAAGGCGGGTTCATGTTTCAAGTAGGTTAAGAAATCTGAGCTTAGAAAGTCACTGCCGTAGACGATGTATGATGTAAGATGTTTTCCTTTCTCTTCGACCAAACAGGGATTTCTTGGCAATATTGCCAAGTATATTATATTATAGACAAGCTGTTTCCATGCTTTGAAACCCTTACATTTCAAAATCACTTTTGCCTTAATGTATTTCCAGCAGACTAAATATGATTTAACTGTTTCATGACCAAGCCCTTACGTGTGTAGTGTACAAGTCTTCAGGAAATATTCACCTTTTTCTCTATGGGGTTAAGGTCAGGCGAGTTTGCTGTCCAAATCAAGCACAGTGATACGGTTGTTTTTAAACCAGGTATTGGTACTTGAAGAATTAAAATAAATTAACTTTTTGTTGATATTCTAATTTGTGAGAAGCACCTGTATATCCTGGCAGCACTCAGGGAGATGAATGGTTAAACGAGGGAATAAATGAATTGCAATTGCTCTCTAGTAGTCACCAGGGGCACTTTAGCTCTCCCCTTCAAGTCCCCGCTGGTGGTGGCAGCCAACACAGGCAAGGCCGCAATACTGTCAGGGTTCTGGTAGAGTAGTGCGGGAAACTCCCCGACGCAGCGCACGCTTTCACTTTTAAAAGCACCCCCAGCTTTCAGGTCAGAGCACCGGTCCAAACCCTTATTCCTTCCCTCAAGAAACATGGGAAGCAGCCTCAGCAGTTCTGTACCCGGCTCAATACAGGTACTTGCAGCCTGGTCTTCCTCCTTACACTCCTCCTCTCCTTAAGCTCGCCATTCCACGGGCGAGAACTCTTTGTGCTCCTTTATGATCCATTTCTGCCTCTCTTGCACCACATTCTGCCAAAGGAAATTGTTCTATACCTACTGTAGGGGCAAAATACCAATACAATACTGAGCACTGAGGTTCATCTTGAATTTACTCGTCAGGAGTACTCAGAACTTCAGGTTCAGTGGTAGAGTCAGGATGGGTCGTACAGGACTGGAGTACGTCCGGGTTTAATGGAACAGCTATCTCTGGAGTTTCAGGCCTACGTACTTCCCTTGGACTGGCGGACGGCAAACTATCCATTTCAGAGAACGAGGCAAGAGGTTCTTCCTCATCATCATCTGGAACCGTGGGAGTGAGAGTTTCAGGAACACTTTACACATTCACCCCTCCTTTGGGATCTTGTGCCAGGCAGGGACGCGACATACTTCGTTGGACTATTCGGGTAGGGGCCCCTTCGGCCTGAACCTCATAGATGGGAAAATTGGATCCAATTCGGCGTATTACCTGATTCGCCTTCACGCGCCTGAGCAATGCACACATCTCACTGTAGGCAGAAGACGCCTTCTCCCTCACCTCACGGCGTCTGATGTCGTGACTCTGACTTTCTCCAGGTGCGGCTCCCCTTCGCTCACAGTACCATTCCTTCCAGGTGCTTCGTTCTCTCCAGTGAGCATAACCTTCGGAAGGGTGAGCGAATCTTCACCGTCTGCTGTCTCGTGTAGGGCAACTCCTTGACATGTGTCCCACTTTTCCGCACTTCCAACACTCACTTCTGCACCTGTCGGTGGGCACTTCGGTCTGGCTTGCCATCCTCCATAGGAGACGTACCCCCTCTGTAGTCGCTCTTCACCCCAGGATCTGGAATTAAATTCTGGGGCTGCTGCTGGAGTTTCTCGTACGCTCCTTGTCTGTTCTCTGAATCCTCTTAACTCTTGCCGTGAGTTACCCCAAGGTATGGGATTGGACTCCATGGTAGCAGCAAGGGCTTCCTTTAGGCTCCCTATTTCGGCCCTCATTTTCCACATTCCCTGCCGTAATTCGCGGGACCACTCCGGCTCTTCCTCGTTCGGAGTAGGTAATTCGCGGCTCCAGACCATCCCTGCCAATGCTGTGGTCCCCTGCTCCTGCTCCCTTTTGCTCGCTTCCGCCCCAATTTCTGAAAAAGTCATGCGCGGGTTAGCTCTCAGGCGCTCACACAAGGCTTGCTTAAGCAGCGCATCTCTAAAGTATGCCACTAGCTGGTCTCTCAAAATTATATCACGAGGCCCTACGCCTATGTCATCTCACTTAGCGATCGCAGTGTGGATCTCCTGCAGCGCGTTCATGTATTGGGTCACGGACTCCCCCTCCTTTGGACACAGCTAAACAAGCGCATGCGCAACTCTCCAACGTCCCCATACATTCCCTCTAAGATGTGTAACATCTTGTTGAATGTATCTGGCTCATGGGGGGGCCAGAACATGATGGAGCATATCGCCTCTCCATCCAGGGCCATCATAGCAATCTCTGCCTCCATCGCAGGGGTCATGGGGTGCATTCTCAACATACCCCTGGCCGATACCAATTTGGAGAATGACCCAAACGATGGATGTCTCCCAGTACAACAAAAAAAAGGCGAACAACCAGCAGAAGAGGATGTATGGTTGTTAAGAGAAAATTCAGCAAGTGGCAGAAACTCAGACCACCCCTCTTGATTGTCTGCCACAAAACAACGCAAGAACTGCTCAACATCCTGTTTTTTCCTTTCTGTCTGGCCATTAGACTCAGGATGATATCCGGATGAAAACGACAAATGAACTCCCAACCTGTCACAAAAGGCATGCCAAAAACGAGCCACGAACTGAGGTCCCCTATCTGAAACAATGTCAGTAGGAATGCCATGTAGTCTGACAATTTCCTTGACAAAGGCCTTAGCGAGAGTCTTAGCGCAGGGCAGTTTGATGAAAGGAACCAAGTGACACATCTTGTTAAAACGGTCCACGACCACCCAGATGACAGTGAAACCCTCAGAGGGGGGAAGGTCAGTAATAAAGTCCATAGCCAAATGTGTCCAAGGTGCACTATAGATCTCCAGAGGGCAAAGCAACCCCGCAGCAGGAGTATGTGAAGACTTAGATCTAGCACACACAGTGCATTGACGCACCCACTTAATGACTTCCTTCTGCCATCCAGGCCACCAAAAACTGCGACCCACAAGTCTCTTGGTCTCAGAGATTCCAGGATGACCTGCCAACCGAGACTCAGGACACTCAACAAACAAATCTCTCCTAAAGGTCCCAGGCACAAACAATCTCCCATGGGGAGTGTTAGATGGGGCATTCTCCTGTGCTTTAAGAATCTCATCTTCCAACACAGAGTCCAAAGCAGCAATCACAACCCCTTCTTGTAAAATGTTCTCCTCCTCCTCAGCACCAACCATGGGAGAAAAGCTGTGAGACAAAGCATCGGCTTTAACATTCTTAGTACCTGGGATGTAAGTAACGGAAAAATTAAACCGCAGAGAAAAACAGTGCCCACCGAGCCTGACAGGCATTCAAGCGTTTGGCAGCATCAAGATAGATCAGATTTTTATGATCAGTGAAAACCTGAACAGGAAATTCAGCACCTTCCAAGAGATGACACCAGTGTTCAAATGCGAGTTTAATAGCCAACAATTCCCGATTACCAATATCGTAATTCAGTTCAGTCTCAGAAAATTTTTTTGAAAAAAAGGCACAGGGATGTACTCCATCTCTGTTTTCCTGAGACAACACCGTGCCGACCCCCACAGAAGAAGCATCAACCTCAACCAAAAACGGTTTAGTCACATCAGGCTGCATAAGGATGGGAGCAGAGCTGAACCTCTCCTTTAGAAACACAAAAGCTTCAATGGCCTCAGTAGTCCACTGAACCGCATTAGCACCTTTCCTGGTGAGATCGGTCAGTGGTTTGACAATAATAGAAAAATTTTTAATGAATTTTCTATAATAATTGGCGAAACCCAAAAATCTCTGTAACGATTTCAAACCAATAGGCCTAGGCCATTCCTGCACAGCTTGAACTTTCACCGGGTCCATCTCAAAACCTTCGCTGGAGATAATGTAGCCCAAAAAACTAATTCTCTGTACAGCGAACTCACATTTCTCCAGCTTAGCAAAAAGCGAATTGTCAATCAATAACTGTAATACCTCACGAACGCTCCGCCAATGAGACTCCAGATCCGGCGAATAAATCAAAATGTCATCCAAATACACAACCACATTTTTGCCAATCAAAGGTCTAAGGATGTCATTAATAAGATTCTGAAAAAATGCAGGAGCATTGGTAAGACCAAAAGGCATAACCAGATTCTCAAAATGACCCACAGGAGTGTTAAAAGCAGTCTTCCATTCGTCACCCTCCTTCATGCGCAACAAATTGTATGCCCCCGAAGATCAGTTTTAGAGAACCACTTGGCCCCCGCTAACTGGTTAAACAAATCAGGAATCAATGGCAGTGGGTAAGGATTGCGTACAGTAATTTTATTAATCTCACGAAAGTCCAAACAAGGACGTAAACAGCCGTCCTTTTTTTTAACAAAAAAAATTCCAACAGCCACAGGAGACTTGGAAGGCCTAATGTGACCGGCGGCCAAGCTTGTCTGTATGTATTCCTCCAAAGCCTTTCTCTCAGGAATAGTAAGATTAAATAAACGACTTTTAGGAAGAGTCGCTCCAGGAACAAATTCAATAGTACAATCATAGTCTCTATGGGGAGGTAAAATCTGTGATTCCTTCTCAGAAAAAACTTTCCAAAAATCCTGAATAGGTGCAGGTAATTCCCCTTTATCCACAGCAGCAATACGCCCGTTACAACACTTGTCATAACACTTAGGGCTCCAGGACTTAATTTCATTGGTAGACCAATCCAGTACAGGATTGTGCAATTTTAACCAGGGTAACCCCAAAACCACAGGAGAAGGCAAATTATTCAATACTACCAAATCCAAATTCTCTTGGTGAACACCATTAATAGTGAGGGGAAATTCACAGACCTTGTGAGTAACATTCTTCAAGGGAGAGCCATCAACAGAAACCACGGCAATAGGGGATGACAAAGGTTTGGGTTTTAATTTAAGTTTTTTCCAAGAATCCCCCATCAATCACATTCAGAGTAGAACCACAATCGACAAATACCCGAAATTCCATTAATTCTTCCTGAGCAGCAGTAGAGGCAGAAAGAAAGACACCCTTAGTGTTTAAACAGGCTATACAGGCGGAACTGACCTCTTTTTTTTTCTTTGTTCATACGAAGCACACAGTTCTTAATGAAATGGTCAGATTTGCCGCAATAAAAGCACAAACCTTCAGAAAACCTGCGGTCTTTTTCCTGAGAGCGGGGGTGCCATTGCTCCAATCTCCATCGGCTCTCCAATGTCAGTACAGACCCTTTCAAGACTTGGAGCTGACATGGCAGAGGATTTACTCTCATTAACCCTTGCACGCAGTCTCCTATACACCCGTATAGCTAATTGCATAGCCTCCTGCAAGTTACCAGGTATGGGATAAGCAATCAGCAAATCTTTAACCCTTTCACCTAGCCCTGCAAGAAACAAACTTTTCAAAGCTGAATCGTTCCACCCCACCTGAGTAGACCATAGACGGAAGTGAGTACAATATTTTTCCACATTACCTGATCCCTGCCTCAAACATCTCAATTCTGTCTCAGCTGATGAGACATGATCAGGATCATCATACAATAACCCCAAAGCAGAAAAAAAACTATCCACTGATCTAAAGCATGGATTACTAGGTTGCAGAGAAAAGGCCCATTCCTGAGGTTCTTTGCACAAAAGTGACATTATGAACCCTATGCGCTGCGATTCATCACCAGAGGATCTGGGTCTCAAACGAAAATACAACAAGCAAGCATTTTTAAAAGAAAAAAAATCTTGTTGTTCACCAAAAAATAAATCAGGCAAACGTACCTTTGGCTCCACGAAATGTGCCCCAGAACAGCTATTCACGTGTTGCTGGAGCTCGGCCACCTCCAGAGAGAGTCCCTGCAGGCGTTGAGCCAAGTTCTGAACCGACACCATGATGGAAACTGGAAATCTTTCCTTTGAGATATTTTTGGGCTGGACTTACTGTTATGTTCTGCTACAAGTACTAAGGGATGATTGGAAATCTGTCCCTACGATAGAACTAAGCTAGATCCCTACGATGTAACGGGGAACCTGATCCTGCGATCAGACCCGCTAAAGTCCTCAGCTAGTCTGTATGAAGACCTATAGATGCGAGGGAAGGATCCCTACAAGAACTAGGGACTGGGAGAAAGATGGACACCTCCTAACAGAAGTTGTAGCAGTAAAAGACAAACAAACAACATAGAACATAGAGGTCCGAAGACCAAGCAAAACTAATTGAGTAAGGTAACAAAGCACCTGGCTAGCTTAAGAGTAGAAATTACAATGAAGTCCAGCAAAGTCAGAAGGGCGGAGCAGGATTAAATAGGCTAAAAAGGTCATGTGACCAGCAAGATAGAAAAAACCTAACAGGAGAGTTCTAACACCAAGTGCTCTTAGAATCAGAATAACCTTCAGCTATACACCAAGTGAAATATCACAAAGAAACACAGGTGAAAACAATTAAAATAATTAAAACCACATGACACTAATAATGAAGCATGAATTCTTTTCTAAGGTTCAATCCCGCAGGTGTGCGGGTATCCAGGAGATAAATCCATAAAGCCTCTCGATCCCGAAGAAGCTTTTCTCTGTTTCCGCCTCTGACTTTGGTTTTAATCTGTTCTATTGCATATATTTTCAGATATGCCACATCCCTGTTATTGGTGGAAATAAAATGTTTAGATGCATTAGAAACATTCCTGATAGTAGGTTGCAATATATCATGGAGATGCTCCTGTGCCCTTTCCTTTAATCTACGTATTGTGGAACCTACATATTTCATATTACATTTGGTACATTCTACTACATACACGACAAAATCTGAATTGCAATTTAAAAAATCTTTGATTTTATAAGACTTATTATTAGTGGAATTTGAAATCGTTGATGTTTTAAAGGAAAAGGGACACGTTTTACAAGGAGACTGACCACATCTGTGGTAGCCCACACAAGATAACCAATTTCTATTTGAACGAGTTTCATTATCAGATAATAAACTAGAAGAAAGGACATTGCCCAAAGTTGATGCCCTCCTAGAAACAAATCTAACTCCATTTACGAATAATTCATTCATGACCTCATCATTGCGGAGTAAATGTAGATTTCTATTTATTATGCCACAAATATCCTTAAAGAAACAACTATGAGTCAGTACCACAGTGGGACGATCTCCATAGGTATTACTCTGCAACATTGATCTCTCAGATTTTAAAAATGACTCTCTAGATTTCCCATCTACAATGTCAGATGCTCTTTTTAGGATCCAATTCGGATAACCGCGTTTGTTTAAGCGTTTTTAATTGATTGATGATTCTTTTTGAAAAGAGGACTGATCACTACAATTCCTCTTAGCTCGAATTAGTTCTCCTACGGGAATCGCTTTTATAGTATGAATAGGGTGGAAACTATGAGCATGTAAATTGTATTGCCTGCAGTGGCTTTACGATATGTGGAAGTGGAAATAAATTGCTGCGGTTGACCAGTCAAACATAAATCCAAAAATTGGATTTTATTATCATTAGAAACGTGGGTAAAACTAAGATTGAATTGATTTAAATTAATATATTCCAAAAAACTGAAAATAAGACTACCATCACCTTTCCATACCAACAAGAGATCGTCTATGATCGTAATTTCCTAACAGGTCAAGGAAATTCTTATCCTCTCTTGCTGACAACTTTATCTTCCAAAAGGTAGGGGAGAAAACAAGGGGATCTGCTACCTTGGATCTAATCTTTATAAACAGGGAGGAAATGGTTGAGGAGGTAAGAGTGGCTGGGACCCTAGGAGGTAGTGACCATGCTATTTTAGAATTTTGGATAGCAAGAGGAGGAAGACCTGTGAAGACTCAGACGTCAAGGTTAGATTTCAGAAAGGCAGATTTTAAGGGACTCAGAAAAAGAATTGGAGGGATCCAATGGCTGGATATCCTTAAGGACAAAAATGTCCAGGAAGGATGGAAAATCTTGAAAAATTAGATTCTCAAAGCACAATCGTTAACAGTTCCGAAAAGAAGCGAAGAATGGGAAGCATTTAAGGAAACCAGGATGGATGAACACAGAACTTAAACACATGCTAAAAAGGAAGAAAGAAATGTTTATCAAATGGAAAGAGGGAGGCATATCTAAAGAAGAATATAATGCCGTCTGCAGAACCTGCAGGGCACAAATCAGATTATCTAAAGCTGACAATGAATTAAGGCTTGCAAGTTACGTCAAAAGCAACAAAAAAGGATTTTGGGGATACGTCAAAAGTAAAAGAAAAGCCAAAGATGCTATAGGATTTTTACAGGATGAAAATGATGAAATGGTAAGACAGGATGTTGAGAAGGCTGAACTTCTAAATTCCTATTTTGCATCTCTTTTCTCTCAGAAAGGAAATGTAACATCAACTGATCTTCACTGTCCTATTAAAGGAATAGAAGAATCCAGGATATCTATAAACAGAAAGACAGTGAGGAAACACTTAGCTAACCTAAATGAATTCAAGTCTCCAGGTACAGATGAATTACACCCCAGAGTACTGAATGAGATAGCAGACTAAATTCTTGAACCACTGTCCATAATCTTTGAAAATTCTTGGAGAACAGGAGAAGTCCCAGAAGACTGGAGAAGAGCAAATGTTGTTCCTATCTTCAAAAAGGGGAAGAAGGTGGACCCAGGGAACTACAGGCCGGTGAGTCTGACTTCTATACCAGGAAAGATCTTTGAACAAATTATTAAACAACATGTATGCAAGTACCTGGATAAGAATGAAGTGATTAAACAGAGTCAGCATGGGTTTGTAACTAATAAGTCATGTCAGACTAACTTAATTTCCTTCTATGACAGAATCACTGACTGGGTGGATCAGGGAAATGCTGTAGATCTATTATATCTTGACTTCAGCAAAGCATTTGACAAAGAATCTCACACAATCCTTATTGAAAAAATGACTAAGTATGGAATGGACAAGGCAACTGTTAGGTGGATTCATAACTGGCTTAGTGATTGGATCCAAAGAGTGGTTGTAAATGGCTGCACATCCAGTTGGAAGAATGTCTCAAGTGGGGTACCACAGGGCTCTGTCCTGTGCCCTGTATTGTTCAACCTCTTTATCAATGATTTAGATGAAGGAATTGAGGGTAAATTGATCAAATTTGCTGAAGACACAAAGCTAGGAGGGGTAGCTAATACTAGAGAAGAGAGAGAGGATTCAAAAATATATAAATAAACTGGAGCAGTGGGCAGCAACTAACAGAATGGATTTTAACAGGGAAAAATGCAAAGTACTACATCTGGGCAATAAAAATGAAAAAAGCATATACAAAATGGGAGGAATAGGGCTAAGTAACAGCACATGTGAAAAAGACTTGGGTATACTAATTGATCACAGACTTAACATGAGTCAACAGTGTGATGCAGCAGCAAAAAAGGCAAATGCAATTCTAGGATGTATCAACAGAAGCATACAGTCTAGATCACGTGAGGTCATTATTGCCCTCTACTCCTCTTTGGTCAGACCTCATCTGGAATACTGTGTCCAGTTTTGGGCACCACATTTTAAAAAAGACATCAACAAACTGGAGCAAGTTCAGAGAAGAGCCACCAGAATGGTGACCGGTCTGCAAACCATGTCATATGAGGAACGGTTGCAGGATTTGGGAATGTTTAGCTTGCAAAAAAGAAGACTGAGAGGAGACTTAATAGCTGTCTACAAATATCTCAAGGACTGTCACATTGTAGAAGGATCATCTTTATTCTCATTTGCACAAGGAACGACTAGAAGCAATGGGATGAAACTGAATGGGAGGAGACACAGATAGATATTAGAAAAAACTTTTTGACAGTTAGGGTGATCAATGAGTGGAACAGGCTGCCACGAGAGGTGGTGAGTTCTACTTCAATGGAAGTCTTCAAACAGAGGCTGGACAGACATCTGTCTGGGATCATTTAGAGAATCCTGCTTTGAGCAGGGGGTTGGACCAGATGGCCCAGGAGGTCCCTTCCAACTCTACCATTCTATGATTCTATGATTCTTTATGTATCTTGAATAATATTCAATAGAGTGAAGAAATGGATTATTGGCATTGAAGATAAATAGTTCCTCCCACCAAGCCATGACCAGATTCGCCACGGAGGGGGAGAACTTAGCCCCATCGAAACACCATTTGTCTGCAAAAAATTTTTTTTATTAAATAAAAAATAATTATGGGACAAAAGAAATTGTAAAACCGCAACAACATATTCACAAAAATTCATCGAGATAAGAGCTATACTTATGTAGATGAAAACGTACAGCAGAAGTAACTACACTATGTGGGATACTGGTATATAATGATATAACATCGCAGGTTAGCCAAGACCAATGTTGCTGCCATGTAACACCATTAAACATATTAAGAACATCTTTGGAATCTTTTAAATAACCTGGTATTTGATGTACAAATGGCTGGAGAATCGAGTCCAGCCACTGACTCAGGCGTTCATTCAAAGAACCGATACCTGCAACTATGGAATGCATAGGTGGAGGAAAAACCTGCTTGTGGGTTTTTGGTAATGCGTGTAATATGGGAATCACAGGGTTTGTAACAGAAAGATATTCTGACTGCTTTTTAGTGAAAAAGCCTAGCCTAACACCCTCTTCAATGATTTTATTACTTTTCTTCTGAAAAAGAGGAGTTGGATCAACCTGTAACGGTAAATAACCAGCATCCTGAGAAATCATGTTGCTGATGGCTCGGTGGTAGTCAGACTCATTCATGACCACCACCAAGCCACCCTTATCAGACATTTTGATAACAATCTTAGAGTTAAATTTTAAATTTTTAAGGGCTTGTCGTTCTGAGAAGGAAAGATTGGGACGAACCGGGCTAGAAGAAGAATCGTTTAATAATTTTTTAATATCTCTTTCCACACATTCTTGAAAATTTTCCATATCATCAGTCCTAGTTTTAACTGGATAAAACTTAGGATTTTTCATTCTAAATGGAAAAAAATAATCAGAGGAAATCAATGATGCGGGAGAAGAATCCAAATCTATAAGAGACATAATACAAGTTTGTTTACAAAATTTCCTTCCCAGAAATTGATTACACACAGAGACATTAGGAAAATCATTTGTCTCCTTATCAGAGAAAAGTGTTTCTTGATGGTAAGATCTCTTACAAATTTACTGATGTCCTTAATTGTGGAAAAAACATCTAAATCCATATTGGTGGGGGCAAAATTTAAGCCTCGAGATAACAATTTTTCTTCAGCCGGAGACAAAGGAAAAGATGATAAATTGATAAAATCTAACGATTCGATTTGTTGAAACTCCTCAGTCAATTCTTTAGGAAGGATGGAGTGTCTATTGTGTTTCCTTCCTCCCCTCCTTGTCCGTTTTTTGAAGAATTATTATTTTTGAATCTTCTGTTTTTTTGTAATAATGAGATTGAGCCTTATTCACATTAGTACTTTTATCTTCCAAAAAATCCCCAGAACGGTCTGTAGAAACATCTGATGACTCCTGGTCAGAGTAGGAAAAAGTTACCTGATTTTTTCTAGAAGAGTTGAAAAAAGTTAGTGTGCGTTTTTTTTAGAATAGATTTGGGAGGAAAAGTCGGTTTCTCCCACCTTCCCCACTCGTAAACTTATTTATTAGAATAATCAAAAACATCCCTGTTGAACTTCTTTTTCTTAAAGGCAACAATAGAATCCTCCAAAGCATGCATTTTAATTTTCAAATCCTTTTGGAAATCTTCAAACATATCAGCCGCCATAATACTTTTTAAGGACAAAAAATTATTTTCAAGATCCGTCTGTATTATTATTATTATTTATTTATATAGCACCATTGATTCCATGGTGCTGTACATGAGAAGGGGTTACATACAAATTACAGATATCACTTACAGTAAACAAACTAACAATCACAGACTGGTACAGAGGGGAGAGGACCCTGCCCTTTCGGGCTTACATTCTACAGGATGGGGGACAGAGACAGCAGGTTGCAGGGTTGCAGCAGTTCCGGTGTTGGTTAAGGCGATATCTTCAGTAGTGGTGAGGAGGCAGCGGGGTCATTGCAGGCTGTAAGCTTTCCTGAAGAGATGGGTTTTCAGGTTACGTCTGAAGGATCCGAGAGTGGTTGATAGTCGGACGTGTTGGGGCAAAGAATTCCAGAGGATGGGGGATATTCGGGAGAAGTCTTGGAGGCGGTTGGGTGAGGAGCGAATAAGTGTGGAGGAGAGAAGGAGGTCTTGGGAGGACCGGAGATTACGTGAGGGAAGGTATCGGGAGATTAGTTCAGAGACATATGGGGGAGACAGGTTATAGATGGCCTTGTAGGTCAGTATTAGTAATTTGAATTGGATTCGCTGAGGGAATGGGAGCCAGTGAAGAGATTTGCAGAGGGGAGATGTGGAGGAGTAGCGAGGAGAGAGATGAATTAGTCGGGCAGAAGAGTTAAGGATGGACTGGAGAGGTGCGAGTGTGTTAGCAGGGAGGCCAGAGAAAAGGATGTTGCAGTAGTCGAGGCGGGAGATGATGAGGGCATGCACAAGCATTTTAGTAGAGTGAGGGTTGAGGAAGGGACGAATTCTGGAAATATTTTTGAGCTGGAGGCGGCAGGAGGTAGAAAGAGCTTGGATGTGTGGTTTGAAGGACAGGGCAGAGTCAGAGTCTGTATCTGCATTAATTCATGGCTTTCATGTTTGACAATTAATTGCATGAGTTGAGCTGAACAATTAGATAAAATTGTGTTCCAAGCTTCTGTAAATTCATCATTGTAAACAGTAGTGGGTATTTTTTTGATTCTTAGTCCACGAGGGATCATATTCTGGTGGATATAATTTTCTAAGGTGGTTTTGTCCCACCAAATTCGTGTTTCATTTAATGAAAGTTTCTCAACCTCTTGCATACGATTAAGAAGGTCTGGTGATGTATCCAGTGATTTATTGACGAATTGAAAAACCTGCACTGCACGATCTCTTCTATTGGGATCAATTAGAGACTCCATATTTATATAAAAAAAGGAGGAGGGCAGTCACTGGTGAAATTAGAGACAAAACGAAAAAAATATGGAACTTTCACCAAATTTTCGTTATACAGCAATTAACAAAAATCTCTTGAAAGAGGACTATTTAGTCCATAGAATAAGGAGGGCGCACAAGAACCAGCAGTAAGTCAATACATGAAAAGGAATTAGTTCAGCTCACCTTCCTTGGATCACAATCCATCCGAGCAAGGATACGTCACTGCCAAACGTTGCAATACATAGCAAAAAGGAGAAATCCTGCTCCAGAAGTAGTATAAAAAATGTCCTTTTATTGAAACACATTAAAAATAAGACATAGCTGCTGTACTTGTCTCAGGCGGTAAATGACATAAATACACCGCCACACACAGTGACTGCCCACTGAAGTCTGGACGCGCTTCGAGCACAAAGTGCTCTTAGAATCAGAATAACCTTCAGCTACACACCAAGTGAAACATCACAAAGAAACACAGAAACAACAAAAAACAATTGAAAACAATTAAAATAATTAAAACGACATGACATTAATAATGAAGCATGAATTCTTTTCTAAGGTTCAAACCCGCAATTAAGGACATCAATAAATTTGTAAGAGATCTTACCATCAAGAAACACTTTTTCTCTGATAAGGAGACAAATGATTTTCCTAATGTCTCTGTGTGTAATCAATTTCTGGGAAGGAAATTTTGTGAACAAACTTGTATTATGTCTCTTATAGATTAGGATTCTTCTCCCACATCATTGATTTCCTCTGATTCTTTTTTTCCATTTAGAATGAAAAATCCTAAGTTTTATCCAGTTAAAACTAGGACTGATGATATGGAAAAATTTCAAGAATGTGTGGAAAGAGATATTAAAAAATTATTAAACGATTCTTCTTCTAGCCCGGTTCGTCCCAATCTTTCCTTCTCAGAACGACAAGCCCTTAAAAATTTAACTCTAAGATTGTTATCAAAATGTCTGATAAGGGTGGCTTGGTGGTGGTCATGAATGAGTCTGACTACCACCGAGCCATCAGCAACATGATTTCTCAGGATGCTGGTTATTTACCGTTACAGGGTGATCCAACTCCTCTTTTTTCAGAAGAAAAGTAATTAAATCATTGAAGAGGGTGTTAGGCTAGGTTTTTTCACTAAAAAGCCATCAGAATATCTTTCTGTTACAAACCCTGTGATTCCCATATTACACGCATTACCAAAAACCCACAAGCAGGTTTTTCCTCCACCTATGCGTCCCATAGTTGCAGGTATCGGTTCTTTGAATGAACGGCTGAGTCAGTGGCTGGACTCGATTCTCCAGCCATTTGTACATCGAATACCAGGTTATTTCAGGTTATTTAAAAGATTCCAAAGATGTTCTTAACAGGTTTAATGGTGTTACATGGCAGCAACATTGGTCTTGGCTAACCTGCGATGTTATATCATTGTATACCAGTATCCCTCATAGCGTAGCTACTTCTGCTGTATGCTTTCATCTACATAAGTACGGCTCTTATCCCGATGAATTTTGTGAATATGTTGTTGCGGTTTTACAATTTCTTTTGTCCCATAATTATTTTTTATTTAATAAAAAAATTTTTTTGCAGACAAATGGTGTTTCGATGGGGGCTAAGTTCTCTCCCTCCATGGCGAATCTGGTCATGGCTTGGTGGGAGGAACTATTTATCTTCAATGCCAATAATCCATTTCTTCACTGTATTGAATATTATTCAAGATACATAGACAATCTCTTGTTGGTATGGAAAGGTGATGGTAGTCTTATTTCCAGTTTTTTGGAATATATTAATTTAAATCAATTCAATCTTAGTTTTAACCACGTTTCTAATGATAATAAAATCCAATTTTTGGATTTATGTTTGACTAGTCAACCGCAGCAATTTATTTCCACTTCCACATATCGTAAAGCCACTGCAGGCAATACAATTTTACCTGCTCATAGTTTCCACCCTATTCATACTATAAAAGCGATTCCCGTAGGAGAACTAATTCGAGCTAAGAGGAACTCTAGTGATCAGTCCTCTTTTCAAAAAGAATCATCATCATGTGTTTCTTTGTGATATTTCACTTGGTGTGTAGCTGAAGGTTATTCTGATTCTAAGAGCACTTGGTGCTCGAAGAGCGTTCAGACTTCAGTGGGCAGTCACTGTGTGTGGTGGTGTATTTATGTCATTTACTGCCTGAGACAAGTACAGCAGCTATGTCTTATTTTTAATGTGTTTCAATAAAAGGACAATTTGTATACTACTTCCGGAGCTGGATTTCTCCTTTTTGCTATCCTACCGACTACGCCAAGTGTGAGCAGGTTGTGGGATGCAGTGACAGACAGGAGGCAAAGCAAGGATTAACAGTTTTACTTAACAGGGGAATACTCCATGCAGGGAGATGAATTGTTAAACAAGGGAATAAACAGTTCAGTTGCAAAGGATATGCAGAGTTAATGAGCAAAGTAACAACAGTTCTTTTGTACACTTATCGTGTTAGCAGTTCCTCTGACTGTAGATGCTGCTTGAAAGTCAGTACCAACAACAACAGCTGGCGAGGTGCATGACCAAGAAGGTCCTGCTTGCAATGGTGGTCTGTCTTCTGGCGGCAGTGGTCAGTGTCCGGTACCTACCAATGGGCCCCTAGTCCATTATCTGAGGCAGCTAAGGCAGAGGAGTCCAAAGCACTATCCGTGTCTTCTGCAGACCAGCAAACATATGCTGGCAGCCCAGGGAGTAAACGTCTGTCCCGTACTTGATCTCTCTAAGGCCTCTTTCACACATCAGTTTTTTGCCGTCAGTCACAGTCTGTTGTTTCGACGGATAAGTCGCAGATTGTGAAAAACTGATGCAACTGATCCATTTTTCCACGGATCCGACGTCAGATCCGTCGAAAAAACAGATCCGTCGCATCAGTTTTTTCATCCGTTTTGTGACATGTACAGTAAAATCACACTGACATGTTTAATAACCGGTCATGCTGAAGGATGTTGCAGGCAGCAGATCGCTCTCCACGGCATCTCCAGACTCTGTCACGTCTGTCACGTGCTCAGTGTGAACCTGCTGCCTGCAACATCCTTCAGCATGACTGGTTTGGCAGTGGGTCAGTAATGGTGTGGGGTGGCATTTCTTTGGAGGGCCACACAGCCCTCCATGTGCTTGCCAGAGGTTGACTGCCATTAGGTACCGAGATGAGATGCTCAGACCCCTTGTAAGACTATATGCTGGTGCGGTTGACCCTGGGTTCCTCCTAGTGCAGGACAATGCCAGACCTCATGTGGCTGGAGTGTGTCAGCAGTTCCTGCAAGATGAAGGCATTGAAGCTATGGACTGGCCAGCCCGTTCCCCAGACCTGAATCCGATTGCGCACATCTGGGACAGCATGTCTTGCTCCATCCACCAACGTCACGTCACGTTGCATCACAGACTGTCCAGGAGTTGATGGATGCTTTAGTCAAGGTCTGGGAGGTGATCCCTCAGGGGAACATCCGCAACCTCATCAGGAGCATGCCCAGGCATTGTAGGGAGGTCATACAGGCACGTGGAGACAACACACAATACTGAGCATCATTTTGGCTTGTTTCCACTTTAATTTTGTCTTGTTTTGATTTTCATTTTGACTTGTTTCCACTTTCATTTTGGGGGTCTCTCCAAATCCAGGCCTCCATTGGTTCAAAAATTTGATTTCCATTGATGATTTTTGTGTGATTATGTTGACAGCACATTCAACTTTGTACAGAACAAAGTATTCAATGAGAATATTTCATTCATTCAGATCTAGAATGTGTTATTTGAGTATTCCTTTTATTTTTTTGAGCAGTGTGTATGTATATATATATATATATATATATATACATGTCATTGAGAGACATATATATATATATATATAAATATATAGATATATATACATATTTATAGTTCATACAGTCATGGCCAAAAGTTTTGAGAATGACACAAATATTATATTTTCACATGATCTGCTGCCCTCTGGTTTTTATGTGTATTTGACAGATGTTTTTATCACAGACAGAAATATAATAATTGCAAACATATAAGTAACAAAAGCTTATATTGACAGTTAGAATGAGTTAATGCAGCAAGTCAATATTTGCAGTGTTGACCCTTCTTCTTCAGGACCTCTGCAATTCTCCCTGGCATGCTCTCAATCAACTTCTGGACCAAATCCTGACTGATAGCAGTCCATTCTTGCACAATCAGTGCTTTCATTTTGTCAGAACTTTTAGGTTTTTGTTTGTCCACCCGTCTCTTGATGATTGACCACAAGTTCTCAATGGGATTAAGATCTGGGGAGTTTCCAGGCCATGGACCCAAAATCTCTATGTTTTGTTCCCTGAGCCATTTAGTTATCACCTTTACTTTATGGCAAGGTGCTCCATCATGCTGGAAAAGGCATTGTTGATCACCAAACTGCTCTTGGAGGGTTGGGAGAAGTTGCTCTTGGAGGACATTCTGGTACCATTCTTTATTCATGGCTGTGTTTTTAGGCAAGACTGTGAGAGAGCCGATTCCCTTGGCTGAGAAGCAACCCCACACATGAATGGTTTCAGGATGCTTAACAGTTGGCAGGAGACAAGACAGGTGGTAGCGCTCACCTTGTCTTCTCCGAATGAGGCGTTTTCCTGATATCCCAAACAATCGAAAAGGGGATTCATCAGAGAAAATAACTTTACCCCAGTCCTCAGCAGTCCACTGCCTGTACCTTTTGCAGAATATCAGTCTGTCCATGATGTTTTTTCTGGAGAGAAGTGGCTTCTTTGCTGCCCTCCTTGAGACCAGGCCTTGCTCCAAGAGTCTCCGCCTCACAGTGCGTGCAGATGCACTCACACCTGCCTGCTGCCATTCCTGAGCAAGCTCTGCACTGCTGGTAGCCCGATCCCGCAGCTGAAACACTTTTAAGAGACGGTCCTGGCACTTGCTGGTCTTTCTTGGGCACCCTGAAGCCTTTTTGGCAACAATGGAACCTCTCTCCTTGAATTTCTTGATGATGCGATAGATTGTTGACTGAGGTGCAATCTTTCTAGCTGCGATACTCTTCCCTGTTAGGCCATTTTTGTGCATTGCAATGATGACTGCACGTGTTTCTTTAGAGATAACCATGGTTAACAGAAGAGAAACAATAATGCCAAGCACCAGCCTCCTTTTAAAGTGTCCAGTGGTGTCATTCTTACTTAATCATGACAGATTGATCTCCAGCCATGTCCTCATCAACACCCACACCTGTGTTAATGGAGCAATCACTGAAAAGAGGTTAGCTGGTCCTTTTAAGGCAGGGCTGCAATGATGTTGAAATGTGTTTTGGGGGATAAAGTTCATTTTCTAGCCAAATATTGACTTTGCAAGTAATTGCTGTTAAGCTGATCACTCTTTATAACATTCTGGAGTATATGCAAATTGCCATTAGAAAAAGTGAAGCAGTATACTTTGTAAAAATTAATATTTGTGTCATTCTCAAAACTTTTGGCCATGACTGTACAGTTCTACATAGCATAATAGCCGCTAAATCAATAGCCGGCTTCTGTAAAATCATTACAGAACCCGACATGATATGACACATGGTTTACATATGGTAAACCATGTCATATCAAAACGATTTATATATGTCAGTGTTTAATCAATTTACTTGTTTTTGTTAGGAACAATTTGGATCCTTAGGGGTTAAATTTAAGGCTATAATCACGGAATAAAATTGCGTGGGCTCCCACGCAATTTTCTCCGCCAGAGAGGGAAAGCCAGTGACTGAGGACAGATATTCATAGCCTAGAGAGGGACAATTGTTTTTGGGCCCCCCCTGGCTACAAACATCTGGCCCCAGCCACCCCAGAAAATCTATTATTTATTATTTGATGCTCCTTCTCTGGCACTTAGCCTCTCTGTTCCCATTGCCTTTAGTGGTGGCTCATGGGTTAATAAGGGGTTAATGTCACCTTGCTATTGAAAGGTGACATTAATCCGGGGTAATAATGGAGAGGTGTCAATTAGACAACTATCCATTATTAATCCTATAGTAATAAAGGGTTAAAAAAGACGCACACACATTAATTAAAAATTCTTTTAATGAAATAATTACACAATGTGCCTTTTCTGGTGTGGATGGGGCCAAATGTTTGTAGCCGGTGGGGGGCCAAAAAACAATGGTCCCTCTCTAGGCTATGAATATCTGTCATCAGTCACTAGCTTTCCATCTCTGGTAGAGAAAATACCGCGGGAGCCCACGCATTTTTTTTTTCAACTAATTTACCCATTAATTTATCACCTACTTATCCAAAATTATTCACACATACACTCATCTAATTATCAGTCAAAGACATATATAAAACTAAATGAAATGAAATGGTATACTGTATGTAAACCATGTGTCATTTCATGTCAGGTTCTGCAATGATTTTACAGAAGCCGGCAATTGATTTAGCGGCTATTGTGCTATGCAGAACTCTATGAACTATAAATATATATATATGTGTCTCAATGACGTGTGTATATATATATATATATATATATATATTCTGTGTGTATATATCTATATTTTTGTTTCTGTTTTAACCTGTCAGGAGCATGCTCAGTTAAAAAAACGGATCCGTCGCCGGAATCCGTCATTTGACGGATGACGACGGATCCTGCGCCCATAGGCTTCCATTATAACAAACGACGGACAGCGACGGATCCGTCACTGTCCGATTTTCCGAAAGAAGCAAAAAACGTTGCTTTGTGCGTCATCTCCGGCCGCCGGTCACAAAATTTACGACATCCGTGGAACGACGGATGAAACGTACGGCCATCCGTCGCAATCCGTCGCTAATACAAGCTCTATGAGAAAAAAATGGATCCTGCAGATCAGTCGCCAGATCGGTTTTTTTTTCAAAAAACGACGGACTGTGACTGATAACAAAAAACTGATGTGTGAAAGAGGCCTAATTAGGCGGCACGTGCGCTCTACTCCCAGACACGGAGCGTACGGCCCCTTGCTCTCTAGTAGTCACTGGGGCACTTTAGCTCTCCCCTTCAAGTCATCGCTGGTGGCGGCGGCCAACACAGGCAAGGCCAAAATACTGTCAGGGTTCTGGTAGAGCGGTGCGGCAACATCCATCAAGGGAGCAGCAGTGAACAGTCCTTCACCCTGCTCTGGCTCTTAAGCTTAGGTGCGGCGCTCAGCTGAACAGGGCTTCCGTCTCTCTCCGTTAGTGTGGCAGGACGCTGCCGCATCTCGTCTCGGCCCAGCTGCGCACCACTACACCTGCACTTTGCCTCTCTCATTGCTGACGGGAAACTCCCCGTCACTGCGCACACTTTCACTTTTAAAAGCGACCACAGCTTCCGGGTCAGAGCACCGGTCCGGTCCCTTATTCCTTCCCCCGGGAAAAATGGGGTGCAGCCTCAGCAGTTCCAGACCCGGCTCAATACAGGTACTTGCAGCCTGATCTTCCTCCTTACACCAAGTCCTGCTGGAGAATGAAATTTCCATCTCCAAAAAGCTTGCCGGTAGAGGGAAGCATGAGGTGCTCTAAAATTTCCTGGTAGATGGATGCACTGACTTTCGTCTTGATAAAACAAAGTAGACCTACACCACCAGATGACTTGGCTCCCCAAACCATCACTGATTCTGGAAACTTCACACTAGACCTCAAGCAGCTTGGATTGTGTGCCTCTCCTCTCTTCCTTCAGACTCTGGGGACTTGATTCTCAACTGAAATGCAAAATTTACTTTAATCTGAAAACAACACCTTGGACCACTTGTTTTGAGTTGTCATTATGATTTAAAAATAGAAAACACAGTAGTTCGACAATAAATGGCTCCTCTTCACCGAACCACTAACCATGAATGGAGATAAATTTTTCGTGTTATCATTCATATTCTCTGGAAAAAGGCCAGGAATGCAAAAATTCTGCCGAGGAATGTAAATGTTTGAGCACAACTGTATATTAGACATTATATTCACCAGCTTCGGTTCCTTATCTAATCTCACAATCTCATCTCTCCCCCATCTGATCACTATCTACTTACTTTCTCATTCCCTGTCCTCTACACCAGCTCCCCAAGTCCAGTAGCTAGCAGCCCCCACAGAAAACTCACACCCCAAGACATTGACACACTCTGATTCCCTTCTACGGCTATCCTCTGTATCTTCACGCAATGACACAGACAGCGCTACTATTTTCGACAATGCCAGGCTTGCATCAGCTATCGACTCAGTCGCTCCTCTTGCGCATAGCAGAGTGCGACGAATCAATAGGCAACTCTGGCACACCAACCTCAGCAAAAAGCTTTGACAAGTGTCCAGAATTACAGAGCGGCACTGGAAGAAAATGCACTCCCAGGGAGACTTTAGTACATTCAAACAATTCAAACAAGCAACTTTCACATTCAAGTCAGCCTTTACCTCTGCTAAACAGGACTACTTCACAAATCTCATATCTTCTTTATCCCATAACCCCAAACAGTTATTCAACACTTCTAGTTCCCTCCTCTGCTTATCCATGCCCTCTCTGAACTCCCTCATTTCAGCAGGAAACTTTGCCACACATTTCAAAAACTAGATGAACCAAATCAGACAAGCCTTTACTGCTTAACCACCACAACCCTTCCATATAACAGTCCAATGTTCTTCCCCATAACCATCCTCCCCACCATCACTGAAGAAAAGCTTACTCATCTTCTCTCCAAAGTGCACCTCACCATTTGTGCACTTGACCCCATCCTACCTCCTTCCCAACCTCACCACCATGCTTGTCTCAGCTCTAACCCATCTCTTCATCCTATCATTAACTTCTGGTACCTTCCCTTCTGCATTAAAACATGCAACAATCACATCCATCCTGAAGAAGGCATCTCTCGACCCATCCTTTACATCCAGCTACTGTCCCATATTCCCTTTCCTGTTCGTCTCCAAACTCCTCAAACAACACATCCATGTCAAACTTTCCCACCTCTCATCCAAACTCGCAAACTCTTCTGTGCGAATACAAACTGATGGTGACCTTTGACACTCTTAATGCTGGAATGAACCTGTCACACGGATTTATGACATTTTACATCAATTAAGGAATTTACTCCAAAGACCCTGTGAGAACATCACAAAACATTACCAGACCCCAATCAGAGGGCAATAAAACTTTCACACTCCTTATCTATGAACTGTTCCAATATTTATGTTCATCTCTATCTCCCATAATGACAGTTCTGCTTTACGTCACTTTTCTTACCTATTGCATTTTTTCTGTGCTGTGTTGTGCATAAATATGTGATTCTTCAGATTTTGTATTAGTTTAGCCTGATGAAGAGACCTGAGTAGTCTCGAAAGCTTGCAATTTGTTACCATCTTTTCAGTTAGCCATTAAAAGGTATCAACCACTGAGGACTCTCAACTCTAAATATTTTTCTATCTACTGGCTAAAGGGTATGCCACACTAAACAATATCGCTAACGGGATCGCTAAAAAACGTCACTATTTAGCGATCCCGTTAGCGATGTTGTTCAGTGCGGCAGCTTCCAGCGACGAGCTTCCTGCTGTGATCTCGCTCGTCGCTGGAATCGTTCCGGACCCTATTTCATCGCTGGCGCTCCCGCTGGGTAAGTATCTTATCGCTGTGTGGCACCTTTTCTTAGCGATTTAGCGGTACTTTTGTACCGCTAAAGTCGTTAAGAAGATCGCTAACGGCGATAGCGTCGTTAACTATATCGCTAAATGTGGCCGCATTTAGCGATATAGAAACAATCCCGCTAGCGATCGCATTAGTATGCGTCGTTATCGTGATCGCTAGCGGGATTGTTTAGTGTGGCAGTACCTTAACACGATACAAAGATATAAATCTTTACTGTATATAAAATAGATGAATTATAGCATGCACTACTCTAGCCAGTCTGCTTTACAGCGGAAATCAGAGAAGCAGCTCATGCAATGGTCTGTGATATGGATGAGACATTGAACACGTCAATGACCAATACAGTAATTCCAACCCATTTCCTTCCCTGTCCCCACTATCATACAGACAGGAGATATTTATCTATAGATTATTGGCAGACATAGTATTTTAGTGATATCTTCTGTCAGCTCTATCAGTGATCCGTAGATGAATCCCTCATGTGCATAGCCACCTGGCTAGGCCACGACCGCCAGTCTAGGACCCGACCACCTTTAGGCTAAGGTAACCTGACAACTTTGGTCTTAGAACTGAAAAAAAAATGCGTACGATGTGTCTACAATTTATGACTCCTCCTTAGCTGTGACAAACATGTCAAGAGGGCAAATGACGGCCATAACTATGGTATAGCCCGCAGGCTTTTATGGTGACAGTAACGTAATGCCCAATCACAGCCTACAGTGACTAATCACATCACTTTTTAGCATTCTGTAAAATGGAAGGTGATATATGGTCGTTTGCTGTAAGCACACATATAGATTTATGCCTAAATTGTAGAAAAGGTTGGCATCCATGTGCTGTCAAACATGTAGGATGATATGTAGTTGGGCCCTGGCTATAACATACTGCCCTGCCCCTTACAGGGTTGATCAATAGCAGTTCCATGTATGATACTATGCCAGGCTCTCACCTGAGGCCTGGGTCACATTATCCCTTGATTATCCAGGTAGCACTGACTCTTCCTGGTTACTGTCCCTTCTTGTGACCTCTGCCCCACAGCTCCATCCACGTGTAATGTCCTGAGAGGTCAGTGTGTACACTGTGTAGTGCAGCGGTGTCCCCGCGGTACAGTGATGAGGCAGTGACCCAGGAAAGTTCAAAAGTAAATGTAGTTTTAATGTCAAAACTCACAAGCAGAACACACGGTGTCCTCCGGATCGCAGCCGGGAAACAAGACAGTCCATAAATACGAGGGCAACTGCACCACCGTAATATGCTGCGGGGTGCCAGGAGTTTGCTCCACTTGACTCTGTGTTCCTTCACAGAGGCTGAGCTCTTGCAGAGCCGTCTGCTCTGCACCTTGCAAACTCCACACTGACACACCCAAACATCTGCTGCAGGGGATCTTACGAAGAACCACATGCAAAACCCAGGCTGGGGGAGGAAACAGACCGCTCTGCTACCTTTCTGTAGTCCGTTTCAAAATTAAAAGCCCATGGCAGGTTTTTCTAATCTGCCTTGGACAAATAGCTTGTCCAAGACCAACAGTCACTTTTATTCTGCATTGCAATCACAGCTACGCCTGTGACTGCAATGCACTCCCGTGGCCTCAATATGCTTCTTTGCGCATCCTGGGGACACATAGCGACCCACACATATGACCCCGGTCACTGCCTCACATACCCCCCTCTGTTCAAACTTGTGGGGTTGAACATTTGTCACCATACAGGGGGCCCGTGACAGGACATCCGTATTTCCCTGTGACTACCCAGCCCTATGTTCCATGGTAAAATTGAAATTTTGTAAAGACAGGAACCATCGGATGACCCGAGCATTCCTCTCCTTGGCATTCCTCATCCAGACCAAGGGCGAATGGTCTGTCACCAAGCTAAACAGTCGACCAAGCAAATTATAGCGTAGGGACTCTCACTTAATGGCCAGGCACTCCTTCTCCACTACACTATAATTTTTCTCGGCCGGGGTGAGTTTCCTACTTAGGTAGGTAACCGGATGCTCCTCTCCATTCACCTCCTGCAACAGGATTGCTCCTAGGCCCACGTTAGAGGCATTTGTCTGCACAATGAAGCTTTTCTGAAAGTTGAGGCTAATGAAGACAGGCTGTCCGCACAGCACCAGCTTCATGGATTGGTACGTTTCTTCCACCTGGGGGTTCCACCGAACCATGACATCTTTCGACATGTATGCAATCCTTGAACAGCCGGTCAAGGGTGCATACTGCTGTGTGAGATGTGAGCACATTGTGCATTTGGAAGCCCAGTTACTGGATATAAATACTCAGCTGGCAACACTGAGAACCATGGACAATATGGAAAGGAGTCTTCTGCTCACTGAGCAGACGCTCAATGGGATAGATGAGGGAGGATGCTAGGATGGAGCTGCAGGACACTGAAGCAGCAAGCTGGGTGACAGTTAGAAGGCGGGGTAGAGGGAAGAGTGCCAGGGAAGCTAGTCCTGATCTGGCACACCCCAATAATTTTGCTAAGTTGGCAACTGAGAGGGGTGTCAGTACAGGGGTAGCACTGCTGCAGCAAGGTATGTCCTCTGAAAGCCAGTGGAGTGTCTGCTCCAGTAAGGGGGAAAATAGGAGAGTAGGGCAGGCCTGACAGGTGCTGGTAGTGGGGGGACTCAATTATTAGGGGAACAGAAAGGCATATCTGTCATAAAGACAGGGATCGTCGAACAGTGTGCTGCCTACCTGGCACTCGAGTCTGACACATCGCTGATCGGGTTGACAGATTATTGGGAGGGGCTGGTGAGGACCCAGCGGTCATGGTGCACATTGGCACAAATGACAAAGTTATCGGTAGGTGGAAGGTCCTTAAAGATGATTTCAGGGAATTAGGCAGCAAGCTTAAAGCAAGGACCTTCAAGGTGGCATTCTCTGAAATACTGCATGTACCATGTGCCACGCCAGAGAGGCAACGAGAAATTAGGGAGATAAATAAGTGGCTCAGGAATTGGTGTAGGAAGGAGGGGTTTGGGTTCCTGGAGAACTGGGCCGACTTCTCAGTTGGCTACAGGTTCTATGCTAGGGGCGGGCTGCATCTCAATGGGGAGGGTGCGGCTGTGCTGAGGAAAAAATGGCTAGCAGGTTGGAGGAGTTTTTAACCTAGGGATTGGGGGGAGGGTATTCATTTTATAGGAGGGGAAGATAGTGAAGAGAGTGACCTGGAAACAAATAAAGGAATTGGGGGTGGAATGGGGGTTGGGGTAGAACAGTTAAGATTTTAGGGAACAAAAGAGGTAATGAGAGATACATAAAGTGCAAGTACATTAATGCCAGAAGCCTCACCAACAAAATGGAGGAATTAGAATTAATTTTGTTGGAACATAATTATGACATGGCTTGGATATCTGAGACATGGCTGGATGAGAGCCATGACTGGGCTGTTAATTTACAGGGCTATAGTCTGTTCAGAAATGACTGTACAAATAAGCGAGGGGGGTATGTGTTTATATGTAAAATCATCTTCAAAACCCATCCAGCATGATAATATATATGAATCTAATGAAAATGTAGAGTCCCTGTGGGTGGAGATAAGGGGAGGGGGAAAAACAATACATTATTGATAGGGGTTTGTTATAAGTCTCCAAAAATAATGGAAGCAACAGAGAATATCCTTGTAAAGCAAATATATGAAGCAGCAACTCAAGGAGAAGTCATTATTATGGGGGACTTCAACTACCCCGGAAAAACATTGGAGAACAGAAACCTGCAGTTCCAGCAAAGGTAATAGGTTTTTGACAACTATGAGAGACAATTACCTTTCACAACTAGTTCAGGACCCTACAAGAGGGGGGCACTGCTAGACCTAATATTAACCAACAGGCCAGACCGCATATCAAATATAAGGTTTGGGGGTCACTTGGGTAATAGTGATCACAAAATAATAAGTTTTCATGTATCCTTTAATAAGATGTGTAGAAGAGGGATACCAGAAAGTAATAATCAAGCGGGCACCACTCATATATTTAGAATATTTAAATTGGGATCACACCCTTCATGTGGAATAATGGCAAGAAAAACAACAAGAAAAAAAGACACATGCATATATTATGGGATCACCAACAAGAATAAGGTCAATCAATATAAATTTTATTATAGATCAAATACACCAAAAAAAACACACATATATTAAAAACAATTAAAAAAACCACAAAGGTATATACAAAGAAAGATCCAAAATCAAGAATTAAATATTCCAAGTAGAGAAACCACATGCCTATAACAATACAGCCTATAATAGATATTACACTGAGATAGTCTACCAAGAGCTGGATTAAACCTATTATGCTATCATCATCATCGGTGGAACACAAATATAAATATCAAAGGGGAATTGCAAAGAGATTTATAAAAATCCAAACAACAAAAATCACCCTAAGAATATATATGAAGCCTCTGTATCTAGAGTACCTAAATCCAGCACAATTGCCTAGATGGGGTAAAATAGCTCCATAGATTAAATACAAACGACAGGAGGAAAGACATATCTCACTCAAAAACCCTAGAGAAGTGGGTATTTCCCATAGGTTGGCATGTGGGACCGGACCCACGTGTTCCGACACAAGCAGTGTCTTTGTCAAGGTAGGTGTGTAGAAGAGGGGTTACGAGGACACTAAACTTCAGGAAGGCAAATTTCCAACGGATAAGAGATGATCTTAGAGCAATAAACTGGGACGATATCCTGAGACGTAAAAGTACACAAAGAAAATGGGAGATGTTTATTAGCAACCTGAATAAGACCTGTGCAAAATATATACCCAATGGAAACAAACATAGTAGAAATAGGAGGAAACTACTAGGCTAAATAGAGCTGTAAGGGGCGCAATAAGGGACAAAAAGAAAGCATTTAAAGAATTAAAGCAAGTAGGTAGTTATGATGCATTAAATAAATACGGAAAATTAAATAAATTCTGTAAAATGCAAATCAAGGCAGCAAAGATTGAGACAGAGAGACTCATTTCCAGAGAGAGTAAAAATAATAATTTGTGAAGCACCTGGGGATTCAAAGTGCTCACTATAAATCTAGATAAGTTCCTTAGGGGGTCTAGTTTCCAAAATGGTGTCACTTGTGGGGGATCTCCAATGTTTAGGCACACAGGGACTCTCCAAATGCGACATGGCAACCGCTAAATATTCCAGCATATTTTCCATTCAAAAAGTCAATTGGCGCTCCTTCCCTTCTGAGCCCTGCCGTGCGCCCAAACAGTGGTTTATGACCCCATATGAGGTATCTGTGTACTCAGGAGAAATTGCCCAACAAATTTTAGGATCCATTTTATCCTGTTGCCCATGTCAAAATGAAAAAATTGATGCTGAAAGAAAATTTTTGTTGGAAAAATTAAAATGTCCATTTTTTTCCTTCCACGTTGCTTTAGTTCCTGTGAAGCACCTGAAGGGTTAATAATCTTCTTGAATGTAGTTTTGAGTAGCTTGAGGGGTGCAGTTTTTAGAATGGTGTCACGTTTGGATATTATCTATCATGTAGACCCCTCAAAGTGTCTTCAAATGTGAGGTGGTCCATAGAAAAAATGGTTTTGTAAATTTTATTGTAAAAATGAGAAATCGCTGGTCAACTTTTAACCCTTATAACTTCCTAACAAAAAAAAATGTTGTTTCCAAAATTGTGCTGATGTAAAGTAGACATGTGGGAAATGTTATTTATTAACTATTTTGTGTCATATAACTCTCTGGTTTAACAGAATAAAAATTCAAAATTTGAAAATTGCGAAATTTTCTACATTTTTGCCAAATTTCCATTTTTTTCACAAAAAAGCAAAAAAATTATCGACCTAAATTTACCACTAACATGAAGCCCAATATGTCACGAAAAAACAGTCTCAGAATCGCTAGGATCTGTTGAAGCGTTCCTGAGTTATTACCTCATAAAGCGACGCTGGTCAGAATTGCAAAAAATGGCAAGGTCTTTAAGGTCAAAATAGGCTGGGTCATGAAGGGGTTAACTACATAAATAGTAACTAAAAAATGATAGTGTTGGACTGGGTGAAATGGTGGATGAGGATGAGGAAAAAGCCAATATGCTTAATGTCTTTTTTCAACAGTATTTCCACAAGAAAATCCCATGACAGATAACATGATCAGTGATAACAAAAATTCTCCTTAAATGTCACCTGCTTAACCCAGCAGGAAGTAAATCAGCATCTAAAAATCACTAAAGTAGACAAATCCCCGAGCCTGGATGGGATACACTCCCAAGTACTGCAGGAGTTAAGTACAGTTATAGATAGACCATTATTTTTAATCTTTAAAGATTCCATAATAACAAGGTCTGTACCACAGGAATGGCGTATAGCAATTGTGGTGCCAATATTCCAAAAGGGGACAAAAACTGAACTTGGAAATTATAGGCCAGTGAGCTTAGCCTCTACTGTGGGTAAAATCCTGGAGGGTTTTCTAAGAGATGCTATACTGGAGTATCTAAAGGAGAATAACCTCATGGCCCAATATCAGCATGGGTTTACGAGGGACCGTTCCTGTTAGACTAATCTGATAAGCTTTTATGAAGAGGTAATTTCCAGACTGGACCAAGGAAACGCAGTGGACGTGGTGTATATGGACTATTCAAAAGCTTTCGATACAGTGCCACACAAAAGGTTGATACATAACATGAGAACAATGGGGATAGGGGAAAATATGTGTAACTGGGTTAAGAGCTGGCTCAGGGATAGAAAACAAAGGGTGGTTATTAATGGAGCACACTCGAACTGGGTCGCGGTTAGCAGTGGGGTACCGCACGGTTCGGTGTTGGGCCCGCTTCTTTTAAGATATTTATTAATGATCTTGTAGGGGGCATACAGAATAGAATTTCAATATTTGCAGATGACACTAAACTCTACAGGGTGATCAATATAAAGGAGGACAATTTAATATTACAGGAAGATTTATGTAAACTAGAAGCTTGGGCTGATAAATGGCAAATGAGCTTTAATGATGATAAATGTAAGATCATTCACTTGGGCAGAAGAAATAAGAGGTAGAATTATGTGCTTAATTGTAAAACACTGGGCAAAACTGTCACTGAAAAAGACCTGGGTGCATGGGTGCACAACAAACTCACATTTATTGGCTGTGTCAGGTGTTATGTTTTGGTAGCTGAGCAGGACAGGAACAACAGCAGGGCAGTAGAACACCTGAGATGTTGGTAACTGATGAGTTGCAGATTCCTATACTAACGACACAACTAGAGGTAGCCGTGGAGCGTTCCTACGTTGATCCTAGACGTCTCGTCACAGCCTGAGAGATAACTACACCTAAAGGCAGAAAGATGAAAGCTATCTGCCCCGGAGCAGATCCCCAAAGAAAATAGGAAGCCCCCAAACATATAATGGCGGTTAGACAAGATGAAAATACAAACATAGGCAGAAAATAGACTGAGCAAACGCTGGGGCCACAAGCTGACTAAATAGGATAGGACAGGAGAGATTACTTTCTGCAACCCAGAAAACCCTACAAAAATCCAAAAATTCTGATTACAAAAATACTGAGATCACACGATCTCGCCACCCACTAAATCAGATCTCAGTGTGAACAAAACCAAGCCGCAGCCGCTAAAAAAACAGGAAAAAGCAAATGAGCAAATAACAGTGGCTGCAGAAAAACTGTGAGGAGCTCAGGCCCCAGGAGGGGACCTGGCTGACCTCCACAAAAGTGCAGAAAACAATGCAAAAAGCAAGCACAAAAAGAAAAGAAAAAAATATCTTATCTGAAAGCAGGAGATGCAGGCAGGACTCCAGCAAACTTCCAAATGAACCAGGAACCACAATTGAGACAAGAACAATTGATCACCGGCAACCATCATGGGAGGGAACCTCCCTTATATCAGACCAGTCCGTGATTCCAGATTGCCACTCCTCGCTGAAAGGTTCAGTACTGTCTGTAACCACCAGAGGGAGCCTCTGCTCAGAAACCATCTCTAGCACATTCATAACAGTACCCCCCTTGAGGAGGGGTCACCGAACCCTCACTTGTGCAACTAGGCCGATCAGGATGAGCTCGGTGATAGACACGGATCAGTCTCCTAGCATGGATGTCCGAAGCAAACACCCAAGAATTGTCCTCCTGACCATAACCTCTCCACTTAACCAAATACTGGAGTTTCTGTCTAGAAAAACGAGAATCCAATATTTTCTCAACCACATACTCCAGATTGCCCTCAACCAAAACAGGGTCAGGAGGCGCAGCCATAGGAACCACTGGCTCGACAAACCTCTTCAATAAGGACTTGTGGAACACGTTATGGATCTTAAATGTCCCTGGAAGAAGCAAACGGAAGGAAACAGGATTAAGAATCTCCATGATCTTATAAGGTCCAATGAACCTGGGCTTAAACTTTGGAGATGCAACCCTCTTAGGGATATTTCTTGAGGACATCCAAACCAAGTCCCCCACTTTAAACCGAGGACCATCAGTCCTATGCCGGTTGGCAAACCGTTGGGCCTTCTCCTGAGAGAGAGACAACCTCTCCACTACCTGGTCCCAAATCTGCTGCATTCGCTCCACAACAGAGTCAGCACCCGGACAGACAGAAGCCTCCGCCTGTCCCGAAGAAAATCGAGGGTGAAACCCAAAATTGCAGAAAAATGGAGACATCAAGGTGGCAGAGCTAGCCCTATTATTAAGAGCAAACTCAGCCAAAGGCAAAAAAGAGACCCAGTCATCTTGATCAGCAGACACAAAACATCTCAAATAAGTCTCCAAGGTCTGGTTTGTTCTCTCGGTTTGTCCATTGGTCTTAAGATGAAAAGCAGAGGAGAAAGATAATTGAACACCAAGTTTAGAACAAAATGTCCTCCAAAATCTGGAAACAAACTGGACTCCTCTGTCAGACACAATGTTCTCCGGAATGCCATGTAACCGAACCACGTGCTGAAGGAACAAAGGCACCAATTCGGAGGAGGAAGGTAACTTAGGTAATGGCACAAGATGTATCATCTTGGAAAACCTATCACAGATTACCCAGATAATGATCATTCTCTGAGAAACAGGGAGGTCGGAAATAAAATCCATAGAGATATGGGTCCATGGCCTCTTGGGCACAGGTAATGGCATTAACAAACCACTAGAGCGAGAGCAAGGCTTGGAGCGAGAGCAAGTCCCACAGGACTGCACAAATTCCCTGACGTCACGAGACAAAGTAGGCCACCAAAAGGACGACTCACCAAGTCTCTGGTACCAAAAATCCCGGGATGACCAGCCAACGTGGAACAATGAATCTCAGACATCACATTCTTCTTCCACTGGTCTGGGACAAACAATTTCCCAATAGGGCAGCGCTCAGGTTTATCCTCCTGACACCCTTCCAAGGCCAGTCTCAAATTGGGCGAGATGGCGGAAAGAACTACACCCTCTTTCAAAATAACAGTAGGATCAGATAACTCAGGAGAGTCAGCAAAGAAACTCCTCGAGAGGGCATCCGCCTTAACATTCTTAGTGCCAGGAAGAAAAGAAACCACAAAATTAAAAAGTATGAAAAACAAGGCCCACCTGGCCTGTCTAGGATTAAGTCGCTTGGCTGATTCGAGATAAACCAGATTCTTATGGTCCGTGAGGACCACCACCTGATGTTTGGCTCCTTCAAGCCAATGTCTCCACTCTTCAAAGGCCCACTTCATGGCCAATAACTCCCGATTACGCACGTCATAATTACGTTCATTTGGAGAAAATTTTCGAGAGAAAAAGGCACAAGGGTTACTCTTAGAGGTCTCTGGATCTCTTTGGGACAAAACGGCACCTGCCCCAATTTCAAAGGCATCAACCTCAACCTGAAACGGTAGAAAAACATCAGGCTGCCATAGAACAGGAGCAGAAGTGAATCTCTGCTTAAGTTCCTGAAATGCAGAGACTGCCTCAGGAGGCCAATTCACCACATCAGAACCCTTTTTGGTCAAATCAGTCAATGGTTTAACAATACCGGAGAAATTACCAATAAATTTACGATAAAAATTGGCAAAACCCAAAAATCTCTGAAGAGCCTTTAATGAAGTAGGTTGGACCCAATCACAGATGGCTTGAACCTTGACCGGGTCCATTTCAATAACAGACGGAGACAAAATGAATCCCAGAAATGAGACCTTCTGTACGTCAAAAAGACACTTTGATCCCTTCACATACAGTGCATTCTCTCTCAAAATCTGGAACACAGTCCAAACATGTTTCACATGAGAGTCCCAGTCATTGGAAAAAATCAAGATATCATCCAAATAAACAATCAGAAATTTATCCACAAAATCCCTGAAAATATCATTCATGAAGGATTGGAAGACGGAAGGAGCATCACTAGGTACTCAAAATGCCCCTCTGGGGTATTAAACGCCGTCTTCCATTCATCCCCGTTCTTAATGCGAATAAGGTTATACGCCCCCCTGAGGTCAAGCTTGGTAAACCAACTAGCACTTTTCACCCTGGAAAACAGGTCAGAAATCAAGGGTAACGGATATTGATACTTCACAGTGATCTTATTCAAGAGACGATAATCAATACACGGCCTCAATGAACCATCCTTTTTGGCCACAAAGAAAAAACCGGCACCCAAGGGTGAAGAGGATGGTCTGATATGACACTTCTCCAATGACTCCTTGATATAAGATCGCATAGCATCGTGTTCAGGTACAGACAAGTTAAAAAGGCGACCTTTAGGAAATTTACCACCAGGCACTAATTCAATAGCGCAATTGTAGCTTGTGAGGGGGCGAAGATGCAGATTTACTTTCACTAAATACATCCGAAAAATCAGTCAAAAAGTCAGGAACATCCTGAGACTTGGGAGAGGCAGAAAAAACAGGAGTGTCGGCATTAACACATTGACAGCCCCAACTGGTCACAGACACAGATTTCCAATCCAAAACTGGATTATGAGACTGTAACCAAGGGAAACCTAGTACAATAATGTCATGCAGATTATACAGCACCAGAAATTTGCAACTCTCCTGATGATCTGGTTCAACCCTCATTATCACCTGAGTAGAAAACTGGGGTTTATTCTCCGCCAAAGGGGTAGAATCAATGCCCAGTAGGGGAATAGACTTCCGCAGGGGTATCATGGGAAACCCACAACGTTTGGCAAAGTCAAAATCCATCAGGTTAATAGCTGCTCATGAATCAACAAAAGCCTGAGCAGAAAATGTGGACAGGGAGCAAATCAGGGTAACAATCAACAGAAATTTAGTCTGAACACTGCCCAAGACAACTGAGCGTGCAAAATGTCTTCCCCGCTTAAGGCTGACTGAAATAGCATGAGAGGCATCACCACAGTAGAAACATAACCCATTGCGCTTTCGAAACTCATGACGCTGAGCCCCAGAAGTCACTCTATCACACTGCATGGGCTCAGAAGCTGGCTCACAAGGCAACACTATCTCACGCATACCTCTGCGCTCACGCAAACGTCTGTCAATTTGAATAGCCAATGACTTAGAATCATTGAGACCAGAGGGAGCAGGGAATCCCACCATAACATCCTTTACATTCTCTGACAGCCCCTTCCGAAAAAGGGCTGCCAAAGCATCATCATTCCATTTGGTCAGGACTGCCCACTTTCGGAATTTCTGACAGTACAACTCAGCGTCTTCAAGACCCTGATTTAATGCCAACAAGATTTTTTCAGCTTGATCAGTGACATTAGGTTCATCATACAATAACCCCAGAGACAGAAAAAATGCATCAATATCATTCAAAACAGGATCCCCAGGTGTCAGGGAAAAAGCCCAATCCTGAGGATCGCCGCGCAGGAGAGAGATGACAATTTGAACCTGCTGTGCTGCGTTACCTGAAGACTTAGGCTTTAAGGCAAAAAACAACTTACAGTTATTTTTGAAATTCAGAAATTTAGCCCGATCCCCCAAAAACAAATCTGGCATGGGAATCCTAGGTTCCACAACCGGCAACCCAGCAAGATAGGTAGCAATACTCCGAACCTCAGTGGCAAGCTGATCCACACGGCCAGACAACTGTGCAAACTCCATTGAGAGAAAAAAAAATCCTCCTCAGCACCCAGAGAAAAAGAGGGAAAAAATGCAACAGACAGAAAAAAAAAAACTCTCAGACAACTCTGACAACTTTTTTCTTTCCACACTTTTTTTTCCCTTCTGTGAGTACCATATAATTTTCAGTTATGGCCGGTGATACTGTTATGTTTCAGTAGCTGAGGAGGACAGGAACAACAGCAGGGCAGCAGAACACCTGAGATGTTGGTAACTGATGGGTTGCAGATTCCTAAACTAACGGCACAACTAGAGGTAGCCGTGGAGCGTTCCTACGTTGATCCTAGACGCCTCGTCACATCCTGAGAGATAACTACACCTAAAGGCAGAAAGGTGAAAGCTATCTGACCCGGAGCAGATCCCCAAAGAAAATAGGAAGGCCCCAAACATATAATGGCGGTTAGACAAGATGAAAATACAAACATAGGCAGAAAATAGACTGAGCAAACGCTGGGGCCACAAGCTGACTAAATAGGATAGGACAGGAGAGATTACTTTCTGCAACCCAGAAAACCCTACAAAAATCCAACAATTCTGATTACAAAAATACTGAGATCACACAATCTCGCCACCCACTAAATCAGATCTTAGTGTGAAGAAAAACCAAGCCACAGCCGCTGAAAAAACAGGAAAAAGCAAATAAGCAAAATAATAGTGGCTGCAGAAAAACTGTGAGGAGCTCAGGCCCAGGAGGGGACGTGGCTGACCTCCACAAAAGTGCAGAAAACAATGCAAAAAGCAAGCACAAAAAGAAAAGAAAAAAATATCTTATCTGAAAGCAGGAGATGCAGGCAGGACTCCAGCAAACTTCCAAATGAACCAGGAACCACAATTGAGACAAGAACAATTGATCACCGGCAACCATCATGGGAGGGAACCTCCCTTATATCAGACCAGTCCGTGATTCCAGATTGCCACTCCTCGCTGAAAGGTTCAGTACTGTCTGTAACCACCAGAGGGAACCTCTGCTCAGAAATCATCTCTAGCACATTCATAACAGTCAGGCAGCTGCTGCAGAAGCAAATAAAATAATGGGATGCATTAAAAGAAGCATAGATGCTCATGAGGAGAACATAATTTTACCTCTATATAAGTAACTAGCGCGACCACACTTAGAATACTGTGTACAGTTCTGGCCTCTGGTGTATAAGAAAGACATAGCTGAACTGGAGCGGGTGCAGAGATGAGCGACCAAGGTTATTAGAACACTTGGGAGTTTGCAATACCAAGACAGGTTATTACACTTGGGGTTATTTAGTTTGGAAAAACGAAGGCTAAGGGGTGATCTTATTATAATGTATAAATACATGAAGGGACAGTACAAAGATCTTTCTAATGATCTTTTTACTCTTAGACCTGGGAGGGGGACAAGGGGGCATCCTCTACGTCTAGAGGAAAGAAGGTTTAATCATAATCACAGACGCAGATTCTTTACTGTAAGAGCAGTAAGACTATGGAACTCTCTGCCGTATGATGTTGTAATGAGTGATTCACTACTACAATTTAAGAAGGGACTGGATGCCTTTCTTGAAAAGTATAATGTTACAGGGTATATATATACTAGATTCCTTGATAGGGCGTTGATTCAGGGAACTAGTCTGATTGCCATATCTGGAGTCGGGAAGGAATTTTTTTCCCCCAATGTGGAGCTTAGTGTTTGCTGCAATGTTTTTTTTTGCCTTCCTCTGGATCAACATGTTAGGCTATTGGTTGAACTACATGCACTTAAAGTCTCCCTTCAACCTTAAATACTATGTTACTATGTGTGTATGTTACCATGACTGACTAGTTTCCCTTGAGGAAATCGGTAAAGGGAGTTGTTCTCCCCGAAAAATTAGGTATAAACCTATGGTAATACCCAAAGATTCCGAGAAATGTTTGGTGGTAACAGGTTGGGGCCAGTTCTGAATGGCTCGATTTTATTTATTTGGGGTTTGATAACATCACGGCCGATCATGAAACCCAAGTACTGGGCTTCCTCGAACCCTATTGCACATTTCTTGGGATTCGCTGTCGTGGCTATGAGCGAATCTACTACCGCTTTTACCTGGGACAAGTGTGTATGCCAGTCAATACTAAAGATGATGATGTCATCCAAGTACGCTGATGCATGCTTCCGATGGTGTTCCAGCACTATGTCCATCAACCTCTGGAACGTGGCAGGGGCCCCATGTAGTCCAAAGGGAAAAACTACATAGTGGTAAAGACCTTCCAGTGTTATAAAAGCTGTGTTTTCCTTTGCCGACTCTTTAAGAGGCACCTGCCAATAACCCTTGATCAGGTTGAGCATGGAGAATTAATGGGCCTGACCCACACACTCGATCAGTTTGTCCATCCGGGGCATTGGATACAAGTCAAACTTCAACACCGCATTTAATTTATGAAAGTCATTACAGAACCGTAATATTCCATCCAGCTTTGTGATTAGCACAATTGGGCTAGCCCACTCACTCTGGGATTCCTCAATTACTCCCAGCTGGAGCATTTGTCTTACCTCACTCACTATGGCTTGTCTACGGGCCTTGGGCACCCGGTATGTTTTTATTCGTATTCTTACATGAGGCTCGGTGAAAGTGTCATGCTGGATGTCAGAGGTACGACCGGGTAATTCTGAGAATACATCTGCATTCTCTTGGACTAATTTCCGAACCTCTTGACGCTGCTGTTTCAAGAGGATGTCTCATATTTTTACCTCTCTCTCGCCGTTGGCCGGAGACAGAGGGTTCCCTGTTGGTAGCACTGGGGTCTCCTCCACGGCCAAACATTCCCAGTCTTTCCACGCTTTCAACAGGTGTACGTGGTACAGCTATTCGGGTTTTCTTTTCCCTGGCTGGTAAACTCTATAATTTACTTCTCCCACCTTCTCCCGTATCTCATATGGCCCGTACTACTTGGCCATAAGCTTACTCTCTGTGGTGGGCACTAGTACCAATACCCAGTCCCCTTCTTTAAAGGTCCTGACCGTGGCTCTTTTATTATGGCTCTGTGCGGCCTGGGCATCCATCAGATGCTCCTTCACTATGGACAATACTGCCACAATCCAGTCCTGCATGCTTGCCACATGCTCAATGACACTCTTATGCGGAGTGGGCTTCTGTTCCCATGACTCCTTGGCTACGTCCAGCAGTCCCTTCGGGTGCCTGCCATACAATAGCTCAAATGGGGACAATCCCGTGGACGCCTGCGGTACCTTGCAGATAGCGAACATTAGATGGGGCAGTAACATGTCCCAATCCCTCCTGTCCTTGGCAACCACCTTTTTTAGCATGGATTTGAGGGTCTTGTTAAACATTTCCACCAACCCGTCGATTTGTTGGTGGTATACCGACGTACATAGCTGTTTAATCCGGAGCAGCTAACATAGCTCCATGGTCACCTTGGACATAAAAGGAGTCACCTGATCTGTAAGTATCTCCTTTGGTAACCCAAAGTGACAAAACATGGTAAATAGCTCGCGGGCTATTAGCTTGGCTGATATGTGGTGGAGAGGTATTGCCTCTGGGTACCGTGTGGCCTAGTCCACTACGACCAAAATATGTTGATAGCCACGGGCGGATTTCACTATGAGACCTACCAGATCAATCGCTATCCACTAAAATGGTACCTCTATGATGGGCAGAGGTACCAATGGACTCTGGTAGTTCGCGGTGGGTGAGGATAGTTGGCACTCTGGACCTCCGCATAGACCCCATGCCAAAAAAAGCTGCAGAATGCGCTCCTGCATCTTTTTGACTCCAAAGTGCCCTCCTATCATGTGGGTGTGAGCCATGTCGAGCACCGCCCGACGGTAGGATTGGGGCACCACCAGCTGTTCTACCGCCTCATCCCACCATGCAGGGAAAAATTGTCTCAGCACCTGGTTGCTGAGCTACTCCATTAATTTCAATCACTTTTTCTCGTTCCCGGGCCAGGGTGGGATCCTGGAGCTGAGCTGTCCCAAACTTACTAGGGGACACTTCCAGCTCGGGGATTGGTGGGGTCTCCTCGACCTCTCTTGCCAATACCTCTATGGGCAGCCTATCTGGGTTACACTCTGTCCCTATGTTGGCGACCCCTACGGCAGGTATCTCTGACTCGGGATCTTCGGGTTCCATGCCTGGAATAACATTTACCTTGGGAGGGTTAACCCTGGTCTCCCACAGGGAACAGAACAGGGGCAAGTCTCTTCCCAATACAGTCCCATATGGAAGAGTCTTTACCACTCCCACCACATGTCTTCTTTCTCCACACGGGATGGAAACCATAACCTCCGTGGTCGGGTACTCTCGGAATTCCCCATGTATGCATACCACCCCCACTTTCTGTCCATTGGGGTTGTCCCCAGCAACAAGGGACCCATGAACCAGAGTCACTAAGCTCCCTGAGTCCAAGAGAGCATCTGTTTGGTACCTGTTAACGAGTACCTTGCACAGTTGTGGTTCGCTGCCTGCAGTGCCTATAGTGGTGATGCAGACTGGCTGGGCAGTTGGCAGCCACAAGTCCGGGGCCCTGGCACCGCCAACACTTGTTAGCTGCGGCGCGACTGGACCTTGGGGTAGACTTAGGGGACATAAGTCTGCTGTCACTCTCCCTTCAGGATACCCCCTCTGTACGGGCTCGGTCCTGATTGGCCCCAGTAGAAGGTCGTGGACTTTTCCCAGGCTCCTGGGTTGGTGGGGTCCGACGTGACAGCAGTAGTGGAGCCGTGTCCCGTATAAAGTTCTAAGTGGCCGTGTACCGCTCAATCAGTCCCACCACCTGGTCCAGAGTGCTTGGGTACCCTTGCCCACCTATCGCTGTATGGCTGCTGGCAGAGCTCTTACCAGCTGGTCGATCACCACCCTCTCCATCATCTGGGTTGAAGTCAAAGTCTGAGGTTGGAGCCACCTTTTCACCTTTTCACAAGCTGCAGTAAGTCATAAACCTGAGACTGGGCAGGTTGGACCTCCACAAAAGTCCATGAAAACACCCGTTGGGCTCTCACATAGGTATTAACCCCAGTAGGTCAAGGATCTCACCTTTTTGCTTGGCGTAGTCCTTGGCATCATGCCCACTGAGGCAAAGTAGGCCTTTAGCACATCACCCTCAGGAATGGAGCCACCACTTCTGCCCACTGGGAAGTTGGCAGGTTCTGCCACTCTGCTGTGCGCTCATATACAGTAAGGAAAGCTTCCACGTCATCTTCCGGACTCAGTTTCCTCAAAGTGGGGCAGACCTTGTCTCGGGCCTCGCAACGTTCCAGGGTCAGCATTGGAGGTACCTCCCACAGGGCTGCAATTTACTGCAGCAACAGGTTATTGGTCTGTTGCTGTTGTTGCTGCGTGAGGACCAGCTGCCTCAGGATTTCTTCCATTTTGTCTGCAGGCCTGGGTTGCAGTGTGGCAGGCCTAATGACAGACATGCAGCTGGCGTTGGGGTATGTCATAATTCACACTTTCGGCGTTCTCCACCAAATGTAGTGCAGAGGTGTCCCCACAGTGCAGTGATGAGGTAGTGACCCAGGAAAGTTCAAAAGTAAATGTAGTTTTAATGTCCAAACTCACAAAACACACGGCATCCTCCGGATCACAGCTGGGAAACAAGACAGTCCATAAATATGTCCGGTTGCCGAGGGTGACTGCACCACCGTAATATGCTGCGAGGTGCCAGGAGTTTGCTCCGCTTGACCCTGTGTTCCCTCACACAGGCTGAGCTTTTGCAGAGCCGTCTGCTCTGCACCTTGCAAACTCCACACTGACACACCCAACCGTGGCCGTAGGCCACATGGAACACCCGTAGTCCGTTTAAAAAATAAAAGCCCATGGCAGCTTTTTCTAATTTGCCTTGGACAAATAGCTTGTCCAAGACCAGCACTCACTTTTTAGGCCGGGGTCAGACATGCAAGAAACTCACACGAGTCTCGCAAGTTAATACCCGGCACTACCGCCGGCACTCGGGTCCGGAGTGTGCGGCTACATAGAAATACATGCAGCTGCATGCTCCGATCCGAGTGCCGGCAACAGTGCCGAGTATTGACGTGCGAGACTCGTCCGAGTTTCTCGCATGTGAATATGAGCCCTTATTCTGCATTACAATCACAGCTACGCCAGTGACTGCAATGCACTCCCGCGGCCTCAATATGCTTCTTTGCGTATCTTGGGAGACACATAGCGACCCTCACATATCACTGCCTCACAACTGTCTCCGCGTTACCGCAACGTTAATCCAGCTGTACATCCAGCACCGCGCACAATGTCAAACAGCTGGGCCGCTCCAAGCTCAACTGTCACCATAGCGCTCTGATGAAGTCGGAACATGACCATATTGAGTTAAACATATGTTTGAAATCTGCAACATGACAATTTTTTTTCTGTGCATACTTTTCCCATATAGTTGCATTAGATATGGAAAATCTGCAGGTAAAAACTGCATATGCAATTTTAGTATGTTTCAATACTTAATATGTTTAAATACACATAATCCACACATGACTGTTTAGATAAAGTTTACTCAAAGCCATATACCAGGAAGTATCACAAACCTGGCAGCTTTAAACATATCAAAAAGAAACAAAAACCATGGTGTCAAGAACACGATTCAAAAATGCAATTAAAAAATAGCAAGTAGTCCAATTTACTTAATAAGTGCAGAAATGCTGCAGAAAATCTTCAAGATCAAAAACTCACCACATACTCTTTATGGGAACGTAGCCTAATGCTATTAACACAATTAGAAGTGTTAATCAAGAGCTATTTCAAGTGTTAAGCCTAATGGCGTCATTAAGTAGTAAATTGGCATACTTGTTTTTACGCAGCACATTTAAATAGGAGTTGAGCTATCTTAAAAGCAGCTTCAGGATTAAATATACATATATTTGTTACAAAAACCACAAATTTGAGGTCACACGGTCAGGTTTTCTTTAGGTTGTAGTGCAGGGGTGGGGAACCTTTTTCCAGCCAGGGGCCATTTGGAAATTTTTACTATCATTCAGGGGCCACACAAAATTGATCACCTTGAAAATTACCCCGGTATATTTAGTCAAACAATTAATTACGGTAACTCACCCTTAATGTGACGGCTGGACCAGCTTCTCTTTAGTGCAGCTGTGATGTAAGGTGATACTGATCATGTTGCTTCTCACAGCTGCTTTTCCAGGTTTGTGTCAGCCAGGAGAGCAGTCAACTTTTTGTCATAAGTTTTGTAAATCATATATATCACATTAGAGACGCTGGGACAGCTGTATATACACCACATAGGAGATGATAGGACTGCTATATAAGCATCGCATAGGAGACACTGTGTCTGCTGTCTATACAACATACAGGAGATGCTGGGACTGCTGAATATACAGTTATATGAAAAAGTTTGGGCACCCCTATTAATCTTAAGCTTAATGTTTTATAAAAATTGGTGTTTTTGCAACAGCTATTTCAGTTTGATATATCTAATAACTGTTGGACACAGGAATATTTCTGCCTTGAAATGAGGTTTATTGTACTAACAGAAAATGTGCAATCTGCATCCAAACAAAATTTGACAGGTGCATAAGTATGGGCACGTCACCAGAAAAGTGACATTAATATTTAGTAGATCCTCCTTTTGCAAAAATAACAGCCTCTAGTCGCTTCCTGTAGCTTTTAATGAGTTCCTGGATCCTGGATGAAGGTATTTTTGACCATTCCTCTTTACAAAACAATTCCAGTTCAGTTAAGTTTGATGGTCGCCGAGCATGGACAGCCCTCTTCAAATGATCCCACAGATGTTCAATGATATTCAGGTCTGGGGACTGGGATGGCCATTCCAGAACATTGTAATTGTTCCTCTGCATGAATGCCTGAGGAGATTTGGAGCGGTGTTTTGGATCATTGTCTTGCTGAAAGATCCATCCCCTGCGCAACTTCAACTTTGTCACTGATTCTTGAACATTATTGTCAAGAATCTGCTGATACTGAGTGGAATCCATGCGTCCCTCAACTTTAACAAGATTCCCGGTGCCAGCATTGGCCACACAGCCCCAAAGCATGATGGAACCTCCACCAAATTTTACTGTGAGTAGCAAGTGTTTTTCTTGGAATGCTGTGTTTTTTTGACGCCATGCATAACGCCTTTTTGTATGACCAAACAACTCAATCTTGGTCTCATCAGTCCACAGGACCTTCTTTCAAAAGAAATTGGCTTCTCCAAATGTGCTTTTGCATACCTCAGCTGACTCTGTTTGTGGCGTGCTTGCAGAAACGGCTTCTTTCGCATCACTCTCCCATACAGCTTCTCCTTGTGCAAAGTGCGTTGTATAGTTCACCGATGCACAGTGACACCATATGCAGCAAGTTGATGCTGCAGCTCTCTGGAGGTGGTCTGAGGATTGTCCTTGACTGATCTCACCATTCTTCTTCTCTGCCTTTCTGATATTTTTCTTGGCCTGCCACTTCTGGCATTAACAAGAACTGTCCCTGTGTTCTTCCATTTCCTTACTATGTTCCTCACAGTGGAAACTGACAGGTTAAATCTCTGAGACAGCTTTTTGTATCCTTCCCCTGAACAACTATGTTGAATAATCTTTGTTTTCAGATCATTTGACAGTTGTTTTGAGGAGCCCATGATGCCACTCTTCAGAGGAGATTCAAACAGGAGAACAACTTGCAAGTGGCCACTTTAAGTAGCTTTTCTCATGATTGCATACACCTGGCTATGAAGTTCAAAGCTCAATGAGGTTACAAAACCAAAAAAAGTGCTTTAGTAACTCAGTAAAAAGTAGGTAGGGGTATTTAAAACAAGAAAATGATAAGGGTGCCCATACTTATGCACCTGTCAAATTGTGTTTGGATGCAGATTGCACATGTTCTGTTAGTACAATAAACCTAATTTCAAGGCAGAAACATTACTGTGTCCAATAGTTATTAGATATATCAAACTGAAATAGCTGTTGCAAGAACACCAATTTTTATAAAACATTAAGCTTAAGATTAATAGGGGTGCCCAAACTTTTTCATATAACTGTACATCACATACAAAACAAAGGGACTGCTGTATAAACATCACACAGGAGACACTAAGACAGCTGTATATACACCATATAGGAGATGATGGGACTGCTATATAAGCATCACATAGGAGACACTGTGACTGATGTCTATACAACACACAGGAGATGCTGGGACTGCTGAATATGCATCACATAGGAGACACAGTGACTGCTGTATATACATGATTTAGGAAACACAGGGACTGCTGTACAGTGGAGAAAAAAGTATTTAGTCAGCCACCAATTGTGCAAGTTCTCCCACTTAAAAAGATGAGAGAGGCCTGTAATTGACATCATAGTTAGACCACAACTATGAGAGTCAAAATGAGAAAACAAATCCAGAAAATCACTTTGTCTGATTTGGCAAGATTTATTTTGCAAATTATGGTGGAAAATAAGTATTTGGTCACCTAAAAAAATGCAAGATTTCTGGCGCTCACAGACCTATAACTTCTTCTTTAAGGGGCTCCTCTTTCCTCCACTAATTACCTGTAGTAATGGCACTTGTTATCAGTATAAAAGACACCTGTCCACAACCTCAAACAGTCACACTCCAAACACAACTATGGTGAAGACCAAAGAGCTGTCAAAGGACTCCAGAAACAAAATTGTACCTCTGCACCAGGCTGGGAAGACTGAATCTGCAAAAGACAAGCAGCTTGGTGTGATGAAATCAACTGTGGGAGCAATAATAAGAAAATGGAAGACATACAAGATGACCACTGATAATCTCCCTCGAACTGTGGCTCCACGCAAGATCTCACCCCGTGAGGTCAAAATGATCACAAGAATTGTGAGCAAAAATCCCAGAACCACATGGGGGGACCTAATGAATGACCTGCATTGAGCTGGGACCACTGTAACAAAGGCTACCATCAGTAGCACAGTACGCCGCCAGGGACTCAGATCCTGCAGTGCCAGACGTGTCTCCCTGCGTAAGCCAGTACATGGCCGGGTCCTTCTGAAGTTTGCTAGAGAGCATTTGGATTATCCAGAAGAGTATTGGGAGAATGTCATATGGTCTGATGAAACCTAAGTAGAACTGTAGACCTGGATTTGGGGATCTTCTGCCATTCTTTCTTGCAGCTCCTCTCCAGTTCCATCAGGTTGAGTAGTGAATGTTGGTGGACAGCCATTTTCAGGTCTCTTCAGAGATGCTCAATTGGGTTTGGTCAGGGCCATGGCTAGGCCAGTCAAGAATGGTCACATAGTTGTGCTTAAGGGCATTGTCTTGTTGGAAAGTGAACCTTCGGCCAAGTCTGAGGTCCAGAGCACCCTGGAAGAGGTTTACATCCAAGATATCGCTGTACTTGGCCGCATTCATGTTTACTTCAATTGCAACCAGTCGTCCTGTCCCTGCAGCTGGAAAACACCCCCATAGCATGATGCTGCCACCACCATGCTTCACTGTTGAGACTGTATTGGGCAGGTGATGAGCAGTGTCTGTTTTTTCTCCACACATACCGCTTAGAATTATCACCAATAAGTTCTATAATCATTTCATCAGACCAGAGAACCTTATTTCTCATAGTCTGGAAGTCCTTCATGTGTTTTTTTTTAGCAAACTCTATTCGGGCTTTCTTATGTCTGGCACTGAGGAGAGGCTTCAGTCGAGCAACTCTGCCATAAAGGCCCAACTGGTGGGGGGCAGTCGTAATAGTTGACTTTGTGGAACTTTCTCCCATCTCCCTACTGCATCTGTGGAGCTCAGCCACAGTGATCTTGGGATTCTTTTTTACCTCCCTCATCAAGGCTATTCTCCCATGATTGCTCAGTTTGGCTGGACGGCCAGGTCTAGGAAGACTTCTGGTGGTCCCAAACTTCTTCCATTTAAGGATTTTGGAGGCCACTGTGCTCTTAGGAACCTTGAGTACTGCATAAATTCTTTTGTAACCTTGGCCAGATCAGTGCCTTGCCACAATTCTGTCTCTGAGCTCCTTGGTCAGTTCCTTTGACCTCATGATTCTCATTTTGTCTGACATGCACTGTGAGCTGTGAGGTCTTATAAGACAAGTGTGTACCTTTACAAATCAAGTCCTATCAGTTTAATTAAAAACAGCTGGACTCCAATAAAGGACTCAAATGAAAGGGTAGAACCATCTCAAGGAGAATCACAAGGAAATGGACAGCATGTGACTTAAATATGAGTGTCTGAGCAAAGGGTCTGAATACTTATGACCATGTGATATTTCAGTTTTTCTTTTTCAATAAATTTGCAAAAATTTCTACATTTCTGTTTATCAGGCAAGATGGGGTGCAGAGTGTACATTAATGAGAAAAAAAATGAACTTTTTTGCATTTACCAAATGGCTGCAATGAAACAAAGAGTGAAAAATATAAAGGGGTCTGAATACTTTCCGAACCCACTGTAGCTATGCTATAGCAGAGCGCCCCCTATGATCTTCATCACAGTAACCAATGTATGTGTTTTCCTTTTTTGGACTTAAGCTGGATGAACAAATAAAACCTTTCAAAGTTATATTCTCAGGATTTTTTTGAATTGGTAGTCCAAAGTAAGTAAACAATAAAAAATTGTTTTTCAACTTACATGTTGCAATTTCAAAAAGAAACAGAATAAACAGCATGTGCAGCAATAAAGGCACCCCTAATTAATACTTGGTTGCATACCCTTTGGCATTGATGACAGCCTCCAAACGTTTCTTGTAGCCATCTATAAGCTTCTTGTACTTCTCAGATGGTGGTTTCTCTCACTCTTCCTTTGCAGTCTGTTCAAGCTGTTGAATATTTGCAGGGTTCTTTTTCCCATTGGCAGAATTCAACTCACCGAAAGAATTTCAATGGGATTGAGGTCATGACACATTGCTGGCCATTTTAAAACAGGTTCATTTTTTTTTCAACCATTTCTGTGTGTTTTGGGTCATTTTCTTGCTAGAGGACCCATGATCTTCAAGTTTTCTTACACTGGGTAGAAGATTTTGTTCTACAATCTCTTGATAATTCTCTGATTTCATGATACCTGTGATACGGTCAAGGCCTCCAGTACCAGACACAGCAAATAAACCCCACAGCATTATGGATCCTCCACTATGCTTAACTGTTGGTAGTGGGTTCATTTCCTTATAAGCTTCATTGCACACTCTGTAAACAAACTGTTGCTTTGCATTGCCAAAAAGCTCTGTTTTTGTTTCATCTGTCCACAAAACATTTTCACAGGATTGTAGTTTGTCAGGGTTCTCTTTGGCAAAGATCAGTGTTGTGAACTGGTAGCCTAGGAGGACAGTAGCCAAAATAGCCAAGGCAACCAGACACCCAGAGAGGTTGGTAACTAGCGGATTGCAGACACCTAAATTAACAGCACAACTAGAAGTATCTGTGGGACGTATGTTATATTTCGGTAGCTGAGGAGAAATAGCAAAAATAGCCAAAGTAGCAATACACCAGAGAGGCTGGAAACTATTGGGTTGCAGGACCCTAAACTAACCGCAACACTAGAAGTAGCCGTGGAGCGTACCTACAGTTATCCTAGACGCCTCATCACAGCCGGAGAGATAGCTACACCTAAAGGCAGAAAGATGAAAGCTAACTGCCACGTAGCAGAACCCCAAAGAAATAGGAAGCCCCAAACATGTAATGGCGGTTAGACAAGAAGAAAATACGAACACAGACAGAAAATAGAATGAGCAAACGCTGGGGCCCAATTCTGTCTAGATAGAAAAGTATAGGAAAAAAAATCTGACTGCAACCCAAAAAACCCTGACAAAAATACCAACACTTCTGATTAACAAAAAAACTGAGATCACACGATCTCTACCACCTAAATCAGATCTCTGGTGTAGCACACAGCAATTCAGCAAATAAAAGTGACACAGGAACAGAGCAAAAGTGCAAACACAAACTGAGCACAAATGCAGCGCCAGGCCCCAAAAGGGCACCAGGCTGAAGTCTACTGCAAGGCAGCAAACCAGCAAGGAAAATCCAACCAGAGGAAAAAAAACAGCAAATCACTTATCTGAATGAAAGCAGGAATGCAAGCTGAGCTCCAAGCAAGACCTGGAAGAACAATTGATTACCGGCAAGGCTGATGGGAGTTCAGGTCACTTATATCAGACCATTCAGACCCAGCTGAAAGCCTTTCAGCAATTGGTTCATTACCCTCAGCAACCACCGGAGGGAGCCCCAGCTCTGAAGTCACCTCCAACGTGTTCACAACAGACGTACCTACGATGACCTAGACGCCTTGACACAGCCGGAGAGTTAACTAAGCCTAAAGAGAGAAAGGGGAGCGCTAACTGCCCCGGAGTAGCGCCCCAAAGGAATAGGCAGCCCCCACACATATATTGGTGGTGAGATAAGATGAAATACAGACACAGGCAGAAAATAGAGCAAGCAAACGCTGGGGCCCAAAACTTTCTAGATAGAACAGGACAGGAAAGAATACTGTCTGCAATCCAGCAAAAAACCCTAAGAAAAATTCCAACACGTCTGATTTCCAAAAATACTGAGACCACACGATCTCTTCCCCGCTAGATCAGAACTACGGTGTGAACTGGTAGCTAACCAGCAGATACTGAAATAACAGGGACTGAACACATAAACAGTGGTAAATGAGAAACAGAGACCAGTGCAGGCCCCAGCCGGGGAACCTAGCTGACCTCACTCCAGAAGGGCAGAAAACAAAAGGAAAACAAAAGCCACAGAAACAAGCAGCAAATAACTTATCTGAAAGTTGCAGGAAAAAGCAGGAAGCAAGCTGACTTCCAAATGGGACCAGAAAGAACAAATCACCGGCAAGGATCATGGGAAGGTTGATCACTTATATCTCCCCATTCAGAGCCACCTGATTGCCGATCATTGCCTCCAGCTGATAGACTTGTGTTAGCCAAAGCAACTTCATTACTATCAGCAGCCACCAGGGGGAGCCCAAACTCAGAAGTCAGATCCAGAGCGTTCACAACAGATCAGTCATTCTTTTTTATGGCTTTTCTTCAGCAATGGTTTCTTTGCTTGGCCTTCACCCATAAAGTTCTGCTTGGTTTAGTATGCGGCGTATGGTACTTGTTGAAACCATATCCCCAGACTGTTCCAGGATGTCCTTCATGTCTTTGTATGTTTGACGTGATGTTTTTTCCAACATTCACACCAACCTTCGAAGACATTTCTTGTCAATTTTCCTTTTTTCCCCACGTCCAGGAAGGTTCTTGACAGTTCCATGCTTTGCAAATGTCTTAATAACATTGCATACTGTTGAAACTGAGATACCAAGGTCTTTGGAGATGGCCTTATACCCTTTGAAAGTCTTGTGTTTGCTAATAATAGCAGTTCTGATGTCCGCAGAAAGGTCCTTTTGTCTTCAGCATTGTGACAAAAGGAACAGGACCTACCATGTGGCTTTTTAGCCCCTTAACCCACGGAGGTATTTTTATTTTTGCGTTTTCGTTTTTAGCTCCCCTTCTTCCCAGAGCCATAACTTTATTTTTCCGTCAATATGGCTGTGTGGGGACTTGTTTTTTTGCGAGATGAGTCTACTTTTGAACAACACCATTGGTTTTACCATGTTGTGTACTAGAAAACAGGAAAAAATTCCAAGTGTGGTGAAATTGCATAAAAAGTGCAATCCCACACTTGTTTTTTGTTTGGCTTTTTTACTAGGTTCAGTAAATGCTAAAACTGACCCGCATTATGATTCTTCAGGTCATTATGAGTTCACAGACACCAAACATATCTAGGTTCTCTTTTATCTAATTTGTGAAAAAATTCCAAACTTTGTTAATAAAATAAAAAATTTCACCATATTCTGATACCCATAGTGTCTCCATTTTTCGTGATCTCGGATTGGGTGAGGGCTTATTTTTTGTGTGCCAAGCTGACGTTTTTAATAATATCATTCTGGTACAGATATGACCTTTTGATCGCCCATTATTGTATTTTAATGCAATGTCGCGGTGACCAAAAAAACGTAATTCTGGCATTTTTACTTTTCTCTTGCTACGCTAATTAGCAATCAGGTTAATTCTTTTTTTTATTGATAGATCGGGCGATTCTGAATGTGGTGATACCAAACATGTGTATGTTTGATTTTTTTATTGTTTTATTTTGAATGGGGCGAAAGGGGGGTGATTTGAACTCCATGGGAGACTAGAAGCTGCCAAAACCTGATCCGCTCTGCTACATAGAGGCGATGATCAGTTCGCTTCTATGTAGTAGAATTACTTGCTATGAGCACCGACCACTGGGTGGTGCTCACAGCAAGCTGGCACTGACAACCAGGAGACCTCCGGTTGTCATTCCAACACACCGGTGACCCGTGATCACGTGATCCGTGACCCGTGATCAGCATTTGACAGCGGCATTTAACTAGTCACATCTTGGCACCGTCCTGGTTGTACACTATATATCCCCCAGATATGGATTACAGCGTGGGACAGAACGACGGACAGGTATGGTATGCTGTTGGTTTATGTTTATTATTGTCCTTTTATTACAGGAGATCAAGTGCTTCGGCGAATTAGGTGATGTAAGTATGGTTTAATTAAGAATAATAAAGGAGTTTGTGTCTTTATTTCAATAAAATAATTTTTTTCAGGGTGTCTGTTTTATTTACAATTTGACTATGGGATTAGTAATACGAGCGTCTTATTGACGCCTCCCAATACTAACCCCCCCAACTATTACCCCACATGCCACCGCTACAGGACAGTGGGAAGAGCAAGGCTATGTGCCACAATTGGCGCATCTTACAGATGCGCCTTTTCTGGGGCAGCTGTGGGCTGCTGTTTTTAGCCGGGGGGGCCAGAATCCATGGTCCCTTCCTAGGCTAATTATATCAGCCCGCAGCTGTCTGCATAGCAATTGCTGGGTATAAATTATAGGGGAACCCCACATCATTTTTTTCCCCTAAATAATCTTTAATTAAATACATGTCCAGTAATTTGCACACACTCTACTACTTGTTTTTGTCACTGACATCTATATATATACCTATTCTATATGTATTTTCTGTATGTTTTTTCTTTGTATTTTTGCATTCTGTGCAAGTCAGGGTGTGGCCTCACCCTCTTAAGCTGTAAATTACATTTAAAAGCCTCCTCAGACTGGTGTCCTTAGGTCGGGATCGGTCCTTTTCGACTTTGACACATGGTAAGGTTTTTAATATTGGACAGTGTAGGATCGCCTGATAGAGACTTTTTTTTTTTTTTTAATAATATCAGCCCACAGCTGTCTGCATAGCCATTGCTGGCTATAAATTATAGGGGGACCCCACGTTATTTTTTTCCCCTAAATAATTTTAATCAAATACATGTCCAGTAGTGATGAGCGAGCACTAAAATGCTTGGGTGCACATTGTTCGAGTCAAGCAAATTGGAATACTCGGGAACTCGACCCGAGCAACTCAGCCCAATGTAAGTCTATGGGAAAACCAAGCATTTTTGCCGCGATCACCCCCAGGGGTCCTTTTAAAGTCAAAAATGTCTGAAAATGATGGAAACAGAGCTCAAATGACATGGGGACATCATGGGAAATGCCCCTGGAAGCATTTCTGACTCCCAGGTCACAGTTGTGAACAATGTTGTCAGAATCTTACACCATTTTTACATATAGGAAAGATGTGTATCTTCATACCGTGTTAGCCAGTAGATAGAAAAATATTTAGACTTGAGAGTCCTCAGTGGTTGATACCTTTTAATGGCTAACTGAAAAGATGGTAACAAATTGCAAGCTTTCGAGACTACTCCGGTCTCTTCATCAGGCAAAGACTAAAAAGTCTTTGCCTGATGAAGAGACCGGAGTAGTCTCGAAAGCTTGCAATTTGTTACCATCTTTTCAGTTAGCCATTAAAAGGTATCAACCACTGAGGACTCTCAAGTCTTTTTACCATTTTTACAGGCGCACCAAAAAACATACAAAAACTAAACAAAAATGGATTTTCCTGGGAAATATGTTAAGGAACATCCTTTCAACGGTAATGACTTTTATATAAGGCAAATTAATTAACCCAACACAAAAATGTTCCTCCACCACTTGGGCTATGTTCACACACAGCATTTTGATGCGTTTTTCAACTTTAGCATTGCTTTCAACCAATACAAATGCATTCACTGGGAAATGTCATTTTAACATTTAACAACCTTAGCTGGCTATGTGGTGTGTGTCACATTATCAGACCCATCCTGTTTCATTTATGAAGTACGGATTCTGAAAGTCACAAAGCAAATTTTTATAGGGGCATCTGGCGGCATTAATCTTCTTAAAGGGCCATCATCTGGCTATGCTTTGCTGTTCCCATTAAACAGTGGTTCTCCTATACAGTTATTGCCTACGCAGTGCATGGCTGGGCTGCTAAACATTAGGACGCACCCCCATAGCCCTTTGACGAGACGTACAGGAGGGCCTCATGAAAAAGTGTTCCAATTATAAGAAAATGGGTCTCCCATAGTGTTAGCCTATGCATTGAATGCAAGGCCTGCCCTGCACCAAAGTAACACGCGCTACAATAACACTTGGAACAGACGTCCTGGATGGCCACATGAAACCAAAGTTCCCATTTTTTCCATTTGGTACTGCCATACTGTTTACCTAGGCATTTAATGCAAGGCCTGCCCTGCAGTAAAGTAACACGTACCCCAATAAGCCTTTGAACCCACGTACTGGATGGCCACATGAAAACCAAGTTCATATTATTCACTTGTGACTCCCATATTGTTTGCCTATGCATTGAATACAAGGCCTGCCTGCACCAAAGTAACACACACCCCAGTAAGCCTTTGAACCCACATACTGGATGGCCACCTGAAAACATTGTTCCTATTAATTTGGTACTCCAATATTGTTTGGCTATGCAGTGAATTGTTGAGCCTGAAGAACCTGCATTGGAGAATGTCAGTGTTGAGGATGAAGACCCGGTAGTGGAGAATGTCAGTGTTGAGTCTGGAAAACCTGCAGTAGATAATTTCAGTGTGGAGGCTAAAGACCCGGCAGTGGACAATTGCAATGTGGAGACTGAAGACCCAGCAGTGGACAGTTGCAGTGCTGAGGCAGAATACCCGGCAGTGGACAATTGCAGTGTTGATGCTAAAGACCTAGCAGTGGACAATTGCAGTGTTGAGGCTAAAGACCCAGCGGTGGACAATTGCAGTGTTGAGGCTGAATACCCGGCAGTGGACAATTGCAGTGTTGAGGTAGAATACACAGCAGTAGACAATTGCAGTGTTGACACTAAAGACCTTGCGTTGTAAAATTGCAGTGTTGACGCTAAAGACCCAGCAGTGGACATTTGCAGTGTTGAGACTGAATACCCAGCAGTGGACAATTGCAGTGTTGAGGCTAAAGACCCAGCGGTGGACAATTGCAGTGTTGAGGCCAAAGACCGGGCAGTGGACAGTTACAGTGTTGAGGTTGAATACCCGGCGGTGGACAATTGCAGTGTTGATGCTAAAGACTCAGCAGTGGACAATTGCATTAATCTTCTTAAAGGGCCATCATCTGGCTATGCTTTGCTGTTCCCATTAAACAGTGGTTCTCCTATACAGTTATTGCCTACGCAGTGCATGGCTGGGCTGCTAAACATTAGGACGCACCCCCATAGCCCTTTGACGAGACGTACAGGAGGGCCTCATGAAAAAGTGTTCCAATTATAAGAAAATGGGTCTCCCATAGTGTTAGCCTATGCATTGAATGCAAGGCCTGCCCTGCACCAAAGTAACACGCGCTACAATAACACTTGGAACAGACGTCCTGGATGGCCACATGAAACCAAAGTTCCCTTTTTTCCATTTGGTACTGCCATACTGTTTACCTAGGCATTTAATGCAAGGCCTGCCCTGCAGTAAAGTAAACATACCCCAATAAGCCTTTGAACCCACGTACTAGATGGCCACATGAAAACCAAGTTCATATTATTCACTTGTGACTCCCATATTGTTTGCCTATGCATTGAATACAAGGCCTGCCCTGCACCAAAGTAACACACACCCCAGTAAGCCTTTGAACCCACATACTGGATGGCCACCTGAAAACATTGTTCCTATTAATTTGGTACTCCAATATTGTTTGGCTATGCAGTGAATTGTTGAGCCTGAAGAACCTGCATTGGAGAATGTCAGTGTTGAGGATGAAGACCCGGTAGTGGAGAATGTCAGTGTTGAGTCTGGAAAACCTGCAGTAGATAATTTCAGTGTGGAGGCTAAAGACCCGGCAGTGGACAATTGCAATGTTGAGACTGAAGACCCAGCAGTGGACAGTTGCAGTGCTGAGGCAGAATACCCGGCAGTGGACAATTGCAGTGTTGAGGCTAAAGACCCAGCGGTGGACAATTGCAGTGTTGAGGCTGAATACCCGGCAGTGGACAATTGCAGTGTTGAGGTAGAATACACAGCAGTAGACAATTGCAGTGTTGACACTAAAGACCTTGCGTTGTAAAATTGCAGTGTTGACGCTAAAGACCCAGCAGTGGACATTTGCAGTGTTGAGACTGAATACCCAGCAGTGGACAATTGCAGTGTTGAGGCTAAAGACCCAGCGGTGGACAATTGCAGTGTTGAGGCCAAAGACCGGGCAGTGGACAGTTACAGTGTTGAGGTTGAATACCCGGCGGTGGACAATTGCAGTGTTGATGCTAAAGACTCAGCAGTGGACAATTGCAGTGTTGAGGCTGAATACCCGGCAGTGGACAATTGCAGTGTTGATGCTAAAGACCCAGAGGTGGACAATTGCAGTGTTGAGGCTGAATACCCGGCAGTGGACAACTGCAGTGTTGAGGCTAAAGACCCAGCGGTGGACAATTGCAGTGTTGAGACTGAAGATCCGGCAGTGGACAATTGCAGTGTTGAGGCTGAAGACCCGGCAATGGACAATTGCAGTGTTGAGGCTGAAGACTCGGCAGTGGACAATTGCAGTGTTGAGGCTGAAGACCCAGCAGTGGGACATTGCAGTGGTGAAGATGAATTGAACACACATCAGTGGAGCATTGCAGTATTGAGCCCGAAGAACCTGCATTGTAGCATTACAGTGTTGAGGAAAAACACCTAGCAGTGTAGCATTCCGGTGTTGAGCCTGAAGAACCATCAGTGGAGAATTGCACTGTTGAAGCTTAACAACCTGCATTGGTGAATTGCAGTGATGAAGCTGAAGACCCTGAATTTTAGCATTGCAGTGTTGAGGCTGAAGAACTGTCAGTAAAGAATTGCATTGTTGAAGATGAACAACCAGCAAAGTTCACATTATTAGGAAGTTGGTCTTCCATACTGTTTGCCTGAATGCAAGGCCTGCCCCAAATTTTGACAAACAAAAATACCACTTGGAAGAGACGTGGAGGAAGTCCTCATAAAAATCTGCTTTCATTACATAGGAGCGGGTCTCCTATACTTGTAATGCCCATACAGTAAGTGTATGGGCTGACAAAACAATTCCCCCTGTGGGGTACACAGCAACATACTGTCTCAACATTTTTGTTACGGGCATCATAAACACCCTTCAAAAAATTTACGTGGCTGTTGCATCATGGAACATGTTCACCCTGGTGATCTAGTGGTGGTGTAGGAAGAGACGTGGAGGATGGCCTATGAAAAAGGTCTTCCCAGTTTAAAGGAGCGGGTCTCCAATACTTGAAATGCTCATACACTAAGTGTATGGGCTGACAAACATTTTCCCCTGAGGGGGGTATACATCAACCTACTTTGTAAATATTTTTTGTTACGGACATCATAAACACCCTTGCAAAACAATATAGTGGCTGTTTCATCACGGAACATGGTCACCCTCGTGTTCTAGTGGTGGTATCTGAAGAGACGTGGAGGATGGCCTCCGAAAAAGGTCTTCCCATTTTAAAGGAGCGGGTCTCCTATACTTGAAATGCCCATACACTAAGTGTATGGGCTGCCAAACATATTCCCCTGGGGGGTACACATCAACCAACTGTGTAAATATTTTGAATTAAAGGGCATCAAAAACACCCTTTTACACAATAAGTTAGCTGTTGAATGACGGACCACGGTCACCATGTTGATCTAGTGGTGGTGGATGATGAGGATGGAGGAGGATAACACACCAAATAGCCAAAGTCAGGAAACGTTGACCCATGTGTGGGGTGTGAAGAGGTGCATAGTAATGCACCTACCAAAAAAATACACTGTATTGGAGGTTATGTTTCGCTGTTCTCATTCGGTGGTGTACAGAAGTCTGCCCCAATCCAGGCCTTGTTCATTTTTATAAGAGTCAGCCTGTCAGTATTTTCAGTTGACAGGTGGATGCGCTTATCAGTTATTATTCCAAGAGAAAAAAAACCCTCTAAAATTTAACTTTTAATTTTTATTATTAAAAATCCAAAAACTTGAAGACAAAATAGAATAAAGAAAAGCAACTCCAAAACCTTAAAATTAGGGTATAAAGTGCTAATTATAACATAGGGCAGGAAATAGCAATCCTACAGTATCCCTATTAGGACCCTAATGGGCTGATAGCCTGCCTGGCAGCGGAGGTTGGCACCTTAAATTTCGATATGGCGCCCCCGCTCAACGTTGGCTCTGTCTTATATCCCTATCAGTCCCTAATCTAAAAAGTGATATATCAAATCCAACATGCATACGGTATAGGGTATTCAATGACACTAAATAAACTAGATGCTAGTAAAATCAATAAATTGGTATGGCACCTAAGTCTGTCTGCTTCAATAGAATTCACTGATAGAATAAAAGAATGTAAGAATTTAGTTAGCATCTAAATGTGCAGCAGCTATACCCAGGTGTTAGCTAAAAAAGTGCCTATTAATAATTTATAATACAGGCAGGCAATAAGAATTAATTTGTTATATGATCATAGATATAATATAACAAACAGGCATCTATCTGGCATATGAAAATAGGTATGGCAACCATAAGTGTCTCTATGCCATCTCAAAAACCACCTATTTAGGGTAGCCACTAGATAAACGAGCAGACAGTAGTAAAAGTATTTAATCACAAAGTCATAGACATACCACAATATGTATATGTGGAGCCCAGCTGTGGCTGGATCCATATCTTCCAGAAGGATGCACTTACGGACGATCCCACTAGAGGTCACTATACGCACACACAATGCAGCTTTCCTAAAAAGACCATTAGAGGGAGCTGTGTTTAGGCATATATAAACTCAGTTTAGTTTCACTTTGCCTCATAACTGAACTGAGAGAGCAGACGGTCTGAGAACAAGACAGCCTCAGATCAAAGAGAGCAGCCAGAGATCAGAACAGGATAGTATCAGACAGAGACGGATCTCGGATCTCCTCAAGACACCAGAGGAGAGAAGTGCAGAGCTGTTCAGACAAGTTCAACCTGAAGTGGAGGTTGGTACAAGTGAAGAGTGAATCACTTTAGCCTAGCCAGAGCTGAATCTGAATTGTAGCTCATTAAGAAGCGTGCAGACGCTTAGAGAGCGGCAAAGAGGCAGCACACCAACTGCCAGTGTGTGTGATCTTAATAGGACCCAGATAGATCGAAGGCAAGTGGAAGTAGAAGGATCAGTAAGCATTAATAGCTTTCCCCTCAGCAACGAGTACCGGATGCCGGGTTCCGAGCCTATAAGGATCTCCATGACCTATTAGGAGAACACCGGAGTTCCTGGAGGACTACAAGTCCCAGGAGTACCACAGTGTTGACACGTAACAGGATCAGGGAGAACGGAGTCGGCCTGATCAGCCATAAAAAGACCCTGTTCTGCCAGATAGAAGGTCCACCACCAAGTCAGTCAGGTACAGGACAGAGACTAAGTTAGACCTAGCTACACGCAGGTCAGGACTTGATTATACAACGACAGAGGACAGGAGGCCATATACCTATCAGTGGAGGAGTCCGGATGTGCATCCTTCGCCCTGCCGTGCTCCGGGGAGTACCTGCCATTGCTACAGCAAAGGTACCAAACTGACTTCTGTGTGTGTCTCCCTTATTGTCCCTGGCGGAGGGATCCCCATCTGTCCTGCAACCATATATTCCTATCTACCCTGGAAGGACACTGTCTTACTTGTAGAAGACCCACCATCTAGCTGCCAATACCATCCCTTCCAGAGTATGTACAGAGCAGCGCTGGTTCCCCCTGACCAGATACTACAAGTGGCGTCACGACAAACCATATAAACATTCCATCATCCCCTGTAAATATCCCCCATTGGATGACCGCCCAGGGCCACGGACCGAGCTCAGCTGCCAGTGACATCCCCCATAGACTTCCATGGGCTCGGTGCCGAGTACCCCTAAGCCCTGGTGCTGTGCGGCTCATCTACAGAAACACTGTTTCACCGTGTGGCCACTAGAAAATATAGGCTTATTTTTTTATATGTATAAATCAAGGATCATAATAGATCATAAAGTTACTCACTGAAAGTAAACACAGTATTACATTGGAATAAATAGAAACACTGTTTCATTATATGGTCATAAGCAATCATGGACCCATTTTCTTACAAGAAAGATCACAATGGATCACTTTTTTTAAAAGTAGTACTTGTCCCTTGTCACTACGCATTTCGCCCCCTCCTTTTGTCAGGGCTCTTCAGGGGACAAGGATAGGAGTATGCCATATTAGGTATGTGTGGTACCCCAGGAGTCCGGTTGCCACAGTTACATTGCCTCCCTCACAGGGAGGAATGTCATGCCTGGAAGCAAGGAGGGGTCCCCTTACCGGGTGTCAGTAGGAGGGAAGTCGAGCAGAACCTGTGGAGTGGAGCTGTGATTAAACTCGCCCTAGAGCTGAGCGCTAGAGACCGGATACCGGAGTCTGTGATTGCTCGGGTACTGAAATCCCGGCAGCTAAATCTGGAGGGCAGTGGACTGCAGGTCTCCTGGCCCGATCTAATACCCGGCTGCACAGAAGCATACCAGAGCCTGGAGCTGACACAAAGGAGTGGCACCTGTGATAGGCTCGAGCTGCCTGCCATGCGGGCAACTGTTTGTTTTTAAAAGAGGGAGAGACAGTTAGCAGCTGTCGACCTGCACCGAACGCAACATGTTGCATTTTGTTGAGGTCGCCGCACCGTCAAAACGACGCATGCGGTGGCATCCGAATATATCTGCACGGCCTGCATACCTAATGTTAAATATAGGTACGCAGGCCGCATGCAGGCGCATGCAGAATAGGTGGAGCGGACCGGATGAGGTGCGGCAGTGGGCGGAGCTTCACAGAGGAAGTACGCAGCCCTCCGCAGCACCTCCCTCCGCAAATATGAAACCAGCCTTAGCAAGGGATTTTTCAGTAAGCTGTTGTTCTCGCCCTTTAATATACCGAAGTTTGTAAGACATATCCGATGCGAGAGCATCAGATGCAATATGCTAATAACTCTCGGCTCCTGGTCTGCTGCGTGCGTGAGTCAAGTGTCATGCTACTGTGCTCTGAGCCTCTCGCACAGAGGGGATCGAAGCACAGCTGCTGTGGAGGCAAAGAAACTAATTTCTCTATCTCCTCCATTGCCGGCATCGGCATATATCGCACAGCACTCGGATGATATCTGAGTGATGTGCGCTGTGTCACTCGCACCCATAGACTTATATAAAAAACGGTGATGGGAGTATTATCGCATAGCAATCTGTTATGATTTGGTAGCTGAGGAGAGCAGGCAAAAAAGGCAATACACCAGAGCAGTTGGAAACTATGAGATTGCAGTACCCTGACTAACCACCACAACTAGAGGCAGCCGTGGAGCGTTCCTACGTTGGTCCTAGACGCCTCGTCACAGCCTGAGAAACTAACTACACCTGAAGATAGAAAGAGGAAAGCTATCTGCCCCGGAGCAGATCCCAAAGAACATAGAAAGCCCCCAAACATGTAATGGCGGTTAGACAAGAAGAAATACTGACACAGACAGAAAATAGTATGAGCAAACGTTGGGGCCCAAACTTACTAAATAGAAAAGGATAGGAAGGGCACTTACTGCAATCCCAAAAAACCCTGAAAAGCACCAACACCACTAATTTCAAAAACACCTGAGATCACACGACCTCTACCACCTAAATTAGTTCTCTGGTGTAACCAAAAACAAAACAGCAACCACTGAAAAAACTGGAAAAAGCAAATGTACAAACATCAGTGGCTGAACTGAACTGAGAGGCAAAAGCCCCCAGAGGGGACCTTGAAGGCCCCCACAGAAGTGCAGGACAAAATGCAAAAATCAAGCACAAAAACAAAAAGAAGAAAATGTCTTATCTGTTAGCAGGAGATTCAGACACGACACAGCAGGCTACCAAGGAAACAGGAATCAAGGATTGAGACCAGAACAATTGATCACCGGCAACCCTGATGGGAAGGTGACTCCCTTATATAAGACCAGTCAGTAACACCTGATTCCCAATCCTCACAATCTTCACTGGACAGTCCAGTACCGTTTGTAACCACCAGAGGGAGCTTCTGCTCAGAACTCATTTCCAGCCTATTCACAACAGCAATCGTCCGTATTCATCGCTAGTGTGACGCCGGCCTAACAAGTGTGATGACATCAGTAGATAGCATCTGTTGCACGGAGCCTCAGTCCAGTCTGTACTGTTACATACTTTGGCTGTTAACTGGTTCATGCAGCATTACACCCGAATCTTACACTATGGCTGGTCCGAACATTGAAAGCAATTGTTACCATCTACCTTTCGTGTCTCCCCTTTTTCCTCATACATTGTAAGCTTGCGAGCAGGGCCCTCATTCCTTTTGTTATCTATTTTGATCTGTGTTTATTGTTATGCTGTAATATCTATTGTTTGTATATGTCCCCTCTATAATGTAAAGTGCTGCGGAATATGATGGTACTAAAGAAATAAAATTTTTATTATTATTATTAATTATTGGAAGGACTGTGGTAACATGATATTATGTTAAAGGGTTTATGCAACAGATTTTTTTTCAGTTATGACTTGATTGAAAATAATTAATGTTGGCATACTCACTCACTTTCCAGTGCCCCTGTGCATCCAGCGCAGGCCACTCTGGAAGTCATCACTGGTTTCGGAAGTGGTATATGTCTCGTTTGGAACTCCCAGGACTGCTGCAGCCCAGAGGTTAGGACGCTAGAAGTCTGCATCATCAGATGTTTCTCCAATAATCTCTACAGACAATTACAAGTTGCAGTGGTGCTTGGACTTCCAAACTGAGCATACACTGCTTCCAGAGCTGGCAGAGACCGAGACCTCCAGAGCGGCCTCTGCTGGATCCATGGAGGCACTGGAAGGTGAAGGTGCCACCATTTTTATTTTGAATCCATGCCTACAAAAAATAATTTTCTGTTTCACAACTTCCTTCAAGGCACTATGGGGATATCAAACTTTGTTGGGAGCACTGTGGCTTTATCATACTGTGCTAAGGGCAATGTGCATGCATCATACTTTGCTGGGGGCACAATAAGATCATTATAATGCAAGTGTGGCTGTTCTGTGGGGGTAAATTGTTACATAGCTAATTAGTTAAATAGGTTGAAAAAAGACATAGGTCCATCAAGTTAAGGGTATGCCACACTAAACAATATCGCTAACGAGATCGCTAAAAAACGTCACTATTTAGCGATCCCGTTAGCGATATTGTTCAGTGCGGCAGCTTCCAGCGACGAGCTTCCTGCTGTGATCTCGCTCGTCGCTGGAATCGCTCCGGACCCTATTTCATCGCTGGCGCTCCCGCTGGGTAAGTATCTTATCGCTGTGTGGCACCTTTTCTTAGCGATTTAGCGGTACTTTTGTACCGCTAAAGTCGTTAAGAAGATCGCTAACGGCGATAGCGTCGTTAACTATATCGCTAAATGTGGCCGCATTTAGCGATATAGAAACAATCCCGCTAGCGATCTCATTAGTATGCAAGCTAATGAGAATCGCTAGCGGGATTGTTAGTGTGGCAGTACCTTTAAACCTTGTGGGAAATTCACTGTGGGGTTATTGCACTGTGTGTGTGTGGGGGGGGGCATTTTAGTTAGCATTTACTCTATGGGTAACAAGAAAGAGATATTGTAGAGGGTGACAAAATTAAAAGGGCCTTCAATAAAATTACTGTGTATGTGCCACAATGTATGGCTTTCTCTTTGTCCTCTCTGTCTTTTAAAATATGGACATATACCCTTCTGTGACTGCCCATGCATGGTGCCGTTCACCTACTCTGCCAAATAACTTTTTGAGGGGGATGCAGAATGTGGGGGGCCTTATTAGAACTTTTGCTATTGTGGTGCCCCATTATTTCTATATACGCCCATCACAAAACATTTCTTTTTTTGTTAATCCTCACATTTTTCAGATTTTTTTTGGCCACTCTTTGGCTTCATATCCATATTTTTCCAAAGAAATAGACGCTGGTTCTAGGTAACCAAATGTAATCTTACTGCGTTTAAGTCACAAGAGGACAGTGACTACTTGTGACTGGGACCTGGTACTATGTGGTGTTATAGCACCACCTATAGATAACATGTGTAATTTCATATTTAGGTTGAATGTATGTGTTACATATGTAAACGTCTGTTTATAACACTTACATAACAGTGAAATATTAATTTTTATGTTTTCACTTCATTATAATGTATACAGTTTATTTATAGGATAAAATAAAACACATAGTGTACTACTTGCAAAAACAAGATACAGGCACCCTGAGGTGTTGAATCAGAAAAAGAGCCTGTCAACTGAACAAGGAGCAAAGAGTTGATAACTAAAAAATATTGTAATTGCATGAAACAGACTTTATTTAAAGAAGAAAAATCACTATGTGCCTGATCTAAGTGTGAACAGAACCTTGTTTCTGTGTTTTATGCCATACACACAGCTGTATTAATGATGTTAAAATCAGCTATTACAGCAAAAAAATTCATGTTTTTTTACTGCAATTGTTTTCTTTTAATTGTATCATGATATATTAGTATGTTGCACCTATTTAGCACAGAATAGTAGTGTGCATGTACAAGAGCCTTGAGGTGCTGTAAATACAGTGGGTACGGAAAGTATTCAGACCACTTTAAATTTTTCACTCTTTGTTTCATTGCAGCCATTTGGTAAATTCAAAAAAGTTCATTTTTTTCTCATTAAGGTACACTCTGCACCCCATCTTGCCTGATAACCAGAAATGTAGAAATTTTTGCAAACTTATTAAAAAAGAAAAACTGAAATATGACATGGTCATAAGTATTCAGACCCTTTGCTCAGTATTGAGCAGAAGCACCCTTTTGAGCTAGCACAGCCATGAGTCTTTTTGAGAATGATGCATTAAGTTTTTCACACCTGGATTTGGGGATCCTGTCATTCTTCCTTGCAGATCCTCTCCAGTTCCGTCAGGTTGGATGGTGAACGTTGTTGGACAGCCATTTTCAGGTCTCTCCAGAGAGGCTCAATTGGGTTTAGGTCAGGGCTCTAGCTGGGTCAGTCAAGAATGGTCACAGAGTTGTTCTGAAGCCACTCCTTTGTTATTTTAGCTATGTGCTTAGGGTCATTGTCTTGTTGGAAGGTGAACCTTCAGCCAAGTCTGAGGTCCAGAGCACTCTGCAAGAGGTTTTCATACAGGATATCTCTGTACTTGGCCGCATTCATGTTTCCTTCAATTGCAACCAGTCCTGTTCTTGCAGCTGAAAAACACCCCCATAGCATGATGCTGCCACCACTATGTTTCACTGTTGAGATTGTATTGAGCAGGTGATGAGCAGTGCCTGGTTTTCTCCACACATACCGCTTAGAATTATCACCAAAAAAGTTCTATCTTCGTCTCATCAGACCAGAGAATTGTATTTCTCATAGTCTGGGAGTCCTTCATGTGTTTTTTAACAAACTCTATGCGGGCTTTCATACCTCTGGCACTGAGGAGAGGCTTCCGTTGGGCCACTTTGCCATAAAGGCCCGACTGCTGGAGGGCTGCAGTGATACTTGACTTTGTGGAACATTCTCCCATCTCCTTACTGCTTCTGTGGAGCTCAGCCACAGTGATCTTTGGTTCTTGTTTACCGCTCTCACCAAGGATCTTCTCCCACAATTGCTCAGTTTGGCTGGACGGCCAGGTCTAGGAAGACTCCTGGTGGTCCCAAACTTCTTCCATTTAAGGATTATGGAGGCAACATGCTCTTAGGACCCTTGAGTACTGCAGAAATTCTTTTGTAACCTTGGCCAGATCTGTGCCTTGCCACAATTCTGTCTCTGAGATCCTTGGCCAGTTCCTTTGACTTCATGATTCTCATTTGGTCTGACATGCACTGTGAGGTCTTATATAGACAAGTGTGTGCCTTTCAGTTTAATTATAGTAGTAAAAATCTGGCACTCAACTTTGAGTTTATATTTTATTGCATCCAAAATAACAAAAAAACAGCAATCAGCAAAACGTTTCGGTCCACGAACGGACCTTCGTCAGTTGCTGTATAGTCAAAAAGAATGAATAAACAATATAGTCAAGGCAATAAACAAAAGTATATACATAAGTGTTAACTTGGTCAAAATTAATTGTACTCATTTCAATATAAGGTATAGGAGGAGAGCATATTTGGCGCAGTCGTAATTCAAGTGAAAGGTGAACAAAAGAAAACTGATGTCGACATACCGTTTTGTGAAAGTTGAATCAGTCTTAGAGCCAAGTGGAGCAATCATGAATAGTGACCTGTGTACAATTAGTGATTGAACATTTCAGCAAAAAGCTGAATAAAGACATGCTTGGGTGATCTATATATATTGAGACCTACCACTTAGGTTAAGTGACATATTGTATGCCGCTTATATGTGGGGACAGACAGTGCCCAATAGAGTAAACAGGTAGCAACCTAAAAGGAGTAAATAATTCACAGGTGTATTCAGTATAGAGATTGTCCCAATTGTAAGGGAGTATATCACAACATACCACTGAGATAACGTGGGGTATTTCAGTAACACAGATAAGCAGCCTATAATGAAAGGATTTTGTTAAGAATCAGAGTGCTCACATAATATAGTGAGAGGTATAGAGCGAGGTATAGAGCAGTCATGTGTCTTACCGGGTGAGATGCGCTGCCGACGCGGTATCCACCGCTAGTCTCAGGCAATCTGTCTCATAGCCAGTTTTATGTGCAGGACGCTCGTGGAGTGTGAGCGTGTGACCGGAAGTGCTCAGCACGCTGTAAAGAGCGTGCACATCGCATCATAACTCGGGACCGGAAGTGACATGATCTGGAGGGACTGTGCGTTCCACTGTGGAGGTGGCTTGCGTTCCAGATCATACGGAGACCAACATGGGACATATAATATTATAGGAGCGCTACTAAATTGTGACATGGTGTTTTAAAGTTACCGATGTGGTGATGCAGTGGCAGTGATATACCCATATAGCGGTGAATAGTGAGGATCCAATCAGAAAGAGGTGTGATGTTCAGTAAAGGTGGCTCTGAAAGGATAAAGACATAATAATTAGTTATATAGACATGGTGGTATATAACATTATAGAATCATATAAAGGACAATAAATCGTATTCACGGTTTAGGCCCTTAGGGGCCAATGTTTCCAATGTGTGGATCCAGAAGGATTCACGCTTTTTAAGGCACATTATCCGGTCACCCCCCCGTCGGAGGGGGGGGACGGAATCGATTACCTGGTATTTCAACTGGGAAATGGAATGTCCCATCTGATGGAAATGACTAGGTAATGGAAGGAGGATATTCCGGCATCGTATAGTGGACTTGTGTTTTGAGATTCGATCTCTAACAGATTGTGTCGTTTCGCCAATGTACAACAATCCACAAGGGCATTTAATCAGATAAATGACAAACGAAGAATCGCATGTGTAATAATCCTTGATAAAAAAGGTTTTGCCTGTCCGTGGATGTTGGAATCTGCCTCCTTTCATAACATTATTGCATTGAGCACAATGCAAACATGGATAAGTGCCTGTTTGTGGTTTAGATAGAAATAACTGTTTAGGACGTTTGGTGGAGCCAATGTCAGCACGGAAAAGTAAATCCCTGAAGTTAGGTGGTCTCTTAAAACATGGCAAGAAGGGCCTGCGAAATTCCGCTATGTCAGGATGTGCCGAAGACAGGATTGACCAGTGTCTTCTAATAGTTCTGTGAAGAAGGAAAGCAAAGGGATGAAATGAATGGACAAACGGGATCCGTTGTCCAGTCTCAATCTGTCTATTACCATACCTGCGAGGTGGATTTTTTGCTTTATCTAGTAATGGGGCAGGATAGCCACGGTTAGTAAATTTATAGGTCATGTCGGTAAGGCGTTGTGCCCGTGTGGTGTCGTCAGAGACTATGCGGCGGACCCTCTGGAACTGTGACATAGGAATGGAGCGTTTCACTGCTGGTGGGTGGAAACTTGTGAAGTGTAACAGACTATTCCTGTCCGTGGTCTTGACAAAGAGATCTGTTGTGAGGTTCCCTTCTATGTCCTTCATAATTCTGGTATCTAGGAAATCAATAGAACAAGGGTCATGTGACATAGTAAGTGTGATGCCCGGCCATGATCGATTCAGGATGGAGTGAAATTCTGACAATGATTCTGGTGTACCCCGCCACAGGCAGAATATGTCGTCAATGTATCGTTTCCTCAATATCACATGTTGGGTGTACAGTGGAAGTGTATAAATGATTGACGACTCAAAATGTGCCATATATGTATTTGCATAGGGGGGCGCTACATTTGATCCCATCGCGGTACCCCGGCCTTGCAGATAGAAGGTGTCTTGGAAAAGAAAAAAATTATTGAATAATATGATGGTTAAAAGATCAATGCACAGGTTGACTTCATCTTCTAACTTCTCAGAGGATGAAAGAAGATGGTGAACTGAGTTAATCCCCTCTATATGGGGAATGGATGTGTACAGATCTTTAACATCCATCGTGACCAGTAGTGTATCTGATGGAATCTTACCCAGTGATTTGATAGCTTTTAAGAAGTCTCCCGTATCAAGAATGAAGGACGGTGACTTTTGGGTAAGGGGTGTCAAAATCTTTTCCAAGAATTTAGCAATAGGGGATAGGATGGAATCCGTAGACGCTACTATAGGTCTACCGGGTGGGTTTTGTAGATTCTTATGAACTTTCGGCAGTGTGTAAAACACTGGAGTAATTGGGTGTGACTTGCGTAGATATTCACAAGTTTTAGGGTCAAGGATACCCAGATTCGAGTATTTCAAAAGAATCTCCTCTACTTTACGGGATATCTCGGGGGTGGGATCCCTAGCAAGGGGTTTATATATAGATGTATCCGTCAGTTGTCGAAGAATTTCTTGAATATATTGGGATTTGTCCATGATGACAAGGGCTCCACCCTTGTCGGCAGGTTTGATGATGAGTTCAGGATTATCCTGAAGAGATTTTAGAGCTTGTTTCTCTATATTTGAAAGATTACTGGGGTAGTGAAGTTTACCCCTTTCAATGTCCTTTCGGATATTGTTGAAGGAAGTCTGGACGAAGTCGATGAAAGTTTCTAATGCATGTGATCCTGATGGTGGGCGGAAGGAACTTTTGTTCCTTAGACCTAAGCTGGTTATAGACAAAGGGTTAGATCTGATAATAGGTGTGTCAGGTATAGATGAGAAATGAACCTTAAGTCTTAGTAGGCGGAAGAATCGTTGTAGATCCATTTCTAGGCCAAAAGTCCTGCACCCATAAGAGGGGCAGAAAGAAAGGCCTTTCTGAAGGGCTGAGTATTCCGCAATACCAAGGGATTTAGATGAAATATTAATTACTAACGATTCAGTACCTGAGATCGTGTAACTCTCATTTGATCTTGGTTGTTCCTTCCGCTTGTGGCCCCATCTGGTCTTCTTCTGGGAAACCGACGTCTTTGTCCTAAAAAATGGGACGAGGTTCAGGGAAGAGTGTTCCTCTCTTGTTCGGAACCGGAGGTAGAATAGTCGGTAGATGAACGATGGTTCCTTGATGGTGGTCGTCTTGAGGAGAAGTTGTCTTGCCATCTATAAACTTTGTTTGATTCGTAATCAGTTGTATCTCGTGAGAACTTGTTACGCTTACGCGTTTCAGTGTCTCTCCTGTGTTGATCGATCCTCTGTTGGATCTGGGATCTAAGAGTAGAGAGTTCTTCTGCAGTTCCAGTAGATGACAGTTGTGTTTCGATGTTCTTCACCTGGGCAGTGTTGGTCTCCAGTGCCGTATGAAGGTGCTCCAAGGTGAGTGTCATTAAATCAAATGAACATTTATTAAGAATTTGCTCAAAACGGGAACAAAAGTCAGGGGAATCGTGAAAAAGGGTAGGGTGTAATGGGACTCTTAACCCTCTAGGAATTCTTTTAACCCTCAAATATTCAGAGAGCGTGGCACTATGTAATTCCAAATTCACCTGGTGTCTCAGTGCTCTTTCTAAATCACGACCTCGTGTTTCCCGTGGTGGGGCTTTCAAAAATTCGCTCGAGAATTTTGACTGTGCCAAAATAGCAGAAAATTCTTCCTGATTATAGGAAAAGGTATTTGCAGACATAGCCAATAATAGCGTGCTACATGTAGAGGGAATTGAATCAGTAAATAGACACGTGTGCACCGCGGTGAACTTAATGAGTAGGTGCCAAGATAGGTTCTTTCTAAATCACGACCTCGTGTTTCCCATGGTGTTGGAACCTATCTTGGCACCTACTCATTAAGTTCACCGCGGTGCACACGTGTCTATTTACTGATTCAATTCCCTCTACGTGTAGCACGCTATTATTGGCTATGTCTGCAAATACCTTTTCCTATAATCAGGAAGAATTTTCTGCTATTTTGGCACAGTCAAAATTCTCGAGCGAATTTTTGAAAGCCCCACCACGGGAAACACGAGGTCGTGATTTAGAAAGAGCACTGAGACACCAGGTGAATTTGGAATTACATAGTGCCACGCTCTCTGAATATTTGAGGGTTAAAAGAATTCCTAGAGTGTTAAGAGTCCCATTACACCCTACCCTTTTTCACGATTCCCCTGACTTTTGTTCCCGTTTTGAGCAAATTCTTAATAAATGTTCATTTGATTTAATGACACTCACCTTGGAGCACCTTCATACGGCACTGGAGACCAACACTGCCCAGGTGAAGAACATCGAAACACAACTGTCATCTACTGGAACTGCAGAAGAACTCTCTACTCTTAGATCCCAGATCCAACAGAGGATCGATCAACACAGGAGAGACACTGAAACGCGTAAGCGTAACAAGTTCTCACGAGATACAACTGATTACGAATCAAACAAAGTTTATAGATGGCAAGACAACTTCTCCTCAAGACGACCACCATCAAGGAACCATCGTTCATCTACCGACTATTCTACCTCCGGTTCCGAACAAGAGAGGAACACTCTTCCCTCAACCTCGTCCCATTTTTTAGGACAAAGACGTCGGTTTCCCAGAAGAAGACCAGACGGGGCCACAAGCGGAAGGAACAACCAAGATCAAATGAGAGTTACACGATCTCAGGTACTGAATCGTTAGTAATTAATATTTCATCTAAATCCCTTGGTATTGCGGAATACTCAGCCCTTCAGAAAGGCCTTTCTTTCTGCCCCTCTTATGGGTGCAGGACTTTTGGCCTAGAAATGGATCTACAATGATTCTTCCGCCTACTAAGACTTAAGGTTCATTTCTCATCTATACCTGACACACCTATTATCAGATCTAACCCTTTGTCTATAACCAGCTTAGGTCTAAGGAACAAAAGTTCCTTCCGCCCACCATCAGGATCTCATGCATTAGAAACTTTCATCGACTTCGTCCAGACTTCCTTCAACAATATCCGAAAGGACATTGAAAGGGGTAAACTTCACTACCCCAGTAATCTTTCAAATATAGAGAAACAAGCTCTAAAATCTCTTCAGGATAATCCTGAACTCATCATCAAACCTGCCGACAAGGGTGGAGCCCTTGTCATCATGGACAAATCCCAATATATTCAAGAAATTCTTCGACAACTGACGGATACATCTATATATAAACCCCTTGCTAGGGATCCCACCCCCGAGATATCCCGTAAAGTAGAGGAGATTCTTTTGAAATACTCGAATCTGGGTATCCTTGACCCTAAAACTTGTGAATATCTATGCAAGTCACACCCAATTACTCCAGTGTTTTACACACTGCCGAAAGTTCATAAGAATCTACAAAACCCACCCGGTAGAACTATAGTAGCGTCTACGGATTCCATCCTATCCCCTATTGCTAAATTCTTGGAAAAGATTTTGACACCCCTTACCCAAAAGTCACCGTCCTTCATTCTTGATACGGGAGACTTCTTAAAAGCTATCAAATCACTGGGTAAGATTCCATCAGATACACTACTGGTCACGATGGATGTTAAAGATCTGTACACATCCATTCCCCATATAGAGGGGATTAACTCAGTTCACCATCTTCTTTCATCCTCTGAGAAGTCAGAAGATGAAGTCAACCTGTGCATTGATCTTTTAACCATCATATTATTCAATAATTTTTTTCTTTTCCAAGACACCTTCTATCTGCAAGGCCGGGGTACCGCGATGGGATCAAATGTAGCGCCCCCCTATGCAAATACATATATGGCACATTTTGAGTCGTCAATCATTTATACACTTCCACTGTACACCCAACATGTGATATTGTGGAAACGATACATTGACGACATATTCTGCCTGTGGCGGGGTACACCAGAATCATTGTCAGAATTTCACTCCATCCTGAATCGATCATGGCCGGGCATCACACTTACTATGTCACATGACCCTTGTTCTATTGATTTCCTAGATACCAGAATTATGAAGGACATAGAAGGGAACCTCACAACAGATCTCTTTGTCAAGACCACGGACAGGAATAGTCTGTTACACTTCACAAGTTTCCACCCACCAGCAGTGAAACGCTCCATTCCTATGTCACAGTTCCAGAGGGTCTGCCGCATAGTCTCTGACGACACCACACGGCACAACGCCTTACCGACATGACCTATAAATTTACTAACCGTGGCTATCCTGCCCCATTACTAGATAAAGCAAAAAATCCACCTCGCAGGTATGGTAATAGACAGATTGAGACTGGACAACGGATCCCGTTTGTCCATTCATTTCATCCCTTTGCTTTCCTTCTTCACAGAACTATTAGAAGACACTGGTCAATCCTGTCTTCGGCACATCCTGACATAGCGGAATTTCGCAGGCCCTTCTTGCCATGTTTTAAGAGACCACCTAACTTCAGGGATTTACTCGTCCGTGCTGACATTGGCTCCACCAAACGTCCTAAACAGTTATTTCTATCTAAACCACAAACAGGCACTTATCCATGCTTGCATTGTGCTCAATGCAATAATGTTATGAAAGGAGGCAGATTCCAACATCCACGGACAGGCAAAACCTTTTTTATCAAGGATTATTACACATGCGATTCTTCGTTTGTCATTTATCTGATTAAATGCCCTTGTGGATTGTTGTACATCGGCGAAACGACACAATCTGTTAGAGATCGAATCTCAAAACACAAGTCCACTATACGATGCCGGAATCTCCTCCTTCCATTACCTAGTCATTTCCATCAGATGGGACATTCCATTTCCCAGTTGAAATACCAGGTAATCGATTCCGTCCCCCCCCTCCGACGGGGGGTGACCGGATAATGTGCCTTAAAAAGCGTGAATCCTTCTGGATCCACACATTGGAAACATTGGCCCCTAAGGGCCTAAACCGTGAATACGATTTATTGTCCTTTATATGATTCTATAATGTTATATACCACCATGTCTATATAACTAATTATTATGTCTTTATCCTTTCAGAGCCACCTTTACTGAACATCACACCTCTTTCTGATTGGATCCTCACTATTCACCGCTATATGGGTATATCACTGCCACTGCATCACCACATCGGTAACTTTAAAACACCATGTCACAATTTAGTAGCGCTCCTATAATATTATATGTCCCATGTTGGTCTCCGTATGATCTGGAACGCAAGCCACCTCCACAGTGGAACGCACAGTCCCTCCAGATCATGTCACTTCCGGTCCCGAGTTATGATGCGATGTGCACGCTCTTTACAGCGTGCTGAGCACTTCCGGTCACACGCTCACACTCCACGAGCGTCCTGCACATAAAACTGGCTATGAGACAGATTGCCTGAGACTAGCGGTGGATACCGCGTCGGCAGCGCATCTCACCCGGTAAGACACATGACTGCTCTATACCTCGCTCTATACCTCTCACTATATTATGTGAGCACTCTGATTCTTAACAAAATCCTTTCATTATAGGCTGCTTATCTGTGTTACTGAAATACCCCACGTTATCTCAGTGGTATGTTGTGATATACTCCCTTACAATTGGGACAATCTCTATACTGAATACACCTGTGAATTATTTACTCCTTTTAGGTTGCTACCTGTTTACTCTATTGGGCACTGTCTGTCCCCACATATAAGCGGCATACAATATGTCACTTAACCTAAGTGGTAGGTCTCAATATATATAGATCACCCAAGCATGTCTTTATTCAGCTTTTTGCTGAAATGTTCAATCACTAATTGTACACAGGTCACTATTCATGATTGCTCCACTTGGCTCTAAGACTGATTCAACTTTCACAAAACGGTATGTCGACATCAGTTTTCTTTTGTTCACCTTTCACTTGAATTACGACTGCGCCAAATATGCTCTCCTCCTATACCTTATATTGAAATGAGTACAATTAATTTTGACCAAGTTAACACTTATGTATATACTTTTGTTTATTGCCTTGACTATATTGTTTATTCATTCTTTTTGACTATACAGCAACTGACGAAGGTCCGTTCGTGGACCGAAACGTTTTGCTGATTGCTGTTTTTTTGTTATTTTGGATGCAATAAAATATAAACTCAAAGTTGAGTGCCAGATTTTTACTACTATTATATATGGTGTTGGAACCTATCTTGGCACCTACTCATTAAGTTCACCGCGGTGCACACGTGTCTATTTACTGTTTCAGTTTAATTAAACACAGCTGGACTCTAATGAAGGAGTAGAACCATGCCAAGGAGGATCACAAGGAACTGGACAGCATGTGACTTAAATATGAGTGAGCAAAGGGTCTGAATACTTATGACCATGTGATATTTCAGTTTTTCTTTTTTAATAAATTTGCAAAAAGTTCTACATTTCTGTTTTTTTTCAGTAAAGATGGGATATAGAGTGTTTATTAATGAGAAAACAAATGAACTTTTTTGAATTTACCAAATGGCTGCAATGAAACAAAGAGTGAAAAATTTAAAGGGGTCTGAATACTTTCCATACCCAATGTATGTCATGACTTATAAGGATTTGCGTTCTTGATGTTGCAGATTTTCTGCACCATTTCTGCACCAATTAGGTTACTTGTAGATTTTTTATGTTTTTGACCATGTTTTTTCTTACTTTTTTATTAAGTTTTTTGTCACTGTCATTTTTGTTTCTTTTTGGTTTGTCATGTTTTAAAGACGCATGCTCTTTAAAATTTTTATCCTTTTAATATATTGCAATCATCAAGTTATATAGCACTGGGTATTTACAATTGCTCATTTTGCCTTTCTACTCAGCTAAATATTCTCTGATCTGCTTTATGTAGAAACAAAAAGTCTCTATTCCCTGCTCTTCGGCTCCTAACCCAGCTGCTCCCTTCCCCCACTGCCAGGGATTTTTGCAGTGACTCATGACTCATACAGCGAAAATAGACCTCCTGTTTCTACATAGAGCTTAGAAGGATTCAGCTAGCCAGTTTTTAAGGAAATCTGGCAGCAGGTTTTTGCTACCTCATCTGAGAGCAGGATAATGTAGGCAAAGAGACCCGAATCCAACGATGTGTCACTTAGTTTGGTAGGTGCAGCGATTCTGACACAATCAGTTTTTAGATTTAGCAATGCAGCAGAGCTGAGAAAGCTAACCCAGCCCACATGCAACTCTGTATGTACATTGTCTATACATAAGTATATGTAATCCAAAACCAGGAGTGGGTGATCAATACAGAAGTGGTGACGTGTTTCTATTATACTTTTCCTCTGATTGTTCCACTCCTGATTTTGGCTTACAAATACTAAAATAAAAAACTCACCAAATACTCCTAATGTGCACGTGGCCTAATGCCCCAGCTGTTCTCATTTGAGGGGGGTGGAAAGCACTGGCCTAATCTAGAGTAAAAATGCCAAAAATCACAAAATTGTTACACAGCCTTGCATTGTGCACAAAAATTACGACTTCTCAAAGTGTTTTATTCCAGAATTCTGTCGTAAACACTCAATGAAGCTTTACACGAAGGCCTGATTCATCAAAGTACTACACCTGGGTAATGTATGCACTGATGTCATCACGCAACTAGGCCAGTGTAAGCAAAATGGCTGTCACCTGTATTTACCATCTGCTTTATTTTCCCGCTTGAGAAGGGCTGTTTTTTTAAATAAAGGGATAATTGCGTTTTCTGACTTAAAACACCTTAAAATATCACAAAGTTTTGCAGCTTATACCATTTATACGCAAGTTGTGTCCAACTTTGCTAAATTCGGTGGAGCTTGGACATGGCGGCGTATGATAAAGCCCTATCAGAAATTTGATCAAAATTTACACGATCTTAATGATAGAAATTATGCCATTCCTTGACTGAAGTCATTTTTCTGGCGAAGGTGCACAGTAGTACTAAGATGCACCCAATTGAATTCTGTGCATCTTAGTCCAGCGGTGACTTCATTAAGACTGATGTGCACAATGACAGCCTTAAGGGTATGCCACACTAAACAATATCGCTAACGGGATCGCTAAAAAACGTCACTATTTAGCGATCCCGTTAGCGATGTTGTTGTGTGCGGCAGCTTCCAGCGACGAGCTTCCTGCTGTGATCTCGCTCGTCGCTGGAATCGTTCCGGACCCTATTTTCTCGTCGGCGCTCCCGCTGGGTAAGTATATATCGCTAGTGTGGCACCTTTTCTTAGCGATTTAGCGGTACTTTTGTACCGCTAAAGTCGTTAAGAAGATCGCTAACGGCGATAGCGTCGTTAACTATATCGCTAAATGTGGCCGCACTTAGCGATATAGAAACAATCCCGCTAGCGATCGCATTAGTATGCGTCGTTATCGTGATCGCTAGCGGGATTGTTTAGTGTGGCAGTACCTTAAATGAATCAGGCACCAAGTTTTACTATATTGGTGAGTGAGAAAAAACAAAAAACGATCCAACGGGATCCTAAACATCAAAAAATATCCTTAAAATATAACTTTTAATAGGAAAAAGTTAAAAATTGTTCAGAAAGTGGGACAACAATAAAAAAACAATCAATGTGTGCCTATTTAACCCTACAGGGTCACTACAATGAGCCCTGCCTAACAGTGGAGGTTGGCACCCTAATTTTCTGCGGTTGGCGCCCCCACTCCTCGGCAGCTCACCCAGGAGTCTCTAGTACTCCCTATAATCCAGAAATACTATAGAGCCCTAGGTAGTCCCTATAATAGGCCCTACCTACCAGTGGAGGTTGGCACCCTAAGTTTCTGCGGTAGGCACCCCCACTCCTCAACGGCTCACCCTAAAGTCCCTAGATGTCCCTATATTAGAGACAGAAAGTGGAATTGTTTCAATACACATAAATTCCCATAAACAGAGAAAAAACAAATAATAATTGGATGTTCCTTATATTTTTTGCAAATCAATCTAAGCAAAAACCACCCCCTTAGAGACTATAGGAATAAAGTGGGTGTCTCATTACCACAATCAATGTTTGATAGCAAAAGCAAGAAAACACCCCTTCAAGGTTCTCAGGAAAAATGAAAAAAAATGATTGTAATAAAAATAATTGTCCTAAGTAATAAAAATAATTGTCCCAATAGTATTTAGTAGAAGGGGATTCCCAGGTAAATGAGTCGTTCAATCAAGAGCAATTTATATAAAGGTAACAATCATCCTTCACTCCAAAGCAGTATGGACAAAAATTATGAAACAGTCACCTGATAACCAATATATAAAGTGCACTGTGCAGTATTATAAAATGGCTATATATTGTCATGATCCCAGTGCAGGGTTGACCTGCACGCTAGGGGTTAAGGTTTTGATCCCAGTGCAAGCTCTTACCTGCACACCTGGGGCTTATTATTGTGGCCTCTCCTTGGTTCGGGGAGAGCTTCTTATAGCCCTAGGAAGCTCCAATCCCTGTCAGTTATACTTTTGCCCTTGGCAGAGTGTGTTGACCCCTGAGTGTGTTTGTGCTGTGTTCTGGTTTGCCTGATACTTTGGTTTTGACTCGGTCTGTTCTCTGGATACTGCTTGTTGGATTCTGTTTCTGTACCTTCGCTGTCTGTTTGGTTTTGACCTCTGCCTGTCCCCGACTATCCGTTCTGTCTCATCCTTGGTACTATACTGTCTTCTCGTGCTTTGACCTTGGCTTGTTCAGATTTACGTCTCTGTCTGTGCCCCTGGGTAACTTTGTCCCGTAGTTACCTTTCTAGGAGTTTTCCCTCAGCTTCTAGCTCCCTGGAGCTGAAGCCACACCCCTCAACTGTCAGGTGATTCAGGCCCTGAAACCATCTCTCTCCTGCCTTGCTCACCCTGCGTTCCTAGGAGCCTGAAGCTTTCTTCTGCACTCGTCTTCCGGGAGATTGCACTGGTGAGTTCTCTTGCAATCCTCACCGTGATATTATAACTGACCACTAAGTTTTTTTTTTTTTTTTGCTTCACGGCTGTGTTTAGGGCGCAGGTTGTGCAGAGAGTTATGGATCCCATACAGTCGCTGTCCGAACAGATGAAAAATCTGAGTCAGATGTTTCAGGATTTATCTCTGGAACAGCAAGCGCTGTCGTGTTCACAGCGGCAGGTTTCTGAGACTGTGCAGGGGGCTTTATCTGCTGGTTCTCTGAGGGCTATGACGAGTGATGTTGCGCTCGTGTCCTCAGAACCACCTGTTAAACTGCCTGATTTCTTTTCTGGGAACAAAAAGGAGTTTAGGATCTTCAAGGAGGGTTGCAAACTTTTCTTTAGTTTGAGACCACGGTCCTCTGGGGATGAAAGTCAGAGGGTAGGGGTCATCATGTCTTTATTAAGAGGGTCCCCACAAGCATGGGCATTTTCCCTTCCTCCCACTGCCCCTGAGAGAGTGTCGGTGAATGCATTCTTTGAGGCCCTCGGGCACATATATGATGAGCCTGACCGAGTGCGATTGGCAGAGGACATGGTGATGAGTGTCTGTCAGGGGAAGCACTCGGCCGAGTGGTTTTGTACTGAGTTCCGCCGCTGGGCCGCAGAGATTTCTTGGGAGGACGCCGCCCTCCGAGGACTATTTCGCAGAGGCTTGTCCGAGCGGTTGCAGGATGCTTTGGCGTTACACCCCCCACCTAACTCTCTCGAGGACACCATGACCCAGGCTGTCCGGATTGACCGCAGGTTGCGGGCCAGAGGGGTGATGCAGGTGGAGACTACATTGTTCCCCAGTGGAAAAGAGACTGTCTCTGAGCCCATGGATGTGGGCGCTATCACTCTGAAGGGAAAGGAGAGAAAACGCCGTCGGGAAGAACAGTTGTGCTTCTACTGCGGTAAAGCTGGACATTGGAAAAAGGAGTGTCCTGTCTGCCCGTCCTCAACCCGGTCAGCGGGAAACGACTAGGTCTGGGTAGTCAGCGAGGAGACTACTCAGACCCTCAGGTACACTTTTCCTCGTTCTCTAAGGTGTTGCTTCATGTGGAACTGTTAGTGGATGGTTGTTCTTTTTCCTCTACAGCCTTTGTGGACTGCGGGTCATCCATCAATCTGATTGACTCTCAATTGGTCACACACTGCAAGATAGGGACAGCTAGGCTTAAGACTCCGATCAAGGTGGTGGCCATTGACTCCTCCCCCCTCACAAAAGAGGGAATTCTCTTTATGTCTGACTTGTTTTTGCTCAGAGTGGGCGCTGCTCACGAGGAAAAATTAAGTTGTTTTGTTCTGGACAATCTACCAGCAGGGTTGGTGTTGGGCATGCCCTGGTTACAACGCCATAACCCAGTTATTAACTGGAAAACGGGGGAGATTGTTCAATGGGGGTTTAATGATTCTAAGTTATGTTATGAATCTGCACTGCTGGCTAAACCTGTTAAATCTGTGTCTGTGTCATCTGTCGAGCTGGAAGGTATTCCGGAGTACCTGAAAGACTTCGAAGATGTGTTCTCAGAAAGCGAGGCCGAGACGTTGCCGCCACATAGACCCTTTGACTGCGCCATCGAGCTAGTCCCGGGGGCTAAACTACCTAAAGCCCGCCTGTTTAATTTGTCTGGACCTGAGCGCTTAGCTATGAAGGATTATATTGCTGAAAGTCTTCACAAGGGACACATACGTCCCTCAGTTTCACCTGTGGCGGCGGGGTTCTTTTTTGTGAAGAAAAAAGATGGCGGTCTACGTCCCTGTCTCGACTTTCGTGAATTAAATAAGATTACTGTACGAAATACGTATCCCCTTCCGTTGATTCCTGATTTATGTAACCAACTATCAGGGGCAAAATGGTTCTCTAAACTGGATCTTCGGGGAGCATATAATTTGATAAGGGTCAGGAAGGGGGATGAATGGAAAACTGCGTTCCTCACATCCGAGGGACTTTTTGAAAATTTAGTCATGCCGTTTGGTCTTACCAATGCTCCCGCCATATTTCAGAATTTCATCAACGTGGTGTTTTCTGATCTCATTGGTCGTTTTGTTGTTATCTACTTAGATGATATTCTGATATATTCCCCCGACAGTCATTCTCATATGAATCATGTACAAACTGTTCTCCAAAGACTTAGGGAAAATCATCTGTTTGCTAAATTGGAGAAGTGTGTGTTTTTTGTTCAAGAATTATCTGTTTTGGGATTGATTGTGTCCTGTGAGGGTTTTCGTATGGACCCCAAGAAGGTGCAGGCCATTGCTGATTGGGTACAACCCCGAGATCTTAAAGGGCTCCAGCGCTTCTTGGGGTTCGCCAATTACTACCGAAAATTTATTCGGGGGTTTTCGCAGGTGGTCAAACCACTCACTGATTTAACATGCAAAGGTTCGGATGTGAAAAATTGGTCCTCGCTCGCAAAAGAGGCCTTTGCTAGTCTGATAAAATGCTTTATGACTGCTCCGGTGTTGGTACAGCCAGATCCGTCCAAACCATTTATTGTGGAAGTGGACGCCTCTGAGGTGGGGTGGGTGCTGTGTTGTCCCAAGGTCCTGCCACTCTGACCAACCACAGGCCATGTGCTTTTTTTTCCAGGAAATTCTCTGCTGCTGAGAGGAATTACGATGTTGGCAATAGAGAGCTTCTTGCGGTCAAGTTAGCGTTTGAAGAATGGAGGCACTTTTTGGAGGGGGCCAGTCACTCGGTTACTGTGATTACCGATCACAAAAATTTATCATATATTGAGTCTGCTAAGAGACTAACACCCAGACAGGCCCGTTGGTCACTTTTTTTTTCCCGTTTTCAGTTTACTATTACGTTTCGTCCGGGGTCAAAGAATATCAAGGCTGATGCCTTATCTCACAGTTTTCATCCGGTGTCTCCCCCTGAGCCACCTTCCTCCATTCTTCACCCTGGGGTTGTGTTGGCAGTGGTCTCGTCTGAGTTGGAACAGGAGATTGAGAGGGCCCAGTCTCTGGCCCCTGCTGCCAAGCCAGGGGGTAAGTTGTTTGTCCCAGAGCAGCTCGGCTTAAACTCCTCCAGGAGTTCCATGAATCCAAGCTCAGTGCTCACCCTGGTATATCTGCCACACGTCGGGCGGTGGCTAGGATCTTTTGGTGGCCTACTCTTAGCTCTGACATAAAAAAATTTGTTTCTGGTTGTGGGGTCTGCGCTCGTTCTAAAAACTCACATAGCCGGCCGGCTGGGGAACTGATGCCCTTGGCAGTTCCCGAAAGGCCATGGACTCACTTGTCCATGGATTTTATTACTAATCTTCCTCCATCCAAGGGCAATACGGTGGTATGGGTAGTGGTGGACAGGTTTTCGAAGCAGGCTCATTTTGTACCCTTATCCGCACTACCCTCAGCTGAGACTTTGTCCAGATTGTTTGTACAGCATGTTATCCGGTTGCATGGGGTACCCCTGAATGTGGTGTCTGATCGTGGAGTGCAGTTTGTGGCAAAGTTTTGGCGTGCTTTTTGCAAGAAATTGGGGATGTCTCTGTCTTTTTCATCTGCATACCATCCTGAGAGCAATGGTCAGACGGAACGCACTAATCAGTCTCTGGAACAGATCCTCAGATGTCTGACTTCTGCAAGACAGAATGACTGGTGTGATGTACTGCCTTTGGCAGAATTCGCCTTCAATAGTCGGGTGAGCCAATCTACTGGTATGTCTCCTTTCCTGATCAATTATGGTTTTAGTCCTCATTTTGGTGAGTTTTCTCGTTTGGATTCTGGGTGTCCAGGGGCAGAGGGGTCTGTTCAGCGATTAAAGAATACATGGGCGGAGGTCCAGCGGAATATATCCAGGTCTCAAGGCAGGTACAAGTTTTTCGCTGACAGGAAAAGAACACCAGGTCCTATGTTTCGGGTTGGAGAGAAAGTTTGGCTCTCCACGCGAAACATTAAGTTGAAGATTCCATCAGCCAAGTTGGGCCCCAAGTTCATTGGCCCATACAAGATTGTGGAATAGATCAATCCAGTGGCTTACAGGTTGTGTCTTCCAGTCTCATTCAAGATCCCTAACGTCTTCCATAAATCCCTACTGAAACCTTTTGAGGCAGTCCAGGGGGAGTCCGAGTCCGCTGCTCCTCCTGTTTTGGTTGAGGGACACATGGAATATGAGATTGAGCATATCGTTGACTCCAGGTTGGTGCAGCGGTCGGTACAGTACCTGGTTCATTGGAAGGGGTATGGACCAGAGGACAGATCCTGGGTGCCGGCCCGTTTGATGCATGCGGATCGCCTGGTTCGGGCTTTCCATGCCAGGTTCCCGGGCAAGCCTGGGGTCCAGAGGCCCCCCGTTGAGAGGGGGGTACTGTCATGATCCCAGTGCAGGGTTGACCTGCACGCTAGGGGTTAAGGTTTTGATCCCAGTGCAAGCTCTTACCTGCACACCTGGGGCTTATTATTGTGGCCTCTCCTTGGTTCGGGGAGAGCTTCTTATAGCCCTAGGAAGCTCCAATCCCTGTCAGTTATACTTTCGCCCTTGGCAGAGTGTGTTGACCCCTGAGTGTGTTTGTGCTGTGTTCTGGTTTGCCTGATACTTTGGTTTTGACTCGGTCTGTTCTCTGGATACTGCTTGTTGGATTCTGTTTCTGTACCTTCGCTGTCTGTTTGGTTTTGACCTCTGCCTGTCCCCGACTATCCGTTCTGTCTCATCCTTGGTACTATACTGTCTTCTCGTGCTTTGACCTTGGCTTGTTCAGATTTACGTCTCTGTCTGTGCCCCTGGGTAACTTTGTCCCGTAGTTACCTTTCTAGGAGTTTTCCCTCAGCTTCTAGCTCCCTGGAGCTGAAGCCACACCCCTCAACTGTCAGGTGATTCAGGCCCTGAAACTATCTCTCTCCTGCCTTGCTCACCCTGCGTTCCTAGGAGCCTGAAGCTTTCTTCTGCACTCGTCTTCCGAGAGATTGCACTGGTGAGTTCTCTTGCAATCCTCACCGTGATATATATTTGTAGCACATTGTCAACATTAACCACTAAGGTCCTACAATGGGACTAATATAACACTTAGGACATGCATCGATCATATCTCTTGCAAAAAATAAGGTGCACAGTGCAATCTTAGAAGGAAAATAAATACTCATCTCATATTGTACTCTTTTTTTATATGTGTGGTTACTTTACCCCTGATGAACCCCCGCTATCACTATGGGGGGAAACGCGTCGGGCACTGCTTGGGCATTGCCATTATAAATCGTCACTTCTTGATTAGTGCCTGATTGTGACCGCTTGGGATTCCTTTGATGAAACATCACTACTACGAGAGGAGTATTTATTTTCCTTCTAAGATTGTACTGTGCACCTTACTTTTTGCAAGGGATATGATCGATGCATGTCATAAGTGTTATATTAGTCCCATTGTAGGACCTTAGTGGTTAATGTTGATAATGTGCTACAAGTATATAGCCATTTTATAATACTGCACAGTGCACTTTATATATTGGTTATCAGGTGACTGTTTCATCATTTTTGTCCATACTGCATTGGAGTGAAGGATGATTGTTAGCTTTATATGAATTGCTCTTGATTGAAGGAATCATCTTCCTGGGGATCCCCTTCTACTAAATACTATTGGGACAATTATTTTTATTACAACCATTTTTTTCATTTTTACTGAGAACTAGGGGTGTTTTCCTGCTTTTGTTATCAAACATTGATTGTGGTAATGAGACACCCACTTTATTCCTATAATCTCTAAGGGGAGGTTTTTGCTTAGATTCATTTGCAAAAAATATAAGGAACACCCAATTAATATTTGTTTTTCTCTGTTTATGGGCATTTGGGTGTATTGGGACAATTTCCCATTCTGTCTCTAATATAGGGACATCTAGGGACTTTAGGATGAGCCGTCGAGGAGTGGGGGTGCCTACCGCAGAAACTTAGGGTGCCAACCTCAACTGTTAGGTAGGGCCCTTATAGGGACTACCTAGGGCTCTATAGTATTTCTGGATTATAGGGAGTACTAGGGACTCCAGGGTGAGCTGCCGAGGAGTGGGGGCGCTAACCGCAGAAAATTAGGGTGCCAACCTCCACTGTTAGGCAGGGTTCATTGTAGTGACCCTGTAGGGTTAAATAGGCACACATTGATTGTTTTTTTATTGTTGTCCCACTTTATGAACAATTTTTAACTTTTTCCTATGAAAAGTAATATTTTAAGAATCCTTGTTTATATTGGTGAGTGCCAGTAATTTACTTCTCTATTTCATCTAATTAGAACAGTGTTTTCCAAAGTCCCATCCTTGTGGCCCCCATCTTGCCATGTTTTCATGATTTCCTTAGTATTGGAGAGGGGGAGAACTAGTGATGAGCGAGCACTAAAATGCTCGGGTGCTCATTGCTTGGGTCGAGCAAATTGGAGTGCTCGAGTACTCGACCAGAGCAATGAGCCCAATGTAATTCTATGGGAAACCCGAGCTTTTTTGCCGCGACTCCCCTGGGGGTCTTTTTAGGTTATCAAAACATCAGAAATCTATGGGAACATTGCTAAAATGACATGGGAACACCATAGGTTAGGTCCCTCGAAGCATTTCTGACTCCTAGGTCACTGCGGTGAACAATATTGTCAGAGTGTTATGCCACTTTTACAGGCACACAGTAAAACATACAAAAATGCAACCAAAATGGATTTCCCTGGGAAATATGTTAAGAAACATCCTTTCCAGGGTAATGATTTGTATGTAAGGCAAACTAAATAACCCCCCCAAAAAATGTACCTCCACCACTTGGGCTATATTCACACGTAGCATTTTTGATGCGTTTTTCAACTTTATCATTGCTTTCAACCATGACAAATGCATTCACTGTGAAATGTCATTTTAACATTTTACAACCTTATTTGGCCATGTGGTGTGTGATACATCATCAGACACATCCTGTTTCATTTATGAAGGAAGGACTCTGAAAGTCTCAAAGCCTATTTTTATAGGGACACAGGCGGCATAAATATTCTTAAAGGGCCATCAGCTGGCTATGTTTTGTTGTTCCCATTTTTAAACAGTGGGTCTCCTATACTGTTATTGTCTATACAGTGAGTGTCTGGGCTGCCAAAAATTAGGACGCACACCAAAACCCCTTTGACGAGACCTACAGGAGGGCCTCATGAAAAAATGTTCCCATTATAAGAAATTGGGTCTCCCATAGTGTTTGCCAATGCATTGAATGCAAACCTGCCTTGCCCCAAAGTTACACACACTCCAGTAACTCTTTGAACCAACATACTGGATGGCCACATGAAAGCAAAATTCCCATTATTCTTTATTTTGTACTGCTATACTATTTGCCTATGCATTTAATGCAAGGCCTACCCTGCTCCAACGTTACGCGCACTCCAGTAACTCTTTGAACCAACATACTGGATGGCCACATGAAAGCAAAGTTCCCATTATTCTTTATTTGGTACTGCCATACTGTTTGCCTATGCATTGAATGCAAGGCCTGCCCTGCCCCAAAGTTACGCACACTCCAGTAACCCTTTGAACCAACATACTGTATGGCCACAAGAAAGCAAAGTTCCCATTCTTATTTATTTGGTACTGCCATACTGATTGCCTATGCATTGAATGCAAGGCCTGCCCTGCCCCAACATTACACACACTCCAATAACACTTTGAACCAACGTACTGGATGGCCGCATGAAAGCAAAGTTCCCATTATTCTTTATATGGTACTGTCATACTGTTTGCCTATGCATTGAATGCAAGGCCTGCCCTGCCCCAACATTACAAGCACTCCAATAACACTTTGAACCAGCGTACTGGATGGCCGCATGAAAGCAAAGTTCCCATTATTCTTTATATGGTACTGCCATACTGTTTGCCTATGCATTGAATGCAAGGCCTACCCTGCCTCAATGTTACACGCACCCCAATACCCCTGTGAAGTAACGTACTGGATTGCCACATGTGTTATGGGTCTGCAACTCAGGAATAGAGCGGGGGGAATCTGACCCTGTACTAGGACTAGACTAGATCCCTACGATGGAGCGGGCGCCCTATTCCTTGCGAATAGACCCACCAACGATCCTAGTCTAGACTCAAGCGAATACCTGAAGGTGGGGGAAGGGGATCCCTGAATGATCTAGGGACTGGGAACAAAACACTGGTAACCTCCTAGCAGGGAAATAGAGGAAGCTGCAGAAACAAAAGGAAAAAACAAAAAGACTAAGCAAGCAGAACTAGAGTTCCCAGAACTGCACAAAGTATAGCACAAAGCTAACAAGGCTCCTAGCCAGAACTCAAGCAGATTAACACTGTTGTCCAGCAAGGACTGGGAGGCAAGTGCAGGGTAATAAAGGGTGATACAATCACCTGACCAACGACAAGCCCAACACCAGGGGAAAAAGACGAGCAGCCAGAAATCACAAGATGGCGGATGGTCAAACTGAATAGATTCTAACAGTACCTCCCCTTTTATGAGGATCCTCCGGATCCTCTTGGCCGAGCCTTATTCGGAAATCTCCTGTGAAAAGCCTTAATCAGCCTTGAGGCCGTGACATCCTCAGCTTTCAACCAGGAATTATCCTCGGGACCGAAACCCTTCCAGGACACGAGATACTGCAACCTTCCTGTGTGCCACCTGGAATCTAATATGCGAGAAATCTCAGACTCACCATCCTCATCAATTGGAGGAACAGTCGGCATCGCCTCCTTATCTATCGTGTCGACTTTCTTCAATAAAGATACATGAAAAACTGAATTAATACACCAGGACGAGGGTATGTCTAATCTCACAGCTGCAGAGTTGGCAACCTGAATCACTTTGAAGGGTCCTACAAATTTAGGCCCCAGTTTTAGAAGGGAGCTTCAAACGCAGATTTCTAGAGGACAACCAGACCATGTCCCCAACTGCGAACGCCTTCCTTCTTTTCCTGTGAAAATATTTCTTAGACCTCCTATTCGCCTCTTTTAAATTATGGCGTACATTGGTCCAAACCCTTTCCAAACTTCCAGAAAAACTCTCCTCCTCAGGCACAGCCGCAACAATCTTTGAAAATGGACCGAAAGATGGATGTCTCCCTGTACAGCAAAAAAAAGGAAAACACCCAGCCGAGGCAGACGTATGATTATTAAGAGCAAACTCGGCTAGTGGTAGATATTCCGACCACATCTCCTGATTGTCTGCTACAAAACATCTCAAAAACTGCTCAACGTCCTGGTTCTTCCTTTCGGTCTGTCCATTGGAATCCGGATGATAACCTTATGAAAATGACAAATGAACCTTTAATCTGTCACAAAAAGCACGCCAGAAGCGAGCCACAAACTGTGGTCCTCTGTCGGAAACAATGTCCGTAGGAACACCATGGAGCCTGACAATCTCTTTCACAAATGCCTTAGCTAGAGTCTTGGTGCAGGGCAATTTATTGAACGGGACCAGATGACACATCTTACTAAACCGGTCCACAACAACCCAGATGACAGAAAAACCTTCAGAAACCGGCAGATGGGTGATAAAATCCATAGCAAGATGCGTCCATGGGGAGCTAGGAACCTCCAAAGGGCATAGCAATCCTGCAGCCGGGCATGAGAGTCCTTCGACCTAGCGCACACCGTACACTGATGCACCCACTTGATGATTTCTCTATGCCACCCTGGCAGCCAGAAACTTCGACTGATTGACTTTTTAGTTTCCGAAATCCCTGGATGACCCGCCAACTGAGACTCATGACATTCAGCAAACAAAGCTCTCCTCAAGGCTTTGGGAAGTAATAATTTACCATACGGAGTGTTTGTTGGTGCAGAATTCTGGGCTTCTAGGATGTTATTCTCCAACTTAGAACCCAATGCTGCCACCACCACCCCTCTCTGCAAAATACATTCCTCCTTCTCAGTATTAACTGCTGGAGAGAAACAACGAGACAAAGCATCCGCTTTAACATTCTTTGTGCCAGGAATATATGTTACGGAGAAATGGAACCGGGCAAAAAACAGTGCCCACCTGGCTTGGCGGGCATTCAAACGTTTAGCAGCATCAAGATAAATCAGATTTTTATGATCAGTAAAAACCTGTATCGGATGTCTAGCCCCCTCCAGAAAATGTTGCCAATGCTCAAATGCGAGCTTAATAGCCAGTAACTCTCGGTTCCCAACATCATAGTTCAGCTCAGTCTCCGAAATTTTTTTTAGAAAAGAAAGCACAGTGATGCACCCCATCCTCTCCCTCCTGGGACAGAACTGCCCCATCCCTACTGATGAGGCATCAACCTCTACCAGAAAAGACTTGGTCTCATCTATCTGGATCAAAACAGGAGCAGAGCTAAACCTCTCCTTGAGATGCTCAAAAGCCTCCACTGCCTCAGTGAACCATTGGACAGTATTAGAACCCTTCTTGGTGAGATCAGTTATGGGTTTAGCGATAACAAAAAATTCTTTATGAATTTTCTATAATAATTGGCAAACCCTAAAAATCTTTGGACAGATTTTAAACATTCAGGCCTAGGCCAACAAGTACTGCCTGAACTTTCACCGGGTCCATCTCAAACCCATCACTGGATACCAAGTACCCCAAAAAACTCATTTTCAGTACTGCAAACTCGCACTTCTCCAATTTAGCAAAGAGGTTGTTTTCGCTCAAAATCTGAAGAACTTCGTGGACTCTGACAATGCGACTCCAGATCAGGTGAACAGATCAAAATATCGTCCAAATAAACAATAACACTCCTACCGATCAACGGCCTCAGAATGTCATTAATGAAATTGTGAAAAAATGCAGGCGCATTATAGTAAGGTCAAAATGCCCACCAGACACTCAAAATGACCGTCCGGGGTATTAAAGGCTGTCTTCCATTCATTGCCCTCCTTTAACAGCAGCAAATTATATGCCCCACAAAGCTCAATTTTAGAGAAACACTTAGCTCCGGTTAGTTGGTTAAACAAATCGGGAATTAGCGGCAACGGGTAAGGATTGCGCACAGTGATCTTATTAATCTCCCAAAAATCCAGACACGGTCTAAGGCCCCCATCCTTCTTTTTGACAAAAAGAAATCCTACCACCACAGGAGACTTAGAGGGTCTTATATGACCTGCAGCCAAACTAGTCTGTAGGTATTCCTTTAAGGCCTCCCTCTCAGGAATCGTCAGATTAAATAAAGGACTCTTAGGGAGTGTAGCACCTGGGACGAACTCAATAGCGCAATCGTAATCTCTATGGGTGGTAGAGCTTGCGATTCAACTTCTGAAAATACCTTCCAGAAATCCTGAATGGCTTCAGGTAGCTCTTTCTTAACAACAGCAGCAATGTGAACATTACAACATTTACCATAACACCCCTGACCCCAAGACCTTATAATACAAGACGACCAGTCCAGCAAAGGATTGTGCATTTTTAACCAGGGTGAACCCAGGATGACTGGAACAGGCAATTTATCCAGTACAAACAAGACATTGTCAATATGGAACATCAGGAGTTGCATTAAGTGGGAACCCAGTGACCTTTCGAGACAGGCACCCATGTTCCATCGGAGTGTTATCAATTGCCACAACAGGAAAAGAAGATGACAATGGTTCAGAATCAAATTTATATTTGTTTAGAAATTGTTGATCAATCAAATTCAGTGCAGAACCACAATCCACCATGACCTGAAAATCAATAGAATGACCACGATAGGTGGAATTACCAGAAAAAAAACTCCTGCGGACCGTAAAAATGCAATACGAACGGGAGTGTTGCTCCTACTGACCTTTTTTTTCTTTTCTTTCTTTATGCGAACCTCGCATTGCTTAATCAAATGGTCAGCCTTACCACAATACAATCATAGGCATAGCCCCTCAGAGACCCTTCTCTCCCTCTCCTGGGAAAGAGAGGACATCGCCCCAAGTTGCATTGGCTCCCCGC
>JARQOD010000004.1:253148075-253309168 GCA_033576555.1 Oophaga sylvatica | reverse complement strand
TCCCCCGGGGAGCAAACCCCAAAGAAAAAAAAAACCCCCCAAACATTAATGGGGTTAGACAAGAAAAACACTGACACGAAAGAAAATAGCATGAGCAAACGCTGGGCCAACTAACTAAATAAAAAGGGTAGGGGGAATTATGAAACCCCCCAAAAACCCTGAAAAGCACCAACTTAAATTTTTTCAAAAACACCTGATCCACGACCTCTACCCCTAATTTTTCTGGGGTGTAACAAAATCAAAACAGCAGCCCTGAAAAAACTGCAAAAAGCAAAGTACAAACATCAGGGGCTGAACTACAGAGAGGGCAAAACCCCCGGGGGGGGACCTAAAGGGCCCCCAAAAATGCAGGACAAAAGCAAAATCTAGCACAAAAACAAAAAAAAAAAAATGTTTATCTGATAGCAGGAATCAGACAGACCAGCAGGAAAAAAAGGGGAAAAACAGGATTCGGATTGAGACCGAAAAATGATCCCGGGGAACCCTGATGGAAGGGACCCCTTAAAAAAGACCAGTCAGAACCCCTGTTTCCCCCTTTCCCCAATCTTACTGGACAGACAAGCCCGCTTGTAACCACCGGGAGCCTCGTCAGAACTCATCTCAAGCCCTTCGCAACAGTACCCCCCCCTTGGGAGGTCACCAACCCTCATTTGAGCAACCAGGTCTTTTGGGAAGGGTTTTTGAGGGGGTTCTGAGCAGGGCTCCTCGGGGTTTAAAAAGGGGGGGTACAGTGAGGTTGGAGGACTGAATCAGGTGTTACGATTGGTCTATAAAAGGGGGATTTTTTTTTCCCAAAGGGGGTTCCGGTGACAATTGTTGGGGTTAAAAACCTTTTCTTTCTTTCCCTTGTCCTGCTGGTCGGTTCTGCTCTCCTGCTATAAAAAACAATTTCTTATTTTGGGCATTTTTTTTGCATTTTGTCCGCACTTTTTGGGGGGCCTTTTGGGGGCCCCCCCGGGGGGTTTTTTGCCTCCAGTTTATTCACCACTAGTTTTTTTTTTGTTTTTTTCCGTTTTTTCTGGCTGTGTTTTGTTTTCTTCCCGAGAATTTTTGGGGGGAAAAGGTGTGTGATTCAGGTTTTTTTGAAATTAGTAAGTTGGTTTTTTTCGGGTTTTTCTGGTTGCAGTAAGCCCCTTCCTGTCCTTTTTTTTTTAGTTTTTTGGGCCCAAGGTTTGCTCTATTTTTTTTCCGGAGTATTTCCCTTGTCTAACCGCCATTAATGTTTGGGGTTTCTTTATCTTTGGGGTTCGCCCGGGCCCCAGATATTTTCCCTTTTCTATCTTTAGGTGTAGTTATTTCCAGGCTGTGACAGGCGTCAGGACCAACGTGGAACCTCCCGGGCCTCTTTTTGCGGTGGTTGTCGGGGGACTGCAACCCCATAGTTTTCCAAAGCTCGGGGGTTTTTTCCCTTTTTTTTCCTGCACTCCCAGCTACCGAAAAGAACAGTAACCCCGGGGCCTAAAATTTTGTGGACTCACAAAGGGGAAAAAAAATTTTTTTAAGGAAGAAAAGTTCAGAGATTTTTTTTTGTTTGGGTTTTCTTTTTTTTTTTTTTTTTTCCTTGTATCTCGGGTGCGGGGGGAATTTTTTTTCCCCCAAAGGATTTGCAATTGTTTGGGTTGATCACTTGCCACTGGGTTGGAGTATTGCATCTATTTTTCTGGGTTGCCTGTTGGGAACCTGGGTCCCCATGCCAGATTTTTTTTTTGGGGGTCGGCTAGTTTCAGAATTTTAAAAATTTGAAAAAATTTTTCTTCCCCTTTTAAAATCTAAGTCCTCGGGGAAACCAGCGCAGGGGTTTAAAATTTATCATCTCTCTCCGCGCGGGGTCCTCGGGTTGGGTTTTTTTTTCCCGATCTGGGGATCCTTTTTGAGTGATGTTATGCTTTTTAGGCCGGGGGGATTGTCGATGGCCTAATGTACATCAAGCGAAAAAGCCTTTTTTTCTTAAAAAAGGGCTTATGCGCTGAGTATTTGCAAGATTCCGTGGTGGCAGTCCTGACCAAGTGGAATGACGACGCTTTGGGGGGCCCTTTTTCCCGGGGAAGGGTTGTCGGTAATTAAAGGATGTTATGGTGGGTTCCCTTCCCCCCTGGCTCAAATTCTTTTTCATTAGCGATCAAAAAACGACTTTGCGTGAGGGGAAGTATCGTGGAGTGGTGTTGCCTTGTGGCCAGCTGCTAGCCCATGCATGTGATGGAGTGGTGTCGGGGGCCCGCATGAGTTTCGAAAGCCCCAATGGGGTTTTTTTCTACTGTGGTGATCCTTTAAGCTATTAAACGCCCAAGGGGGGAAGACTTTTGCACGCTCAGTTGTTTTGGGTAGTGTTCAACTGTTTTTTTAATGCCTCTGTATGCCTCTTCCCTTTTTTTGCTCGGCTTTCGTTGATTTGGGCGCTATTTTAAACCGTGGTTATTTTTTTGCTAAACTTGTGGGGTTTTCCCCTTTATACCCCCCAGAAGTCATTCCCCTACTGGGGTCGTTCTACCCCTTTGGCGAAAAAACCCAGTTTTTCCTAGGTGATAAGGGGTTGAACCTGATCACCGGAGGCTGCAAATTTTTGGGGGTTTAATAATCGCATGACATTGTGCTGGGGGTTTTCCCTTTTACAGTCCATTCCTTTTGGATTGTCTGTGTCTGTACCCGTTGGGGGGGCCCGTTTAAACCACACTCCTGTTTTTTTGCCCCCCCAGGGGGGAGTTTTCCTGACTTTTTTTTTATTTTTCTGTTGTTAGCGAAAGAAATCCATCCTTTTCCTCCCCCCTGGGCTATACTGCGCTTTGAATTAGTGCCGGGTATAAATTCCCAAGGCGCCTTTTTTTTAATTTTTTTACCGAACGACGCTAGCGGTCTTATTCAAGGAATCATTGGGGAAAAGGGGGCTATCAACCATCCTCTTCACCCTTGGTCCGGTTTTTTTTTGGGCCCAAAAAAAAAGGGGTTCTTAAGGCCGGTATTGTTTCGTCTCTTAACAATAACGTGAAATATCAACCCCCCTTTACCCTTGATTTTTGCCCTTTTTTTTCCAGGGTAAAAAGCTAGGTTTTTACCAAGCTTGACCTGGGGGGCTAAACCCTTATTCGTTTAACGGGGGGATAATGAAGAGGGCATTTAAAAACCCCCCTAAGGGCTTTTTGAGTACCTTGTGATCCCCTTTTGGGGGCCACTAATCCCTTTCCCCGTTTTTCCATCCTTCTGATGCATTTCGGGGTTTTTTTGGGGACAAGTTTCTTTTTGTTTATTTGGATTTCTTGATTTTTTTTAATGATGGGCTTCATGGAAACTGTTCGAACTGTTTCCAATTTTAGAGAGAATGCTCTGTTTGAAAGGGGGAAAATTTTTTTTTTGGGGCGTAAAAAAAGATCCATTTGGGGGTTTTTTTTTGTCCCCATCTGTTTTTAAAAGGGGCCCCCGGAAAAGGTTTTCAGGCCATCTGTGATTGGGTAACCTACTTCATTAAAGGCCCCCTTCAGAGTTTTTGGGTTTTTTTCCAAAATTTTTTTTCAAAATTTATTGGTAATTTCCCCGGGTTTTTGTTAAACCATTAACGATTTGCCAAAAGGTTCTGATGTGGTGATTTCCCCGAGCAGCCCTCTGCTTTCAGGAACAAGAGAGTTCACTTCCCCCCTGCTCGCAGCCGATTTTCCTGCCTTTCGGGGGGGGGTTGTGCCTCAAATTGGGGGGGTCCGTTTTTCCAAAAAGCCCCAAAACCCCTCAAAAAGTAACCCTTTGCCTTTTTCTCTCGAAAATTTTCTCCTACTGAACGTAATTTGACTGGGAATGGGGTTTTGGGGCCTAATGGGTTTTTAAAAGGGGGGAGACTTGCTGGAGGGAGCCAAACATCGGTGGTGGTCCTTAGGACCAAAAAATTTCTATTGGAACTCCCAAAAGCGACCAATTCAGACGGGGCCGGGGCCTTGTTTTTCCCCTTTTTAAATTTTTGGGGGTTTCCTTTTTTCCTGGCACAAAATTTTAAGGCGGATGCCCTCCGGGGTTTTTCCCTTGCGGCCCCCCCCCCCTGATATCTGATCCCTCTGTTTTTTAAAGGGGAGGGTGAAGTTCTTTCCGCCTCTCGCCCAATTGGCTTGTTGGGGAGGGGGAGGGGGATGGGCCCGAGGCTGCCCTTTGGGGAAAGTTTTTTTTCCCCGGGGACCATGAAGGGAGTGGATGTCGAATTCATTGTTCCTTTTTGGGGGGGACCCGGGGAATTTTTTGGACCAGAGACTTGGTTATCGGTCCTTTTGGGGCCTACCTTGTCTGCGATGTCGGAATTTGTGCAGTCCTGCGGGACTTGCTCTCGCTCCAAGCCTTCCCGCTCTAGGGTTTGTTTTGCCATTCCGGGGCCCAAAGACCCCCCCTACCCGGTTTCATTTCCGCTTCCTGTTTCTCAGAGAAGACCCATCTGGGAAATTTTTATTTTTCCAAAATGATACATCTTGTGCCATCCCTAATTCCTTCCTCCTCTGAATTGGTCCGTTGTTCCTTCACACTGGTTCGTTTACACGGCTTTCCCCGGGAAACATTTGTCGACAGAGGAGTCCAGTTTGTTTCCAGTTTTGGGACTTTTTTTTTAAAACGGGTGTTCAATTGCTTTCTCCTCGGCATTTCACCCCCCGACCAATGGTCAACTGAGAAAAAAACCCGACTTGGGGGATTTTTTTTAAGGGGTCTTTGGGGCGCGGGAAAATACGGGGGCCTTTTTTCCTTTGGCTGAGTTTGCTCTTAATATAGGCTAGCTCTCCCCTTTGATGTCCCGTTTTCGAAAATTTTGGGGTTTAACCCTCGATTTTCTTAGGACGAGGGGCTCGTCTGTCCGGTGTTGACTCTGTTGTGAGGGATGCAGAATTTTGGGGCCCCAGGTAGTGGAAGGTTGTCCCTTCCCCAGGGGAAGGCCCAGGGTTTTCTAACCGGGGGGACTGAGGGGCCCTTTAAAAGGGGGGCTTGGTTTGGGTTTTCCTCAAAGAAAATCCTATGAGATAATCTCCTAAATTTAACCCGGGGCTTGGGGCCTTATAAGTCATGGAGATTTTTAATCCTGTTTCTTTTCGTTTGTTCCCAAAATTTAAAATCCAAAGGGGTTTTCCACAACCCCCCTTTGGGGAAAAGGGGTTTTTTGAGCCGTGGTTCCTGCTGCGTGCCTCCTGACCCGGGGTTTTTTGGGTTTAGGCAATCTGGAGTTTTGGTTGGAAAATATTGGACTCTCGTTTTTTTGACAAGACTCATATTTGGTTTTAATGGGAAAAGGTATGGGGAGGAAGCAATTCTTGGGGTTTTTTTGGGGATCCATGCTAGGAGACTTATCCGTCGTATATGAACTCATCCCCCACCGCCTGGTTGCTCAAAAGGGGTTCGGTGACCCCTCCTCAAGGGGGGGGGGACGTTTTTAATGGGTTTTTGATGTTCTGGGGGGAGCTCCCTCTGGTGGTTTTAAGCGGTCTAGTGGGATTTGGCGGGAACAGGTTTTACTGATTGGTCTTAATAAGGGGTCATTTCCCTCAGGGTTGCCGGGGATCAATTGTTCTGGTCTGAATCCCCTTTCCAGTTTCCCTTGTAGCCGCTGTTCGTGTCTGCAAATTTTCCCGCAAAAAGTAAGACAATTTCTTATTTTGTGTTTTTGCTATTTTTGCATTTTGTCCTGCCTTTTTTGGGGGGCCCTTAGGGTCCCCTCCGGGGGTTTTTCCCTCTCAGTTTAGTTCACCAATGAGTTTTTTTTTTTTTCTTTTTCCAGTTTTTTCAGTGGCTGCTGTTTTTATTTTCTTACACCAGAGAACTAATTTAGGTGGTGAGGTCTGTGTCTCGGTGATTTTTTAAAATTGAGGTTGGTGTTTTTCGGGTTTTGGGTTGCAGTAATACCCTTCCTTTTTTCTATTAGATAGTTTGGGCCCCACGTTTGCTCAACTATTTTCTTCTTGTCTTTTCCCTTGTCTAACCGCCATTACTTTTGGGGGGGGTTTTATTTTCTTTGGGGGTTTTGGGGCCCGGGGGGAGATAGTTTCCCCATTTTATCTTTTGGTGTTTATTTTCGGGTGTGCGAGGCGTCGGCCAAAAGTAAAAAGCTCCACGGTTTTCCTTTTGCGGTGGTTGTCGGGTACTGCAATCTAAGTTTTCCCAATGCCGGGTTTTGCCTTTTTTCCCCGCACTCCTCAGCTCCGAAAATAACACGGGCGGTCAGGGGGAGTTCTATATACGCAGGATAAGTCTCCTAGCTGGAGTCCGAAGCAAACCCCCAAAAAATTGTCTTCCTGACCATAACCCTCCATTTAACCAAAACGGAGTTTTTCCTCTAGAAAAAGAGAACTAAATTTTCCACCCCCCTACTCCAGATTGCCCTCAACCAAAAAAGGGGGGGGGGCACGCAGCGGAACCACTGGTCAAAAAAACCCTTTTAAAAAGGGCTTTTGGGGAACCCGTTAGCAAACCGCTGGGCCTTCTCCTGAGAGAGGGACAACCTCTCCACTACCTGGTCCCAAATCTGTTGCATACGCTCCACAACAGAGTCAACACCTGGACAGACAGAAGCCTCCGTCTGTCCTGAAGAAAATCGAGGGTGAAACCCAGAATTACAGAAAAACGGAGACATCAAAGTGGCAGAGCTAGCCCTATTATTAAGAGCAAACTCAGCCAAAGGCAAAAAAGAGACCCAGTCATCCTGATCAGCAGACACAAAGCATCTTAGATAAGTCTCCAATGTCTGGTTTGTTCTCTCAGTTTGACCATTGGTCTGAGGATGAAATGCCGAGGAGAAAGACAATTGAACACCCAGTTTAGAACAAAAAGTCCTCCAAAATCTGGAAACAAACTGGACTCCTCTGTCAGACACAATGTTCTCAGGAATGCCGTGTAAACGAACCACGTGCTGAAGGAACAACGGCACCAATTCAGAGGAGGATGGCAACTTAGATAATGGCACAAGATGTATCATTTTGGAAAACCTATCACAAATTACCCAGATGGCAGTCATTCTCTGAGAAACAGGAAGGTCGGAAATGAAATCCATAGAGGTATGGGTCCATGGTCTCTTGGGCACAGGCAATGGCATCAACAAACCACTAGAGCGAGAGCAAGGCTTGGAGCGAGAGCAAGTCCCGCAGGACTGCACAAATTCCCTGACATCACGAGACAAGGTAGGCCCCCAAAAGGAATGACTAACCAAGTCTCTGGTACCAAAAATTCCGGGATGCCCAGCCAATGCGGAACAATGAATCTCAGACATCACACTCTTTTTCCACTGGTCCGGGACAAACAATTTTCCAACAGGGCAGCACTCGGGCCTATCCTCCTGACACCCCTCCAGAGCAAGTCTCAAATTGGGCGAGATGGCGGAAAGAACTACACTCTCTTTCAAAATAACAGAAGGATCAGATAACTCAGGAGAGTCCACAAGGAAACTCCTCGAGAGGGCATCCGCCTTAACATTCTTAGTGCCAGGAAGAAAGGAAACCACAAAATTAAAACGTGTGAAAAACAAGGCCCACCTGGCCTGTCTAGGATTGAGTCGCTTGGCAGATTCCAGATAGACCAGATTCTTATGGTCTGTAAGGACCACCACCTGATGTTTGGCTCCCTCCAGCCAATGTCTCCACTTTTCAAAAGCCCACTTCATGGCCAATAACTCCCGATTACCCACGTCATAATTACGTTCAGTAGGAGAAAATTTTCGAGAGAAAAAGGCACAAGGGTTACTTTTAGAGGTCTCTGGATCTTTTTGGGACAAAACGGCACCTGCCCCAATTTCAGAGGCATCAACCTCCACCTGAAATGGCAGAGAAACATCAGGCTGCCGTAGAACAGGAGCAGAAGTGAATCTTTGCTTAAGTTCCTGAAATGCAGAGACTGCCTCAGGAGGCCAATTCACCACATCAGAACCCTTTTTGGTCAAATCAGTCAATGGTTTAACAATAACCGAGAAATTACCAATAAATTTACGATAAAAATTGGCAAAACCCAAAAATCTTTGAAGAGCCTTTAATGAAGTAGGTTGGACCCAATCACAGACGGCCTGAACCTTGACCGGGTCCATTTCAATAACAGATGGGGACAAAATGAATCCCAGAAATGAGATCCTCTGTACGCCAAAAAGACACTTTGATCCCTTCACATACAGAGCATTCTCTCTCAAAATCTGGAATACAGTTCGAACATGTTTCACATGAGAGTCCCAGTCATTAGAAAAAATCAAGATATCATCCAAATAAACAATCAGAAATTTGTCCACAAAATCCCTGAAAATGTCATTCATGAAGGATTGGAAGACGGAAGGAGCATTAGTGAGCCCAAAGGGCATCACTAGGTACTCAAAATGCCTTCAGGGGTATTGAATGCCGTCTTCCATTCATCCCCGTGCTTAATGCGAATAAGGTTATACGCCCCCCTGAGGTCAAGCTTGGTAAACCAAGTAGCGTTTTTCACCCTGGAAAACAGGTCAGAAATCAAGGGTAACGGATATTGATATTTCACAGTAATATTGTTCAAAAGACGATAATCAATACACGTCCTTAATGAACCATCCTTTTTGGCCACAAAGAAAAAACTGGCACCTAAGGGTGAAGAGGATGGTCTGATATGACCCTTCTCCAATGATTCCTTGATATAAGACCGCATAGCGTCATGTTCAGGTACAGACAAGTTAAAAAGGCGACCTTTAGGGAATTTACTACCCGGCACTAATTCAATAGCGCAGTCATAGCTCCTATGGGGAGGCAAGGATGCAGATTTACTTTCGCTAAACACATCAGAAAAATCAATCAAAAAGTCAGGAACATCCTGAGCCTGGGGGGAGGCAGAAAAAACAGGAGTGTTGGTATTAACACATTGGCAGCCCCAACTGGTTACAGTCACAGATTTCCAATCCAAAACAGGATTATGAGACTGTAACCAAGGGAAACCCAGTACGATAATATCATGCAGATTATAGAGAACCAAAAATTTGCAGCACTCCTGGTGATCAGGTTCAACCCTCATTATCACCTGAGTAGAGAACCGAGGTTTATTCTCAGCCAAAGGGGTAGAATCGATCCCCAGTAGGGGAATAGACTTCTGTAGGGTATCAAGGGAAACCCACAACGTTTAGCAAAATCATAATCCATCAGGTTAATAGCTGCTCCAGAATCAACGAAAGCCTGAGCAGAAAATGAGGACAGAGAGCATATCAGAGTGACAGTTAATAAAAACTTAGTCTGAACATTACCCAAGACAACTGAGCGTGCAAAACGTCTTCCCCGCTTAGGGCAGACTGAAATAGCATGAGAGGCATCACCACAGTAGAAACATAACCCATTGCGCTTTCGAAACTCATGACGCTGTGCCCCAGACACCACTCTATCACACTGCATGGATTCAGAAGCAGGTTCACAAGGCAACACTATTCCACGCATACTTCTCCGCTCACGCAAACGTCTGTCAATTTGAATCGCTAATGACATAGAATCATTGAGACCAGAGGGGACAGGGAATCCCACCATAACATCCTTTACATTATCTGACAGACCCTTCCGGAAAAGGGCTGCCAAAGCGTCGTCATTCCATTTGGTCAGGACTGCCCACCTACGGCATCTCTGAAAGTATAACTCAGCGTCATAAGGCCCCTGATTTAATGCCAACAAGGCTTTTTCAGCTTGATCAGTGACATTAGGCTCATCGTACAATAACCCCAAAGCCTGAAAAAATGCATCAACATCACTCAAAACAGGATCCCCAGGTGTCAGGGAAAAAGCCCCATCCTGAGGATCGCCGCGCAGGAGAGAGATGACAATTTGAACCTGCTGCGCTGCGTTCCCTGAGGACTTAGATTTTAAGGCAAGAAACAATTTACAATTATTTTTGAAATTCTGAAACTTAGCTCGATCCCCTAAAAACAAATCTGGCATGGGGATCCTAGGTTCCACAACAGGCAACCTAGCAAGATATGCAGCAATACTCTGAACCTCAGTGGCAAGCTGATCCACACGGCCAGACAACTGTGCAAACTCCATTGAGAGAAAAGATCCTCCCCAGCACCCAGAGATACAGAGGGAAAAAAAAAAATGCAACAAACAGAAAAATATCTCTGACAACTCTGACAACCTTTTTTTTTTTTTTTCTTTCGCAATATTTTTCCCTTCTGTGAGTACCATACAATATTAAATTTTAGGCCGGTGATACTGTTATGATTTGGTAGCTGAGGAGTGCAGGTAAAAAGGCAATACACCAGAGCAGTTGGAATCTATGAGATTGCAGTACCCTGACTAACCACCACAACTAGAGGCAGCCGTGGAGCGTTCCTACGTTGGTCCTAGACGCCTCGTCACAGCCTGAGAAACTAATTACACCTAAAGATAGAAATAGGAAAGCTATCTGCCCCGGAGCAGAACCCCAAAGATAATAGAAAGCCCCCAAACATGTAATGGCGGTTAGACAAGAAAAACACTGACACAGAAAGAAAATAGCATGAGCAAACGCTGGGGCCCAAACTAACTAAATAGAAAAGGATAGGAAGGGTACTTACTGCAATCCCAGAAAACCCTGAAAAGCACCAACTCTACTAATTTCAAAAACACCTGAGATCACACGACCTCTACCACCTAAATTAGTTCTCTGGTGTAACAAAATCAAAACAGCAGCCACTGAAAAAACTGCAAAAAGCAAAAGTACAAACATCAGTGGCTGAACTAACTGAGAGGGCAAAAGCCCCCGGAGGGGACCCTGAAGGCCCCCACAGAAGTGCAGGACAAAATGCAAAAATCTAGCACAAAAACAAAAAGAAGAAAATGTCTTATCTGATAGCAGGAGATGCAGACACGACACAGCAGGCTACAAGGGAAACAGGATTCAAGGATTGAGACCAGAACAATTGATCACCGGCAACCCTGATGGGAAGGTGACTCCCTTATATAAGACCAGTCAGTAACACCTGATTCCCAATCCTCACAATCTTCACTGGACAGACCAGCACCGCTTGTAACCACCAGAGGGAGCCTCTGCTCAGAACTCATCTCAAGCCCATTCACAACAGCTTGCACTAGTAGAGAAGAACAAGTGTTAATAAAGTAACAGTACTTTTGTAGAAAGAGAAGCCAATATACATATGTTAGTACTTGTGTAGAGAAAGTATGCTCTATTCTGGTAGTGAACTTGAAATTTTTAACGGTTGCTGCCACAAGCACTTTTGGAGTGAATAATGTCAGTTAATATTATTATGCAACGTTTAAGAAAAAGTGCCTCCCATAAAGGTAAGTTGCGTTTTATTGATTTTACTTGTTGTGATGCATCACTAAAAAATTTTTTTGTTTCCTGTAACATCTGTTTTACTCTGTTTCAGCCCGCAGACTTGCTGTGTTTAACAGGGGGGGTATGTGGTGCCCCTGAGGGTTCAGTCACCACAGAGGTATTGCACCTCATCCAGAGGTGTGATACTTCACTCTCAGGTAAGGAGGGAGCACTATCCAGGACTCTAAAACCTGCACCCAACACAGACTATAGCAGCTGGACACCCTGGACGTACCCTGCGGGAGGATGGTCTCATCCCAGGCTGGTTAGTAAAGAGTGTATGGGTGGGTGGAGCTACTAAGTAGGAGGGGGAGTGAAGCTTTAGGAAGCAAGGAACAGAGTCTAGAGAGAGGTGAGGAGGAAGTGAAAGGAGACAGACGTGTGGTGAAGCAGCTCCCTGTCAGGAGGAGCTGCAGAGGAAAGGAGTCTAGAGACAGACTCAGAGGGGGCCTTGAGCTGGGAAGAGCTCGGTCCCAGAAGTGGAAAGTGAAGGAGAGAGAAGCAGAAAAGAAGAGAAGCTTCTGGAGGGAGAGAAGAGGTCCTAGGGACACGGAAAGAGCGAGATCCATCCGTGGGGCCCGATCTGTTTGCAGAGGGGCCAGGTTGCAAAGGAAACTCGGCCCCTTAGCCTAGTGGAGAATTTTATGACTCAACTAGCAAGCCGACTGCTGTGGTAACGTTAGGGATCACAGTTAATAACCACAATTATCTTAGCTGGAGAGGCAGTTATACAGTACACTGTGTGCAGAATTATTAGGCAAGCAGTATTTGAGAGGATTCTTTTTATTATTGAACAACAACTATTTTCTCAATCAACCCAAAAGACTCATAAATATCAAAGCTTAATATTTTTGGAAGTTGAGTGTTTTTTTTTTAGATTTGGTTATCTTAGGAGGATATCTGTTTGTGCAGGTAACTATTACTGTGCAGAATTATTAGGCAACTTAATAAAAACCAAATATATACAGTACCCCTCTCATTTGTTTATTTTTACCAGGTAAACCAATATAACAACACAAAATTTAGAAATAAACATGTGTGACATTCAAAAACAAAAAAAAAATCAGTGACCAATATAGCCACCTTTCTTTACGAAGACACTCAAAAGCCTTCCATCCATAGATTCTGTCAGTTGCTTGATCTGTTTAACATAGCATGCAGCAGCCAACACAGCCTCCCAGCCACTGTTCCGAGAGGTGTACTGTATTCCCTCCCTGTAGATTTCACATTTTATGAGGGACCACAGGTTCTCTATGAGGTTCAGATCAGGTGAACAAGGGGGCCATGTCATTATTTTTTCTTCCTTTAGACCTTTACTGGCCAGCCACGCTGTGGAATATTTGGATGCATGTGATGGAGCATTGTCCTGCATGAAAATCATGCTTTTCTTGAACGATACCGACTTCTTCCTGGACCACTGCTTGAAGAAGGTGTCTTCCAGAAACTGGCAGTAGGTCTGGGAGTTGAGCTTCACTCCATCCTCAACCCCAAAAGGTCCCACAAGTTCATCTTTCATGATACCAGCCCATACCAGTACCCCACCTCCACCTTGCTGGCATCTGAGTCGGAGTGGAGCTCTCTGCCCTTTACTGATCCAGCCTCCAGCCCATACATCTGGCCCATCAAGAGTCACTCTCATTTCATCAGTCCATAAAACCTTAGAAAAATCAGTCTTAAGATATTTCTTGGCCCTGTCTTGACGTTTTATCTTATGTTTCTTCTTCAAAAGTGGTCGTTTTTCAGCCTTCCTTACCTTGGCCATGTCCCTGAGTATGGCACACCTTGTGCTTTTTAATACTCCAGTAACATTGCAGCTCTGAAATATGGCAAAACTGGTGGCAAATGGCATCTTGGCAGCTTCACGCTTGATTTTCCTCTATTCATGGGCAGTTATTTGCGCCTTTTTTTATCAACCCACTTCTTGTGACCCTGTTGGCTATTTGCCATGAAACGCTTGATTGTTCGGTGATCACTCTTTAAAAGTTTGGCAATTTCAAGACTGCTGCATCCCTCTGCAAGACATCTCACTATTTTTGACTTTTCAGAGTCTATCAAATCTCTCTTCTGACCCATTTTGCCAAAGGAAAGGAAGTTGCCTAATAATTAAGCACACCATATATAGGGTGTTGATGTCATTAGACCACACCCCTCCTGTTGGCAGTTGACTTTCAAGCCTATACAGCTTGGAGTAGGACAACATGTATAAAAAAGATGATGTGATCAAAATACTCATTTGCCTAATAATTCTGCACAGAGTGTATAGAATCAAGGAAAGAGATTGTGACTTGCAGGATTTGCTACTTCCAATAGGTGGCGCTATAGAGTACAAAACCTGTTTTTTTTAAGAGGCAATTTGCATATTACATTTCCCAGAGGAGCATTGCACGGCGAATAAGCCTCCTTACCTCGACACGCTTACAGAGCTGGTATGTCACTCTCCACAAGGAGAAACCTTTCCCCTTAGACCCTAGAATCAAGGAAATGCAGAGATAAGACGTTATCTGACAGAATTCGCAGCCGCTGATCTGGGACACTGTTTGTGAAGGTGCTGGAAAGGTAGAAGGCGGGAGAATCAGCACAGCGAGACAGCCAGTAAAAGGAACACATATAGAAAAGAGTCCTGGAAAGGTGTTTCCCAATCTATCTGGGAGTTTGCTGAGCCCCTCACCTGGAGGACACGGTACCAAGCGAGCATCTGTACTGCCGACATCTGAACTTTGAGTAAAGCTTGGAAACTGCATCTGACTGTGTCTCTTCAGTTTCTTTCTGCGTCACACACTCCACTCTGCTACATCTCCCAGCACCAATACCATTTACTTCATTTACCTGCCCTGGGATAATATAGCCTCACCTTTGGGAGGCTGTACCAACTCTGCTGCATCTCACCATCTGTCCCAGAGGATCTGCACCGAAGCGCTGGTCACCTTTGACCAGATACCACAGGTGTCGTCACAAACACATTACTACAAACTCTATCATCCCCTGTAAATATTCCCCTTTTATTGGATGCCTAGGGCCACGGACCGGGTCACTGCCGCTGTGACACATCCCCTTAAGACACTGGCCTGGTACCGAGTATACCACTGCCCTGGCGGGCGATCCATATTTTTAATTGTATTCACTTGGGCACATGAAATATGGAAGCCTGATATTTCTGCAAAAAGGTTACAGTGTTATGTATTGTATGTAGTGACTGCAGTGACATGTTTTCATATTTATATTTTATACTATTTCATCATTGCAGATAAACATATGGGTACAAGTACTGTATATAGTTTCACCTAGAAGATTTAGTTTCACACCAGTTGGCTCCGTTGTTACCTCTGTAAGCTTCAAGAATCAGGTGACCAGTTAGTGCAGTCAGTTTCTGATTTTTGATGACAATATGTGGCAGAAATAGCATTATTGCTTCAGGGCATGCTGGTCCAGACAGTAGTATTAGTAGCACTCTTGCTTCTTAAAGGGAACCTGTCAGCAGTTTTGGCCGATATAAGATACGGCCATCACCTTTCAAGGCTGATATACAGCATTCTATAATGCTGTATATAAACCCCCAACCTGACCTGGCAGAACTGAAAAATAAGTTTTATTATACTCACCTGCGGGGCAGTCCATTCCGCAGTCAAAGAGCCCTGGCACCTGCGCATTGCAGTACTTTGCTCTGCCCTCAACAGGGCAGAGCAAAGAGCGATGCAGGGGAGCCTGTGTGGATGATGCAGGAGCGTGATACTGGGGAGCCTGTGTGGATGATGCAGAATCGCATCTTCCACAAGAAGCAAGCAGGAGGGCGGCGATCATAAGAAGATGGGAGGCGCCGGACCAAGACCAGCGACACCCCTCGGACCGGAACGCTCCGAAGGTGAGTATAATAAAACTTATTTTTCAGTTCTTCCAGGTCTGGTTGGGGGCTTATATACAGTATTATAGAATGCTGTATATAAGCCCTGAAAGGTGATGGCCGTATCTTATATCGGCTAAAACTGCTGACAGGTTCCCTTTAAAATACTTTCGCATCTTATAGAGGTTGCAGGGTTTATTCAATCAGAGCAGTTGGTTCCTGTCAGTGTGTGTGACAGTGTGTATCACAGTGTGCATGATAGTATGATAGTATGTATGACAATGTGTATGACAGTGTATATCAGTATGTATAACAATGTGTATGACCGTGTATATCAGTATGTATAACAGTGTCTACAGTGGTGGCCAAAAGTATTGGCACCCCTGCAATTCTGTCAGATAATACTCAGTTTCTTCCTGAAAATGATTGCAAACACAAATTCTTTGGTATTATTATCTTCATTTAATTTGTCTTCAATGAAAAAACACAAAAAGAATTGACCTAAAGCCAAATTGGATATATTTCCACACCAAACCTAAAAAAGGGGGTGGACAAAAGTATTGGCACTGTTTGAAAAATCATGTGATGCTTCTCTAATTCGTGTAATCACCAGCACCTGTAACTTACCTGTGGCACCTAACAGGTGTTGGCAATAACTAAATGACACTTCCAGCCAGTTAACATGGATTAAAGTTGACTCAACCTCTGTCCTGTGTCCTTGTGTGTACCACACTGAGCATGGAGAAAAGAAAGAAGACCAAATAACTGTCTGAGGACTTGAGAAACCAAATTGTGAGGAAACATGAGCAATCTCAAGGCTACAAGTCCATCTCCAAAAACCTGAATGTTCCAGTGTCTTCCGTGCGCAGCGTCATCAAGAAGTTTAAAGCCCATGGCACTGTGGCTAACCTCCCTAGATGTGGAAGGAAAAGAAAATTTGACGAGAGATTTCAACGCAAGTTTGTGCGGATGGTGGATAAAGAACCTCGACTAACATCCAAACAAGTTCAAGCTGCCCTGCAGTCCGAGGGTACAACAGTGTCAAACCGTACTATCCGTCGGCGTCTGAATGAAAAGGGACTGTATGGTGGGATACCCAGGAAGACCCCACTTCTTACCCCGAGACATAAAAAAGACAGGCTGGAGTTTGCCAAAACTTACCTGAGAAAGCCTAAAACGTTTTGGAAGAATGTTCTCTGGTCAGATGAGACAAAAGTCGAGCTTTTTGGGAAAAACCATCAACATAGAGTGTACAGGAAAACAAAAGAGGCATTCAAAGAAAAGAACACGGTCCCTACAGTCAAACATGGCGGAGGTTCCCTGATGCTTTGGGGTTGCTTTGCTGCCTCTGGCACTGGACTGCTTGACCGTGTGAATGGCATTATGAAGTCTGAAGACTACCAACAAATTTTGCAGCATAATGTAGGGCCCAGTGTGAGAAAACTGGGTCTCCCTCAGAGGTCATGGGTCTTCCAGCATGACAATGACCCAAAACACACTTCCAAAAGCACTATAAATAGGTTTGAGAGAAAGCACTGGAGACTTCTAATGTGGCCAGCAATGAGTCCAGACCTGAATCCCATAGAACACCTGTGAAGAGATCTCAAAATGGCAGTTTGGAGAAGGCACCCTTCAAATATCAGGGACCTGGAGCAGTTTGCCAAAGAAGAATGGTCTACAATTCCAGCAGAGCATTGTAAGAAACTCATTGATGGTTACCGGAAGCGGTTGTTCGCAGTTATTTTGGTTAAAGGTTGTGCAACCAAGTATTAGGCTGAGGGTGCCAATACTTTTGTCTGGCCCATTTTTGGAGTTTTGTGTGAAATGATCAAGGATTTGATTTTTGCTTCTTTCTCTTTTGTGTTTTTTCCTTGCAAGCAAATTAAATGAAGATAAAAATAGCAAATAATTTGTGATTGCAATCATTTTCAGGAAGACACTGAGTATTATCTGACAGAATTGCAGGGGTGCCAATACTTTTGGCCACCACTGTATGATTCAATGTATCACCATGTGTAGGATAGTATGTATCACAGTGTGCATGATAGTGTTCATCACCGTATGTAGAATATTATGTATCAGTGGGTATCACCATATGTATGATGTGTAGTGTGGCTAATGGTCACGTAGTCAATGGGAGGTATGTGTCGCAGGGATGGCTTGTCTCTTTGATGTAACCCGGAGTATTTTCTCTATTGCGTGAAAGGAATAAGAGTTTCGTTTATTGCACCTGGGACAGGGTTACGGGTAGCTGTGAGAGATGGGCAGGACTAGTTACCCACATATCTCACCTCTGGTTGTGGTTAACAGCCTATATAACGGAGGCTGTTGTTTGGAACATGGTCTGTATGTTGGGAGGGAGAAGGCCTCCTGTGTGTTTGGCTCCAGACTCCAGCCTGAATACTGGACACTACCCCAGCCTGTGCGCCCATTTTGTTTGCCTGATCTGAAGGCTGTTTGTTTTTTGTTTCGCTTCTTGTTTATGAAGTAATAAACCCACATGAACTTTTAATGGAACAAGCCTCCTGCCTTCCTCCTGACGCACCCAGGTGAGTACAACCCTAGAATTTGTGTTAGAAGTGCAGACAGCATTCCCAGCAGAGACGTGCGACTGCTACAGAAAGGACCGTATGTCCTGGGTTAAGTCTGTCGCAAGCCAACAAGCATTGCCAGAGAAAATGGAGGACCTTCTGAAACACCTGGAATCCAGTCGCAGCAGCACAGTAAGAGCAACAGGCCATTGTTACAGCAGATAAAGCAGAGCCAGCAGGAGCAATGGCAGCAGATGCAGCTTCTGGCAACCGCCATCCAGGGCAGGACGAGCGCCCCAACTCCGGCTGATGATGCCCACGTCCGGAAGTTGGTAACACGGGTTTTGCAAAAAATGACCCCTGGGGATGACGTTGAGGCCTTCCTGACGGTGTTTGAAAGGGTCGCCAAGAGGGAGAAACTCCCGTCAGAGCAGTGGGCACAGGTACTTGATGTGAGAACCCCAGAAGGCGTACTATGATTTATCTTAGCAGGATGCCAAACAGTACGACAAGCTAAAAACTGAGATTCTCTGACGCTTGGGAGTCACAATGACTATCAAGGCACAGCGGGTTCACCGCTGGGCGTATCACTGGGACAAATCACCTCACTCCCAAATGTTTGACCTGTTCTACCTGGTCCAGAAGTGGCTGCAACCAGAGTCTTCTACGCCTGAGAAGATGATAGAACAGGTCGTGATGGACCAGTTTGTGCACTCCCTGCCAATGCCCATACAGACTTGGGTTGCCCAGGGTGATCCCCGGAATGCTGATGAACTGGTCGGACTGGTCGAGAGATACCAGCGGATTGAAGGTTCCTTGGGATGGTAGCCCACTCCATACTGGGGGGTTGCAACAGGGGCGGAGGCCAAAAAGGGGCATCCAAGGTCCAAAGGGGTGGGGGAGGTTGTGCCTAAGGTCCCTACGGGTGATATTGTTTGCTGGAGGTGCCACGGCTCAGGCCATATAGCTGCCTATTGTCCCCTGACCCCTGGGCAGATGGACTGCAGCATGGGGCACCGTTGTTCATATTATGCGTGTCTGGCCTGCAGTGTGAACAGTCTCCCCAGAGAGGGGCTTCAAGCGTGTCCCATGAAGGTGAACGGGCGGGAGGTAATGGCACTGCTAGACTCTGGGAGTTTAGTGACTCTTGTGAAGGCCCCCCTTCCTCTCCAACTGTCGGCGTTCAGTGCATACATGGTGATGCTAAGGACTATCCTATGGCCAGAGTGGACATTGAAACGACTCATGTTACTGAATCCCATGAGGTCAGCGTAGTTCGGGACTTGTTGCATCCTATTATTATAAGCAGGGACCTTTGTTTGTTTTGGGATTTGTGGGGGAAGAGTTCTGAGCTCACTGACGCGAATAGGGAACCATTGAACCCTAGTAAGGTGTCACCATACCAAGTCAGGTGGATTTCCCTTTTGTGTCCTTGTGGGGGATGAGGAGGAAGTGTCCTCTGAGTCTGGTGTTCCGGAGTTAGGGGTGACCAGTGAGAATTTTGGGTCTGCCCAACATAGGGACCTAACTCTAAAGAAAGCCTTTAATAATGTAACTGACAGAAATGGGGTTGCACAGGAGTCAGAGGCTAACACAAGGTTCCTTTATTTTATGATGAGTGGGGAGTTGTATCGGGTCACGAAAGTGACATCTTGGGGACATCTGGGAGTGGAAAAAAATGCAGGAACGATTGTGCAGAGATTCTATTGGCTCTGGTGTCACCTGTTAATACTAAACTATTGAAGGTCCTGGACAATAGAAAAAATTTGAGTCCGACTCAACAGGACTGGATTTTTCTTGTATTTTTATTTTTCAAAAGAAAATAAAGTGCGTACAAAAGAAATTTTTCTTTCTTTAGTCATGAGTAAGACTGCTTAGTGCAGTCGAAACACGTCGACTGGGTCATGTCGACCATGAAAATTTTCTTTTGTACGCATTTTTTTTTCTTTTGAAAAATAAAAAGAAAAGAAAAATCCAGTCCTGTTGAGCCGGACTCCAATTTTTTCTATTGTCCTTGATGGGAGGCCAGGGCGAGGCAGGTGTTTGAGCCCCAGGTGGATGAGCATGGAGCAACTAAGTGAGCTGGAATCAAGTTTTTGCTATTGAAGGTCCTGCCCTACGTGTCAGTTAACTGCTCCACCTCTCACTTTCTGAGTCCCCTTGTGCCATTGCCCATTATTGAAGTGCCATTCGAGAGAATTGCTATGGACTTGGTTGGTCCCCTGGTTAAATCTGCTCTTGGGCATCAATACATAATGGTCATCCTAGACTATGCCACTCGCTATCCTGATGCAATTCCCGAGAAACTCCTCCTCCGCTAATTGGTACATGTTTTTTTTACGGACAGGTCTACCAAATGAGATCTTGACCGACTAGGGAACACCTTTTATGAGTAAGGTGATGAGGGAGTTATGCAAGGTCCTGCAAATCTCCCAGTTGAGGACTTCAGTGTAAAATCCCTAGACAGATGGCATGCTATGGAAAGCTATAGAAAAGGACGGTAGAGACTGGGACTGTCTCTTACCGTATCTGTTGTTCTCCATCCATGAGATTCCACAGGTCCCTACGGGGTTCTCACCATTCGAACTTTTGTGTGGCCAACATCCATGAGGTCTCCTGGATATAGTCAAGGAAACCTGGGAAGCTGAAGTCAAGCCTAACAGAAGCGTCATCGAACACGTGGCACTTATGCAGCAGAGGATTGCGAAGGTGATGCCCATCATAAAAGGACATCTCCTCCAGGCACAAGAAGCTCAGGCCAGGTTCTACAACCGGTCAGCCAGAGTAAGGCAGTTCAATCTGGGAGACCGAGTCCTTGTGCTAATTCCTACTGTGGAGATCAAGTTCTTGGCTATATAGCAAGGGCAGTATGAAGTGGTGGAGAAGCTTGGTGAGGTAAACTATAAGATTCATCAACTGGGAAGGCGGAAACCATATCAGGTCTACCATGTCAACCTCATCAAGCCATGTCAAGACAGAGAGCTGGCTGAAACTCCGTGCATGCTGTGCCAGCCAGAAGGCAAGGTTGAGGTGTCACCATAGCGGAGACACTGTAGAAGGCCCAAAAACAGCAGTGGTGGGAGTTGCTCCAGAAGAACAGGGACCTGTTCTTGGAATTGCCTGGGTGCACAAAGGTCATAGAACACAATGTTCTGACAGAGCCACATGTGCGCGTAAATGTGAAGCCTTATCAGATTCCGGAAGCCCTTTGAGAAGTGATCTCCAAGGAGGTGGAAACTCAGAGTCATTGAGGAATCTAAGAGTGGTTGGTCAAGCCCGATTGTCCTGGTCCCAAAGCCCGATGGCGAATGGAGGTTCTTCAAAGGCTATCAGAAGTTTAATGAGGTCTCCAAGTTCGAAGCATATCCCATGCCACACATCAATGAACTGATCCAGAGACTTGGGCCAGCAAACTACATAATCACCTTGGATCTGGCGAAGGGATATTGGCAGATCCCCAAGGAGAAGACTGCGTTTTCTATGCCAGACGGTTGCTTCCAGTATGTCTGGATGCCATTTGGACTGCAGGGGGCCCCGGTGACCTTCCAGAGAGCTATGGATAAAATACTTTCACCCCATAAGCAATACGCAGTGGCATACCTGGATGATATTGTTATTTTCAGCCCGGACTGGGAAAGTCATCTGGAAAAAGTCCAGGTGGTGTTTGATGCTCTAAGGAAGGTGGGGTTTTCAATCAACCTGAAGAAATGTGCGTTGGGTAAAGAAGAAGCCAAATACCTGGGATATGTAGTGGGTAGAGGCGAGATCAAACCCCAAATCAGAAAAGTGGAGGCAATCCAAACATGGCCAAGACCGCTGTCAAAAAAGCAAGTTAGAGCCTTCCTGGTGATAGTGGGATACTACAGGAGGTTCATCACAAACTTCCCCATGATGGCCACGCCCCTGACTGACTTCCTTAAGGGGACGAAATTGGTAATGATCAAATGGTCTGAAGAGGCAGAGACGGCCTTTCAAAAAATGAAAGGGGCTCTGTGTAAGAAACCGGTTCTGGTGGCCCCCAACTTTAAGAGAGTTTATACTCCAAACGGATGCCTCAGATGTCAGTTTAGGTGCAGTCCTTTTACAGGAGATACACGAGGAGGAGCACCCTGTTCTCTACCTGAGTAGGAAGCTATTCAGTCATAGAGGAGTGCTAGGCCATAAAGTGGGTGGTGGACACATTACGGTACTATTTGGTAGGACGTAAGTTTAGATTGGTATCCAACCATGCCCCTCTCAGATGGATGAGGGGAACAAAGGGTAAAAATGCAAGAGTCACCCGCTGGTTCTTAGCCCTACAAGATTTCAGCTTCCATGTAAAGCATAGAGCAGGGAAGCTACATGGTAATGCCAATGCCCTCTCGAGAATCGCTTGTCTGGTAGTAAAAGTGCCAGGACCCACGGATTTAGGCAGAGGTATGTAGCGTGGCTAATGGTCGTGTAGTCGATGGAAGGTATGTGTCACAGAAACTGCTTGTCTCTGTGATGTAACCCGGAGTATTTTCTCTAGCGCATGAAAGCACTAAGAGGTTCATTTGTTGCACCTTGGACCGGGATATGGGTAGCTATGAGAGATGGGCGGGTCTAGCTATCCACATACCTGACCTCTGGGTGTAGTTAACAGCCTATATACTGGAGGCTGTTGTTTGGCACATGGTCTGTATGTTGGAAGGGACAAGGCCTCTTGCATGTGTTTGGCTCCACACTGAGCCTGAATACTGGACACTACCCCAGCCTGTGTGCCCACAGGCCTGGCGGAGCAGAGCCCTGCTATAGACATTTGTATTTTGTTTGTCTGATTTGAAGGCCGTTTGTTTTTCTGTTTTGCCTCTGGGTTTATGAAGTAATAAACCCACCTGAACTTATGGAACACAACTCCTACAGATAGTATATATCACAGTGTGCATTAAGTATATATAAACATGTGCATCAAAATGTGCATGATAGTATGTATGACAATCTGTATGACAATATGTATGAAAGTGTATATCAGTGCATATCACCGTGTGTATAATATCACAGTGTGTATGACATCAGTGGGTATCACCGTGTGCGATAGTATGTATGACCGTGTGCATTACAGTATATACCGTATATAAAAATGTGCATGACAGTGTGTATCACCGTCTGTATGATAGTATGTATGACAGTGTGCATTACAGTATATATATAAAAATGTGCATGACAGTGTGTATCACCGTGTGCATAGTATGTATGACAGTGTGAATCACCGTGTATATCAGTGATATATCACAGTGTGCATGATAGTGTGTATGACAGTGTGTATAACAGTACATATGACAGTGTGCGAGGCTGTGTATCAGTGTGTGTATCACCATATGTATGAGTATATATCACAGTATGTATGACAGTGCTAATCACTGTGTGTATGACTGTGTATCACAGTATGATTGACAGACTACAGTGGTGGCCAAAAGTATTGGCACCCCTGCAATTCTGTCAGATAATACTCAGTTTCTTCCTGAAAATGATTGCAAACACAAATTCTTTGGTATTATTATCTTCATTTAATTTGTCTTCAATGAAAAAACACAAAAAGAATTGACCTAAAGCCAAATTGGATATATTTCCACACCAAACCTAAAAAAGGGGGTGGACAAAAGTATTGGCACTGTTTGAAAAATCATGTGATGCTTCTCTAATTCGTGTAATCACCAGCACCTGTAACTTACCTGTGGCACCTAACAGGTGTTGGCAATAACTAAATGACACTTCCAGCCAGTTAACATGGATTAAAGTTGACTCAACCTCTGTCCTGTGTCCTTGTGTGTACCACATTGAGCATGGAGAAAAGAAAGAAGACCAAAGAACTGTCTGAGGACTTGAGAAACCAAAGGAAGCATGAGCAATCTCAAGGCTACAAGTCCATCTCCAAAAACCTGAATGTTCCTGTGTCCTCCATGCGCAGTGTCATCAAGAAGTTTAAAGCCCATGGCACTGTGGCTAACCTCCCTAGATGTGGAAGGAAAAGAAAAATTGACGAGAGATTTCAACGCAAGATTGTGCGGATGGTGGATAAAGAACCTCGACTAACATCCAAACAAGTTCAAGCTGCCCTGCAGTCCGAGGGTACAACAGTGTCAAACCGTACTATCCGTCGGCGTCTGAATGAAAAGGGACTGTATGGTGGGATACCCAGGAAGACCCCACTTCTTACCCCGAGACATAAAAAAGACAGGCTGGAGTTTGCCAAACTTACCTGAGAAAGCCTAAAACGTTTTGGAAGAATGTTCTCTGGTCAGATGAGACAAAAGTCGAGCTTTTTGGGAAAAACCATCAACATAGAGTGTACAGGAAAAAAAAAGAGGCATTCAAAGAAAAGAACACGGTCCCTACAGTCAAACATGGCGGAGGTTCCCTGATGCTTTGGGGTTGCTTTGCTGCCTCTGGCACTGGACTGCTTGACCGTGTGAATGGCATTATGAAGTCTGAAGACTACCAACAAATTTTGCAGCATAATGTAGGGCCCAGTGTGAGAAAACTGGGTCTCCCTCAGAGGTCATGGGTCTTCCAGCATGACAATGACCCAAAACACACTTCCAAAAGCACTATAAATAGGTTTGAGAGAAAGCACTGGAGACTTCTAATGTGGCCAGCAATGAGTCCAGACCTGAATCCCATAGAACACCTGTGGAGAGATCTCAAAATGGCAGTTTGGAGAAGGCACCCTTCAAATATCAGGGACCTGGAGCAGTTTGCCGAAGAAGAATGGTCTACAATTCCAGCAGAGCATTGTAAGAAACTCATTGATGGTTACCGGAAGCGGTTGTTCGCAGTTATTTTGGTTAAAGGTTGTGCAACCAAGTATTAGGCTGAGGGTGCCAATACTTTTGTCTGGCCCATTTTTGGAGTTTTGTGTGAAATGATCAAGGATTTGATTTTTGCTTCATTCTCTTTTGTGTTTTTTCCTTGCAAGCAAATTAAATGAAGATAAAAATAGCAAATAATTTGTGATTGCAATCATTTTCAGGAAGACACTGAGTATTATCTGACAGAATTGCAGGGGTGCCAATACTTTTGGCCACCACTGTATATCAGTGTACATGACAGTATGTATTACAGTGTGTATGACAGCGTATATGACAGAATGAAACTGTGTGTGACTGTGAATGGCAGTGTCCATTACAGTATGTATGACAGTGTGTATTGCAGTGTGTATGACTATGTACGACATTCTGCATGACAGTATGTATGACAGTAGAACAGTGTATATCGCAATGTATATGGCAGTGTATACAATAGTGTGTGACAGTTTGCATGATAATGTGTATGACAGTGTACATTGCAATTTATATGACAGTATAAGTGTGTATTGCAGTATGTAACAAAATGTGTATGACAGTGTGTACGATAGTGTGTACGACAGTATGTACAACAGTGGTATGTCAGTGTACACCACAGTTTGTATGACAGTGTAACAGGGTGTATTGCAGTGTCTATCACAATTGTGTGTACTGCAATGTGTACGACAGTGCGTATGACAGTATATATACAAAAGTGTGTATGACAGCATAACAGTGTGTATTGAAGTATGTATCACAATGTGAATGACAGTGTGTATGACAGTGTGTATGACAGTGTGTATGACAGTGTGTATGACAGTGTACATCACAGTGTGTATAACAGGAGAGTGTTCTGTTATACCGCATGTATTTTGGTGTAATAGGAGTGACTTTCTCATGAGAATATAGTTTCAATTTTAGTAAAATGTTTCAGATTTCCATTCTAATATGGCATTCTGGTTTAAACAAATACATATTATTTGGATACTGATGTTACATAATTTTATAATTTACTTTTCCTCACATTTTTTGTAAGATCTGTTTAGTTGTCAATCAATTTATACAGTATGTTGTTTACTCGAGAGGACATAAATCTTTCCTAGACATGCAGATACAGGCCTGATTACAAGGTGTAATAGTAGATAATTATGATACCTGTAAGGGGTGTAGCTTACTGCAAGGTTGCTAATGATAAAAAGTCACATATTTACTCCTCACAGACCCTGGCAAAGAAATAATACTGCTAGTTTATCAAAAGTGAAATTCCAATACAGTGAAATACTGTAAAATGTGACAGATTTACCATAGATGTCATATGTTGTGATAAATCTTTTGTAACATATTAGAAGACTTTTCACATGTCAGCATCCTAGATCAGTAGTGGTCTTACAACCCAGAACCAACCAATCAATACTTGTGACGGTATACAGTACATCACTTTGTATGCACGCACCGCAATGCATAGTACCAGATACCACTGCAGACCCACATAAATCAATAGTACTGAGATTTTTTAAAAAGACTCAGATTGAGTTGAAACGTTCTGCATCTGTAATCACGTTCAAGACACATTGATGTTATTCTACTGCTTGTACCATCAGTTCTAATTTCACTTTTCTGCAAGCCTTATGGGTGTGCAGTGAAAATTCCTCACATTTTTTTTTCTGTCTTTAGCTGTTTTTTTTTAACTTTCTTTATGCTTTGCTTTATAGTACTATCATATTCCATAGAGCTTTACATACATTGTTATTACTGTCCCCATTGGAGCTCACAATCTAAATTCCTTTCAGTATGTCTTTGAATTGTGGGAGGAAACTCACACAAACACGAGGAGAACATACGAACTCTTTGTGTCACGATTCCTCTGCTCAGAGTGTCTGGGGCTCAGTGATGGACAGCTCTGTCATCCTATCCTGAGCTGGGGCATGCTGAGCTATCATTGTTTTGATTGACAGCTTAGTTGACCTATCTGAGACTGGAGGTTCAGACATTTCTCCAGGTGCTCCCGGTTCTTAGTAATTGCCCTGCTATTTAGACGAGCTGTCTGGCCCAGATCACTGCCAGTCAAAAGCTTATGCTCTCTGTTGTGTGTTTGCCCGATTCCTGTGCTGTGAGTTCTGATCTATTGCTGTTCACCTTTATACCGTGTTCTGGCTACCCTTTTGTTGTTTCCCCTTTGCTTACCAGCTCTTTCTCTGATATTCTGATCCTGGACTGTGACCTTACTTACTCCTTGGTCTTTTTCCTTAGTTTATTAAGTGGTCTCTTGGTACTGACCCTGGAACGTCTGACTTCTCTGCCTCACAGCCTGTCCGTGAGTTATGACTAGCATCACATTTTAACTGGCCCAATACTTTTTTTCTCCTCACTAATGGATCCAGTTTGTATACTCTGTGATCAGGTGGTGAATCTGAGCCAGATGGTTCAGGATCTGACCAGGGAACACAAACACTAGAATCATCACAGTCCCAGCTGCAGGGTCAATTTTCTAGTACTATGGATGCTTCCCAAAGCTCTCCACTATCGACTGTAACAATGATTTCTGTACCTTCTGATGTGCAGCTAGTCTTCCCCCAACCAGTAGTGGCACTTCCAAATTTTCGAGGGAGTTTGGGCATTCAGGGACAGCTGCAGACTATTCTTTACCTTACGACCCCAGTCTTCAGAGGATGAGTCCGAGGGTGGGAATAATCATGTCCCTGTTGCAAGGGGATCCTCAGACTTGGGCATTCTCTTTGTCCCCACTAGCCCCAGACCCGTCTTCCGTTGACGCCTTTTTTGATGCCTTAGGGATGAACTGTAACGAACCTGATACAGTCCTGTCCCAGAGGCAAAGATCATAGAATCATAGAATGTTAGAGTCAGAAGAGACCTCAATTGCCATCATGTCCAACACCCTGCTCAATGCCAGATTCACTAAACCATCTCAGATAGATGTCTGTCCAGGTTCTGTTTGAAGACTTCCATTGAAGGAGAAATCACCACCTCTAGTAGCAGCCTGTTCCACTCATTGATCACCCTCACTGTCAAAAAGTTTTTTCTAATATGTTAACTGTATTTTCTCCCTTTCAGTTTCATTTTATTGCTTCTCGTGTTTCCATATGTAAATGAGAATAAGGAAGAATAAGGATGATTCCTCTACACTGTGACATCCCTTCAGATATTTGTAGACAGATATTATGTCTTCTTAGCATTCTTTTTTGCAAGCTAAACATTCCCAGATCCGTTAATTGTTTCACATAGGACATACTTTGCAGTCCGTTCACCATCCTTGTAGCTCTTCTCTGAACTTCCTCCAATGCTTTCAATATCTTTTTTAAGATGTGGTGCCCAGAACTGGACACAGTATTCCAGATGAGGCCTGACCAAGGAGGAGTAGCGGGGAATAATTACTTCACATGATTTAGACTTATGCTACTCTTAATACATTCTAGAACTGTGTTTGCTTTCTTTGCTGCTGCATCACATTGTTGACTCCTGTGCAGTCTGTGATCTATTAGTATATCCAAGTATTTTTCACATGTGCTGTCGCTTAGTTGTATTCCTCCCATTCTGTAGATGTAATTTTCATTTTTCTTGCCCAGATGTAGAATCTTGCATTTCTCTCTGTTAAATACCATTCTATTAGTCACTGCCCATTGTTAAAGCTTATCTAGATCCTTCTGAATCCTTTCTGTCTCTAGTGTTAACTATACCTCCTAGCTTTGCATCGTCTGAAAATTTGATCAGTTTACCTTCAGTTCCCTAATCTAGATCATCTATAAAAATGTTGAACAATACTATAAAAATGTTGAACAACACTGTGGCCAGGACAGAGCCTAGTGGTACCACACTTGAAACACTCTTCCAATTGGACGTGCAACCTTTTATTACCACTCTTTGAGTATGATCACTGAGCCAGTTATGAATCCATCTAACCGTAGTCTTTTCAATACAATACTTGGTCATTTTTTCAATAACGATAGCATGAGATACTTTATCAAATGCTTTGCTGAATTCGAGATATACTATATCTACTGCATTTTTCTGATCTACCCAGTCAGTGATTCCATCAAAGAAGGAAATTAGATTAGTCTGGCATGACTTGTTTGCTACAAACCCATGCTTGCTCTGGTTAATTACTGTATTTTTATCCAAATACTCACATACATGCTGTTTAATAATTTGTTCAAATATATTTCCTTTTATAGATGTAAGGCTCAGTGTCCTGTAATTTCCTGGCTCCATCTTGTTTTCTTTTTGCAAGATAGGGACAACATTTGTCTTTCTCCATTGTTGTGGGACTTCTGTTCTCCAGGATTTCTCAAAGATTCTGGATAGTGGTTCTGCAATTTCCCCTGCTAACTATTTCAGTACCCTAGGATGTAATTCATCTGGACCAGGAGATTTAAATTAATTTAAGTAAACTAAGTGTTCCCTCACCATCTCTCTGTTTATAGATAGTGTGGATTCTTTTATTCCTTCGATGGCACAGTGAAGATCAGTTGATGTTACAATTTCTTTCTTAGAGAACACAGATGCAAAATAGGAATTTAAAAGCTTGGCCTTCTCAACATCATTTTTGACCACTTCACCCTGTAAAAATCCTATAGCAACTTTGACTGTTATTTTGCATTTGTCATACCACTAAAATCCTTTTTTTTACTGTTTTTGCAAGCCTCCAAGGTCTGGTTTGTTCTCTCGGTTTGTCCATTGGTCTGAGGATGAAAAAGAGGAGAAAGATAATTGAACACCAAGTTTAGAACAAAATGTCCTCCAAAATCTGGAAACAAACTGGACTCCTCTGTCAGACACAATGTTCTCCGGAATGCCATGTAACCGAACCACGTGCTGAAGGAACAAAGGCACCAATTCGGAGAAGGAAGGTAACTTAGGTAATGGCACTAGATGTATCATCTTGGAAAACCTATCACAGATTACCCAGATAACTGTCATTCTCGGAGAAACAGGGAGGTCGGAAATAAAATCCATAGAGATATGGGTCCATGGCCTCTTGGGCACAGGTAATGGCATTAACAAACTACTAGAGCGAGAGCAAGGCTTGGAGCGAGAGCAAGTCCCACAGGACTGCACAAATTCCCTGACATCACGAGACAAAGTAGGCCACCAAAAGGACCGACTCACCAAGTCTCTGGTACCAAAAATCCCGGGATGACCAGCCAACGCGGTACAATGAATCTCAGACATCACACTCTTCTTCCACTGGTCTGGGACAAACAATTTCCCAATAGGGCAGCGCTCAGGTTTATCCTCCTGACACCCTTCCAGAGCCAGTCTCAAATTGGGCGAGATGGCGGAAAGTACTACACCCGCTTTCAAAATAACAGTAGGATCAGATAACTCAGGAGAGTCCGCAAAGAAACTCTTAGAGAGGGCATCCGCCTTAACATTCTTAGTGCCAGGAAGAAAAGAAACCACAAAATTAAAACGTGTGAAAAACAAGGCCCACCTGGCCTGTCTAGGATTAAGTCGCTTGGCTGATTCGAGATAAACCAGGTTCTTATGGTCCGTGAGGACCATCACCTGATGTTTGGCTCCTTCCAGCAAATGTCTCCACTCTTCAAAGGCTCACTTCATGGCCAATAACTCCCGATTACCCACGTCATAATTACGTTGAGTTTGAGAAAATTTTCGAGAGAAAAAGGCACAAGGGTTACTCTTAGAGGTCTCTGGATCTCTTTGGGACAAAACGGCACCTGCCCCAATTTCAGAGGCATCAACCTCCACCTGAAACAGTAGAGAAACATCAGGCTGCCGTAGAACAGGAGCAGAAGTGAATCTCTGCTTAAGTACCTGAAACGCAGAAACTGCCTCAGGAGGCCAATTCACCACATCAGAACCCTTTTTGGTCAAATCAGTCAATGGTTTAACAATACCGGAAAAATTACCAATAAATTTACGATAAAAATTGGCAAAACCCAAAAATCTCTGAAGAGCCTTTAATGAAGTAGGTTGGACCCAATCAAAGATGGCCTGAACCTTGACCGGGTCCATTTCAATAACAGACGGATACAAAATGAATCCCAGAAATGAGACCTTCTGTACGTCAAAAAGACACTTTGATCCCTTCACATACAGTGCATTCGCTCTCAAAATCTGGAACACAGTCCGAACATGTTTCACATGAGAGTCCCAGTCATTGGAAAAAAATCAAGATATCATCCAAATAAACAATCAGAAATTTATCCACAAAATCCCCGAAAATATCATTCATGAAGGATTGGAAGACGGAAGGAGCATTAGTGAGCCCAAAGGGCATCACTAGGTACTCAAAATGCCCCTCTGGAGTATTAAACGCCGTCTTCCATTCATCCCCGTGCTTAATGCGAATAAGGTTATACGCCCCCCTGAAGTCAAGCTTGGTAAACCAACTAGCACTTTTCACTCTGCAAAACAGGTCAGAAATCAAGTGTAACGGATATTGATACTTCACATTGATCTTATTCAAGAGACGATAATCAATACAAGGCCTCAATGAACCATCCTTTTTGGCCACAAAGAAAAAACCGGCGCCCAAGGGTGAAGAGGATGGTCTGATATGACCCTTCTCCAATGACTCTTTGATATAAGATCGCATAGCATCGCGTTCAGGTACAGACAAGTTAAAAAGGCGAACTTTAGGAAATTTACCACCAGGCACTAATTCAATAGCGCAATCATAGCTCCTGTGAGGGGGCAAGGATGCGGATTTACTTTCACTAAACACATCCGAAAAATCAGTCAAAAAGTCAGGAACATCCTGAGACTGGGGAGAGGCAGAAAAAACAGGAGTGTCAGCATTAACACATTGGCAGCCCCAACTGGTTCACAGACACAGATTTCCAATCCAAAACAGGATTATGAGACTGTAACCAAGGGAAACCTAGTACAATAATGTCATGCAGATTATGGAGCACCAGAAATTTGCAACTCTCCTGATGATCTGGTTCAACCCTCATTATCACCAAAATCATATAGAAAAACCCAAAATGAAATACTTTATTGATAAATAACCATAATAAGTAGCACCAACAATTGACATAAATCACAAAGAAAGTGTTCAAATTAAAATATTGGGCCCATCTGGATGTCCCTAGTATTCTACTAGGCTGTCACCTGCCTTGCCGCGAAGGTTGGCACCCTAGGGGGGAGCGTTGTGGCGCCCCCGCTCACCGATGGCTAACCCTAGTGGCCCTGATGTACCCTGCGGCTACTGTGAATCCCACTGCCCAATGGCTAAAGGGACCCCTATAGATAGACAGAGACCTTCTGTGCTAGTACATCCCTATGCCCCAATAGTGTAAAAACATAGAACACAGGTCATATATATATAGATAGTGGTAGCTGTGGGATGTAATTATAGCATACGTGACCAGAGCTGGTAGGTTTAGAGCTATTTGAGATATAAAGCCTAGATTATCACTGGCTTAGATTACCTTAAAAATAGAATAAATGTTTCAACTATAGAATGGTCTATATGTACGATGTACCTATATGACCTCAAAGGAAGATGTTCGGGTCAAATGCAAATTATCTCTAGTACCAGCACAGCTTACATTGGTATTGTATGATTGGTGGAAGTCTAAGTGTAAATGCTACAATAAAGGCATATCATGCATTGCAATGTAATTCATATACTTGTGACAGGGCATTTAGGCGTCTCATTGCACTTATACTGAAGTGATAGATGATCACGCATTTTATACATATAGCAAGTGTAGCCTAGGCATTACAGATGTTGCAATGTAAAACAAAATAAGACAAAGATACTTATAGAGCGGTTCAGTGTCTCAAAACACTTAAATCAAAGCGATTGATAGTCGCATAGATAATAGATATATATATTTATGATAACTCCTAGGTATAAATGCAATTAGCGTAGATTCAGCATTTCAAAATACTCATAATGGAGTGGTACAGTGTCTCATTTCTTGACAAGGCTAATGACGTCCATAGAAATATGCAATATCACCCCGGCACATCACAAGCCACAATGCAATATAAATAGATTCAACATTCTGATGCAATTCTACCAAAACAATTAGCTTCGCATGACTAATAGATGCAAAAGTGTAGCAATACTTAGCTTCTCACAGATGTGACAGCCACCACTATAACGACATAAAACTTAGCGCCTCAACGCGTTTCGCCTAAACAGGCTCATCAGGAGGCCGGATGAGACAATTCAGATGTCCTGTGCATGGTGCAGTAGCTAACCTGTATTGTGTGTCCGTTCCCCTTTTGTACATACCGCCAAAATACGTCATCCGGCGTCGTCCACAGGAGGCGGATGCCCTGCAAATCATAGCTAGCGTCATCTGGCGCCGCCTACCATAAGTGTGATGGATTGGTGCAAATCACCCACCACGTCACTTCCGCCCCCGTTGTTCTTGTTTAGCCTATAGACGAAAGGGCGCGTGTAGGCAAAGACGTCATATGGCACCGCCTCCTAGTGTGTGCGTCATAGACAGAGACGTCAAGTGGCTCCGCCTACTACTGTGTGCGTTATGTGCCAATGCGTCATCCGATGCCGCCCACCAGTGTGGGAAAGGAGTAAGTTCGAGTGACAGCTGACGTCACTATCGCCCTCCTCCCTCTTGTCCAGCTGACACATAGAGGAACGAGTGCGCATGTCAGCAAGTCAGTATGGACGTAGTATAGCACCGCCCTTGATGTGTGGGTCATGTCCTAGTGTGAAACCACTCCTGCCTTATAATAATATCTAAAGGCTTTTTAAGAGGAGAGGTATGCACATAAAGTATTAGCAGTAGTGTTGAGCGATACTGCTCGATATCTAAAAATATCGGATCGGAATGGTATCGCCGATATCACTAAATATCGCCGATATCCGATTCCGATACCGGAAGTCCCATGTAAGTCTATGGGAACAAAATATCGCAACTAAAAAAAACCTTTATTTCCTTGTAAACACTAAATATACACACATAGAATACATATATATATATATATATAATACATGTCATTGTGACATATATATATACATATATGTATAGTTTACACACTTCTACATAGTAAAATATCCTCTGATTCAATTGCCGGGTAAAGCCGGCTTCTGTGAAAAGACAGAAGCACCCGACATGAAATGACACTTGGTGTACATAGGGTTAACCATGTATTTTCATGTCGTTTGCAATCTGATTTGCACAAACAATTACATCAGTCTATGTGTGCAAAATTTCACACCTGTAGGGGTTAATTAAAGGTGTAAATTCGTTGTAAAAAAAACGGACTTTTTTGCTACGAATTTACACCTTTAATTAACCCCTACAGGTGTGAAATTTTGCACACTTACACTCATGTAATTGTTTGTGCAAATCAGATATCAAACTACATGAAAAGACATGGTTAACTCTATGTAAACCAAGTGTCATTTCATGTCGGGTTCTGCATTTTCACAAAAGCCGGCAATTGAATTAGCGGCTATTATACTATGTAGAAGTGTATGAACTATAAATATAAATATATATATATATGTGTCACAAATTTATATGTATATATATATATGAGGTGTAAAATTGCTGAAAAAAAATGCGTGGGCTCCCGCCCTATTTTCGCAACCAGACAGACAAAGCCAGTGAGTGGGGGCAGATAATAATAGCCCAGAGAGGGACCATTATTTTTGGCCCCCCCGCCTTCTAACATCTGCCCCCAGACACCCCAGAAAGGGCAAATCTCTAATTAGATTTGCCCTTTCTGGCACTTTGCCCGTCTATTCCCATTGCCCTGTAGCGGTGGCGAATGGGTTAATAAGGGGTTAAAATGACCTTGCAATTGAAAGGTCACTTTAAGCCAGGTTAATAATTGAGAGCTGTCAATTAGACAACTATCAATTATTAATCCTATTGTATGAAAGAAAAATCAAACACACACACTTTAATAAAAAAGTTTAATGAAATAATCACACAGTTTTTGACCATATTTTATTTTCCTGCTAAAACCATTTCCTGTAATAAAAATAAAATAATAAAGCAAAATTATTCTTACCAATCCGATGTACAGTCAGGTCCCACGGTGTAATCCTTCAGAAAGGGTTAATGTTTACTGCAGGGACCGCAGCTAATGCTGCAGCCTCACAGTAAACCCCCAAATGAATGAGTTCCTCTCCTGGCTGACAGGAGAGGAAGTGGAAAGCTTAATTGATTGCTTTCCACTTTCACTTCAGGTCAGCCAGGGACACAATCAGTGACGTCAGAGGGAACTGGTTAACAAAAATAGGGGATCCCCTCGAAAAAAATTGGCGTGGGGTCCCCCCTATTTTTGTTAACCAGCCAGATGAAGCAGACCGCTGAGGCCTGGATTTTCAGGCTGTTAAGGAGCCAAGATCCATGGATCTTGCCAGCCTGATAATACCAGGCCACAGCAGTCTGCATATCTTGGCTGATTAACAAAAATAGGGGATCCCCTCGAAAAAAATTGGCGTGGGGTCCCCCCTATTTTTGTTAACCAGCCAGATGAAGCAGACCGCTGAGGCCTGGTTTTTCAGGCTGGTAAGGATCCAATATCCATGGACCTTGCAAGCCTGATAATACCAGGCCACAGCAGTCTGCTTAGCTTGGCTGGTTAACAAAAATAGGGGATCCCCTCGAAAAAAAACGGCGTAGGGGTCCCCCTATTTTTGTTAACCAGCCAAGTAAAATGCAGACTGCTGCGGCCTGGTATTAAAAGACTGTCAAGGCCCATGGATTTTGGCCCTCAACAGCCTGATAATACCAGGCTACAGCAGCCCCACATTTGGCGCATCAAAAGATGTGCCAATTGTGGCACTTTACCCGGCTCTTCCCACTGCCCTGTAGCGGTGGCAAGTGGGGTAATAAGGGGTTAATGTCACCGTTGATTGCACGGTGACAATAAGCCCGGTTAATAATGGAGAGGTGTCAATAAGACACCGATCCATTATTAATCCCAAAGTTATTAAATGTATAAAAAAAAGACAAAGCAAGAAAAAAGTCTTTTAATGAAATAAAAGAGACAACAGAGTTTTCATTAATTTTATTATACACTCATTCCTGCGACGCCATCGATCTCCTGTAAAAAAGAAAAAAAAAAAACCAACAGTATACCACCTGTCCGACGCAGTCCATAGTAACGACTGTCCCACGGCGATCCAGCTCTGCTACATCGCAATGACAGGCAGAGCCTGTCATCGCGACGCAGCACAGCTGATTACCTGCTTCACCGGCGGTGACGTCATCGGACTGACTGCTTTACGGCCGGGATTACCCAGCAGTCACTGCAGTTATCGCGAGAAACTGCATGTGACCGCCGGGGAAAGATGATGGCGGCCATGAAGCAGTCCAGGCCGTGACCGCCGGAGATCTTCTGCCAGGTAAGTGCCGCTGACTCCTGACAGACCCGACCGACGGACACTGACAGTGACAGACCCGACCGACGGACACAGACAGTGACAGTGACAATCCCGATTCCGGTATCCGATATGACGAAAATATCGGTATTCGGAATCGAAAGCCCGATACAGATAATATCGGCCGATACCCGATATTTGCAGTATCATATCGCTCAACTCTAATTAGCAGTCGATAATAAGCGCATGCATGCGCATAATCATGATACTTAATCAGATTGCTAAAAATATTGGTGTTTTCAGAAATAGATGTCCCAATATGATGCTTAATAGAGCTGTCTGGGGTAAATGGACTTGTAGCCCATGGTCCGGGTATCGAAAGTCAATGACTTAAGTAAGATTGGTATTTATGAATAGCCAATACTATATTGGTAATTCCTGTTTTTTCCGCTCTATTACACGATAAAGAATCATTAGCAAATGGGGAAACAAAATCAAAATTGATATTACATATAAATCTATGCGGATCCCATAACACGAGATCCTCCAACATGGAATCGTATAGTTAAGTTTCCTCACTGGACCCAAAAATGAATGAAGGCTACAAGAAACAGGTAAATGAGTTGAGTTCGTTCAAACCGAAGGGTTCTAGGGAATTCTGAAAATCCATTCGCATTCCCTCCTGAGGATCATATTGTCAACATCTCCACCCCTGGGGTTGGCATGTACCACTTCAATGATCATAAATGATATGTCACCCAAATTGCCATTATGGCAGGAATTCATGTGTCGTGCCAGGGGGGTATCACTGTTATTACGAATTTCTCCCATATGTTCCCCAACTCTCCTTCTAAACTCCCTTTTTGTTTTTCCTACATAATCCTTAGGGCATGAGCACGTCCCTTTATAAACCACAGCCGTGGTCTTGCAGTTGGAAAAATCTCTTAGGAAGAATCTTGTTCCTGTAGAAGCACTGAAAAAACATTTTGCCGGTGACCTCCATTTACATATTGTGCAGTTGCCACACTTGAAAAAACCAATTGGCTTCCTATCTAGCCAAGTGCCTTCTCTCACTGGTCTCCTATATTGGTTATGCACAAGAAGGTTTCTGACAGATCTCCCCCTCCTAAACGTGATGTTGGGTCGCAACCCCACCACGTCTTTGAGGTCTGTATCCATGCTGAGAATGTCCCAGTGTCTAGATAATATACGTCTCACTTTGTCATGCCCATAATCAAAGGTGCCTATCACCCTAGTAATTTCAGTGGTCTCCTCCCTTACTCTATTTTGTAGAAGCTGATGTCGATCCGCCTTCCTTGCATGATCAAAAGCTGTTTTGATCACATGCTCGGGATATCCTTTTTCCCTAAATCTACTCTGCATGTCCCTTGATTGGCACATAAAGGTCTCATTTCTGGAACAGTTCCTTCTGACCCTTAGGAACTGTCCTTTCGGGATCCCCCTTTTAAGTGGGATAGGGTGATGGCTCCGCCAATGAAGGAGGCTGTTGGTACTGGTAGGTTTGCGGTATATCATAGTGGAGATACTTCCCTCTGACTCTTTTTTGATCCTAATGTCTAAGAATGATATTTCATTACTATGAATCTCGAAAGTGAATCTCAAGTTCAAATCATTTTTATTGAGATCCTTAACAAATTTTTAAAATTCCACCCTCTTACCTGACCAGACAATGAAAACATTGTCGATGTATCTGTACCACATCGATATTTTGTTTTGCCACCACTCTGCATAGTCTCTGAATACCACCGATTCCTCCCACCAGCCCAGGAACAAGTTTGCGTAGGATGGGGCACAGGGACTCCCCATTGCGGTGCCCCTGAGCTGGTAGAAGTATTTGCCATCAAAAGTGAATGTATTGTGGGTTAAAATGTAATCCAGGAGTGATAATACAAAGTTGTTGTGTCCCCCGCAAGTGATTGATCTTTGTTGCAAGAAATGCTCCACTCCTTTGATACCCAGATGATGGGGAATACTGCTGTATAAGGCTTCTACATCAATCGACGCAAGCCAAGAATTTTCTTCAAGTGAGATACCATCCAGCTTAAGCAGCAGATCTGATGTGTCTCTAAGGTACGAGGGTAGTGAGATAACAAAGGGATGGAGAATCTCCTCTATGTAGAGGCCACAGTTCTGAGTAAGGGAGTTTACCCCTGATACAATAGGTCTCCCTTTCAGGGGGTCCAACCCCTTATGTAGCTTTGGCAAGGCATAGAAGGTCGCCTCTACTGGGAATTTAGGCAACATAAACTCATACTCCGTTTTGGAGATAAGTGTGTCCAACAGGGCTTTGTCAAGGAGTCCCTTGAGTTTTTCTCTAAATTTCATTGATGGATTAATTGACATCACCTCATATGTGTTCGCATCCAGCAAAATGTCAGTACACATCGTCCTATATTTACCATGGTCCATAATGACCAGGTTACCCCCTTTATCGGATGGTTTTATAACCAATTGATCATTTTTCTTGAGTGTCTCTAGGGCTTGCCTCTCATTAACTGACAAGTTGTCCTGCATATCAAAATCTAGATTTCTTAGTTTCTTAAGGTCCCTCTCTACCAGTGACAAAAAGATATCAATATTACCCGTATCACCGGGAGGCGGCATTCGTGTGCTCTTATTTTTCAGGGTGGTGAAGGGTCCCCTACCTATATTACTTGCACGCTCGTTCTCTTCAAGAAGACCCGCCAGTGCTCGATAGGTTTCTAGATCTTCTTCCTCTAGTCCATGTCTGAGACTCTCTTCTCTGCTATGTTGTTTAAAAAACTTTTTCCATTTCAATTTTCTACAGAATAAGTTCAGGTCCTTCACCCATTCAAAACAGTTAAATTTGTTATTTGGAACAAAATTAAGACCTCTTGCCAGTAGATCTACCTCTTCTCTACTAAGGGAGTGCGAGGATAGGTTAATTATTTGTCCCTTATTTAATTGTACCTGGTTCTTAGGTGATAACCCATCCTCGCACCTTGTTCCAAAAAAGAAGAAGAATAAGAAGATGGTGAGGGAGAGGGTGCGGAGGAAGACGGGGTAATATGTCCCATCTGAAAGCCCCCCCTTTGCATACCTCTTCCCCTTTTGCCACCTCTTGTGGACCTCCCTCTTGTGTTCTGCCATTTTTGTCTAGAAAAAGTTCCTCTAAATTGTGTACCTCCCGAATTGGTGTCTGATCTTTCAGTATCAGAGGTATCGACATCCGAAGATGATGCCTCCTGATGTTTATCCCTCTGAAAATTTAATATTTGGTTGTTACTAAAGTCTTTGAGATCACGTTGGAATTGTAACTGTTTACGTTCTTTCAATAGAGCTTGATATCTTTCCACCGAAGTCTGAAGTAGACCTTCCCTTCTGTTAAAATCTGGATCAGTTTTAAATTTGAGCACACCCTAAATAAGCTTATTGAGCTGTACAGTGGATTTTTCAAATACCTTTTTCTCCTCCGTCAAAATAATTTGCATGAATCTTATTGAGGAATCAATTGATTCTTTGAGCCACAAGCTCATTAATTCTTGTGATGCTATTCTCGGCGAGGGGTTGATGTTAATTCTAAGGCCCCTGGGAACAATCCTATTTTTTAGGTAGTTTTCTATAGTCCTAATTTCCCACCAGGACTTCAGGTGTTCTTTATATGCACCATACAATTCACCGAACAGATTTTTGAGGGTTAAAGGACCTGCGGACGTAACACTTGTACCTCCTACACTAAATGCCTGATTTGCAACTTCAAGCCAAACATCTGGGTTAATGGGTCCCACCAGGAAACTCGCCATCCCAATCCAGAATTTGTAAAGAATATATTAATATAATAGTCTAATAGGGCTGATAAAGCCAAAGTCATATAGAAAAACCCAAAATGAAATACTTTATTGATAAATAACCATAATAAGTAGCACCAACAATTGACATAAATCACAAAGAAGTGTTCAAATTAAAATACGTAATTATAGCATACGTGACCAGAGCTGGTAGGTTTAGAGCTATTTGAGATATAAAGCCTAGATTATCACTGGCTTAGATTACCTTAAAAATAGAATAAATGTTTCAACTATAGAATGGTCTATATGTACAATGTACCTATATGACCTCAAAGGAAGATGTTCGGGTCAAATGCAAATTATCTCTAGTACCAGCACAGCTTACATTGGTATTGTATGATTGGTGGAAGTCTAAGTGTAAATGCTACAATAAAGGCATATCATGCATTGCAATGTAATTCATATACTTGTGACAGGGCATTTAGGCGTCTCATTGCACTTATACTGAAGTGATAGATGATCACGCATTTTATACATATAGCAAGTGTAGCCTAGGCATTACAGATGTTGCAATGTAAAACAAAATAAGACAAAGATACTTATAGAGCTCTCCTGCCTTATAATAATATCTAAAGGCTTTTTAAGAGGAGAGGTATGCACATAAAGTATTAGCAGTCGATAATAAGCGCATGCATGCGCATAATCATGATACTTAATCAGATTGCTAAAAATATTGGCGTTTTCAGAAATACAGTAGATGTCCCAATATGATGCTTAATAGAGCTGTCTGGGGTAAATGGACTTGTAGCCCATGGTCCGGGTATCGAAAGTCAATGACTTAAGTAAGATTGGTATTTATGAATAGCCAATACTATATTGGTAATTCCTGTTTTTTCCGCTCTATTACACGATAAAGAATCATTAGCAATTTTTTTTTTTTTTTTTTTTTTTTTTAATTTGAACACTTCTTTGTGATTTATGTCAATTGTTGGTGCTACTTATTATGGTTATTTATCAATAAAGTATTTCATTTTGGGTTTTTCTATATGATTTTGGCTTTACTAGCCCTATTATACTATTATATTAATATATTCTTTACAAATTCTGGATTGGAATGGCGAGTTTCCTGGTGGGACCCATTAACCCAGATGTTTGGCTTGAAGATGCAAATCAGGCATTTAGTGTAGGAGGTACAAGTGTTACGTCCGCAGGTCCTTTAACCCTCTAAAATCTGTTCGGTGAATTGTATGGTGCATATAAAGAACACCTGAAGTCCTGGTGGGAAATTAGGACTATAGAAAACTACCTAAAAAATAGGATTGTTCCCTGGGGCCTTAGAATTAACATCAACCCCTCGCCAAGAATAGCATCACAAGAATTAATGAGCTTGTGGCTCAAAGAATCAATTGATTCCTCAATAAGATTCATGCAAATTATTTTGACGGAGGAGAAAAGGTGTTTGAAAAATCCACTGTACAGCTCAATAAGCTTATTGAGGGGGTGCTCAAATTTAAAACTGATCCAGATTTCAACAGAAGGGAAGGTCTACTTCAGACTTCGGTGGAAAGATATCAAGCTCTATTGAAAGAACGTAAACAGTTACAATTCCAACGTGATCTCAAAGACTTTAGTGACAACCAAATATTCAATTTTCAGAGGGATAGACATCAGGAGGCATCATCTTCGGATGTCGATACCTCTGATACTGAAAGATCAGACACCAATTCGGGAGGTACACAATTTAGAGGAACTTTTTCTAGACAAAAATGGCAGAACACAAGAGAGAGGTCCACAAGAGGTGGCAAAAGGGGAAGAGGTATGCAAAGGGGGGGCTTTCAGATGGACATATTACCCCGTCTTCCTCCGCACCCTCTCCCTCACCATCTTCTTCTTCTTCTTTTTTGGAACAAGGTGCGAGGATGGGTTTTCACCTAAGAACCAGGTACAATTAAATAAGGGACAAATAATTAACATATTCTCGCACTCCCTTAGTAGAGAAGAGGTAGATCTACTGGCAAGAGGTCTTAATTTTGTTCCAAATAACAAATTTAACTGTTTTGAATGGGTGAAGGACCTGAACTTATTCTGTAGAAAATTGAAATGGAAAAAGTTTTTTAAACAACATAGCAGAGAAGAGTGTCTCAGACAAGGACTAGAGGAAGAAGATCTAGAAACCTATCGAGCACTGGGGGTCTTCTTGAAGAGAACGAGCGTGCAAGTAATATAGATAGGGGACCCTTCACCACCCTGAAAAATAAGAGCACACGAATGCCGCCTCCCGGTGATACGGGTAATATTGATATCTTTTTGTCACTGGTAGAGAGGGACCTTAAGAAACTAAGAAATCTAGATTTTGATATGCAGGACAACTTGTCAGTTAATGAGAGGCAAGCCCTAGAGACACTCAAGAAAAATGATCAATTGGTTATAAAACCATCCGATAAAGGGGGTAACCTGGTCATTATGGACCATGGTAAATATAGGACGATGTGTACTGACATTTTGCTGGATGCGAACACATATGAGGTGATGTCAGTTAATCCATCAATGAAATTTAGAGAAAAACTCAAGGGACTCCTTGACAAAGCCCTGTTGGACAGACTTATCTCCAAAACGGAGTATGAGTTTATGTTGCCTAAATTCCCAGTAGAGGCGACCTTCTAGGCCTTGCCAAAGATACATAAGGGGTTGGACCCCCTGAAAGGGAGACCCATTGTATCAGGGGTAAACTCCCTTACTCAGAACTGTGGCCTCTACATAGAGGAGATTCTCCATCCCTTTGTTATCTCACTACCCTCGTACCTTAGAGACACATCAGATCTGCTGCTTAAGCTGGATGGTATCTCACTTGAAGAAAATTCTTGGCTTGCGTCGATTGATGTAGAAGCCTTATACAGCAGTATTCCCCATCATCTGGGTATCAAAGGAGTGGAGCATTTCTTGCAACAAAGATCAATCACTTGCGAGGGACACAACAATTTTGTATTATCACTCCTGGATTACATTTTAACCCACAATACATTCACTTTTGATGGCAAATACTTCTACCAGCTCAGGGGCACCGCAATGGGGAGTCCCTGTGCCCATCCTACGCAAATTTGTTCCTGGGCTGGTGGGAGGAATCGGTGGTATTCAGAGACTATGCAGAGTGGTGGCAAACAAAATATCGATGTGGTACAGATACATCGACGATGTTGGAATTTTAAAAATTTGTTAAGGATCTCAATAAAAATGATTTGAACTTGAGATTCACTTTCGAGATTCATAGTAATGAAATATCATTCTTAGACATTAGGATCAAAAAAGAGTCAGAGGGAAGTATCTCCACTATGATATACCGCAAACCTACCAGTACCAACAGCCTCCTTCATTGGCGGAGCCATCACCCTATCCCACTTAAAAGGGGGATCCCGAAAGGACAGTTCCTAAGGGTCAGAAGGAACTGTTCCAGAAATGAGACCTTTATGTGCCAATCAAGGGACATGCAGAGTAGATTTAGGGAAAAAGGATATCCCGAGCATGTGATCAAAACAGCTTTTGATCATGCAAGGAAGGCGGATCGACATCAGCTTCTACAAAATAGAGTAAGGGAGGAGACCACTGAAATTACTAGGGTGATAGGCACCTTTGATTATGGGCATGACGAAGTGAGACGTATATTATCTAGACACTGGGACACTCTCAGAATGGATTCAGACCTCAAAGACGTGGTGGGGTTGCGACCCAACATCACGTTTAGGAGGGGGAGATCTGTCAGAGACCTTCTTGTGCATAGCCAATATAGGAGACCAGTGAGAGAAGGCACTTGGCTAGATAGGAAGCCAATTGGTTTTTTCAAGTGTGGCAACTGCACAATATGTAAATGGATGTCACCGGCAAAATGTTTTTTCAGTGCTTCTACAGGAACAAGATTCTTCCTAAGAGATTTTTCCAACTGCAAGACCACGGCTGTGGTTTATAAAGGGACGTGCTCATGCCCTAAGGATTATGTAGGAAAAACAAAAAGGGAGTTTAGAAGGAGAGTTGGGGAACATATGGGAGACATTCGTAATAACAGAGATACCCCCCTGGCACGACACATGAATTCCTGCCATAATGGCAATTTGGGTGACATATCATTTATGATCATTGAAGTGGTACATGCCAACCCCAGGGGTGGAGATGTTGACAATATGATCCTCAGGAGGGAATGCGAATGGATTTTCAGAATTCCCTAGAACCCTTCGGTTTGAACGAACTCAACTCATTTACCTGTTTCTTGTAGCCTTCATTCATTTTTGGGTCCAGTGAGGAAACTTAACTATACGATTCCATGTTGGAGGATCTCGTGTTATGGGATCCACATAGATTTATATGTAATATCAATTTTGATTTTGTTTCCCCATTTGCTAATGATTCTTTATCGTGTAATAGAGCGGAAAAAACAGGAATTACCAATATAGTATTGGCTATTCACAAATACCAATCTTACTTAAGTCATTGACTTTCGATACCCGGACCATGGGCTACAAGTCCATTTACCCCAGACAGCTCTATTAAGCATCATATTGGGACATCTATTTCTGAAAACGCCAATATTTTTAGCAATCTGATTAAGTATCATGATTATGCGCATGCATGCGCTTATTATCGACTGCTAATACTTTATGTGCATACCTCTCCTCTTAAAAAGCCTTTAGATATTATTATAAGGCAGGAGTGGTTTCACACTAGCACATGACCCACACATCAAGGGCGGTTCTATACTACGTCCATACTGACTTGCTGACATGCGCACTCGTTCCTCTATGTGTCAGCTGGACAAGAGGGAGGAGGGCGATAGTGACGTCAGCTGTCACTCGAACTTACTCCTTTCCCACACTGGTGGGCGGCATCGGATGACGCATTGGCACATAACGCACACAGTAGTAGGCGGAGCCACTTGACGTCTCTGTCTATGACGCACACACTAGGAGGCGGTGCCATATGACGTCTTTGCCTACACGCGCCCTTTCGTCTATGGGCTAAACAAGAACAACGGGGGCGGAAGTGACGTGGTGGGTGATTTGCACCAATCCATCACACTTATGGTAGGCGGCGCCAGATGACGCTAGCTATGATTTGCAGGGCATCCGCCTCCTGTGGGCGACTCCGGGTGACGTATTTTGGCGGTATGTACAAAAGGGGAACGGACACACAATACAGGTTAGCTACTGCACCATGCACAGGACATATGAATTGTCTCATCCGGCCTCCTGATGAGCCTGTTTAGGCGAAACGCGTTGAGGCGCTAAGTTTTATGTCGTTATAGTGGTGGCTGTCACATCTGTGAGAAGCTAAGTATTGCTACACTTTTGCATCTATTAGTCATGCGAAGCTAATTGTTTTGGTAGAATTGCATCAGAATGTTGAATCTATTTATATTGCATTGTGGCTTGTGATGTGCCGGGGTGATATTGCATATTTCTATGGACGTCATTATCCTTGTCAAGAAATGACACACTGTACCACTCCATTATGAGTATTTTGAAATGCTGAATCTACGCTAATTGCATTTATACCTAGGAGTTATCATAAATATATATATCTATTATCTATGCGACTATCAATCGCTTTGATTTAAGTGTTTTGAGACACTGAACCGCTCTATAAGTATCTTTGTCTTATTTTGTTTTACATTGCAACATCTGTAATGCCTAGGCTACACTTGCTATATGTATAAAATGCGTGATTATCTATCACTTCAGTGTAAGTGCAATGAGACGCCTAAATGCCCTGTCACAAGTATATGAATTACATTGCAATGCATGATATGCCTTTATTGTAGCATTTACACTTAGACTTCCACCAATCATACAATACCAATGTAAGCTGTGCTGGTACTAGAGATAATTTGCATTTGACCCGAACATCTTCCTTTGAGGTCATATAGGTACATCGTACATATAGACCATTCTATAGTTGAAACATTTATTCTATTTTTAAGGTAATCTAAGCCAGTGATAATCTAGGCTTTATATCTCAAATAGCTCTAAACCTACCAGCTCTGGTCACGTATGCTATAATTACGTCCCACAGCTACCACTATCTATATATATATGACCTGTGTTCTATGTTTTTACACTATTGGAGCATAGGGATGTACTAGCACAGAAGGTCTCTGTCTATTATAGGGGTCCCTTTAGCCATTGGGCAGTGGGATTCACAGTAGCCGCAGGGTACATCAGGGCCACTAGGGTTAGCCATCGGTGAGCGGGGGCGCCACAACGCTCCCCCCTAGGGTGCCAAACTCCGCGGCAAGGCAGGTGACAGCCTAGTAGAATACTAGGGACATCCAGATGGGCCCAATATTTTAATTTGAACACTTCTTTGTGATTTATGTCAATTGTTGGTGCTACTTATTATGGTTATTTATCAATAAAGTATTTCATTTTGGGTTTTTCTATATGATTTTGGCTTTACTAGCCCTATTAGACTATTATATTAATATATTCTCAACCCTCATTATCACCTGAGTAGAAAACTGGGGTTTATTCTCCGCCAAAGGGGTAGAATCAATGCCCAGTAGGGGAATAGACTTCCGCAGAGGTATCATGGGAAACCCACAACGTTTGGCAAAGTCAAAATCCATCAGATTAATAGCTGGTCCTGAATCAACAAAAGCCTGAGCAGAAAATGTGGACAGGGAGCAAATCAGGGTAACAGTCAACAGAAATTTAGTCTGAACACTACCCAAGACAACTGAGCGTGCAAAAAGTCTTCCCCGCCTAGGGCAGACTGAAATAGCATGAGAGGCGTCACCACAGTAGAAACATAACCCATTGCGTTTTCGAAACTCATGACGCTGTGCCCCAGAAATCACTCCATCACACTGCATGGGCCCAGGAACTGGCTCACAAGGCAACACCATCTCACGCATACCTCTGCGCTCACGCAAACGTCTGTCAATTTGAATAGCCAATGACATAGAATCATTGAGACCAGAGGGAGCAGGGAATCCCACCATAACATCCTTTACATTCTCTGACAGCCCCTTCCGAAAAAGGGCTGCCAAAGCATCATCATTCCATTTGGTCAGGACTGCCCACTTTCGGAATTTCTGACAGTACAACTCAGCGTCTTCAAGACCCTGATTTAATGCCAACAAGGTATTTTCAGCTTGATCAGTGACATTAGGTTCATTGTACAATAACCCCAGAGCCAGAAAAAATACATCAATATCATTCAAAACAGGATCCCCAGGTGTCAGGGAAAAAGCCCAATCCTGAGGGTCGCCGCGCAGGAGAGAGATGACAATTTGAACCTGCTGTTCTGCGCTCCCCGAGGACTTAGGTTTTAAGGCAAAAAACAACTTACAGTTATTTTTGAAATTCAGAAATTTAGCCTGATCCCCAAAAACAAATCTGGCATGGGAATCCTAGGTTCACAACAACCGGCAAGATAGGTAGCAATACTCCGAACCTCAGTGGCAAGCTGATCCACACGGCCAGACAACTGTGCAAGCTCCATTGAGAGAGAGAGAAAAAAATCCTCCTCGGCACCCAGAGAAAAAGAGGGTAAAAATGCAACAAACATGAAAAAAAAAATCTCTGACAACTTTTTTTTCTTTCCATACTATTTTTTTACCTTCTGTGAGTACCATATATTTTTCAGTTTGGCCGGTGATACTGTTGTGTTTAGGTAGCTGAGGAGAAAAAGCAAAAACGGCAATATACCAGAGAGGCTGGAACCTATTGGATTGCAGTAACCTGAACTAACCACACAACTAGAGGTAGCCGTGGACCGTTCCTACGTTGATCCTAGACGCCTTGTCACAGCCTGAGAGATAACTACACCTAAAGGCAGAAAGAGGAAAGCTATCTGCCCCGGAGCAGATCCCCAAAGAAAATAGGAAGCCCCCAAACATGTAATGGCAGTTAGACAGGAAGAAGCACGGACACAGACAGAAAATAGAATGAGCAAACGCTGGGGCCCAATCTGTCTAGACAGAAAAGTACAGGAAAGGATTCTTACAGCAATCCAAAAAAAAACCTAAAAAATACCAACTCTTCTGATTGCAAAAACACCTGAGATCACACGATCTCCATGTCACGCTGTTACTGCATACAGGAGGTCTGGGGTCTATGCTGACCCTAAGCTGGGGTCCTGACTAATCCCTCTACCTGGAGGTACTGTTGATGGTACAGAGGTCCAGGCCGCCAGCGTAATCCCTACCTCCTGAGGATCCCTGAACCTCAGTGATCCAGTCCTGAGAAGGACCCTGATCACAACACCGGGGACTGGTAGGTATATGCCTAAACACAGTAATAAACGAACGAGACAGTACAAGGGGTAAACTAAAATCCACCTTGCATACAAAAGTCATACCACAGAAAACAGAGGGGACACCAACGGGTACGGAGATAAATGATAAAGCGAGGAGGGGAAAAAAGACCACACAGGTACTCTTAACTTCAGCCTTCACCTACAACGATCCGCTCTGCTGGTCTGCATGAATGCTTTCACCGACATTTCCCCAGCAGACAGGCAGGAATTTGAAGGAAACCAATTACCACAACATTAATTGCAGCTGAGCGAGGCTGGTCTAGTCCAGCACAGAGAGAGGAAGAATTAACTCCCTCTCTGCCGAAAAACACCCAGCACCAGAAACTCAGCTGTGAGAAGTCAGGGTGTGCAATCGCGACGATCTTCGCAGCGACACACCCGTGACAGTACCTCCCCTTCTACGAGGGGCCTCCGGACCCTCAGGGCCGGGTTTATCTGGGTGAGTAGTGTGGAAGGCCCGAACCAATCGGTCTGCGTTAATATCCGACGCAGAAACCCACGTCCTCTCCTCAGGACCATCCCCCCTCCAATGAACAAGGTACTGAAGGGACCGGCGATTCAGACGTGAATCGATGACTCTCGACACCTGGAACTCCAAGTTACCATTGACCACCACAGGAGGAGGAGGTAAAGGTGAAGGTATCACCGGCGCCACATACCTCTTAAGCAACGATCTGTGGAACACATTATGAATTTTAAATGTAGGAGGGAGGTCAAGACTAGTGTTGAAAGATATTGCTCGATATCTAAAAATATCGTATCGAAATTGTATCGCCGATAGCACTAAATATCGTCGATATCCGATTTCGATACCGGAAGTCCCATGTAAGTCTATGGGAACAAAATATCGCAACAAAAAAAAACCCTATATATATATATATATATATATATATACATGTCATTGTGACATATATATATACATATATTTATAGTTTATACACTTCTACATAGTAAAATCGACTCTAATTCAATTGCCGGGTAAAGACGTGACATACCCCATAGAAGTCGACGGGCTCGGTGCCGAGTACCCCGAAAACCTCTGGCTCTGTGCGACTCAACTTGGGCGTCACGAACAGGATTCTGTAGCTCGCTATAAGCGAGTCCTGTGTGCCTGAATTGCACTGGTTTTGTGCTTGAGAATTGCTAAAATCATCAGAGAATGTATTTGCCATTTTTCCGCCATATCTGCGTCACGACGAGGCACTGGTGAAGAAGAAGGGCGTGCTCTTCGTGGGTGTCACTCACTCAGTGGCGTGAAAACGATGGCCGACCACTCTAAATGGTACTGCAATGTAAGATCGTGCCCCACAGCTCTGGAGTTCCGCCTCCTCATCCTCCTCAGTGTGCGGAAACTAACACGAAGGTCCCGCCTCCCTACAAAAGAGGGGCCCTCTCCAGATGCTAATGACACATGTGACTTGGCAGAGATGGCTAATGGACACGACGAGCAGAAGTGGGAAGGGATGGAGCAGTCAGAGCTCTCCCCCACGGAAGCGACCCGATCGCCACAGAATCACCGTTGGGCACCCGGCCTGTAAACCCTCCTACGCTGCAAGAAGCGGAGGATACCCTAAGAGGCCTGGCCCGGCACCGGGAGGAGGTCGCCAGGATGGAAGCCAGCTGGCGTGCCCTAAAAATAAACTTGGAGCGGCGCCAATCCCTCTTACCTGAAGTGTCTGTACCGGAAGGTGAGGCACCCGTTCTAGTAGAGGAGTCCTTGCAATGTGATCCGGTTGACGTTGTCGCAGTGGAGGCACCCGTTCCTGCAAAAACCGCAGCACCGTCAGCAGCACCCCAGATCCCGCTGTCTGCCCCCGTCGCTGAGACAGAAGAAGCGACACCCGTCCTTATGGAGGAGGCCGCGCAGGCACCAGAGCACTACCTGCCTGTACCGGAGCCCCGACTGTCATCTGATTTAGAGCCGTCTGCTTCCTCCGCAGGGGAGCGCCGCCAGGACTGGGGGGCGACAGGAGAGCTGCCGCAAACCGGACACTGTAAGCTGCAGTGGAGTGGTGGAGACATGGAGCAGCTGGTGGAGGAGAATTACAACCGGTGTCAGGAGGAAGAGTGGAGATGTTGGGAGCGGGAAGCAGAGCGACAAAGGGAGCAGCGAGAAACCCTAAAACTTCGCCAACGTCACCTGGAGAAGGACCGGGCAGATAAGGACCGGATGAGAAAGGATAAAGGAACCCTGAGTGAGCCGCGCGTAAGGGTGCAGTACGGAGCTTTAAATTGAAAGGTGGTTGGGGCTTCATCAAGGAGCCTGGACTTTATTTAGAAGTCTTTGTGACCCGGCGGGACGTGGAGGCTCACCTCCCAGAAGGACACCCGGGGAGGGACCTGTTGCCAGGAGACTTGGTGACTTACACCCGACACTAGGGTTACAATGGGTGGTACGCCCTAAATGTTACCAGGTGCGACCCCTACTCCCCAGTGTGTCAGGAACCTGTGAGACCCTCGGAGCCTTCAGCCTCCCACATCCAGGCCTCTGCAAAAGTGCCCACCCCACGCCGTAAATCTCCCAAGCCTCCCTCAGTGGTCTCCTCAGCAGCCCCAGCTATGGACATGATAAGTATAGCTGGCCCGTACCCGGCGCCTGTTAGGCCCCCTGGGGTTCGTTCAGTCCGTGACATAGGGCTCCAGACCCGGAGGGAGATGAAAGAGGTGGCCACACAGACACAGATAGCGGGTCACGACTTGACTGTACAGGCCACACGACGTCATCAGGTCCTGGTGGTCCTTGGTGCCTCGGATGTTTGGCAAGCACCAGAAGAGTACCACGTGGTATCTGGAACACCCCTGCCAAAGAATTATAAATAACCCGGACAGGGTCCCTGTATGTAAATAGTTAAATTGTTTATGTACCCGGACGGGTGAATGTTCCTAAAAAAGTTTTTTAATTTAATAAAAAAAAAACAAAACACAGTTTTCATTACTTTTATTACAGTCTCATCCTGCGACGCCATCGATCTCCTGTAAAAAAATGAAAAAAAAAAAAAAAAAAGTATACCACCTGACCGACGCAGTCCATAGTAACGAGTGTCCCACGACGATCCAGCTCTGCTACATCAGAATGACAGGCAGAGCCTGTCATCCCGGCGCAGCACAGCTGATTACCTGCTTCCCCGGCGGTGACGTCATCGGACTGACTGCTTTACGGCCGGGATTACCCTGCAGTCACTGCAGTTATCGCGAAAAACTGCATGTGACCGCCAGGGAGAAGATAATGGCGGCCATCAAGCAGTCCAGGACGTGACCGCCGGAGATCTTCTGCCAGGTAAGTGCCGCTGACTCCTGACAGACCCGACCGACGGACACTCACAGTGACAGTGACAAATCCGATTCCGGTATTCGATAAGACGAAAATATCGAAACGAATTATCGAAAGGCCGATAGAGCTAATATCGGCCGATAGCCGATATTTGCATTATCGTATCGCTCAACACTAGTCAAGACAGAATGCAACCAGATTAATTATAGCACTGATCTTGTATGGCCTGATGAACCTGGGACCCAGTTTCCAGGAGGGAACCTTAAGTTTTATATTTTTGGTAGACAACCATACCAGATCGTTCACACTTAGGTCCGGACCAGACACTCTCCTCCTATCAGCCATACGTTTGTATCGGTTCCCCATCGTACTCAGATTATTCAGCACTCCTCTCCACACTGAACCAAGTGACGACGAAAATCGTTCCTCCTCAGGAACCCCAGAAGAGCCCCCCTATTGAAAGTACAAAACTGGGGGTGAAAACCATATGCCCCAAAAAACGTGGACTTACCAGTGGACTCGCTCCGCCTATTATTTAGAGCAAATTCCGCCAGAGGCAAGAAAGAAGCCCAGTCCTCCTGGTTCTCTGACACAAAACACCGGAGATATGTCTCCAAGCTCTGGTTCAGACGCTCTGTCTGACCATTGGTCTGCGGGTGAAAAGCCGATGAAAATGACAACTGCATCCCCCGCCGTGTACAAAATGCTTTCCAGAATTTGGACACAAACTGAGACCCCCGATCCGACACCACATCGGAGGGTACCCCGTGAAGCCTTACAATCTCCCCAATAAACACCTGCGCAAGAGTTTTAGCATTAGGAAGAGCAGGAAGAGCGATAAAATGTGCCATCTTGCTGAACCTGTCCACTACAACGAGTATGAATGTTTTACCCGAAGATGGCGGGAGGTCCGTAATGAAGTCCATAGACAGATGAGTCCACGGACGCTCCGGGATCTTCAAAGGTAAGAGGGTCCCCGACGGACGGGTATGTGGGGTCTTAGAGCGCGCACAAACCTCGCAGGACGCGACAAAAGTTACCACCTCTCTATGTAAGTTAGGCCACCAAAACCGGCGCGAGAGGAGATCCTCAGTTGCTTTACTCCCTGGGTGTCCTGCCAAAGCTGAATTATGGTGTGCCTCAATCACCTTTTGTCGCAACTGATTTGGAACAAACAGTCTCCCTGGAGGTCCTACAGGGGCGTCTCCCTGAGCCTCCAATACCTCTTCCTCAAGCTCAGAGCATACTGCCGACACCACCACCCCCTCCTGAAGGACCGGAAGCGGGTCCTCCGTATTCCCAGCCCCTGGGAAACAGCGAGATAAGGCATCCCCTTAACATTTTTTGAGCCAGGACGATATGTGACGACAAAATTAAACCTGGTAAAAAACAACGACCACCTAGCTTGTCTGGGATTCAGACGTTTAGCGGACTCTAAATATAGCAGGTTTTGTGATCGGTAATGACGGTGACCGGGTGGACTGCCCCCTCCAAAAAATGACGCCACTCCTCAAAAGCCAACTTAATGGCCAAGAGTTCCCTATTGCCGACATCATAATTCCTCTCAGCGGACGACAATTTTTTTAGAGAAGAAGGCGCACGGATGCCATTTACCAGGGGACGAACCTTGTGACAATACTGCTCCCACCCCTACCTCGGAAGCGTCCACCTCAACAATGAACGGCTGTGACGCATCAGGTTGAATAAGTATGGGTGCTGAAGCAAAACATTTTTTCAAAGAGGAAAACGCTTGACAAGCCTTGTCAGACCACTTTGAAAAATCCGTCCCTTTTTTAGTCATGTCTGTGAGAGGTTTAACTATGGACGAAAAATTACGAATGAACTTCCGGTAGTAGTTAGCAAACCCCAGGAAACGTTGTAATGCCTTAAGATCCTCTGGCAGATCCCACTCAAGAACTGCCCGCACTTTCCCAGGGTCCATACGAAAACCGGATGCTGACACCAGGAACCCTAAAAACTGAAGTTCCTGTACAGCGAACACACACTTCTCCCATTTGGCGTACAGTTTATTATCCCGCAAGATCTGTAACACCTGCCTAACATGCTCCTGATGAGACACAAGATCCGGCGAGTAAATTAAGATATCATCCAGATATATTACCACAAACTGTCCCATTAGGTGGCGAAAGATGTCATTTACAAAGTGTTGAAACACCGCCGGAGCAATACTCAGACCAAATGGCATGACAAGGTTCTCATAATGCCCCTCCGGAGTGTTAAACGCCGTCTTCCACTCATCCCCCTCCTTCATCCTAATCAGATTGTACGCCCCCCTGAGATCCAACTTAGAGAACCATTTGGCACCCACGATCTGATTGAAGAGATCGGGAATAAGTGGGAGCGGATACGGATCTCGGACCGTAATCTGATTAAGCTCACGGAAATCCAGGCAAGGGCGTAGGCCTCCATCTTTTTTTTTTCACAAAGAAGAACCCCGCGGCCACCGGGGAAGATGAAGGTCTAATATGCCCCTTAGCCAGACTCTCTGAAATATAATCCTTCATGGCCTGTCTCTCAGGACCAGAAAGGTTATACAACCTAGATTTCGGTAACTTGGCCCCAGGGAGCAAGTTAACAGAACAGTCATACTCGCGATGAGGAGGTAGTTCTTGACACCCTTTCTCCGAGAATACATCCTCAAAGTCCACCAGAAATGGAGGTAAGGCCCTAGGAGCGACCGCCCCAATGACCGTATTCATGCAGTTTTTATTACAGAATTCACTCCATTGGCTTATCTCTCTGGATTGCCAATCAATAACCGGGTTATGCTTAGTTGACCAAGGAAGGCCCAGCACTATAGGAGTGGGAAGACCCTCCAACACATAACAAGACAACAGTTCTTTATGTAATGCCCCCACTTGAAGATCTATGTTATGCACTGCTTGCAAAAAACTTCCCTGACCAAGAGGTCTGGCGTCGATCGAGAATATGGGGACGGGTTTAGTCAACACACTCAATCGCATACCTTGAACCCGGGCAAAGCGAGCATCCACCAGGTTAGCCCCGGACCCACTATCCAGAAGAACAGATATCCTCTCCGTTCTCGCACCCACCACCACCTCCGCCGGTACGAGAAACTGAGACGAACTTAGGGACGAAATACTTACTCCCAGATTGCAGTCCACCACACAATCTGGGATCAACAGTTTTCCGGCGACTTCTCACTCTGCAAAGGACGGGATGGACACCCCCTAATAAAATGTCCCTTTTTTCCACAGAAGAAACAACCTCCTGTTTTGTGCGCCCCACCGATCCCCTCCCCCGGAATGATGTCCCTCCTAATTGCATAGGCTCCTCTGGACTGGCCAGGGGAAGCTCCATATAAGGGACCCTTGAGGAAGGTGGAGTCATCACAGGGGGCAAGGTTACCCTGCACCTCTCCCGAAGACGTCTGTCAATACGAATAGCAAGGGCCATAGCGGCTTCCAGTGACGTGGGAGGGTCATACTGTGCCAGCACATCCTTTAATTTGTCAGATAAACCTTGACAAAACTGGCTCCTAAGAGCCGGGTCATTCCACTGGGTGTCCGTGGCCCACTTACGGAACTCCGAACAGAATTCCTCTGCCGGACGATCTCCCTGCTGGATCCTATGTAACTTAGATTCAGCAAGGGAGACCCGATCCGGGTCATCATACACAAGACCCAGAGCCGTAAAAAACCCATCCACTGACTGGAGAGCTGGGGAGCTCGGGGGAAGAGCGAACGCCCAGGATTGGGGGTCTCCCTGTAGGAGCGAGATGACAATCCCCACCCTTTGCTCCTCACTCCCAGATGACCGAGGTCGCAGCCGAAAGTACAATTTACATGCCTCCCGGAAAGCAAAAAACTTGTCCCGCCCCCCAGTGAATCTGTCAGGGAGAGCTACTTTAGGTTCAGGTCCGGCCTGCTCCATGGGTACAAAACCTTGGACTTAACGTCCGCCAGCTCCATGGACAAACTCTGCAACTGCCGAGCTAGACTGACTACTGGATGTATGGTGACTGGAGAAAATCTTTAGTGGTCGGTGAAAATGTCACGCTGTTACTGCATACAGGAGGTCTGGGGTTTATGCTGACCCTAAGCTGGGGTCCTGACTAATCCCTCTACCTGGAGGTACTGTTGATGGTACAGAGGTCCAGGCCGCCAGAAAATCCCTACCTCCTGAGGATCCCTGAACCTCAGTGATCCAGTCCTGAGAAGGACCCTGATCACAACACCGGGGACGGGTAGGTATATGCCTAAACACAGTAATAAACGAACGAGACAGTACAAGGGGTAAACTAAAATCCACCTTGCATACAAAAGTCATACCACAGAAAACAGAGGGGACACCAACGGGTACGGAGATAAATGATAAAGCGAGGAGGGGAAAAAAGACCACACAGGTACTCTTAACTTCAGCCTTCACCATACAACGATCCGCTCTGCTGGTCTGCATGAATGCTTTCACCGACACTTCCCCAGCAGACAGGCAGGTATTTGAAGGAAACCAATTACCACAACATTAATTGCAGCTGAGCGAGGCTGGTCTAGTCCAGCACAGAGAGAGGAAGAATTAACTCCCTCTCTGCCGAAAAACACCCAGCACCAGAAACTCAGCTGTGAGAAGTCAGGGTGTGCAATCGCGACGATCTTCGCAGCGACACACCCGTGACACTCCACCACCTAAATCAGATCTCTGGTGCAACAAAACTAAGCCGCAGCCACTGAAAAAACAGGAAAAAGCAAATGAACAAATAACAGTGGCTACAGATAAACTGAGAGAAGCACAGGCCCCAGGAGGGGACCCGGCTGACCTCCACAAAAGTGCAGAGAACTATGCAAAAAGCAAGCACAAAAATAAAAGCAGAAAATATCTTATCTGAAAGCAGCAGACGCAGGCAAGACTTGGCAAACTTCCAAATGAACCAGGAACCACAATTGAGACAAGAACAATTGATAACCGGCAACCATCATGGGAGAGAACCTCCCTTATATCAGTCCAGTCAGTGATCCCAGATTGCCATTCCTCGTTGGAAAGTTCAGTACTGTCTGTAACCACCAGAGGGAGCCTCTGCTCAGAAACCATCTCTAGCACATTCATAACAGTAAACCTTCTATATTAGAGGAAGATTATTATTATTATTATTATACATTTATATAGCGCCATTTATTCCATGGCACTTTACATATGAAAAGGGAAAAATATAGACAGATACAATAAACATGTGCTAGACAAGGGACACACAAGTACAGAAGGAGAGAGGACCCTGCCCGCGAGGGCTCACAGTCTACAGGGATGGGTGAGAATACACTAGGAGAGGGTAGAGCTGGTCGTGCGATGATCCAAACAATCCAAACAATCATCAGTCAATACAAGAGGAGCACGAATCCCCAGCTCCATATGACAAGCAAAAAGAAAGGTGCAAGCACACATATGCCATTCAAGTGAGTGGGTAATATAGTCAGACCGTGTCCCATTCTGGGTTCAGCTTCTTCTGGGGATGGTTGATATTTGGGGATCGCTGATGCTCCTGATCCTTCACAAAGGTAATTCCCCATGAGAGTAGCAATTTCTCTGCCTGGGGTGGGAATAAGCAGACGTGGGTGTCCTCTCCTCTGTGGATTATCAGCTTTCCTGGGAAACCCCATCTGTATCTTATGCCCTCCTTCATTAGAGCCAAAGTGCATAGTTTGAATTCCCTTCTTTTGGCAAGTGTCCCGGCTGATAGGTCAGGGAAAACAGAGAGACGCTGGAACTCCCTTGGGATAGCAGGCCTTTTCCTTAGAGCTTGCATAAAGGCTTCTTTAGTGCCCGCAAAGTGTATTCTTGCCAAAACATCTCTTGGGAGACTGGAGTTTAAGGCTTTTGGTTTAGGTACTCTGTGAATGCCATCAACTATTAGTTCATGTGGCATAATTTCTGGTAGCACTTCCCCCAGGAATTTATCAAAGAACTTAGGCAGATCCTGGTCTGAGATAGACTCTGGGATTTCCCAGATCTTAACATTATTCCTACGGGACCTATCTTCCAGATCCCAGTTCTTATTCTGGACTACAATCATCTCTTCTTTTAGGGCTTCATGCTCATCAATCAGGCTATGTGATTTAGTGAGCTCAGCCATTTTGGATTCAAGGTGGTCTGTGCGTTCACCCAGAGATGATATTTCCCCTTTAAGATCTTCCACCATCACCCTCAGGTCAGCCTGCAGAGATTTCCTTAGAGAGGCCAGTAGAGACTCCATTGTTCTTTTAGTAAGAGGTATATCTGCAGATTCTGCCTTCCCAGCATCTCCCCCTCTCCCTACAGATAGTACCTGCAAGCTTCTGTGTGAGGAGCGGGGTGAGGAGACCCTGGACGACGCCATCTTCTTTGCTGCTGCTGCAACATTCAGGTCCCTGGGGAAGTCTGTCACCTTCACAGGTGAGGGCTGTTTCTGACCTCTGGTTCGCCTGGGTTGTGGCATCTGAGGTGAAGAGTCTGGTGCAGGGGATTTCGGGCTGTTAGCTTGCCTGTGTGCTGCTGTGTGAGCTGCTTTAAAGCTGAGGATCACAGAGCTCCAAGATTATGCTGCTGGTGCCATGAGCTGCCAGGCCAGGCCCCCCGTCAAGTTAGCTTTTGAAGAATGGAGACATTTTTTGGAGGGAGCTATTTATTCATCCGGTTAATGTGGTGACAGATCATAAAAAATTAGCTTATATTGAATCTGCTACGAGTATATTCTACAAGGAATGGGTAAAGGATCTGGGAATGTTTAGCAATCGCTGATAGTTGCTATTGCGCAGGTGCCGGCGGCGCCATCTTGGAGAAGGAAATTTTTTTTTCTTCTCGCAAGATGGAGCCGTCGGCGCCTGCAGAATAGCAGCTATCGGATTACCAGAAGCTGCTATGGATCAGGCACGCCCGGCGACATTTTCAAACGGATTTTTTTACGAATATCAGGAGAACAGCAAAGAAATTAATTATAAACACAGCACACATGTAATTATGCTGCAACGCACCCGCCACTGCCGGCCCCTGCCTGCAGAAGCGTTTGTTTTGTTTTTTCCCAAGATATATATAATATTCATTATGTAAACTAAGGGGCAGGTCAGTGAGGGATCAGTGACCTGTCAGCAGTCTTCTTTATGAATACCTAAGCAGAGTACCGTATTGAAACCCCGCCGACAGCCCCACCCCTAAAAACGAGCAAATCATTAACTCAAAACTGAAAATAAAGATTAAACAACCACAAAACGGATTTAATTAAACCAAGGTATCATTTTAATCAGTATAACGGTGCCGAAGTGACAATGTCTGTAGGCTACTGTGCACAATCCTGCTGACGGGTTCCCTTTAACGATATTAAGGATTTTGTATCCGCTTGTGAGATTTCTGCATGCGCTAAAGTCTGTCATAACTGGCTGGGGAATTGGCTCCATTGCCTATTCCAAAAAGACTGTGGACTCATTTTTCCATGGATTTCATTACTGATTTGCCTTTGTCTGGTGAAAAAACTATTATTTGGGTGGCAGTTGACCGTTTCATTACATCAATTTATTCCGTTATCTGGGTTACCTAATGCTGAAACGCTTTCCAGGTTATGTATCAATCATGTGATGAGATAGCATGGCATTCCTTTGAACATTGTATCTGATAGGGGGTGCAATTTGTCTCTAAATTCTGGAAGGCATTTTGTAGGAAATTGGGTATTGGTTTGTCGTTTTTCTCTGCTTAACACCCTGAAACCAATGGTCAGACAGACAAAACGAATCAATTGCTAGAACAAATTTTAAGATGTTTTGTTCAGCAGGAGGACTGGTCCTCATTTTTGCCAGAGTTCGCCTTTAACTGTCAGGTCAATCAGTCCACTGGGACCTCGCGTTTCTTTTGTAATTATGGTTTTCATCCTCATTTTGGTGAATTATCTAGGATGAGTCCTGGAGCAGAGATGACCATTCAGAAACTTGGGGATGTTTGGAGGGAGGTTCAGAGTAATATTGGGGTCGCTCAGTTTAGTCAAAAACGTAATGTCGATATGAAACATTCGTCAGGTTCCAATTTCAAAATTTGTGATAAAGTTTTGTTATCGTTCAATTATATTAGGCTAAAAGTACATTCGGCACAGTTTGGTCCTAAATTTTTTGGCCAAAAGAGATGCTGGAGGTAGTCAATCCAGCTGCCTTTAGCTTAAAGCTTCTGCCAGTCCCTTTGTGTCCTCAATGTTTTCCACAGATTCCTGTTAACCACTTCATGACCCAGCCTATTTTGACCTTAATGAACTGGCCTTTTTTTGCAATTCTGACGAGTGTCCCTTTATGAAGTAATACCTCAGGAACGCTTCAACGGATCATAGCGATTCTGAGTTTGTTTTTTGGTCACATATTGGGCTTCATGTTAGTGGTAAATTTAGGTCAATAATTTTTGCGTTTATTTGTAAAAAAAACAGAAATTTGGCGAAAATTTCGCAATTTTTAAATTTTGAATTTTTATTCTGTTATGTGACACAAAATAGTTAATAAATAAAATTTTCCACATGTCTACTTTACATCAGCACAATTTTGGAAACAACATTTTTTTGTTAGGAAGTTATAAGGGTTAAAAGTTGACCAGCAATTTCTCATTTTTACAACAAAATTTACAAAACCATTTTTGTTAGGGACGACCTCACATTTAAAGTCAGTTGGAGGGGTCTATATGGCTGAAAATACCCAAAAGTGACACCATTCTAAAAACTGCACCCCTCAAGCTGATCAAAACCACATTCAAGAAGTTTATTAACCCTTCAGGTGCTTCACAGGAGCTGAAGCAATGTGAAAGGAAAAAATGAACATTTAACTTTTTAGTCACAAAAATGATCATTTACAAACAATTTTTTTATTTTCACAAGGGTAAAAGGAGAAAATGGACAGATAAAGTTGTGCAATTTCTCCTGAGTACGCCAATGCCCCATATGTGGGGGGAAACTACTGTATGGGCACACGGAAGGGCTCGGAAGGGAAGGAGCGCCATTTGACTATTTCAAACCAAAATTGGCTGGAATTGAGATTGTACGCCATGTTGCGTTTGGAGAGCCCCTGATGTGCCTAAACAGTGGAAACCCCCAACTGACACCATTTTGTAAACTAGACCCCCTAAGGAACTTATCTATATCTGTTGTAAGCACTTTGAACCCCTAAGTGTTTCACTAAAGTTTATAATGGCTGGGTGTGAAAAAAAAAAAATTACACAAAAATGAATTTTTCGTCCTCAATTTTTGATTTTTCCCAAGGAAATTGGACCCCAAAAGTAATTTGTCCTGAGTACGCTGATACCCCATATGTGGGGGGGGGAAACTGGGCGCACGGCAGGGCTCGGAAAGGAAGTAATGACGTTTTGGATTGCAGATTTTTATGGGTGTCATGTTTAGTTTGCAGAGCCCCTGATGTGCCTAAACTGTGGAAACCCCCTACAAGTGACTCCATTTTGGAAACTACCCTCCCTAAGGATCTTATCTAGATATGTGGTGAGCACTTTGAACCCCCAAGTGCTTCACAGAAGTTTATAATGCCCGCGCATGAAAATAAAAAAATCCTATTTTTTTCCCACAAAAATGATATTTTAATCAATTTTTTATTTTCCCAACGGTAACAGGAGAAATTGGACCACAAAAGTTGTTGTCCAATTTGTCCTGAGTACGCTGATACCCCATATGTGGGGGGGGGAACCACTGTTTGGGCAAATGGCAGAGCTCGGAAGGGAAGGAGCACCATTTGACTTTTTCAAACCAAAATTGGCTGGAATTGAGATTGGACGCCATGTCGCGTTTGGAGAGCCCCTGTTGTGCCTAAACAGTGGAAACCCCCTATAAGCGACCCCATTTTAGAAACTAGAGCCCCTAACGAAACCTAGATCTGTGAGCACTTTGAACCCCCAAGTGCTTCACACAACTTTATAACGTAGAGCCGTAAAATTATAAAATCATATTTTTTGCACAAAAATGACCGTTTCACCCCAATTTTTATTTTCCCAAGGGTAACAAGACTCCAAAAGTTATTGTGCAATTTGTTCTGAGCACGCTGATACCCCATATGTGGGAGTAAACCACGGTTTGGTTGCATGGCAGAGCTTGGCAGGGAAGGAGCGCCGTTTGACTTTTTCAGCACAGAATTGGCTGGACGCCATGTCGCATTTGGAGAGCCCCTGATGTGCCTAAACAGTGGAAACCCCCCACAAATGACACTATTTTGGAAACTAGACCCCTTAAGGAACTAATCTAGATGTGTGGTGAGAACTTTGAACCCCAGGTGTTTCACTAAAGTTTATAATGCTCGAGCGTGAAATTAAAAAAAATCATTTTTTTCACAAACATGATCTTTTAGTCCCCAATTTTTCATTTTCCCAAGGGTAACAGGAGAAATTGGACCCGAAAAGTTGGTGACCAATTTGTCCTGAGTACACTGATACCCCATATGTGGGAGAAAACTACTGTGTGGGCACGTCGGGGCTCGGAAGAGAAGTAGTGACGTTTTGTTATGCAGAGTTTGATGGAATGGTCTGCGGGTGTCATGTCGCATTTGGAGAGCCCCTGATGTGCGTAAACAGTGGAAACCTACCACAAGTGACCCCACTTTTGAAATTAGACCACCCAAGGAACTTATCTAGATGTGTGGTGAGCACTTTGAACCCCCAAGTGCTTCACAGAAGTTTATAACGCAGAGAAAATAAAAAATCATTTTTTTTCCTCAAAAAATGATTGTTTAGCCCGCAATTTTTTATTTTTACAAGGGTAATAGGAGAAATTGGACTCCAAAAGTTGTCCAGTTTGACCTGAGTACGCTGGTACCACATATGTGTGGGGGAACCACTGTTTGGGCACACGTCGGGTGCTCTGAAGGGAAGTAGTGACGTTTTGAAATGCAGACTTTGATGGAATGGTCTGCAGGTGTCATGTCGCGTTTGGAGAGCCCCTGATGTGCCTAAACAGTAGAAACCCCCAAGCGACCACATTTTGGAAAGTTTACCCCACAAGGAGCTTATCTAGGTTTAATACTTCTCTTTCGTAAGGGTATGTGCACACGTTGAGTAGATGGATGCACCATTTGTGCATCTCTTGGTGCACAGGGAAGTGACATGCTGCAAATTATTTCAGCACCAAATCTGCAAGTGAAATATACTCAGCGTGTGCATGGCACATCAGGTTTCTCATTCACTTTGATGGCGTCAGGATTGCTTCAGGTTTTGCTAGCAAATCCGCATGGCAAAAAGCACCAGGCCACATGTTTCAGTTAGACAGCCACAAAACGATTGTCTGACAAGCACTGGCACTGGCAATCCCTGCATGTATTATGGCTAACAGCTGTGAAACATGCAGCCACGGGAACCAAAGATGTCACACGCGATACTCGATACATACCTAAGCACCCATTACAAACTCGAGCATGGAGTACTTCCGCTCATCACTACTAGAAACCACTTCAGGAAATGTTCCTTTTGGGATCCAGGGATCTGGCCAGCTTCTGAGCAGCCCTTAAATGTGCATGCTTCCTCCCTAGGAAACCCTCTGATATACTGCAGAGTTGGGCGGTTACCTTGGCAACGTACCATAAACTATAGGTTTGTAAAAACCTCGGTTTTTTTACAAGATTTTAATAAGCGGTAAATTGCAAAGTTTCTGGTTTACAAGTGTAAAGGATGCACTGGAAGCTGTGTTACCTCTGTAGTGTCTATTGAGCGGGGATGTTCTCCGCCTGTGAGGGAGCATACAGAGCAATTAGAGACAGAGTCCAAAATCACATCAAACAGTTCTGCTTTATTTTCCTCTGGACACAGCACATCCAAGACACCATAAGCATCTCTCACACGATACCAGCAATACATTCTTCACAAGGCTGCTTCTTCTCCCAGAATGGACCAATAAGTATTGACGGGACGAGGAGCCCGGTGAAATCGGCACTTCAACTGCTTCCCCTGGAGACACTTCAATCCAGCATAAGAAAGAAAGGTTTACTAGGTCGTCCACCCCTCTCTGGTTATCCTGCCCGGATACTTCTGATGGCACACTCGCTTCTACGCTTCAGCACGACCTCTTCTGCTGAGTGTTCCCACAGTGGTTCTTCCACTGGTCTACTCCTGTGTAAACCCACTCTCTCTGGGTCCACACTACCGTGGTCTATCCATCAGCTTCTTCAGGGGTTGCTGGTCCCCTCTTCTTCCTACCCTATGCGTAGGGCCCAGGAAAGTGGATGTCCTCACACTAGCAAGGTCCACCCCCGACTGATCTCCGCTACGAGGAGAGCTTCCCGACAGATTCCCGCTTGGAGGCAATCTTTCCCTAGCAACAAGTCCCTAACTCTTGTGTCTATTAGGCTGGATGTGCTCAATGCCCCCATCTAGTGGTCAAACACTGCACTGATGTATTTTTATAACTTCCTAACCGGATCTCTAACATGCCCCCATCAGTGATCCCTCACAAATTACAGTTAACCCATGAATATATACACTATGCTCCTAGTGCCCTCCTCTAGTGACCCCTAGGATGCACTGACTACCTATCACTCATCCCCCACATATATATACATAACATTCTGCAAAGCACACATATATACAAGTACAATTAAAGGGGATGAAACCTTTAAAGGGTAAATACCCTTCACCTCCTTACACAAGCAGTGTGCACTGTGACACAGTTATGAAGATAGAAAAAATACTTCCTGCCGCTCAAGGGCTATTATTAACTAGGGCCATTGTGGCCCGTAATAAACTACCAGACTGGCATATTACCACCAAGAAGTGACCACCCACCCTCCGACCTTTCCTCTCTCACTCCTCGGGGTACTCCCTTGAGGCCGCCATTGGCCTCTCACGCGTATTACTCTCCTCTACTCTCTTTTTACAAGATGTGGCTGCTTTATGTGCTTTGCTCTTATCTTCACATAACACTCCTGCCTTAAAATGGCGGAAACCTTTTCTTTCTGAAAGAACGAGCCGCCTCTGTGCTAATCTGGGTGAGGTGGAAGCATCAGCAGGGACCTGTGCACAGAGGGAGGCGCGCCTGCATCAATAAAGCGTTCAGGAGACTGGCACTTCCGGTTGCCGCCGCAATGCCTGATGGGCCTTGTAGTTCTGCTGTTCGGTAGCGCTTGATCACTTGCTGGATGCTGGTCAGATGCCGGGGGAGCGCTCCGGGAGGTTAGTACGTCTGCTCCGCGCTTTGCGGCCATGTTTCGGCGCTATCAGAGCGCTATGGTGACAGTTGTGCTCGGAGCGGCCTTGCTGTGTGTTGTCATCTTGACATTGTCCACTGTGCTGGAGAGACGCTGCGGTAACGCGGAGACACTGTACACACTGACCTCCCAGGACATTTACACGTGGATGGGGCTGTGGGGCAGAGGTCACAGGAGGGGACAGTAACCAGGAAGAGCCAGTGCCACCTGGGTTACCAAGACATGGTGAGAGTCTGGCATGGGACCTTACCTAGGGGCTGCTACTGATCAGCCCCTCTAAGGGACAGGCTGTCACAGGCAGGACCGGTGTGCATCTCCCCCTGCATGGCTGCCTGTGGTGGTGCCAGCTTAGTGGGCACAATTAGCCCTGAGTCTCCTATATGTATTTACTAGCTGTAGTACCCGGCTTCGCCCGGGTTAATTAATAACTGCTGTTAGTGACGCGCACCACATTGGTGGTACCAGGGCTATGGGGTACTCGGCACCGAGCCCATGGAAGTCTATGGGAGTTGTCACTGGCAGCAGAGCTCGGTCCGTGGCCCTGGCGGTCATGCAATGGGGGAATATTTACAGGGGATTGTAGTTATAGTTCGTGACGCCACCTGTGGTTTCTGATCTGATTGACCAGCGCTGCAGGGTAGATCTCTGAGGGGATGTTATGGCAGCTAGGTGTTAAGTCCCCCACAGGTGGGACTGGTCCCTCAAAGTCTATGGTGGTGATGCAGGGTGCAGATAAGAATTCAGTCACACACAATGCAGTCTCTTTCCATACCTTTACTTGTAGATGTTGTAGGTATGTCCCGGGAAGCTGGTCAGGTTGGAGAATGCACATTCAGGAAAACTGTTGAGCAGGTTAGAGGCCTCCTTTATCCTTTTAATGTGTGTGAGTACAACTTGCATAAAGTCAAGTGCAACTCTTTTAATAGCAACTACGCCCGGCCAAATTGTGGTGGAGCCTTCTATGTCTCTGATTATCAGATGTTGAGAGAACTAAGTCCTTACTTTTGTCGTGCACTGACTCAAAGTCCCCGTTCTCCCTGACTCCGGTTACGTATCAGCGCTTAGAGCTACCTTCTGCGACTTGTAGTCCAGAAAGGCCTCCGGTTTTCTTATTACTAGGCGTGAAGCACTAGCAACGCTTCGGACCCCGGTGTCCGGTTAACTGAGTGAGGGTGATTTGTCCCTTTAGTCACTCTTGCTTCTCCACTCGCCCTTCGCCCTGCTCTCACCCTTAACATAAGCACGTGTAGCAATGGTGTCAAGGTCAGCTTTCCTTCAGTGCTCACTGACCTGTTCTCAGTTGACTCGTTGGTATAACTGCTGTAATTCCTTTCCTTCTTTCCTTCACAGAACTCTGTCCAGAGCAGCTCACAGGACGCTTCGTCAGACTGTATTTACGCTGTAGCTCTGAGAGTCACCTTCCACTTTCTTAGGAACACAGGCAGCTTGTTCTGAGTAGCAGGTTAAGGGGTAGCTCTGACTAGGCTAAGATGATTCACTTCACCCGTACTAGCCTCCACTTTCTTATCAGATGAGCTACACAAGCTCTGTGTGGGTTCAGTCTTCTCTCCTCTCCCTCCAAGACTAATCTGATCTTCTCTGTCCAAAGACAGGAACTTGAATGAATTGACTATTGCTACCTCACACTACTAAATAGTCTGATATGCCTCTAGTGGCAATGCTGAGAAGTGTGCGTGAATGAATATCAAGCTTTACAGTTACCTTCCTGTGCATTTTCCAGGAGACAGGTGTGCCTTGCGAAGCTGGGCCACACATCCCCCCTAGTTAAACTCAGCACTCCCGGGCTGAAATAGAAAAGAAAAACATTTTTGTTTTGCATATAACATCAACATAATAACTCATCCCTTGCGGGAGGTAAGGACTCTTGAACGTTACATTTTGTACATAGATCAGTAGAAAATTATCAAAATACTTTTCAATAAATACATAGTATAAGACAAGATTCTTGTGGAGGACCCGCACCAAAAACCTCCCACGTGGGTCCTGGGTGGGCTGCAGAACTTCATTGCTGCAGACCTCACTCTAGGCCACACCATACGGGTTTTTCTTCAGAGGTAGTAAGGCTTTATGTAAAACCAAAATGGGGCACCGAAGTGCGAACTATTTACAATGAAAGTTTTTGGGCTGGCAAAGTCCACAGCCACGCAGTCCTTTGCATGATAAAACATTTTTCAAGTAAAATCACATTATACTTTAACTCTTTACCCAGCCGGGTATTCTACTTTAAATAAGCATAGTAATAAACATATTCAACATTTCTATAAAGTGCAATTTTTCATAAAACTTCTTCAAACTTTGTACAGGTTCAGTTGCAGTAAACCCCTGTCTGGGTCCTACTGGTTTTCATCTTTCTTGCAAACTTCAATAACGTCTTCCACTCCTGGGGCTGGAACGACGCGGTGTTCTTTTGAACGCATAACAAAGAGATCATGTCCTGCGATCTGTGTTTGAGTGGCTACATCCTTCATTCGAACTGGGAACCCAACGGGTACATCCTCAGAATAGAACGCAGGTTGCGTTGTAAAAGGTGCCGCAGTATACAATTCAGGTTGCGATGCAGAAATGGTCGCAGATTGTGATGCAGAAGTGTACGCAGGGGGCGATGCTGAAGTAATCACAGGTTGCGATGCAGAGTGGGTCGCAGAATATGAGGCTGGATAGGATCTTGGTGCAGAGGAGGATGCAGGTTGCGATATTGGTGCACTGCTTGGTGCTGACGCCAAAGATGACGCTGCTGGGGCTTGCGATTCCGAGTAGGACGCAGGTGCGCGCAGTGGCTCAGTTGGGAACGCACTAACCTGCTGCTGTCGCTGCTCCCAGTCGTTTTCTATCGCTGACAGTTGGGTCTCCTCCGGTGTTCCTACCGGGGAACTGTAATCTGCTGCAGCCTCCTGGCCTAGCTGGCACTCCGGAACAGGCAGGACCTCCTCAGCCTCCTTCTCTTCCACCTCTCCATCGGTGGGATCAGGTACAGCTCTTTTGGGGGCGGCCTCCGGTTTTCCTTCAGCTTTCTTCAGCAGGGACTTAGGAAAGTCAGGTGATGGCGTTATGTCTGTGGGAGAGAGCACTGCGTCCCACAGCAGCCGCTGTGTCTGGGCACGCCAGCGTCTTTCGGTCTCCTCCATGTCGGCCTGGCTCTGGATCAACTTTTTAAGCGCCGCATTCTCCTCCTTGCACTCCAGCAAGGTTTGCTGAAGTTTCTGTATTAGGGATGGCTCCGGTTCAAACAACAGCTTTTCTGGGGAGCAGGGCCTGCGCTCCACTGCATAGCTGCTCTTGTCCTTCTGCCATCTCTCCCCAGGCCAGACTGTGTTCTCCATCAGGAACAATCTGGTCTCTTCCGTGGAGGCGGGATTTGCGCTTCCTCTTCTTGGCATAGAAGATTAAGAGGAGGCGGATCTCCCTTGCAGTGGGGTAGGATCTCACATTATAGTAGCATTTTGAGAGGCGGCCATAACTTTCGCGCCACAGGGGGGACACACGCCCACCTTCACCAGCGCCTCAGGGCGCGAATATGGCGGCAAAATGGCGGAAAATGGCGCCAAAAATCACAAACGCTACACAGTCTTTTTGCACAAAACAGTTCAATAGGCACACAGGACTCACATCCAGTAAGCTTCGTATCCTGTTCGTGACGCCAAAGATGACGCGCACCACATTGGTGGTACCAGGGCTATGGGGTACTCGGCACCGAGCCCATGGAAGTCTATGGGAGTTGTCACTGGCAGCAGAGCTTGGTCCGTGGCCCTGGCGGTCATGCAATGGGGGAATATTTACAGGGGATTGTAGTTATAGTTCGTGACGCCACCTGTGGTTTCTGATCTGATTGACCAGCGCTGCAGGGTAGATCTCTGAGGGGATGTTATGGCAGCTAGGTGTTAAGTCCCCCACAGGTGGGACTGGTCCCTCAAAGTCTATGGTGGTGATGCAGGGTGCAGATAAGAATTCAGTCACACACAATGCAGTCTCTTTCCATACCTTTACTTGTAGGTGTTGCAGGTATGTCCCGGAAGCTGGTCAGGTTGGAGAATGCACATTCAGGAAAACTGTTGAGCAGGTTAGAGGCCTCCTTTATCCTTTTAATGTGTGTGAGTACAACTTGCATAAAGTCAGGTGCAACTCTTTTAATAGCAACTACGCCCGGCCAACATTGTGGTGGAGCCTTCTATGTCTCTGATTATCAGATGTTGAGAGAACTAAGTCCTTACTTTTGTCGTGCACTGACTCAAAGTCCCGTTCTCCCTGACTCCGGTTACGTATCAGCGCTTAGGGCTACCTTCTGCGACTTGTAGTCCAGAAAGGCCTCCGGTTTTCTTATTACTAGGCGTGAAGCACTAGCAACGCTTCGGACCCCGGTGTCCGGTTAACTGAGTGAGGGTGATTTGTCCCTTTAGTCACTCTTGCTTCTCCACTCGCCCTTCGCCCTGCTCTCGCCCTTAACATAAGCACGTGTAGCAATGGTGTCAAGGTCAGCTTTCCTTCAGTGCTCACTTACCTGTTCTCAGTTGACTCGTTGGTATAACTGCTGTAATTCTTTTCCTTCTTTCCTTCACAGAACTCTGTCCAGAGCAGCTCACAGGACGCTTCGTCAGACTGTATTTACGCTGTAGCTCTGAGAGTCACCTTCCACTTTCTTAGGAACACAGGCAGCTTGTTCTGAGTAGCAGGTTAAGGGGTAGCTCTGACTAGGCTAAGATGATTCACTTCACCCGTACTAGCCTCCACTTTCTTATCAGATGAGCTACACAAGCTCTGTGTGGGTTCAGTCTTCTCTCCTCTCCCTCCAAGACTAATCTGATCTTCTCTGTCCAAAGACAGGAACTTGAATGAATTGACTATTGCTACATCACACTACTAAATAGTCTGATATGCCTCTAGTGGCAATGCTGAGAAGTGTGCGTGAATGAATATCAAGCTTTACAGTTACCTTCCTGTGCATTTTCCAGGAGACAGGTGTGCCTTGCGAAGCTGGGCCACACATCAGCTGTAACAAAATAGACTATGTTAACAAAAATTTATTCTGCACATAAAAATCACACACCAAAACGTGCGGGGGTTAAAATTTCCATTCAACACATAGCCTATGATGCTCCTGGGGTTGAGATGTGCGGGCATGCAAAATTTCATGCCCGTAAGTACAACGGTGCAGATTCCTATCCCGGGCCAAAATTTATGCCGATTTGGAATGCGCGGGGTTAAAATTTCGACTCAAAACCTAGCCTATGACGCTCCCGGGGTCGAGACGTGCGGGTGTGCAAAATTTCATGCCCGTAAATGCAGATTCCTATGCCGGACATACACACAAGCATTCAGCTTTCTCCCCATTATGTAGATAGGGCCAAAATTGTTTGGCGATTTGGAACGCGAGGGGTTAAAATTTCGATTCAAAACATAGCCTAGGACGCTTTCGGGGTCGAGACGTGCGGGCGTGCAAAATTTCATGCCCGTAAGTGCGACGGTGCGGATTCCAATCCCGGACAAACATACCCACATACATACACACATACATACATTCAGCTTTATATTGTATTTATAGCCACCGAGATCTCAGAAATTAATAAAAAGTGGTGTGACCAACGTTACCGTCACCACAAGCCCAAGCCTGCACCGTGGATATGTGCGGCATCCGCTCTGCCCGGCATGTCTGCCACAGCTCAGGACCAGGCACAAGAAGGAGACACATCGCACACGATCTGTCAGTTCTGAGACAAAAGTTGTCAAGTTACCCTGGCCTGGTGGTCCGGCATTAGCCTGGTGGTCCTGTACATGAGCTATTTTACCCCCGGATTGTTGGTAGATCGGCATGATTTGTGAGATCTGGTGAAGATCTGTCAGACAATGACAGCAGGTCTCAGTAAAATCCTCTGAATCTGCAGATGACTGTCTCCTGCCTGTGGGTATGGGGTAGATAATGGGGGATTTAGAATGGCTATAGGGGACGTTGGTGTCTTGTCCACGGGCCGGTGCAGGAGCTGCGGCTCTGCCTTCATCTGTACAGCAGCCCGGAATGGTACAAGCTGTGGTTTGTGTGTGAGCGTAGACCGCTTTCCAAAGCTATCATGCATATTTGAATGAGATTCTTTTCACAAAGATTAGAAATGGTGGTCTGCCCCCCCATATTCTCTCCTGTCCCCTACGTTACTGACTTGTCAGCAGTCTGCCTTCCTGCCTGTTCAGTGTTGCCAATCTGGCATGTATGGGTTACAAGCTATCTTGGGGCTAACCATAGGGGGTCAGTGGCTAATGTTAGCTCGTTGAGTTCTTTAGTGTAGCAGTTTTGTCACTTGTGCATTATGATAACCTTGGGGTGTTTCTCAGTTCCCGTCATTTACGATGTGCAGTAACATTGTGATCGGTAAGGTGACATCTTGTGGCATTTCAGAGAAAGCCTACGTGTAACAGCCGTCTGGGTACCATTCTGCTGGGGTGATTACTCTGAGGCCGGTCCTGCAGATTTCCCACCCCCACACTCGTTTAGTGACAGGTTCACACACGTCGGGAAAGACCTGTCAGTCAAGGGTGGCGTGCAGAGAGTAACCTCCAGGGACCGGCCTTTTAGACCAGTCACCCCAGAAGGCTTTTAAATGTATGTTTTCTCTAAAATCCCGCAGCGTGGCTGAAATGACAGGTCCGGTGTATGATACTTGCTACCTGTGGCTCGCACAGCACGTATCAGCTGTCAGGTCCCTTTAAATCCTATGGCACAAGGTACCAGTGCCCGCTCGGCCACCAGGCATGTGCGGTTTGCTTTTGGTTAAACAATGACACTCTTGCTCAAGTGCAGAGATATTTTAGACACATCCGAGACCTGTTACTTTAGACGGGTTACGCCTTTGCAGTTTTAACTCCTTCATTCTGGAGTTTGTCACTGCCTGGTTTGTGTATTTTCTAGGGCCACCAGTTAGGTGGTGGTGTAATAAGATGAAATACTTTATAAACATTCTTATCTCCCTGACCTTCCTCTTTGTAAAAGAAAATGAGTTGAACTTGTGTTAAAGAGGTTGCCCCATAATCAAAATGTGTCACCTCTCCCCTAAGTGATCAGTGCCGCACCTCTGGAGTCTGGCCCACCGCGATCACCAGAACAGGGTCCCTTGTCCTCTGAATGGCGCAGAGGTTGATCATGCCCATTATCGCTCGCTCCATTGTCTATGAAGCTGACGAACTCTGTGCCGGTCTTTGTCAGCCCCATACTGTGTGGACCGGCAGAGGGCATGTCCATGAATGTGAACAGTCCCATAGAGAACTCTATGCCCAGTTCTTGCATCAGTTTCCTCCAGCATCTCGCTGCCATTCTGGAGGGCACTTATCGGTGGAAACGAGGCCTTTATTGTATGGAGAGGAATATTTCTTACCAGATTTATTATTCTATTCTCTCCCCACAGCATATAACGTGACGAGTCACAGATTCTGCTGGGAGGAATATTACATTTTACTCTCTGGGTTTTGATTTTCTGAACATAACGAGGTAAGGACATGTGTATGTACTTTTCCAGTCTACATGTATGGTTGACAAATGCCTTGTGTTTCCCATCTTTGTCTTTAGTTTTCTTGTTTTATAGTTCCAGCTTTGTCTAATCAGAATTAATTACTACATGGTATGGGTTTGGAGGCGTAGCTTGGGGGTGCAAAATATCTGAGTGGGCCCCTGAGCCCTGGTTACAACTATGGTGGCGCACTAACGTGAGTATAGAGGAAACTCAGCAGATGACCCTGCTCTTACTGACAAAAAAAATCTCCACAAAGACCAAAACTGTTGTTACCGCCATGTGATGACCACATAGTAGTAGATACCAGTCCTGCAGAACACTTAGAGAGTACAGTACAGTTACAGATAGTGATTTACAGCTGACGTTCTTTCTGATGGAGTCAATCACTCTTCCCATCTGCCCAGACCGACATGACAACTTCTTTCAGCCACAAGTCGTCTCTAGACACAACAAAGATATATCTGACTCCTCACATTTCCAGCCCCATCACCATCTATTCCCAACCTGCACAAACTCCTTATCCTACTAATACCCCAATACTGAGCCACTGCTGCCGTATGTGTCCATATTACTGCACCTGCTGTGTGGTACAAAAGCAATGCTCCTCATATCTAATGGCCCCCACACTATATGATGGCCCCCACAGTAGCCTTCAGACTGTATAATGCCCCCTGCATTAGCTTCACACTGTATAATGGCCCCCTGCATTAGTCCCACACTGTATAATGGCCCCCACACTAAATGATGGCCCCCACAGTAGCCTTCAGACTGTATAATGCCCCCTGCATTAGTCCCACACTGTATAATGGCCCCCTGCATTAGCTTCAACACTGTATAATGGCCCCCTGCATTAGTCCCACACTGTATAATGGCCCCCTGCATTAGCTTCAACACTGTATAATGGCCCCCTGCATTAGTCCCACACTGTATAATGGCCCCCTGCATTAGCTTCAACACTGTATAATGACCCCCTGCATTAGTCCCACACTGTATAATGCCCCCCTGCATTAGCTTCAACACTGTATAATGGCCCCCTGCATTAGTCCCACACTGTATAATGGCCCCCTGCATTAGCTTCAACACTGTATAATGGCCCCCTGCATTAGTCCCACACTGTATAATGGCCCCCTGCATTAGCTTCAACACTGTATAATGGCCCCCTGCATTAGTCCCACACTGTATAATGGCCCCCTGCATTAGTCCCACACTGTATAATGGCCCCCTGCATTAGCTTCAACACTGTATAATGACCCCCTGCATTAGTCCCACACTGTATAATGCCCCCCTGCATTAGCTTCAACACTGTATAATGGCCCCCTGCATTAGTCCCACACTGTATAATGGCCCCCTGCATTAGCTTCAACACTGTATAATGACACCCTGCATTAGTCCCACACTGTATAATGGCCCCCTGCATTAGTCCCACACTGTATAATGGCCCCTGCATTAGTTCCACACTGTATAATGACCCCCTGCATTAGTCCCACACTGTATAATGGCCCCCTGCATTAGCTTCAACACTGTATAATGACCCCCTGCATTAGTCCCACACTGTATAATGGCCCCCTGCATTAGCTTCAACACTGTATAATGGCCCCCGCATTAGTCCCACACTGTATAATGGCCCCCTCATAAGTAGTGTTCTCCCTCCCACTAGGCTGCTGATTGACAGGGTGCTGTGTATGTTCATACAGCGAAGGAAGAACAAGTGGGGAACCGGGAATCGCCATGTTCTTTGAAAGATCCTATTAGTCAACTTGTTACTTGCCTTTTTGGCTACTAGAAATGCGGACCTGTAGCTAATGTAGGTTTATGTATTCGGCTGACAGAGAGCCCTAACAGGCATGAGATCTTGGACAAGACTAAATAACCTGAGTATGCACAGTTTGGGGCTACAGTAATGTCTCTGACCACACACAATGGGTATCAACAGTATAAAGACAGGACAGAATGTTTTTGGAGGGTAAAATTTAGGAACCATTCTCATTTTGAGGTGTTGGGTATTCATCTAACAGTGGGAAGCACCCATGAAATGATGTCCCAGTGCTCCTGCTTCCTTTATAGAGAATTGGTCATCAGTAAAAGCAGTATTTACCTGAAGCCATAGTGGAAATCTGCAGGTAAATAGTATTGTAAATAAATGTGGCAGTCTTATGTTCAGCTGCTGGAGAAAGTGAAGTAATATTGTCCCTGCAGCCGCTCGCTTCAATCATCTGGTTTGCACTGGGGACAGTGAACGTGCTGTAATAACGCCCCCTGCACCTTGGCTGACGTCCGTTCAGCCCACAAACTGCGGAGCACGCTGTGAGCCAAGGATCAGGGGGATGATTAGTGTGTTGACTGGCACTGAGCGGCTGCAGGGAGAACATAACTCTGACTTCTCCCTGCAGCTGAACTTCCAGTTAATTCTGCCACATATGTTTGAAACTGTATCTACCTGAAGACTAGCACTTTGTCTACATGGAAAATGCCGCTTTTTCTGATTAGAGGTGCCCTTTAAATTGAATGTAGTTTTTTGAGACCCATTAGTAGGTAGGTTTAGGCTTATTCATACCTGCATATTTGATTAGTGGTTTTTATTTTTATTTACTGAAACCTTAAATAGATAAGATTTTTTTTCTCCCCCTACAATGACCTAATGGCCCGGGGTCACACTTGCGAGTGCAGTGCGAGAAACTCGCGCGAGTCTCCGGCACTCGGGACTGGAGTGTGCGACTGCATGTATTTTTATGCAGCTGAACGCTCCAGTCTGAGTGTCGGCGGCAGTGCCGGGTATTGAGGGGCGAGACTCATTCGAGTTTTTCGCATTGCACTCGCAAGTGTGATCCCGACCAAAGTCTCAAACTAATATGGGTCAGTGTGCTGAGTGCATACTGACAGAAAGCAGTCTCCTGACCCCAGCCTGCGTCTGCTTTCATAAATCTTGTGTAGCATCAGTGTTTGTAGACCAATCCCAGCAGTAATTGTAAAGCGAAGTGGTGCAAACCTTCACAGTATATATTTCCCCTGTTCATGTCAGTCAGCCAAAAATAAATGAAGTGAAACCTTCATCGAGAAGTAATGTAATGGAAAGATTTTTCTCTGTAATTTAGACGGACTCCTGTTTTCGGTTTAGGGTAACTTCACATTAGGTGTTTTTTCATTTTTTTTTTTGCAGCAAAAGCTGCGTTTTTGGCATTCTAGATTTCTCTTGTGCATGCTGATAAGGTTTAGTGCAAAAAAAAAAAAAAAAGTCCTATTTGACAGAATCAGTGTTTGGCACAGAAAAAGGAAACAAAAACTGATACCTGCATTGTTGCTGTGGATTTTTAGCATTTTTCACCCCCTGTTCACATCAATGGGGAAAAACGCCAAAAAAAATGGAACAAGTGATGTGCTCTATTGTGCAATAAAACAATGCAAAGTACCAAATTCTGAGGATAAAAAAAAACAACTAATGTGTGAGCATGAGATTTCTGAAATCTCATAGACATAGCTGGTACTGTAAAATGCAGCTGAAAATTAGCAAAAAAAAACCGCTGAAGAAGCGCCTAGTGTGAACATAACCTCACCAATGCTTAAAGCACACGTAAAAGTGGATGGAAGACATTTATAGGCCTCATTCACACATCAGTGTTTAACCCCTTAATGACCGGAGCTTTTTTCAGTTTTGCGTTTTCTTTTTTTCGCTCCCCTCCTTCCCAGAGCCATAACTTTTTTATTTTTCCGTCAATATGGCCATGTGAGGGCTTATGTTTTGCGGGACGAGTTGTACTTTTGAACAGCACCATTGGTTTCAGCATGTCGTGAACTCGAAAACGGGAAAAAACTTCCAAGTGCGGTGAAATTGCAAAAAAAAGTGCAAACCCACACTCTGGTTGACTTTTTTGCTAGGTTCACTAAATGCTAAAACTGACCTGCTATTATGATTTTCCAGGTCATTACGAGTTCATAGACACCAAACATGTCTAGGTTCTTGTTTCTCTAAGTGGTGAAAAAAAATTCCAAAATTTGCTAAAAAAAAAAAAAAAATTGTGCCATTTTCCGATACCTGTAGCGTCTCCATTTTTCGTGCTCTCTGGTTGGGTGAGGGCTTATTTTTTGCGTGCCGAGCTGATGTTTTTATTGATACCATATTGGTGCAGATACGATCTTTTGATCGCCCATTATTGCATTTTAATGCAACGTTGCGGCGACCAAAAGACGTAATTTTGGTGTTTTGATTTTTTTTTCTCGCCACGCCGTGTAGTGCTCAGGTTAATCCTTATTCTTTAAATTGATCGGGCGATTCAGAACGCAGCGATAGCAAATATGTCTATGATTTATTTTTTTTTTAAATTGTTTTATTTTGAATTTGGCAAAAGGGGGGTGATTTAAACTTTTATATTTTTTTTTATATTTTTAAAACTATTTTTCTTTAACTTTTGGCATGCTTCAATAGCCTCCATGAGAGGCTAGAAGCTGCCATGGCTCGATCGCCTCTGCTACATACAGGCGATGCTCAGATCGCCTAGATGTAACAGAATTACTGCATTGCTATGAGCGACGACAGGGGGGGCGCTCATAGCAATCCAGCATCAACAATCATAGAGGTCTCAAGGAGACCTCTGGTTGTTATGGCGACGAACCGATGACCCCCAATCACGTGACGGGGGTCAGCAGTGCACGTATTTCTGGCCGGAAGCTCGCGTTAAATGCCGTTGTCAAGTTTGACAGCGGCATTTAACTAGTTAATAGCCGCGGGTGGATCGCGATTCCGCCCGCGGGTAGTGCGGGCGCATGTCAGCTGTTCAAAACAGCTGACGTGTCTCGGCTTTGATGCGGGCTCACCGCCGGGGCGGGGGTACTGCTATTGGACATACTATTCCGTCCAATGGCAGTAAGGGGTTAAACACCTCCGTGAAAAATGGTACCGGTATTATCAGTGTTTTGCATCAACATGTCATCAGTGTATGGTCCGTTTTTACCATCCGTGTAATCAGTGTTTTTTCGGATGGATAAATGACAAATCTTCTATAATTTGCAATGTTAAATACGGACGGCACACGGATGCTATATGTGTTTTTCACGGACCCGTAGACTTGTATTGACCCTTTTCATCCGTGCTGCTAGAAAAAAAATGGACATGTCTCCTTCATGTGAAAAACACAGTTATGTGAATAACAACATAAATTATACTTAGTATGTCTAGTATCTGTGGGAAAAAAGCGAATGCCGCACATACTGGGAAAAATGGACGTCTGAATGAGGCCTAACATAGTTTAAGAGGTGCGATATTGTTGAAATTGACCTTGTCCTCCTGAAATTATGGATGGCATGTAGGCCATGCCAATCTAGCATTCAAAACGCCACCTCCACATTGCTGTTCTTCATATAATTGGTAGGGCAAACCTGGGGGTGTTGCCTTCCTCTTGATCATCATGTTAGCTTATAGGTTGAACATGTCGGACTTGAGTCTTATTTCAACCTTAAGAAAATTAATTCTTTAAAAAAAACAGAAGCCGATGTGTGGTGCGACTTCTAGTCCTGCTTATAGTTTGCGTGTCACTGGCAGTAGATGACAGATAAATGTAAGGATATTTTCAGAAGATGGATTTTTTGAATGTGTACAAATCTGGTGCAGATTTGGAAGAGAATGCATGGCAGAAGCTCATGTCTGACCCTTAAGGGTATGCCACACTAAACGAGATCGCAAACGAGATCACTAAAACGTCACTATTTTGCGATCTCGTTAGCGACCTAGTTGTGTGTGGCATGTAGCAACGATGTGGCCCCTGCTGTGATGTCGCTGATCGTTCACTAGAGTTCTGGACCGTTTTTTGATCGTTGGCGTCCCGCTGGTGAGCCTGAATCGCTGTGTTTGGCACCTTTTGCGAACGACGAGCGACCTCGTTTGTGACGCATATGACTGTTTTGCGTCACGGAGTGGATCGCAATATCTGTAAGTTCTCTTTTGCGTCACAGAGAGGATCGCATAAGTTGCAAAGCAGGCTAGCAGGACGCAGAGAGCAGGAGCGATGCTGGAAATTCCTATGAATCAGAAGCGCTCAGTACATGCTAATGACGTCCTAACGACCGCCAAAGTCGTTAAAGAGATCGCTGACCGCTGATGAGTCGTTTATGAGATCTGCTGTTTGGCAGCTACTAGCGACCTAAAAGAGATCACACCAACGATTGCGTCGTTATCGTGATTGCTAACGAGATCACTAAGTGTGGCAGTACCTTTATGGATTTGCACTGTGGTAGCCCCATCCAGTGGTGCAAATTCACTTGTTTCATACACAGAATTCGCTTTAATAAGTAACCTGTCACTCGTTAAATCATAGTGACTTGCGGAAGTCCACAGGAGGCCGGTGTGAAATTCCCATTGTGACAACATGCTATTTCTTCAGCATTCTATAAACAATGTTTTACATGACAGGACGTGATCTAGAATAGCATTCTCCCTATAGACTGTGGTTGAATGGTACGTTTCTGCAGCTGTCACTTTGTTACAATCAGATTGTGCTTGATTCGGATTGTAGAAATGATATGTATTTTTCTACACTAGGCCAGAACTGCACCAAACATCTGTACATAGAGCAACTGTGCCTAAAGGTACTGCCACACTACACAATCCCGCTAGCGATCTCGTTAGCGTCGCATACTAATGAGATCGCTAGCGGGATTGTTTCTATATCGCTAGTAGCTACCTATTTTAGCGATGTCGTTAGGACGCTATCGCGGTTAGCGATCTCCTTAACGACTTTAGCGGTACAAAAGTACCGCTAAATCGCTAAAAAAGGTGCCACACTCAGCGATTAGATACTTACCAGCGGGGCGCCAGCGACGAAAATAGGGTCCGGAACGATTCCAGCGACGAGCGAGATCACAGCAGGAAGCTCGTCGCTGGCAGATGCCGCACACAACAACATCGCTAACGGGATCGCTAAATAGTGACGTTTTTTAGTGATCCCATTAGCGATGTTGTTTAGTGTGGCATACCCTTAACACTGCTAACCCCAGCAGCTGTCATACCTGAAATTGTGGCAGCGCCCATACATCAACCTAGGGAGCACATTCTCCGGGAACTAGCTGGTATCTCACAGTAACGTTAGGACTCGCAGCTCTGCTGAGCCTTTATTGCTGGCCAGCTCTCCTAACTGCAGGTGGATGCTTTGCCTGCTTTGCATGATTTCTTGTTTTAGTCAAATTGTCATTGGACTTTTTTTTCTTTCCTTTTGTGCTAAAGTGCATTCCACCGCATAGTTCCTGTAACATTGTAAAGTCATAAAATAGAACCTCTATGAATAGTTACCATTTTATTTGAATGTTAAATTTTATACTTCATGGGATTAGGAGGCTAAATTTTATTCTCTATTACATTAAGACCCAGTTCACCAGTAATCATAGAATGTTAGTTGGACGGGACCTCCAGGGTCATCGTGACCAACCCCCCTGCTCAATGCTGGATTCACTACATCATCTCAGACAGATGTCTGTCCATCCTCTGTTTGATGACTTCCATTGAAGAAGAACTCACCACCTCTTGTGGCAGCCTGTTCCACTCATTGATCACCCAACTGTCAAAAAGTTTTTTCTAATATCTAATCTGTGTCTCCTCCCTTTCACTTTCATTCCATTGCCTCTCATATTTCCATGAGCAAATGAGAATAAGGATCATCCCTCTACACTGACATCCCTTCAGATATTTGTAGACAGCTATTGTCACCTCTCAGTCTTCTTTTTTTCATGCTAAACATTCCCAGATCCTGTAACCGTTCCTCATAGGACATGGTTTGCAGACCGGTCACCATTCTGGTCGCTCTTCTCTGAACTTGCTCCAGTTTGTTGATGTCTTTTTTTAAAATGTGGTGCCCAAACTGCACACAGTATTCTAGATGAGGTCTGACCAAGGAGGAGAAGAATGGCATTGTGCACTCTAGTCTTGCTGAAGGGTCCGCTGGATGAAGATGCCCCAAAGTCAGTAAGAAGCATACGCCTTTTAATAAATTGGGTGCATCTTTCAGCTGCACTGAGACTTCCAGAAATAGGGACTGAAGCACATTTCTGTTCTAATTTACACCACCTTTGCGGAGTGAATTATGAGGAGTTTGTCAGCCTTATTCCCTTCTGTGTAAAGGGTATGCCACACTAAACGAGATCGCAAACGAGATCGCTAATGATCACTAGCGATCTCGTTAGCGACCTCGTTGTGTGTGGCATGTAGCAACGATGTGGCCCCTGCTGTGATGTCGCTGATCGTTCACTAGAGTTCTGGAGCGTTTTTTGATCGTTGGCGTCCCGCTGGTGAGCCTATATCGTTGTGTTTGGCACCTTTTGCGAACGACGAGCGACCTCGTTTGTGACGCATATGACTGTTTTGCGTCACGGAGTGGATCGCAATATCTGTAAGTTCTCTTTTGCGTCACAGAGAGGATCGCAGAAGTTGCAAGGCAGGCTAGCAGGACGCAGAGAGCAGGAGCGATGCTGGAAATTCCTATGAATCAGAAGCGCTCAGTACATGTTAATGACACATTCTAACGACCGCCAAAGTCGTTAAAGAGATCGCTGACCGCTGATGTGTCGTTTATGAGATCTCCTGTTTGCTACTAGCGACCTAAAAGAGATCACACCAACGATTGCGTCGTTATCGTGATCGCTAACGAGATCGCTAAGTGTGGCAATACCTTTAGCTTTGTTCAGCAGGTTTCACAAAAATTTTATGACACTTCAAATAGTTTGATACCAGAATTCTGACAAAAACTGTAGATAAAATTTACTTTTTGACCTAATCTAAAAGTGACACTGTTGTCACACTGTTTGCACCTCTTTTGTGGTCTCAGTCAGGATCTTCCACACGAGGCCCTGAAAAATCTATAGAGCCCCTATTGAGCAATTAAATACAGTGAAGCAAACAAGTCCAGAGTCTACAACTTTGGATTCCTTTTGACATGTTTTCTGGCGCATCTTTTATGCTGGTCACAATAGCGAAGTCTGTTACACTATTGGGTCTGGCATAAAAGATGGACACCGCCGTGAAAGGTGAAGCGAAGTTCAAACTTGTAGACTTTGGACTCCCTGTCCCTCTTTGTACTCAATGACTACATAGAGGTTCTGTCTGAATCTTGTTTTTCTGTGTTCACTGACAGCCTTTGATAGGCTACAGCCATGACAGCATTACTACACCACATGAGCTCTAGTCACTGGGTCATACCGAGGTAGATCACACGACCGTATAAAAAAAAAATTGAATGAGTTTCATCCAGAAAACACTGACTATTTTTTACTCACTTGTTAGCGATGTATGTAATTCCTTTTTCTGTCTTAAATTGCGATGTCCAGTATTTAAAAATGTATTGTAAGTGAATAGGATACTGTGCAAATAATCACAACCTCAGTACATTATTAAGTGACCTAAACCATCTATGTCATGATTTTTTGGAAGAGAGCACAGTGAGTCTGGTTGCTGTCAGTCAGCAGTGAGAGATGTATAAAGAAATATTCTCTGTCTCATGAGGCCCGCCAGATCCCCCTCCTCTCTGTCCTGTGTGTGGCAGTAAAGGCACTGTCACACTTAGCGATCGCACTAGCGATCACGACAACGACACGACCTGGCGAGATCGCTGGTGCAATTGCTATGTGATCGCTAGTTAGATTCCAAACACATCTCATCAGCGATCTGTATAACGACCTCTGCGGTCGTTGGGAAAACCTAGTCCCACCTGCGATGCTGGTGAAGTCGTTTATAAAGGGTGTCACACTCAGCGATTCAGGCTCACCAGCGGGACACCAACGACCAAAAAATGGCTCAGAACGTTCATAAGCGATCAACGACATCTCAGCGGGGGCCACATCGCTGCTACATGTCACACACAGCTAAGTCGCTAACGAGATTGCTACTGTGTCATAAGCCCCCGTCTCACATAGCGATATCGCTAGCGAGATCGTTGCTGAGTCACTAGTTTTGTGACGCAGCAGCGAGCTCACCAGCGATATCGCTGTGTGTGACATTCAGCGACGATCAGCCCCCCTGCCGGTATCGCTGATCGTCGCTGAAATGTCAGGACATTTTTTTGATCGCTGGTCTCCCGCTGACAGGCACGCATCGCTGCGTGTGACAGGCGCGCACCCGCAGCCCTGGAAACCCGCTGTGTACCTTGGTTACCAGCTCCCTGCATCAGGGCGCTGGTATCCAAGGTACACTGCGGGTAACTAAGCGATGTTACCCGCAGTGTCGCTTGTACTGATCGCTGCCTGTTTGGCAGCTCAGCAGCGATAATGTAGCGATACACCAGCGATCCTGATCGTTGTCGGGATCGCTGGTGTATCGCTATGTGAGACCCTGCCTTTAATGTGACAGTACCTTAAGACAACTGGCTGCCACAGAAGACTCTGCTATGTTTGCAGTAGGACAAAAGATTGCCAAGCCTTGCTCCTCAGTTCCTCATTTGTACAGATGGAAATGAGCCCCTTTGTTTATTCGAACGTCCATGACAGCACTACAGAGAGAGGGGATCCGCCCCTTAGGAACAGGAAACCTACAGATATAAAAGGGCGGCACCTCTCCACACATCAGTTGGTTTCCTGTTCCTAAAGTACGGGAGGACCCAGGCCGGCCGGTCGACCCAGGTAGCGGGGGGGGATCCCTACCTCGGCCGGTGCGGAGCCCCTGGAAGCGCCACGGTGGGTCCGGGTAGGATTCCACGGCAGTGTGCGGAGCAGGTGGAGCAGTATCCAGAGGATCTCTGTCTCCCAGCCAGCGCCGGTAGGTAAGTATTCCCCCCCTCTCCCTGGTCCCGATGCCTTCTCCCTGTCCTCTCCTGTGGTCCTGTCATGGTGGGGGCCTCTTGAGGGTGCAGCCGTGATTTTTTTTTTTTTTTTTAAAAAAAAAAAAAATTATTTTTTTTTTAAAATTTGAATTTCCCGCCGCGTCACTGCTGTGAACGGCGTGGCGGGGGTTTTTTGAATTTCCCGCCGCGCGTCACTGTTATGGATAGCGCGGCGGGGGTTTTTTTGAATTTCCCGCCGCGCGTCGCTGCTGTGGACGGCGCGGCGGGCGGTTTTGAATTTCCCGCCGCGCGTCACGGCTATGGATGGCGCGGCGGGGTTTTTGAAATTCAGTCGTACGCCGCTGTTGCAGCAGCGCGGCTGGGGTCGGCGGAGATCTCCGCTCGGAGGGGCGATGCAGCGGGGGATTATACTTACCTCCATCGGTATGGTGGGGTCCGTGCGAGCGGGGGGAAAAAGGGGGCGGAGTCTCCACCACCGGAACCGGAAGTGAGACGCCGGCCGGCGTTTTTGAAAATTTTGGCGGCTGCATCATCGGACGGCGCCTGCTGTGGGGACGGCGGGGAGGTGCGGGGGGGGCCGTGGGGCGGGGAGTAGGAGGGGGTGGACCCCTGGCCAGACCTGCTGATCCGGATATCCGGGGGAGGATATAAGGAGCCTAGGAAAGAGGTAAAGCGCTTCTGCCCCATTTTTTTTACGATGGACACTGCAGAGGCTTCCTCGGTGCAACAGGAGAGCCAGCAGCAGCAGACAGAGCGCTCCTCTTCAATGGCCAGGAGCACCAGCCGCAGAAGTTCCGCAGCTGGGAAAAAGCCCCCTCCCCGTGATCCGGTACCTACTGCTGTACAATCTGGGTAAGAGATCGTCAGATTTAGAATACCCAGTAATACAGTTTTTTCCCCATTTTGTGTCTGTTACTAGGGGAAGAAGTGTTCGGTGAAAAGCAAGCACAGGGAATGTGCCTTTTGCGCTTGCCCTCTGCCTGACGCTTGCCCTAAGAGGTTGTGCCAGCCGTGCATGCAACAGACGGTAGGGCATTTTTAAGGGGAAGGGCAGGGGCATGGGATGACATAGTAAACCCCCCCTATGCCCCTTCCCTTTTTAGATAGCGGAGGAGACTCCAGATTTCACCGAAAGCCTGAAGGAGATAATAAGAGCAGAGTTGAAAGCGTCCTCAAGACACGGAGAATTTTCCAGGCGTAGAAATGTACCAGTTTTATCTGATTCAGAGTCACCTGCCGCCCATGATAGGGGTGAAGTTGTGTCAGGACCCTCCTCGCCTTCCTCTTCGGCTTCCTCCTCGTCTTCTACGGAAGACGCTACCCGTTTTTGTTTTCCCTTGGACCAGATGGACAAATTTGTCAAATCAGTTAGGTCCAACATGGGGGTAGAAGAGGCGAAACCAGAGCCCTCAGTACAGGATCTGATGTTTGGTGGTCTAGATCCAAAAAAACGGAGATCCTTTCCACTAAACAGTAGCATCCAAGGCCTTATAGACAGAGAGTGGAAGAAGCCTGAAAAAAGAGGCTCCTTACCCCAAGCGTTTAAACGGAGATATCCCTTTGAAGATCCCCTGACGGGTAAATGGGATAAGGCCCGAAGCTGGATGCAGCAGTGGCGAAGGCTTCTAAAAAATCCTCCATCCCATTTGATGATATGGGGTCTTTGAAAGATCCACTAGACAGGAGGGCAGACTCCTTCTTGAAAGGCACATGGGAGATGTCGGCAGGTGCCCTGAGGCCGGCAGTTGCAGCCACTTGCGCAGCCAGGTCATTGATGGTCTGGCTAGACCAGTTAGCTTCCCAGTTAACAGATGGAACCTCCAGGGGGACAATTCGGAAGACCTTGCCAATAATTCAGAATGCGGCGGCTTTCCTGGCTGATTCCTCAGCGGACTCAGTAAGAATGGCTGCCAGAGCGGCAGGGCTGTCTAATGCAGCACGAAGGGCATTATGGCTGAAATGTTGGCTGGGCGATATTCAAGCCAGATCTCGCCTCTGCTCCATTCCGTGTGACGGCGAATATCTTTTTGGCCCGGTCCTGGACGAACTTTTAGAAAAGGCAGGGGACGACAAGAAAAAGTTTCCCAGTCTATCAACCCCTTCCTATAAAAGACCTTTCAGCAGAAGGAGGTTCAGCTACCGAAGGTTGTCCAGGGAACGAGCCAAATGGGATGAAAAGAGGCGAAGAGGTACAGGGTTTATGTTTAGAGGTCCACCTAGGGAAACAAAAAAACCCTCGCAATGACTAGCAATGCCGGTAGGAGGCCGATTGCAGGCCTTCTACCCGGCCTGGTCGGAAATCTCAAACAGTAGCTGGATCCTTAACATCATAGCTACAGGGCTGCGGTTAGAATTCTCCTCGGTACCTTGGGATAACTTTAAAATTACCCCACTCAGGTCATCGCCATCGGAGCAGGCTGCTCTAGAGTTGGAGGTTCAGGAGCTTTGCGCTAAGAATGTCTTAGTGGAGGTGCCAGAAGCAGAGCGGGGTAAGGGGTTTTACTCCCCTCTGTTTTTGATCCATAAACTGGATGGGTCTTTTAGAACAATTATTAATTTGAAAGCCCTCAATAAATTCCTGATTATTCACCCATTTAAAATGGAAACGGTCAGCTCAGCAATAAAGCTTCTGTTTGAAAATTGCTTTATGGTGGTGTTAGATCTGAAAGACGCTTATTACCACATACCGATCCATATGGAGCATCAGCGTTTCCTCAGAGTAGCAATCCAGATGGGGAATCACTGCGACATTTTCAATTTAGCGCCCTTCCCTTTGGCTTGGCGGTTGCCCCCGAGTATTCACTAAGGTTATGTCGGAGGTCATGGCCCACTTACGTGAATCAAATATGCTCATAGTCCCCTACCTTGACGACTTTCTTATCATAGGAAAGACGGCAGAGCATTGCCTAGAGCAACTGAAAAGAGCGATTTCTACCTTAGAGCGGCTGGGATGGCTAATAAATACCAAAAAGTCTCGTTTGAATCCGATGAGGGTTCAGCAATTTCTAGGGCTAATTCTGGATTCACAAAATCAGAACTGTAGTTTACCGTCAGACAAGTTAATTCGCTTACGGTACCAGGTCCTAAACGCTTCCAGTAACCCCTCCATGTCGCTTAGGAAGGCCATGTCTCTTTTGGGCTCCCTCTCGTCCTGCATTCCCGCGGTTCGGTGGGCCCAATTTCACACAAGGGCACTGCAAGCTGAGGTCTTGCTGTATCAAAATTTGCTAGGTGGTTACCTGGAAGGCCAGCTATCCTTGTCCCAGGCTGCTATAAGATCCCTGGATTGGTGGAAGAATGAGACAAACCTGTCTAAGGGGGTTCCCTGGGAATATAACATATCCCGAATAGTCACAACAGATGCTAGCCCCTCTGGGTGGGGGGCTCATATGGGGGACGTTATGGTTCAGGGCTCATGGGAGCAGGATCAAATTCAAATGTCTTCTAATATGAAGGAATTAGCAGCGGTAGAGCTAGCGATTAAAAAACTCCTTGTCTATCTACAGGGTCACCACGTTCGAGTGCTATCCGACAATCGGGTCACAGTCGCATACATCAACCACCAGGGTGGTACTCGTTCCGGTCCTCTCATGGAAGTGGCAAGGCGCCTACTTCAGATAGTAGAACGACACTTTCTTTCTCTAACGGCTCTACATATAAGGGGAGAAGAAAATACCAAGGCGGACTTCTTAAGCCGCAATCTCCTGAGCCAAGGAGAGTGGTCATTAAAGACTTCCATCTTCGACCTAATTGTGCGGAAATGGGGTCTACCGGAAGTAGATCTCTTTGCTACCAAAAGCAACAGGAAAGTGAGACAGTTCTGCTCTCTGAATCCCAAAGAACGCCCTCTGGCAGTGGACGCTCTTCTATTACAGTGGGATTTCAATCTAGCCTACGCCTTCCCTCCCCTGTCCTTACTCCCCCTAGTATTGAGGAAGGTCAGGAAGGACAGGGCAAGGATAATATTAATCGCTCCTTTTTGGCCCAGGAGGGCATGGTTTTCATGTCTCAGAAACATGTCGATAGCCGACCCGTGGGTCCTGCCGGACATTCCCGATCTGCTCTCCCAAGGTCCAGTCTACCATCCTCGAGTAGCGGGCCTCCACCTGACGGCGTGGATTTTGAACGGTCGCTGCTGACAGATAAGGGGTTTTCTGCTAATGTAATTAATACTCTCCTTAAAAGCAGAAAAGAGGTTACAACTAGGATCTACGCTAGGATTTGGAAGAAATTTCTTCAGAGCTCGGCGGTTGTAGCAGGGGACACAACACCGATAACCCAGATTCTAGAATTCCTACAAAAGGGTTCTGGACTTAGGTCTCTCCACAAGCACCCTTAAGGTGCAAGTTTCAGCTTTGGGGGCACTCTTTAGTTGCAACATCGCAAATAATTACTGGGTCAGTAGATTCATTAAAGCTGCGGGTAGGTCGAGACCCATAGTGAAGGTGAGAATCATGCCATGGGACTTAAATCTTGTTCTCACTGCTTTAACAGAGCCCCCTTTTGAACCTATATCAGCAGCATCAATAAAAATTCTTTCCCTTAAGACCGCTTTCCTGGTAGCATTAACCTCGGCTAGGAGGGTAAGTGACATCCAGGCACTATCTAGACTATCTCCTTACACTCAGGTCCTGAATGACAGGATAATACTTAGGCCGGATCCGGCATACCTACCTAAGGTGTCTTCCGCTTTCCACAGAACACAGGAAATTATTCTCCCTTCGTTCATCCCTAATCCATCTAATCAAAAAGAGATGAAACTTCATACTTTAGATGTTAGAAGATGTCTGCTGCAATATTTGGCAGTCACTGATCCCTGGAAGAGGGACAATGCATTGTTTGTCTCTTTTCAAAGAATTAACAAAGGCCGTAGATTAACAAAGAGCTCATTGGCCAGATGGATTAGGGAAGCAATTTCTCTGGCATACACCTCGAGGGGCAAGCAGCCACCTGAGAGGCTAAGGGCGCATTCCACTCGAGCTGTGGCGACTTCATGGGCAGAAAGGGCAGAAGTCTCGATTGACCAGATATGTAAGGCAGCTACGTGGTCTTCTCCACACACGTTTTACACTCATTATAGATTAGATTTGGATGCTTCCTCAGACCTTTCTTTCGGACTAAGGGTGCTGCAGGCAGTAGTCCCTCCCTAAGTAGTTATTACTCTCTGTAATTCTCTCTGTAGTGCTGTCATGGACGTTCGAATAAAGTCTAAGTTACTTACCGTTAACGGTATTTTTCGAAGTCCATGACAGCACCCTTACATTCCCACCCAGGTTCTATGTGCACTTCTTCCGCTTATGTAGTCCACATGTAATAAACAATTGATTAATGTTACTGTGTGATGCATAAAATTTTTTTTTGCTGTATACCATTTAACCTTGATGTCCTCTTATGCTCTGTAATCCAACTGATGTGTGGGAGAGGTGCCGCCCTTTTATATCTGTAGGTTTCCTGTTCCTAAGGGGCGGATCCCCTCTCTCTGTAGTGCTGTCATGGACTTCGAAAATACCGTTAACGGTAAGTAACTTAGACTTTCCTGCAGAATATTTGGGAGCCTGTTCCAGAATGTGCAGAAATTCCTGAAGATGAGCAAACAATGGTTGCAAGATAATCTACTTAAACCTAAAAACAAATGATAAATGCAGTGTTCCATGACCATTTTATGTTGGTCACCTATCAAATTTCAGTCCTGCAGAGCCACAGATGAAATCAAGCATTTTAGCGCAAACTGAATGGCAAATTGAGCTTTGTGCTCAGATCTGGGATGACTCCTCAATTATTTTTGTTTTGTTTTCAAAGAGATTCCGGTCCATAGAATACACCAAGAAAATTGATTGACTTATTTTACTTGCGAATTTGACGGAACCAAATCCCAAATATTATGAATTAATATACTAATGCAACTCAATGACAATCGAGTCAGTGAAATCCAAATTGTGCAAAATGTATCACTCCTCCAAGTACGAGCCTGTAATTGACTACATACAAAATATTGGTATTTTATAAGCCATGTAATAAGCAAGTCTCTGAGTATTATGCTGATCAGCTAAAAGAGAACGTGACTGTTCATTAACATTTACCTGCACAAAGAGGGCATAACTCCTTGTCAAGGATTTAACTGCTACAATAGAGTTTTGCTGCATCTAATAGGTTATTCTGGTACAAGTATAGATGATTATAAGGTGTTAATATGAGGGAGACCATGGCTGCTTCTGAAGGGTTGTTACTTTGCTAAAGGAGGACATAATTGCTTCTAAAGGGTTAAAGGGAATCTATCACCCCTTGGGACGTATATAACCAAATAATATGGGCATACAGGTGATAGAAATGTTAGAATAGTCATAGGTGTAGGCCCATATCTGCGGTCTTGTTGAGAAATCGGCTTTTAATTCTGTATGCTAATGATTTTTTCCATGCTCCGAGGCGTTCGGTGCCTGGAAGAAATCTCTGCCTCCACTCTTCATCATCATACCACCCCCCCTCCCATGAGCATCACAGTTTCCTGTGACCTGTAATGTTGGCTCCAGAATCCAATCCCGTGCCTGCGCCCTTCAATAGAGCAATTATACGTACCTATTCCATCCTTCTATGGACATTTGCTTCAGCATTCTTCTGCACAGCCGTGCATGCCGATAAGGTGCTTGATTCTGGGGCCACCATTACGTATCACAGGGCCCTGTGACGTTGATGGGAGGGGGGCGTGTACGCAAATGAAAACAGGAGGCAGAGATTTCTTCCAGGCAACACATACCCGGAGCCTGGAAGAAATCACTAACAAAAAGAAATAAAAGACGATTTTTCAACAACAAGACTGCAGCTATGAGGCATACACCTATGACTGTTCTAATATTTCTATCAGCTGTATGCCCATATTACTGGGTTATATATGTCCCAAGGGGTGATAGATTCTCTTTAATCCTTTAGAAGCAGTCATGCCCTCTTTGAAGAACATGTGTATTGCATCTTACTTTTCTAAAAAAGAACTACAAAAATGTTCCATGCTACTGAGCGCCTAACAGGCCAATGGGCATGTCTGATCAATGTTCAGCACCTGACATGAGCCATGCTAATGCCAACCCTCTACCTTAATGAGGAGGATGCCCTTCCATCTTCCACACAGACTTGCCAATATTGTGCTTGCCCCTCTTATCAAACGACTGTTACATACACAATTCACTCAGCAATGGAATTAATTTTCTGCTGTGTTTGCTCTTGTTTTCTGATTCAGCTTCCCTAGCAAAATATATCTAAGGCTGTTAAAATCATGTAGGGGGCTTCATCCAAGTCAATAAAGAGGGCTGTCTCACAGTGTGTACTGAGCTTGACCATTTGGCAAACTGTGCGGGAGACCTTCAAAACTTTTTTTTTTTTTAATTTTTGGTCCAGGCAAATTGATAAGTTCCCTTTATACTGTCATCACCAAAAACACTATTTTCTTGCCGAAATAGTGGTAATCTGCAGGAAAATAATATGTATATAATGTCTGGCGGGCTTACTGGAGCAGCGGCTACAGAGAGAAAATTAAGTTCTGTTCTCCCTGCAGCTGCTCACTTCTAGTAATTGAGAAAATGTAGAGAACTGTAACAGTCAGTGCTCAGTACACAGTGAAACTGGCTGTAATCACTTCCCGACACATTGACCACTTGCTGTGCAGTATGTGTGTCCAGAGCTGGCTATCAGTATGCTCAGGAGTGATTACAGTGCATAGTGAGCGATAACAGTAACCGCTCCCTGTACCGTCCCGATGACAGAACAGAGCGGCCGCAGCAAGAATATCACATGGCAATCACCATAAAAATTATCACTAATTTTAAAAGCCCATATATCTGGATCCGTATGGCTTGTTTAAAAAAAAAAAAAAAGTAATACTCTGGAGCAATGGTACTGTTTAACTCCTTATCGACACTCGCTGTACTTGTATGGCACAATTCGGTAGTGGGTGCATATTATTATTTATTTATATAGCGCCATTAATTCCATGGTGCTGTACATGAGAAGGGGTTACATACAAAGTTATAGATATCGTTTACAGTAAACAAATTTACAATGACAGACTGGTACAGAGGGGAGAGGACCCTGTCCTTGCGGACTTACATTCTACGGGGTGCATAGAGCAGGATCACTCAGTAAGCTCGCCCCAATACCCAGCAAGTAATCGCTGTGTGTTGTAGCCAGGACCTGCCTATAAGGCTACGTTCCCCCTATGAGGTTTTGGTGTATATTTTTGCTGCATCAAAAGCACAGCGTCTTGCTATTCCAGCAAAGTGGATGGGATTTATAGAATCTCATGTCCACTGTGCTTCCTTTTTACTCTGTAAACTGACCTCTGGTGCTCGTGTTCCAATCCGCAACATGTCATGTTAAAAAAAACGCTCACAAAAACACAATGAAACACTGCAAGTAACCTAATGTAAATAATAGGTGCAGAAATTCTGCAATGTCAAAAACTCACTAAAAGCTTATCATAGGAATGTAGCCTGACAGTTGCATGTGGAGTGGAGCCCTACCCGTGACTGTTAGCCTGCTAATTGCTGCTGTGTAACTCTGATAGCAGCATTAGCAGTACTCCGGCATGGAGGCACTCATTCTGTGACCCCGTCGGCACTCCCGTGATGGCCCGATGCTTTGAGAAGTGATCAAAATATATCTATCCCAAAATGGAATCGCTAAGAACGTCCTCTCACATAAGTCTATCAACCAAAATTGAAAGTATTACAGGCTCAAAAAATGCCACCGCTAAAATAATAATAAAAAAAAAAAAAACTGGACCTCACCGAAACCATACTGATGAGGAGAATAATATTACCAGTCAATTGTTTTACCGCACAATATTCGCTCTATAAACAATTCCCAAAAAAACTGTCAGAATTGCATTTCTTTTTGGGGTTGGGGGGGGTAAAGGGGGTTGCAATTTCGTCGCACTTAGAAGTCACTGCAGCTCGTTTACAAAAGTCCTCATATCGTACGTCTATGGATAAAAAAAAACAGTTGTAGCTTTTGGATGGAAAGGAAAAGATGGAAATTGTCCATATTGGGAAGGGGTTAAGTAGACACTGCTAAAAGGGCTGAATAAATCTTTTTCACAATTTGTATTTGTCATTTTATAATGATTTGTGTTATGTTGCAGATGTTGTGACTTTGTAACATTTGTATAATATCATAGACAACGTATTAGTAGAGATGAGAAAATCTGAACAGTAAAGTTCGTCATCTGTACCAAACACTTACTGTTTGGGCAATACACCGAACACGGACTTCACCAGGAAGTCCATGTTACTGTTCGGGTTCGGTCCCCCCCGAACACCGAGTGTTTGTCGCGCTGTTATGTGCATGACAGTGCGGCAAACACTGCTTCTGTTCGGCGGTAAAGTCATCACCGCCGTTCAGACAGCCGAGGTTCCCACGCTGTCAAATGACAGCTTGAACACGCATCTGTGATCGGAGGTATGAAGTTTACCTCCGGTCACTGGTGTCGGCTAATGGGACTACTGCTCCCATCAGCCGACATCTGCTGCCACTAATTATTATATCAAGGGCGGTCGGCCGCTGATGAGATTATTCATGAGCCGGTGCTCGCGCTGTAAATAAATAATAAAAAAAAAAAGGCGTGGTTTCCCCTGTATTTTTGTTAACCAGCCAGGCAAAACTCACAGCTGGGGGCTACAACCCTCAGCTGTCAGCTTCAGCAAGGCTGGTTATCAATAATAGGTTCCCACTCAGATTTTTTGAAATTATTTAAATAATAATTAAAAAAAAAAGTTTGGGGTCCCCTGCATTTTTGACAACCATCCAAGCTAAAGCCAACAGCTGGGGGTTGGTATTCTCAGGCTGGTAAGGGGCAATGGATATTGGCCTTTCCCAGCCTAAAAATAGTAGCCCACAGCAACCCAAAAAACGTGCATCTATTAGATGCGCCAATTCTGGCGCTTTACCTGGCTTTTCCCAGTTGCCCTATAGCGGTGGCAAGTGGGGTTCATATTTGTGGGGTTGATGTCACCTTTGTATTGTCCGGTGACATCAAGCTCACGGATTAGTAATTGAGAAGCGTCTATAAGACACCTAGCTATTACTAATCCTATAGTTGTATGATAAATAAAGACTGTTTATCCCCCAGATATGGATTACGGCGTGGGACAGAATGACGGTACTGTTTTGGTACCCGAACCCAAACTTTTTGTAACTGTTTGGCCACACCCGTCGGACCCGAACATCCAAGTTGGCTGCCCATCTCTACTTATTAGCCCTGATTCTAGGATGTTATTTCCCGCCGCAGTCTGTGGGGAGACTTGGGAAGCAATATGTCTGTCGAATAGCTCTAATTGTAATATGTATTTGAATATATTTATTTTGCCACATTTTGTACATTTTGGCACAATTTGCCATCTTGCACATTGACACTATTGATTAGTCTCCCACCATGAATTGATACACGGATACATTTTGTCCATTCTGTTACTCATTCGCAGTCCAATGTTTAGCAGACCAGATGACGTGTTCAATCTTTATTTTTCCTTATTTATCAAAAATCTAATCCTTGTCTCCCAAGAAGAATTTCTTGCCTTTTTTTTCCAGCATGGCTCTGTTGTATGTAATGGAAACACTATATCAGGGGTCGACAAAGTTGTTCAGAATCTAGGAGCCAGCCAAAAAATTTAGGAGCCAGATTATTTTTTTCATTTCATCATTATCATTGCCTCCTCCTCATCATCATCATGGCCTCCCCATCATCATCATCGCCTCCTCATCATATCGCCTCCTCATCATCATCATCATCGCCTCCCCATCATCATCATCGCCTCCCCATCATCATCATCGCCTCCTCATCATCATCGCCTCCCCATCATCATCATCGCCTCCCCATCATCATCATCGCTCCCTCATCTCACGCTCCATCATCATCATCGCCTCCCTATCATCATCATCGTCTCCCATCATCATCGCCTCCCCATCATCATCTTCGCCTCCCCATCATCATCATCATCATGGCCTCCCCATCATCATCATCGCCTCCTCATCATATCATCGCCTCCTCATCATCATCATCATCGCCTCCCCATCATCATCATCGCCTCCCCATCATCATCATCGCCTCCCTATCATCATCATCGTCTCCCATCATCATCGCCTCCCCATCATCATCATCGCCTCCCCATCATCATCATCGCCTCCCTATCATCATCATCGTCTCCCCATCATCATCGCCTCCCCATCATCATCTTCGCCTCCCCATCATCATCATCATCATCAGTGCCTCCCCATCATCATCAGTGCCTCCCCATCATCATCAGTGCCTCCCCATTATCATCAGTGCCTCCCCATCATCATCAGTGCCTCCCCATCATCATCAGTGCCTCCCCATCATCATCAGTGCCTCCCCATCATCATCGATGCCTCCCCATCATCATCGATGCCTCCCATCATCATCGATGCCTCCCCATCATCATCGATGCCTCCCCATCATCATCGATGCCTCCCCATCATCATCGATGCCTCCCCATTATCATCGATGCCTCCCCATTATCATCGATGCCTCCCCATCATCATCGATGCCTCCCCATCATCATCGATGCCTCCCCATCATCATCGATGCCTCCCCATCATCATCGATGCCTCCCCATCATCATCCATGCCTCCCCATTATCATCAATGCCTCCCCATTATCATCAATGCCTCCCCATCATCATTATCATCACTGCCCTCCCCCCACCACCATCACACAGACAGCAGCGCAGCACACAAGCACTCTCACATACACACACAAAGCACCGCACTACATACACACACACTGATATATACACACACACACATATCTCACCTGTCCGGCGTCCGCGCGCTCTCTGCCACAGCCGGCCGCTGAATGATGACATCATTCAGCGGCGCTGCTGTGAGAGGAAGCGCAGTCGCCCCCTGGAGCCCGGAGCTGCGGCAGCGGAGGCACGGGGAGCGGTGAGTATTGTGCCAGCTGCTGCCGGGGCCCTGAGCAAGTGGGGCGGGGCCAGTGGCGGCGCTGACACCGCTCTCCCCCGCTAACGGGCGCCGGGGTGCCCGACGGCGAGTGGGCCCCCCCGCCTGCTCAGGGCCCCGACAAACCCGGGCGCCAGGCATGATTTTCTAGGCTCCACTGGCGCAGTGCGAACCCTGCACTATATAATATTGTGGGGCAGGTTTTTTTGCTTGCACAATACAGGATCTAATCCCGTTTTTGGCACGAAGCACATTGATCTTGCACAGTCTTATATCAGAGGTATGAATGAGCCTTAAGGTGCAGTTAGTTACTACAAGTTGTATCTTGTACTTGTTTGCTAAAGTACATCTACTGCCATCATGGTTAGTAACTTCTGTTTTCATTTGTCAGAAGCCTGATACAGTAGCCGTATTGTGTTTAGACTTCTGCATAAAACAAAGCCAGCCTACCAGTATAGTCAGTGGTTTTCCTACCATTACAAACTCATTTACTCTCTGGTTGTGCTCGACATAACGTTTTTTGTTTTTTTTAAGTGTGAATCATTAAACGGAACCAGACAGAAAAAAACACACACTGTATTACTTACAGCGATAGCGGTAATATGCAGGTAAATTCTGCTTTATACATGTTCTGCATTCTATTCATAAGTGCAGAGAAAGTAAAATGATATTCTCCCCATAGTGGCCACTTTCAGTCATGGAGACAGCACTTGGGCAGTGAGTGGTCAGTGCGTTTGTCGAACCCTGCCTTAACGACATGCACCGTACATGAAATTTTCGACAAATTTCCGCTTTTTTCACAAATAAATGTAAGTCGTATTGAACAAATTTTACCACTACCACGAAGATGTATGTCACAAGAAAACGATCTCAGAATCAGTGGGATCCATTGAAGCGTTCCAGGGTTATGACTTCATAAAGTGACACTGGTCAGAATTGTAAAATTTTGACCTGGTCAAGAAGGTGCAAACAGGCTTCAGGGTGAAGGGGTAGAAGCTTCTAACTTTCTGTCTATGAAAGTTCTTACACACTACAGAAGATACTGTAACTCCAGGACTTGTCCAACTGGTTCCTAAAGTGTATAATTCTGTTTTCTCTGGCAAAGAATTGTATCTAGAGCTTATAATTGAGTATAAACACATAGGATATATGCAAACAATGAGGTTTTGCAGATATGGATGTATAGGACACATAAAAAGTGCTGCTTATTTACCTGCATGCATAGATAATAATAATCTTTATTTATATAATAATCTTTATATAGCGCCAACATATTCCGCAGCGCTTTACAGTTTAACAGTTTCAAAACGCAAGTCATAAGTAACAACGTTAACAATACAATAATTAAAGCAAAATAAGCCGCCCCTGCTCGTGAGAGCTTACAATCTACAATGAGGTGGGGGAGATACAAAGTACAGGTGTTTATATACAATGATGGTCCAGCCATCTTGAGGGAGTGATCACAAAGCATGTTTAGAAATCTGTGAATCTTTGAATTCTGTTAAAGGATTTGTCCACTATTTTAAATTGATGGACTATTCTTAGGATAGGTCTTCAATATCAGATTGGTGGGGCTGCGACACCGTGCACCTGTTCCATCAATTGTATACCGGCCGTAGCCGGGTGTCGCAAGACCGTCTCCCATGGGTAGGTCAGCCATATATAAGTAAAGGACATCCCCTTTATCAGCAGTTTGGGCCAGATGGCTGTCCCCATAATGATATGCAGATTTTCAGTTTATTTTCTGTACAAATAAAGAGCGTATTAGAGAGGTTGGGGCTGATTTGAATTCAACATTTAGACAATGCAAGTGTAGACTGGTAGTCTTGGGATATGTGCACACATTAAGTAATTTCTGCAGACATTTCGCCATCAAAAACCGCATTTTTGCTTTAATTTTTTTATGCATTTTGTTGAGAAATGCTGCAAAAAATACTGAAAGAATTGACATGCAGCAGATCTGAAACTGCTTTTGATTTGCAAGAAAAAAAATAAGTGTATGGGTTAGATTTCAGAAACTGATTCACTTTGCTTGGAGAATAAAGGGTGTTTTTTTTTTGTGGCGATAGTGCGACGTGTGCATAGACACTTGTCATGGTTTGGACTGCGTAGTTTGAGGCAGTGTGCACATATTAAGTACAGGTGCTTTTCACAAAATTAGAATATCATCAAACAGTTATTTTATTTCAGTTCTTCAATACAAAAAGTGAAACTCATATATTATATAGAGTCATTACAAACAGAGTGATGTAGTTCAAGTGTTTATTTCTGTTAATGTTGATGATTATGGCTTACAGCCAATGAAAACCCAAAAGTCATTATGTCAGTGAATTAGAATACTTTAAGCACCAGCTTCAAAAATGATTTTAAAATCCGAAAAGTTAGCCTACTGAAATGTATATTCAGTAAATGCACTCAATATTTGGTCGGGGCTCCTTTGGCATCAATTACTGCATCAATATGGCGTGGCTTAGAGACGATCAGCCTGTGGCACTGCTGAGGTGTTATGGAAGCCCAGGTTGCTTTGGTAGCGGCCTTCAGCTTGTCTGCATTGTTGGGTCTGGTGTCTTTCATCTTCCTCTTGACAATACCCCATAGATTCTCTATGGGGTTAAGGTCAGGCGAGTTTGCTGGCCAATCAAGCACAGTGATACTGTTGTTTTTAAACCAGGTATTTGTACTTTTGGCAGTGTGGACAGGTGCCAAGTCCTACTGGAGAATGAAATTTCCATTTCCAATAAGCTTGTCGGCAAGGGAAGCATGAAGTGCTCTAAAATTTCCTGGCACACGGCTGCGTTGACTTTGGTCTTGATAAAACACTGTGTACCTACACCAGCAGATGACATGGCTCCCCAAACCATCATTGATTGTGGATACTTCACGCTAGACATAGTGTGAAGTATCCACAATCAATGATGGTTTATATATGCATATATACATGTGTTTGCGCACTATGTGTGTATATGTGTATGTATGTGCAGAGTGTGTGTGCGCATGTGTGTATACATGTGTATGTATGTTCAGTGCATGTGTGTGTCTCTATACACATGTATATTATATACAAATATTAAAGGGAATCTGTCACCCCATTTTGGGACTATGAGATGCGACCACCGCCATCAGGGGCTTATCTACAGCATTTCTGTAATGCTGGTGAGGGCAGAGCAGAGTACTGCAGTGCGCAGGTGCTGGACCTCTCTGAACTTTCCCTGCGCACTGCAGTACTCTGCTCTGCCCTCACCAGGGCAGAGCAGTGCGCTGGAGCCACAACGGGAAGCTAAGAAGAGGAGGGCTTCGCTAGAAGATGGGAGGCGCCAGACCTGCGACGCCCATTGGACCGGATGGCGGACCGCCCCTGGGTGAGTATAATATAACTCGTTTTTCTTCTCTTTCAGGTGACATCGGGGGCTTATCTACAGCATTACAGAATGCTGTAGATAAGCTCCTGACGGCGGTGGCTACAGGTGATGGTCGAAAAATGGGGTGACAGATTCCCTTTAAAAAACACCCATATCTAGAAAGCATACTGGGGGCAAACACTCGCATAGTATATATGACAACAAAGAAAGGGTAAAGGAGAACCCACAGAGTGTATATCCTGATACATCAATGTTTATTTTAATAATTAAAGCAAGTAAATAGAATGATTGAATAATCACATAGAGGCTGCTAGACATTGATGAAGGGAAAACACTAGCAAATACTAGCTGCAATAATCAGTATGTGGCAAATAAGTGGTCCTAACACAAGTTCTAAAGTACTACAACGTTAAAGGGATAAGTTCCCTAATATGCTAAGGAGACTAGATTACAGATAATACACTTATACTTATGAAGCACTGCTTGTCACCACCTCCTGATGAAGATCTAACGAAATGTGCATTGGGGCGGCGGGACAAGTGTATTTCTCTAATCTTTCTAAGCAAAAAATAATATAAGACCGTCTTATTTTTGGGGTAGCATGGTAGGGATGGGATAAAGCTAGTGTATAAATAGATAAAATAATCTGAGTGTGCAGCTGAGCCCACTCCATACTCAGTTGGTGGCAGTGTTTAAGGGAATCTATCAACAGGTTTTTGCTGCCACGGCGGAAAGCAGCATAATGTAGGCAAAGTGAAGCAGAATCCAATGATGTATCACTTATATTACTGGGTACAGCTGTTCTGAGACGATCAGAGCTCTTAGATTTAGCAATGCAACAGAGCTGAGAAAGCTAGCCCCGCCCACAACAGGCTCTCTGTATAGACTGAAGCAGCTTAGCACAAGGGGGTGGAGTTGGACCAGGGCTCAGACCAGCTCCTCACAGCAAGGTAAATACAAGGGGATTAAGGCCCTGTGCACACGTTGCGGTTTTAGATGCGTTTCCACTGCTTTTTTCAACGTGCTGAAACGCACCCAACCCGCAGCACAGTGCACTACCAGTGGGAACCGCAGGTCTGCTGTGCACATGCTGCAGAAAAAACGCGCGGATTCGCCGCGCTTTATTTTCCACAGCATGTCAATTCTTTGTGTGGAACTGCAGCGTTTCTGCGCCCTTTGACTTGCATTGAGTCGGGCACTTCCGCAGCAAAACCGCAGGTCTAAAAAAACGCTGCAGTGTGGGAGGAGGGAAGTGTGTGGGTGGAGTGTGGGCGTGTATAGTGTGCGGCGCTTTGTGTGTGGGCGTGTATAGTGTGCGGCGCTATGTGTGTGGGCGCTGATTGTGTGCCTGTATCTGCGTGATCGGAGTATGTGCGGCGGTGTGCGGGCCTGTGTGCGTGATCGGTGTATGTGCGGCTGTGTGCGTGATCGGTGTATGTGCGGCGGTGTGCGGGCCTGTGTGCGTGATCGGTGTATGTGCGGCGGTGTGTGGGGCTGTGTGTGTGTCTCCGCGTATGCAGGCATCGTCGGATGGGACTACAAGTCACATCCGGCTATGCCTGCTACAGTGACAGTGACTGACACATTAGCCAATGATGGGACAGTAGTAGGGTTGAGCATTCCGATACTACAAATATCGGGTATCGGCCGATATTGGCTGTATCGGAATTCCGATTCCGAGTTCCGATATTTTCGTCATATCGGATACCGGAATCGGGATGTCACTGTCAGTGTCCGTCTGTCGGGTCTGTCAGGAGTCAGCGGCACTTACCTGGCAGAAGATCTCCGGCGGTCACGGGCTGGACTGCTCCATGGCCGCCATCCTCTTCTCCCCGGCGGTCACATGCAGTTTCTCGCGATAACTGCAGTGACTGCTGGGTAATCCCGGCCGTAAAGCAGTCAGTCCGATGACGTCACCGCCGGGGAAGCAGGTAAGCAGCTGTGCTGCGCCGGGATGTCAGGCTCTGCCTGTCATTGCGATGTAGCAGAGCTGGATCGTCGTGGGACACTCGTTACTATGGACTGCGTCGGACAGGTGGTATACTGTTGGTTTGCTTTTTTATTTTTTTACAGGAGATCGATGGCGTCGCAGGAATGAGAGAGTAATAAAAAAAATGAAAACTGTGTTGTCTCTTTTATTTCATTAAAAGACTTTTTTCTTGCTGTGTCTTTTTTTTACACATTTAGAAACTTTGGGATTAATAATGGATCGGTGTCTTATTGACGCCTATCCATTATTAACCGGGCTTATTGTCACCGTGCAATCAATGGTGACATTAACCCCTTATTACCCCACTTACCACCGCTACAGGGCAGTGGGAAGAGCCGGGTAAAGTGCCACAATTGGCACATCTTTTGATGCGCCAAATGTGGGGCTGCTGTAGCCTGGTATTATCAGGCTGTTGAGGGCCAAAATCCATGGGCCTTGACAGTCTTTTAATACCAGGCCGCAGCAGTCTGCATTTTACTTGGCTGGTTAACAAAAATAGGGGACCCCTACGCCGTTTTTTTTTCGAGGGGATCCCCTATTTTTGTTAACCAGCCAAGCTAAGCAGACTGCTGTGGCCTGGTATTATCAGGCTTGCAAGGTCCATGGATATTGGATCCTTACCAGCCTGAAAAACCAGGCCTCAGCGGTCTGCTTCATCTGGCTGGTTAACAAAAATAGGGGGGACCCCACGCCAATTTTTTTCGAGGGGATCCCCTATTTTTGTTAATCAGCCAAGATATGCAGACTGCTGTGGCCTGGTATTATCAGGCTGGCAAGGTCCATGGATCTTGGCTCCTTAACAGCCTGAAAATCCAGGCCTCAGCGGTCTGCTTCATCTGGCTGGTTAACAAAAATAGGGGGGACCCCACGCCATTTTTTTTTCGAAGGGAACCCCTATTTTTGTTAATCAGTTCCCTCTGACGTCACTGATTGTGTCCCTGGCTGACCTGAAGTGAAAGTGGAAAGCAATCAATTAAGCTTTCCACTTCCTCTCCTGTCAGCCAGGAGAGGAGCTCATTCATTTGGGGGTTTACTGTGAGGCTGCAGCATTAGCTGCGGTCCCTGCAGTAAACATTAATCCTTTCTGAAGGATTACACCGTGGGACCTGACTGTGCATCGGATTGGTAAGAATAATTTTGCTTTATTATTTTATTTTTATTACAGGAAATGGTTTTAGCAGGTAAATAAAATATGGTCAAAAACTGTGTGATTATTTCATTAAACTTCTTTTTTATTAAAGTGTGTGTGTTTGATTTTTCTTTCATACAATAGGATTAATAATTGATAGTTGTCTAATTGACAGCTCTCAATTATTAACCTGGCTTAAAGTGACCTTTCAATTGCAAGGTCATTTTAACCCCTTATTAACCCATTCGCCACCGCTACAGGGCAATGGGAATAGACGGGCAAAGTGCCAGAAAGGGCAAATCTAATTAGAGATTTGCCCTTTCTGGGGTGTCTGGGGGCAGATGTTAGTAGCCGGGGGGGCCAAAAATAATGGTCCCTCTCTGGGCTATTATTATCTGCCCCCACTCACTGGCTTTGTCTGTCTGGTTGCGAAAATAGGGCGGGAGCCCACGCATTTTTTTTCAGCAATTTTACACCTCATATATATATATGTCATTGAATTTGTGACACATATATTTATATTTATAGTTCATACACTTCTACATAGTATAATAGCCGCTAATTCAATTGCCGGCTTTTGTGAAAATGCAGAACCCGACATGAAATGACACTTGGTGTACATAGGGTTAACCATGTCTTTTCATGTAGTTTGATATCTGATTTGCACAAACAATTACATGAGTGTAAGTGTGCAAAATTTCACACCTGTAGGGGTTAATTAAAGGTGTAAATTCGTAGCAAAAAAGTCCGTTTTTTTTACAACGAATTTACACCTTTAATTAACCCCTACAGGTGTGAAATTTTGCACACATAGACTGATGTAATTGTTTGTGCAAATCAGATAGCAAACGACATGAAAAGACATGGTTAACCCTATGTACACCAAGTGTCATTTCATGTCGGGTGCTTCTGTCTTTTCACAGAAGCCGGCTTTACCCGGCAATTGAATCAGAGGATATTTTACTATGTAGAAGTGTATAAACTATACATATATGATATATATATAATGTCACAATGACATGTGTATATATATATATATATATATATATGTATTCTATGTGTGTATATTTAGTGTTTACAAGGAAAGAAAGAGGTTTTTTTAGTTGCGATATTTTGTTCCCATAGACTTACATGGGACTTCCGGTATCGGTATCGGGTATCGCCGATATTTTAATGGTATCGGCGATACCATTCCGATTCCGATACTTTTGGATATCGGAAAGTATCGCTCAACTCTAGACAGTAGTAGTCCCATCATCCGGCTAATGTGCTGAATGTAAAAAAAAAAAAAACACATACATTACATACAACATATAACATACACATGACACACAGAACATAGAGTATATACTCACCTATTCCCCAACGCCATCGATCTGTGTATCGCTCTGCCGCCGGGAGAGAATGACGTCACTACAGTTCATTCTCTCACGGCAGTGCTGGGTGAGAAAATTCCCACGCAGCATTGCCTTAAAGTGAGAGAATGAACTCGGTGATGCACTGCAGGAGCCATTGTCTCCTGTCAGTGCATCACTGGGAGGCCCTATAGAGCAGTGGCATCACCTGATGTCACTGTTCTGTAGGGGAGACCATCATGGGACATTCGTTATTAATTGGACTGCGTCCGACAGGGAGTATACGGTTGTTTTATTTTTTTCCGTTTTATTACAGGAGATCGAGATCGTATAATAAAGATATGTAAACTGTGTTGTGTTTTATTTCATTAAAACAATTTATTCTTATGCTTGGTTTTTTTTAACCCTTTATTAATATAAGACAGGGTGGATTTGATTTAAATCAAACTGATTTAAATCACGATTTAAATCACTAGTCAGTAAGGCTTGATTTAAATCAGTGATTTAAATCAAAGTTTCTACCTAAACTAGTTCTTGCTACTTTAACATGCAAGTAGATGAAGATTTTTAGAATCACTTTTTATATTACTTTTTTCTCCCCAGTTTAATGGGTTAATCATTCATATTTGGACACCACTGTTCTGTTGTACTTATGAAGGAGAAAAATAATCCTGACCTTAATAACAATTTAAATAGATTTATTCAACTGAAACAATAACAACATTACAGCATAAGTTATTTGCTTAAACAAACATCCATGTTTGTTAACTAATTTGGCTAAACAAAATATATATATATTTTAAGAAACTTAGACTGTCAGCCCAGCCGACACATGAAAAACTTAAATACTACTGTCCCTGCTGTCCTCTGTAGCTCACTCCTCGTCATCTTCATCATCATCTTCTTTGTTCCTATTCATAATCCGGAAAAGAAAAACAAGCTTTCCTGCTTTACTGGTCCCAACCGATTTCTCAATTTAGAATGAATGAGTCCAAAGGAAGAGAATATTCTTTCAACGCCTGCAGAAGAAGCTACTGCTGTTAAAAGTGAAATCATTACTTGAACAGTCTCTAAATCCAAGCGCTTAAGTGACTTCCACCAGTTTACTGGTGTGACCTTCCTTAAAATATCTTCAGCAAACATATATTTCTTGAATGGTTCCCCCTTAGCTCTGAAGTTTATTATAGTTGGCATTAAAGATGGATGATTGCTGGATACCCATGTCATAGCTAACTCCTCTTCCTCAGCATTTAGGCTTTGACCCTGATATTGGATATTGACAATATTTGCCAAAAATGAGTGAGTGCTTGTCCCATTCGTTTGTTTACTGCTTGTAATTTAATTCTGTCCATGTGTAGTTCTGTTTTTAAGTGTTCACTCAGTTCCTTCCAAATTTCAACAGCATCCGCAATAAAACAGCTATTTTTCTGTATTTTGTTTAAAGCTTGAGAGATGGGTTTCAGGAAGCTTAGCATATGTTCAACATTTCTCTTAAGCCCAATGTTGAGGATTTTGGCCGTGACAGTGCCATCTATTTTATCTCGATTTTCTTCACAAAGTGTCATCAGAATAGGCCAGTTTTTGATATACTGCTCAAAACAGTCCACCACAGAGTTCCATCTAACATCTTGTGGGAGCGTTAGCTTGGTTCCACCCATCCTTTTCAGAGCTGCTGCAGCAAAATGATTATTATGGAAGTATTTAGCAATTTCAACAACATTAGCCTTTATTTCTGGAACACTTTCACTTAAGTCTTTGGCTAAGAGGTGCAGCAAATGAGCACTGCAACCATATGTTATTAGCTTTGTATTCCCTCCCTGCTCTTCTAAATTTCTTCTCATCTTGGATACGTTTGCAGCATTGTCAGTGACCAAACTGCGTACTAGACATTTGAATTTTTGTTCACATGTTGTTATAGCTTTTACTGCCACTTCTTGTAAGTATTCTGCTGTGTGTGCATTTCCTGACGTATCAGTTGTTTGTGCAAGGAAGACTTTACCTTCTTCTGTTGTTATACAAGCACATACAATAGGATCATTGTGGACATTACTCCACCCATCAATACTTAGGTTAACAATTTTACCCTCCAGAACTGTTGCACATTGCTCCATTTCTCTGTCATACACTTGATCCAGCAGTTTCCCTGCAACATCAGCTCTGCTGGGTGGACTGTATCCTGGTCTCAGTGACTGAACCATATTAATGAAATGTAGGTTCTCAGTCAGACGGAAAGAAGAGTTTGTTGCATAAATAAACTGGGCAATTTTTTCATCAATCAACTCTTTTTCTAATCTGCTAGTTCTTATCACAAACCTATCTATGGTGGTTCCAGGAGGTAAAGGTTTTTTCTTCCTTTTGGGTGATGGTGATATGTGGCTGTGGGTGTCTGATGATGATGCTGCTGCTAATGAAGCACTATCCTGGATGGATAACTCTGAAACTGTAGAACAGGATGATGGTGATCTTGGAGGTGGATAGTTTCCAGAATCCATGAATTCCCCTAAACAAAAAAAGTCAATGCTGTTATTTTATTGTTTATACAATTTCTGCTTATTGTACACAACACAGCACTGCCCCAAAAGGAATATTTGTTTTTCTTCATAACTGTACCAAATGACAGTAACATGCAGTAATTATAAGAAATATAATTTTTCCTACACATGACAGTTCAGTCTTTAGAAATAGGATTCAATAAAAATGTTTACCAACCTGAAGATCCTGCCTGTTCAGAAGTGTTTCTTTGGTCATCTTCATCACCGCACTTCTCATGATGTTGCCTCATTCGCGCCACCAGGCCTTGCATCTCTTTGTTGTATCGTTTGCATTTTGCACGCATGCCTGCCTTACCGATAGGCGAAGGAGCTTCATTAAAATATTCCCAAACTGGGTCTCTTTTACGGCCTGCTGCCATTATAAGGAAAGAATGTAATAAACCTCAGATCGTACACACAAACAGATCCAGACTTGTCTGTCTGTGGCTATTATTATTATTATTATACATTTATATAGCGCCATTTATTCCATGGCGCTTTACATATGAAAAGGGAAAAATATAGACAGATACAATAAACATGTGCTAGACAAGGGACACACAAGTACAGAAGGAGAGAGGACCCTGCCCGCGAGGGCTCACAGTCTACAGGGATGGGTGAGAATACACTAGGAGAGGGTAGAGCTGGTCGTGCGATGGTTCAGTAGACTGAGGATCATTGCAGGTTGTAGGCTTGTCGGAACAGGTGGGTCTTCAGGTTTTTCTTGAAGGTCTCCGTTGTTGGTGAAAGTCTGATGTTTTGCGGCAGGGAGTTCCAGAGTATGGGGGAAGCCCGGGAGAAGTCTTGTATGCGGTTGTGGGAAGAAGAGATGAGGGGGGAGTCGAGAAGGAGATCTTGAGAGGATCGAAGGTTGCGTGTAGGTAGGTAGCGGGAGACCATGTCACAGATGTATGGAGGAGAAAGGTTGTGGATGGCTTTGTATGTCATGGTTAAGGTTTTGAACTGGAGCCTCTGGGCAATAGGAAGCCAGTGAAGGGCCTGGCATAGTGGGGAGGCTGGGGAATAGCGGGAAGACAGGTGGATTAGTCGTGCAGCAGAGTGTAGGATGGACTGGAGTGGTGCTAGAGGGGAGGCCAGACAGTAGGAGGTTGCAGTAGTCGAGGCGGGAGATGATAAGGGCGTGCACTAGTGTTTTTGTGGTTTCATAGTTGAGGAATGAGCGGATCCGGGAAATATTTTTGAGTTTGAGGCGGCAGGAGGTGGCGAGGGCTTGGATATGTGGTTTGAAAGAGAGGGCAGAGTCGATGATCACCCCAAGGCACCGAGCATGTGGGACTGGGGAAAGCGAGCAGCCATTGACATTGATGGATAGGCCTGGTGGAGGGGTAGAATGAGGTGGGGGAAAGATGATGAATTCTGTTTGGTCCATGTTCAGTTTGAGAAAGCGAGCAGAAAAGAAGGCTGAGATAGCAGACAGACACTGTGGGATTTTGGTCAGTAGGGAGGTGAGGTCAGGTCCAGATAGGTAGATCTGCGTGTCATCGGCGTAGAGGTGATACTGCAAGCCATGGGATTCTATGAGCTGTCCCAGGCCGAAGGTGTAGATGGAGAAGAGTAGGGGTCCTAGGACTGAGCCTTGGGGAACACCGACAGACAGGGGGCGAGGTGAGGAGGTGGTGTGTGAGAGGGAGACACTAAAAGTTCGGTCTGTTAGGTATGATGAGATCCAGGATAGGGCCAAGTCTGTGATGCCAAGAGATGAGAGAATCTGTAGGAGGAGGGAATGGTCTACGGTGTCAAAGGCAGAAGACAGGTCCAGGAGAAGGAGGACAGAGTAGTGTCGCTTGCTCTTGGCGGTTAGTAGGTCGTTGGTGACTTTAGTTAGGGCAGTTTCAGTTGAGTGATGCGGTCGAAAGCCTGATTGTAACCGGTCAAAGAGGGAGCAGGAGGAAAGGTGGGAGGACAGTTCAAGATATACATGCTGTTCCAGTAGTTTTGAGGCGAAGGGGAGAAGAGATATCGGGCGATAGCTAGACGCTGAGGATGGGTCGAGGGAGGGCTTTTTGAGGATCGGGGTGATTGAGGCATGTTTGAAGGATGAAGGAAAGACACCATTTGTAAGTGAAAGGTTGAAGAGGTGTGTGAGAGTAGGGATGAAGACTGTGGCAAGGTTAGGGATGAGGTGGGACGGGAGTGGGTCAAGCGCGCAAGTGGTGAGGTGTGATCTTGACAGGAGAGTGGAGAGCTGATCTTCTGTCATGGTGGTGAAGCTGGTTTTGGAAGAACAGGGCTGAGTGGCTAAGAGGGGCATTGGGGGCTGCGGGCCAAAGCCTTCTCTGATAGTATCAATCTTTTGCTTAAAGAAGGAGGCAAAGTCTTCGGCAGAAATGGAGGAGAGGGAGGAGGTGCTGTGGGATGGAGTAGAGAATTGAAAGTGTTGAAGAGCTGTTTAGGGTTGTGAGACAGGGAGGATATGAGAGATGCAAAGTAAGTTTGTTTTGCGGCAGAGAGCGTGGACTTGAAGCTGGCAAGGGACTGCTTGTATGCGTTGAAGTGCTCGATGGAGTGGGTTCTCTTCCATCTCCGCTCGGTAACCCTGGAAGCCCGTCTCAGTTCTTTGGTCAGGCCGGTCAGCCAGGGCTGCCTGTTGATTGTACGAGTTTTGCTCTGCATGAGGGGGGCGGCCGAATCAAGTGTGGTTTTTATTGTGGTGTTATAAAATGTGGCAGCAGCATCTGTGTCATTAAGTGAGGCTATGTCTGTGAGAGGGAGGAGGGACTCAGAGAGCGATTGTAAATTGAGGTGTTTGAGATTTCTGCGAGGGTGGGTGAGTTTGTGGAGTGGGGGATGCGTACTAACAGAGGAGAGGAAAGAGAATGTCAGTAGGTTGTGGTCAGACAGGGGGAGTGGGGAGTTAGTGAGATTAGTGAGGGAACAGAGACGGGTGAAGATAAGGTCCAGCGTGTGACCGCCTTTGTGAGTGGCCACAGAGGACCATTGAGTGAGGCCAAGGGAAGCTGTGAGCGAAAGAAGTTTAGAGGTAGCCGGGGTGGAAGTGTCAATGGGGATGTTGAAATCGCCCATGATGATGGTGGGGATGTCAGCAGAGAGGAAATGGAGTAGCCAGGTGGTGAAGTGGTCGAGAAAGGTGGAGATGGCTAGTTCCGGGGGGCGGTAAATGACAGCCAGTTGGAGGTTGGAGGGGGAATAGATGCGGACGGAGTGCACTTCGAACAAGGGAATAGCAGCGGAGGGTGGAATTTGAATAGGGGTAAAGGAGCAGGTATCAGACAGGAGTAAGCCAACTCCTCCACCACGTTTGTTGCTGGGGCGAGGGGTGTGAGAAAGATGAAATCCGCCATAGGAGAGCGCAGCTGGAGAGGCTGTGTCAGAGGGGGTGAGCCAGGTTTCAGTGATGGCAAGGAAGGAGAGTTTGTTGGTGATAAAGAGGTCGTGGACAAATGACAGTTTATTGCAGACGGAGCGTGCGTTCCATAGTGCTCCGGGTAGGGGGACTGGGGGAGGGGGGTGTGGATGGATAGGTATGAGGTTGACAGGGTTGCAAAAACGTGTGGAAGATCGTGGCAGGGTGTTAGAAATGAGTGTGGGGATGTGATGAGGAGGGCCAGGATTTGGGGATACATCGCCAGCGATGAGGAGTAGCAGACAGAGCGTTAGAAGGTGAGAGCAGGATAAGCCATGGTGTGGCCGTGTGTGTCTTGGTGAAAAGGATTGTATGTGGAGGAACAGTTCTGAGGGAAAGGTGAGATGGCTGGGGAGAATGGAGGGGGAAATGACTAATTCTGGCTATGCTGCAGTATTGTGCTCAAAGTTTCACTTTCATTTTCTTGTCTGCTTGCCCTTCCTCCTCACACTTATATTCACATTCTTCTTGTGTTGTGCAGATCTATTCCACTCCAAACAATCAGAAACATATTGTCTAACTTCTTGGACTTGGCACTGAAGGGGTTGATTCTGTATTCATATAGGTTTGTAGAACAATAGGATTAAGGTCTTTTTCTCAACTCTGTTCATGTTGTAACATTTTTGCCGTGAAGAAGAGGCTGGGACCTCTGCGGAGTCAAATTCAGTTTTGAGAACTGCGTAAGTAAAGCGAGCGTCTGTGATAATATAGGAGAGAAACTGCCCACTAATCCTACAGAAACCTCTGGAAGAGCATGGCATTGTGAATGTTACACATATACAGCCTTTATTCTACTGAGTTAAACAACTCAGCTTTATCTCATGATGGAAGAACCTTTGGATGGTAAAATATTTTCCTCAAAAAGCAGTTTATTGAAAAAAATCCGATTTAAATAAAAAAAATCCGATTTAAATCAAAAAAATCTGATTTTTTTTTTTATTTTTTTTAAAAAAATCATTGATTTTTATCCACCCTGATATAAGATTAATAATGGATCGGCGTCTTATTGACGCCTCTCCATTATTAACCGGGCTTAATGTCACCTTACAATAGCAAGGTGATATTAACCCCTTATTACCCATATCCCACCGCTACAGGGGAGTGACAAGAGAGGGGCTAAGTGCTGGAGTTGGCGCATCGTACAGATGCGCCAATTCTGGGGCGGCTGCGTGCTGGTATTTTTAGCCAGGGGGGCGCCAATATCCATGGCCCCTTCCTAGGCTATGAATATCAGCCCGCAGCTGTCTGCCTAGCCTTTCTGGCTATAAATTATAGGGGGACCCCACGTCATTTTTTTTGGGGTGGTCCCCTATTTTAACCTCTTAACCCCCAGGGGTGGTTTGCACGTTAATGACCGCGCCAATTTTTACAATTCTGACCACTGTCTCTTTATGAGACTATAACTCTGGAACGCTTCAATGGATCTTCACGATTCTGAGATTGTTTTCTTGTGACATATTGAACTTCCTGATAGTGGTAAAATTTCTTCGATATAATTTGCAGTTATTTATGAAAAAAATGAAAATATGGTGGAAATTTGGCAATTTTCAAACTTTGAATTTTTATTCCCTTAAAACAGAGAAATATGTCACACAAAATAGTTACTAAATAACATTTCCCACATGTCTACTTTACGTCAGCACAATTGTGAAACCAAATTTTTTTTTTTTTTGCTACGAAGTTATAAGGGTTAAAAGTTGACCGGCGGTTTCTCATTTTTACAACAAATTGTACAAAACCATTTTTTTTAGGGACCACCTCACATTTGAAGTCACTTTGAGGGGTCTATATGGCAGAAAATACCCAAAAGTGACACCATTCTAAAAACTGCACCCCTCAAGGTACTCAAAGAAGTTTATTAACCCTTCAGGTGCTTCACAGGGGCTGAAGCAACTTGGAAGGAAAAAATGAACATTTAACTTTTTAGTCACAAAAATGATCTTTTACAAACAATCTTTTTATTTTATCAAGGGTAAAAGGAGAAAATGGACAGAAAAAGTTGTTGTGCAATTTCTCCAGAGTACGCTGATACCCCATATGTGGGGGAAACCACGGTCTAGGCGCCCGGCAGGGCTTGGAAGGGAAGGAGCGCCGTTTGACTTTTTCAAACCAAAATTGGCGGGAATTGAGATTGGACGCCATGTAGCGTTTCGAGAGCCCCTAATGTGCCTAAACAGTGGAAACCCCCCACATGTGACACCATTTTGGAAACTAGACCCCTAAGGAACTTATCTAGATCTGTGGTGAGCAGTTTGAACCCCCAAGTGTTTCATTAAAGTTTATAATGCCTGGGTGTGAAAAAAGTAAATAAATACATTTCCACAAAAATGATTTTTTTAGTCCCCAATTTTTGATTTTTCCCAAGGAAATTGAACCCCAAAAGTTGTCCAATTTGTCCTGAGTACGCTGATACTCCATATGTGGGGGAGAAATACTGTTTGGACGCACCGCAGGGCTCGGAAAGGAAGTAGTGAAGTTTTGGAATGCAGACTTTGATGGGAGTAATATTTAAGTCACCAATTTTTTATTTTCCAAAGGGTAACATGAGAAATTGGACCATAAAAGTTGTTGTCCAATTTGTCCTGAGTACGCTGATACCCCATATGTGGGGGGAACCACTGTTTTGGCGCACGGCAGAGCTCGGAAGGGAAGGAGCACCATGTGACTTTTTCAAACCAAAATTGGCTGGAATCTAGATTGGATATTGCATTTGGATAGCCCTGATGTGCCTAAACAGTGGGAATCCCCCACAAGTGACCCCATTTTAGAAACTAGACCCCCTAAGGAACCTATCTAGATCTGTGATGAGCACTTTGAACCCCAAGTGCTTCACACAAGTTTATACGTAGGCTAAAATTAAAATCATATTTTTTCCACAAAAATGATCTTTTCACCCAATTTTTATTTTCCCAAGGGTAACAAGACCTCAAAAGTTATTGTGCAATTTGTCCTGAGTACGCTGATACCCAATATGTGGGGGTAAACCATTGTTTGTGTGCATGGCAGAGCTCGGAAGGGAAGGAGCGCAGTTTCACTTTTTCAGCGCAGAATTGGCTGTATGCCATGTCGCGTTTGGAGAGCCCCTGATGTGCCTAAACAGTGGAAACCCCCACAAGTGACACCATTTTGGAAACTAGACCCCTTAAGGAACTTATCTAGATCTGTTGGGAGCATGTTCAATCCCCAATTGTTTCACTAAAGTTTATAATGCCTTGGTGTGAAAATAAAAAAAATTCCACAAAAAATTATTTTTTAGTCCCCAATTTTCCAATTTTTGATTTTTCACAAGGAAATTGGATCCCAAAAATTGTTGTCCAATTTGTCCTGAGTACGCTGATACCCCATATGTGGGGGGGGGGAATACTGTTTGGGCGCACGGCAGGGTTCGGAAAGGAAGTAATGACATTTTGGAAAGCAGACTTTGATGGATGTCATGTTCAGTTTGCAGAGTCCCTGATGTGCCTAAGCAGTGGAAACCCCCCACAAGTGACCCCATTTTGGAAACTAGACCCCCTAAGGAACTTATCTAGATCTGTGGTGAGCACTTTGAACCCCCAAGTGCTTCACACAAGTTTATAATGCCTGTGCATGAAAATAAAAAATCCAATTTTTTCCCACAAAAATGACATTTTAGTCACCAATTTTTTATTTTCTCAAGGGTAAGGGGAAAAATTGGACCCCAAAAGTTGTCCAATTTGTACCGAGTACGCTGATACCCTATATGTGGGAGAAAACTACTGTGTGGGCGCACGTTGGGGCTCGGAATAGAAGTAGTGACGTTTAGTAATGCAGACTTTGATGGAATGGTCTGCGGGTGTCGTCGCGTTTGGAGAGCCCCTGATGTGCCTAAACAGGGGAAACCCCCAATTCTAACTCCAACCCTAACCCCAACACACCCCTAACACTAATCCCAACCCTAATCATAACCCTAACCACAAACCTAACCCTAACACCCGTAACCCTAGTCCCAACCCTAACCCTAACTTTAGCCCCAACCCTAACCCTAATGGGAAAATGGAAATAAATACATTTTTTTAATTTTATTATTTTTCCCTAACTAAGGGGATGGGGGGTTTGATTTACTATTTATAACGGGTTTTTATGATTGGCAGCTGTCATACGCTAAAAGACGCTTTTTATTGCAAAAAGTAGTTTTTGCATAATCACATTTTGAGAGCTATCATTTTTCTATATTTTGGCCCACAGAGTCATGTGAGGTCTTATTTTTTGCGGGACGAGGTGACTTTTTTATTGGTACCATTTTTGGGCACATGACATTTTTTGATCGTTTTTTATTACGATTTTTGGGAGGCAGAATGAACAAAAACCAGCAATTAATGAGTTTCTTTTGGGGGAGGGGCGTTTATACCGTTCCGCGTGTGGTAAAATTGATAATGTGGTTTTATTCTTCGGGTTAGTACGAAGTACCTCATTTGTATTATTTTTTTATGTTTTGGCACTTTTATACAATTAAAACAATTATATATAAAAAATAATTATTTTTGCATCGCTTCATTCTGCGAGCTATAACTTTTTTTTTTTTCGTTGATGATGCTGTATGGCGGCTCATCTTTTGCGGGACAAGATGACGTTTTCAGCGGTACCATGTTTGTTTATATCCGTCTTTTCCAGGACGTCCCCCTGACAGCACTATGGAGGACGTCCTCCTTCTCCTTACAGGGACAGGAAGCACACGAGAGGTTAAAAGGTCCCACTCCTCCCCCAATACCTCAGTGTTTTTCCTGTCCCTGCATGGAGGGACACACGAGATATTACTGCGCAGCTTACCGGGCCCAGGGGGATCGTGCGGTTTGTCCAAATCCTTCCCCCTGTCAAGAGGTCCAGGGCCGAAACTCCAAAGACCGGGGGCGGACGAGCTCCCGGGTAAGAGCCGCTCCTCCCGTTGGGAGGCTCTCGGCTCAGGCGTCTTCCTCCTGGTCCAGGGAGGAACGCCGTACAGGCCTCGTCTGAGAGCGGAACGTCACTTCCGGTGACGCAGGCGCAAAGAATCAGCGTGCGTTCTGGAATGGATCGCAGAAAGGCCGAAGAGCGTCGCATTTGGAATCGCAGGTGCACCGCTAAGATTCAGGCGTTCTGGAACAGAACGCAAAAGGTAAAAGCGTCATGTTTTAGGTCGCAATCGTTGTGCGTCCCAGGATGGAACGCAGGTAAGGCGGCGCTGATGACGTCACTAAAAAGAGCCTATATAAGAGCGCATGTGTGGTGGCGTTTGAACTATTGGGCGCCATTCTGTGATTTAATCACAGGGAAAGAGTTGTAGCCACCATAGCAATCCTAAAGCAGCAAGGTGAATCTTTCTGCGGCAGGATATGGAGTCTGAAGGAGGATGCAGGGGTGAGTGCGCATAGCGCAAAAAAACGGCACCCTCACTATGTAAGATTCATTATCCAGACTCAGTCCTTAGTATACATATTGTTGTATTACTTAGGACAAGGAAACCTCAGCTTGCCTCGGCAGGCAGCGAGAAAATCAGGCAAGGCCTTGGTGAAATCTAATCGCTGTTCCACATGTCACAAGAGGCTTTCGGATGCGTATAAGAAACCGGTCTGTTGTTCTTGTACACCAACGGTCTTGGAGCAAGAAAGATCTTCATTATTATCTGACCTGAAGGTCCTGATTAAGGAGAAGTGCAAGCGTCCTTATCTGCTAGTTCACAACAGCAGCCCACTAGTCAGGGTCCATGTCGCAAGAGACCTAGGTGGGAGTCGGAAGAGGTCCCGAAACCGGAATCAGAAGAGGAAGAAGATGAAGCCAGGATCTTGTTCAGGCTGTAAGAAGTACAATGCATATGGAAGATGTTCCATGGCCTCAGTCCAGACAGGATTTGATGTTTGGAGGTCTCACAGCTCAGATTCAGAAAGTTTTTCCTATAAGTGATCATATTAAAACCATGATTCTGAGTGAGTGGAAGGTCGCAGAGCGGAGGTTGGTAATGTCAAGTGACTTTAAGAGTCGTCTTCCATTCGATCCTGAGGACTCAAAACTTTGGGAGAGATTCCAAAAGTGGATATGCCAATTGCAAAGGTGGCGAAAAAGACTTTGATTCCTTTTGAGGACTCTTCAAGTCTTAAAGATCCCATGGACCGGAAAGCGGACATCCTTCTTAAACGGGTCTGGGATTCTTCGGCGGCTTTAACAAGGACCAATATTGCGGCTACTTCGGTAGCAAGGTCTATGGTTTTTTTGGATGGGTCAGCTGGAGGAACAACTAACCAACAAGACCCCTAGAGCTGAAATATTAGAGTCGCTTCCTCTTATCAAATCAGCGACGGCCTTTCTGGCAGATACCTCAGCTGAGTCGGTTAGGTTTTCTGCCAGAAATAGCTTTCTGTCTAATGCAGTCCGTAGAGCTATCTGGTTAAAATCCTGGTCAGGGGATAATGCCTCTAAAAATAAACTATGTTCCTTACCCTTTGCAGGTTCAAAGGTATTTGGCCAGGCGTTAGATGATATCCTAGAGGCGTCAGATAGCAAAAAAGGGTTCCCAGAGGAAAAACCCAAAAAATTTCAGTCCTTTCGGAAGAAACCAGCTTTCCGTAGACAACCTTTTTACAAAGACACAGGAAGAGCTAGTAGAGGATCATATAAAGGTTCATACACCCAAAACAGAAGAAATAAGAGTTCATTGTTCGGGTCTTCATAAAGATCTAGAAAACAATGATGCCAGGCACATAGGGGGCAGACTCCTGTTCTCTGCAGAGAACTGGAAACAGGTTACCAGGAACGAGTGGGTCTTACAAACCATAAGAGAAGGCTACAGAATAGAGCTGACATCCTATCCGCCCCAAAGATACATATCTACCACAGCGGTCCAGGCAAATTCAGGGATATTTCAAGATCTTCAGGATCTAATCTCTTCCCAGGTTATAGTGCCAGTTCCAGAATTAGAAGAAAAGATGGGACATTATTCCTCTCTTTTCCCAATAATGAAACCATCAGGAGAGTCGCGGACAATTCTGAATCTCAAACCATTGAACGAGTTGTTCGGTACAAAAGATTCAGAATGGAGTCTATAAGGTCGGCAATTCCACTAATAGACAAAAACTCTGTAATGTGTACCCTAGACTTAAAAAGTGCGTACTATCAGGTCACGATTTATCCAATCTCGCAGGGTAAGCCTACTGGACTGTACCCGCCACTTCCAGTTCCAAGGCCTTCCGTTCAGGCTGGCTTCTGCTCCCAGAGTATTTACGAAGCTAATATCAGAAGTCGTAGCCTATCTGAGAAACCAAGGAATTATTGTAATACCGTACTTAGACGACTTTTTGTTAGTGGCTCGAACAGCGGAAGTCCTAAATCATCACACAGAACGAACAGTGTCGGTGCTGGAATGTCTCGTTTGGGTGGTGAATCGAGAAAAATCTCATTTAATACCCAGTTCAAGAAAAGTATTTCTAGGGGTATTACTGGATTCCAGATCCAGGACAGCATTCTTACCAGAAGTCAAGCAACAATCGTTAAAAAAGAAGGTTGCAGAGATGGTAGAGAGCAGAGTTACCATAAGAAGAGCTATGCAGGTTCTGGGAGTGATGACATCTTGCATTCCATGCGTCAGATGGGCACAGGCTCATTCAAGACCCCTACAAAAAGAAGTTCTATTTCTATGGGATCGTCATCAGGCATCCCTAGACAAGAAGATCCATCTTTCTGCAAAAGTGAAGAGATCTTTAAGTTGGTGGATGCAAAGCAGAAATCTCAGAATAGGAGTTCTTTGGATTCCATCTCCAGTCATAATAATAACCACAGACGCAAGCGCTTGGGCCCATTTAGAAGGGAAGATTCTCCAGAGAAAATGGCCAGAAAAAATCAGACGAATGTCGTCAAACTATCGAGAGCTGTATGCTATTTGGGAGTCGTTAAGAAGAAAACCAAAACTGTTTAAAAAAAAACAAAAAAAACAACATGTTAAAATCCTGTCAGACAATATGACAGCAGTAGCCTTCATAAAACATCAGGGAAGCTCTCGATACAGATCTCTGCAGGATCTAGCAGAGAAGATACTCATATGGGCAGAACAAACGGTCTTTTCTATAACCGCAGTACACCTGGAAGGTTCGCAGAACTTAGTAGCAGACTATCTAAGCAGACAAGAAGATCTACCCGACCGAGTGGGAGCTGAACCAGGAGGTCTTCCACTTACTATGCCAACGATGGGGAACGCCTCAGATAGATCTCTTTGCTACAAGAAAAAATTTGAAGCTACCAAGGTTTTATTCACTGAACCCAGTGGACAATCCAGAAGGTGTAGATGCCTTGAGTCAGAGGTGGAACGAACCTCTAAATTATGCATTCCCACCAATAGCACTGATACCAGCGGTCCTAAGGAAGATAAGAGAAGACGGAGCGAGAGTCGTACTAATAGTTCCGTTCTGGCCAAGGAGGAGCTGGTTTCCACTTCTAGGCGGCATGACCACAAAAAAAACCAATCGAGCTTTCCCGGTGGAAGGACATAGTTCACCAGGGACCAGTTCTTCACCAGGACCCAGAAAGATTGCACCTGTCAGCCTGGATCCTGAACGGGACATTTTAAAAGCTCGTGGTCTATCAGATCAAGTTATAACAACGATTCAGGCCAGCAGAAAACCTGTAACGTCGGCAATAAATTATAAGATCTGGAAGAAGTTCTGTCTGGAAGGTGGCAGGTCTGATGCCGTAGCTGGAGTCCCGATGTTCCTCGAGTTCTGGATTTCCTCCAGAAAGGATTTAATATGGGTCTTAGACCTAGTACACTTAAAGTTCAAATCTCGGCATTAAGTACTTACATGGATTATCCATTAGCCTCCCATCCTTGGGTAGTTAGATTGTCAAAGCAATCCAGAGATTGCGGCCCACTATAAGACAGTTGTCTCCCCCCTGGGACTTAAATCTAGTTTTGGCGGCTCTTTGTAAAAATCCTTTCACACCAAACAGGGAGTTTCCTGTTTCACTCTTATCGATGAAAACGGCGTTTTTGGTAGCAATCACCACAGCCAAGAGAGTAGGGGAAATTCAAGCACTTTCCATTAAAGACCCATTTCTGCAGATCAGAGAGGATCACATAATATTAAAACTTGACACTGCTTTCTTGCCCAAGGTAGTTCCTGGCAAAATCGCAATCAAGAAATCATACTCCCGTCTTTTTGTGAAAAACCATTATACGTAAAAGAACAAGCTTTACACTCCCTTGACGTTAGACAGGCAGTGATTGATTACTCAGAAGCTCTGGAGGAAAGACCCTAATTTGTTTATTTTGTTTGGAGGTAAAAATAGGGGTAAAAAAGCTTCCAAAGCATCCATTGCAAGATGGATTACCACTATAATCTCAAAAACTTACACATCTGAGGGTGTAGTTTGTCCTATAAAGATAAGAGCCCATTCTACCAGAGCATTGTCAGCCTCATGGGCTGAAAGAGCAGGAGCATTATTAGAACAAATTTGTAAGGCAGCCTCTTGGGCTCGGGTAAATACCTTTTGCAAGCACTACAAACTAGATGTGCTAGCAGGACAACATACGGCATATGGTAGGAAAGTATTACAGGCCGTAGTCCCACCCTAGGAGGGTTTCTTTGGTACTCTCCATAGTGCTGTCAGGGGGACGTCCTGGAAAATGGGTATTATACCTACCGATAATTCGGTTTCCAGGAGTCCATCCTGACAGCACGTTAGTTCCCTCCCTTGTCTATCTTGTTATATATGCTAATTCATATGATGTAATATGTTTAAGTAAATTAAAGTGTTATCACTGGCATTAATCCATGGTATGGTACTTGTCAAATCACTGAGGTATTGGGGGAGGAGTGGGACCTTTAAACCTCTCGTGTGCTTCCTGTCCCTGTAAGGAGAAGGAGGATGTCCTCCATAGTGCTGTCAGGATGGACTCCTGGAAACCGAATTAGCGGTAGGTATAATACCCATTTTTGATCTCGTGTTATTCCACTTTTTGTTCGTCGGTATGATGATAAATCATTGTTTTTTTCGACTTGTTTTTTTTTTTTTTTTTTTAAGGGGTTCACTAAATGGGTTAACTAATGAGACAGTTTTATAGGGCGGGTCAGAAAGTGAATTTATTGGGGAATATTTTTTGTTTTTTTCATTATTTAGGAATTTTTTTTTACACTTCTTATTTTTATTTTCTTTACATTTTTACTTTGTCCCAGGGTGGGACATCACTGTGTAGAGTCAGATCGCTGGTGTGACAGTGTACACAGCACTTTGTCACACCAGTGATCGCTCTGGCACTGCTGCAGGCTTCTCAGTGCCTACTCTTAGTAGGCACTGAGGAAGCCGCCTCCCTGCAGGACCCAGCGGCCATCTTGTATCCGGGGTCCTGCAGTGAGGAGAGTCCTTCAGAACAGCGCGACACATCGCGCTGTTCTGAGAGTCTCAGGGGAGCGGCCAGGGAGACCCCTCCCTGCGCGATGGTCCCCTGTGCCCCGTTACAACCGCAATCAGTTTGATCGCGGTGTGCCAGGGGTTAATGTGCCGGGAGCGGTCCGGGACCGCTCCTGGCACATAGGGCCGGGTGTCAGCTGTGATAATCAGCTTACACCCTGGGAGCGCAGCTGATCGCCTTGAACGTACTATTCCGTCCCTGGGAATTAAGTACCAGGTCACATGGACGGAATAGTACGTCCAATGGGATTAAGGGGTTAATAGCCAGTGAAGGCTAGCTGCGGGCTGATATTCATAGCCTGGGAAGAGCCATGGGTATTAACCCCCTCCCAGACTAGAAATATTGGCCCCGGCTGTCGGTTTTCCCCCTCTGGCGCAGAAAATTGCGCGGGAGCCCACGCCATTTTTTTTTCCTTTTTTTATTATTATTTTATTGCGTTAAGATTTTGTGTGTTTTGCGCGTGTGTCTTTGTCTATTTATGTACCATTTTATCTATCATCTATCTACCTATATATCTGTCTGTCTATCTATATATCTATCTTTCTATATATATTTCTAACTATCTATTATCTATCTATCTATGTATTTTCTATCTATCTATCTATCTCTATCTATCTATCTATCTATCTATCTATCTATCTATCTTCTATCGGTATCTATTATCTATCTCTATCTGTGTGTGTAATTGAGTGTGGGTTGGACAAATGTTAAAGAGGAGGTTGGACAAGAAATGACATCACAAATCTTTTTTTTTGTTAAATAACATATTTTTATTTAGCTGTCAAAAACGCATGAGAAAAAAAGCATGAAAAACCGCATCAAAACCGCGTCAAAAAAGGACATGCGTTTTCTGCCAAGAGCTGCGGATTCGGCGTGGAAAAATCCGCAGGCAAATCCGCAACGTGTGCACAGGTCCTTAACCCCTTAACGACCGCCGATACGCCTTTTAACGGCGGTCATTAAGGGTACTTAAACCACAGCGCCGTTAATTAACGGCGCTGTGGAAAAAGTGAATAGCGCCCCCCAGAGGCGCATTTTCTCCGGGGTCTCGGCTACCGGGGGTAGCCGAGACCCCGGAGAACATGAATCGGGTCGGTTTTTACCGACACCGATGTTGCGATCGCCGTTATTAACCCTATAACGGCGACCGCAAAAAAAAAAGTTGTGCCATTTAATTTCTCTGTCCTCTGATGTCATCAGACATCAGAGGACAGAGAAAAAGGGTCCCCAGGACCCCCATGTGGCCCCCGATACCCTGCATGTGGCCCCAGGGCCTTCCGGTGTCCCCCGGTGCCGGCGCTATTAAGAAAATGGCGGGCGCATGCTCAGTGCGCCCGCCGCTATGTGCTGGGGGGGATGGGCAAATATTCTCTGGGGTCTCGGCTACCGGGGGTAGCCGAGACCCCAGAGAACATGATCCGGGTTGGTATTCACCAATCCCGGTGTTGCGATCGCAGCTATGCAAGCATAGATGCGATCGCAAAAAAAAAAATGATTTCTCTCCCCTCTGATGTGATCGCACATCAGAGGGGAGAAAATGAGGGTCCCCATGTCCCCTTGAACCCCCCGTACCTGCCGGTGTCCTCTGGCTGGTCCCCCTGGCCTCCAATCCTCCCGGTCTTCTTCCTGTAAAAAAAAAATGGCGGGCGCATGCGCAGTGCGCCCGCCGATCTGCTTGGCGGCAGATTCAAATTTTTTTTCATTCATTCTCCAGAAAGTGCATTTTGATCACTGTGATAAACTATCACATTGATCAAAATAAAAAAACAGTACATAACCCCCCCATTTATCACCCCTTAGTTAGGGACATATATAAAAAATAGAAATTATATTTATTTTCATTTTTCTGTTAGGGTTAGGGTTATAATTAGGGTTAGGGTTATAATTAGGGTTAGGGTTATGGTTAGGGTTAGCATTAAGGTTAGCATTAGGGTTAGGGTTATAATTAGCGTTAGGGTTAAGCTTGGTTCATACTGCGTTATGGCAGTCCGTTAGACGGACTGCGTTACACCGCGGTATAACGCGGTGTAACGCAGTCCGCTAACGCTGCCATTCACCCCATTTGAGGGCGCATCGCGACGCATGCCGTAAAGCGGCATGCGTTTGCGACGTGCCATCATTCAGTGACGGAGCCTCGGACGTCATCTGCTGATTCCTCTGCGCTAGCGGGTATAGCATAACGCGATCGCGTTATACTATACCGTTACCAGCCGTCAACGCTATGTGTTGAACGGGCTGGTAAAACGCAAAATGAACCTAGCCTTAGGGTTAGGGTTATAATTAGGGTTAGAATTAGGGTTAGGGTTACAATTAGGGTTAGGGTTAAAATTAGGGTTAGGGTTACAATTAGAGTTAGGGTTACAATTAGTGTTAGGGTTACAATTAAGGTTAGGGTTACAATTAGGGTTGGAATTAGGGTTGGGATTTAGGTTAGGATTAGGGTTAGGGGTGTGTTGGGATTAGGGTTGGAGCTAGAATTGAGGGATTTCCACTATTTAGGCACATCAGGGGGTCTCCAAACACGACGTGGCGTTCAAAAAGTCAAATGGCGCTCCCTCCCTTCCGAGCCCTGCCGTGCGCCCAAACAGTGGTTTACCCCAACATATGGGGTATCAGCGTACTCAGGACAAATTGAACACCAATTTTGGGGTTCTAATTTCTCCTGTTACCCTTGGGAAAATAAAAAATAGCTGGCTAAAAAAATCATTTTTGAGAAAAAAATGATTTTTCATTTTCACGGCTCTGCGTTTATAAATTTCTGTGAAGCACTTGGGGGTTCAAAGTGATCACCACACATCTAGATAAGCTCCTTGGGGGGTCTAGTTTCCAAAATGGTGTCACTTGCAGGGGGTTTCTACTGTTTAGGTACATCAAGGGCTCTGCAAACACAACATGACTCCCGCAGAACATTCCATCAAAGTCTGCATTACAAAATGGCGCTCCTTCCCTTCCAAGCACTCCCATGCGCCCAAACAGTGGTTTCACCCCACATATGGGGTATCAGCGTACACAGGAAAAATTGCACAACAACTTTTTGGGTCCAATTTCTCCTGTTACCCTTGGGAAAATAAAAACATAGCGGGCTAAAGAATCATTTTTGAGGAAAAAAATGATTTTTTATTTTCACGGCTCTACGTTTATTAATTTCTGTGAAGCACTTGGGGGTTCAAAGTGATCACCACACATCTAGATAAGTTCCTTAAGGGGTGTAGTTTCCAAAATGGTGTGATTTTTGGGGGGTTTCGACTGTTTAGGCATATCAGGGGCTCTCCAAACGCGACATGGCGTCCAATTTCAATTCCAGCCAATTTTGGTTTGAAAAAGTCAAACGGCGCTCCTTCCCTTCCAAGCCCTGCCGTACGCCCAAACAGTGGTCCCACCCCACATATGGGGTATCAGCGTACTCAGGACAAATTGGACAACAACTTTTGTGGTCTAATTTCTCCTGTTACCCTTGGGAAAATAAAAACTGGGGACTAAACGATCAGGTTTGTGGAAAAAATATGACTTTTTATTTTCATGCCCGGGAGTTATAAACTTCTGTGAAGCACTTGGGGGTTCAAAGTGCTCACCACACATCTATATAAGTTCCTTAGGGGGTCTAGTTTCCAAAATGGTGTCACTTGTGGGGGTTTCCACTGTTTAGACACATTAGGGCCTCTACAAACGCAACATGGCGTCCAGCCAATTCTGAGTTGAAAAAGTTAAACGGCGCTCCTTCCCTTCCAAGCTCTGCCATGCACCCAAACAGTGGTTTACCCCCACATATGGGGTATCAGCATGCTCAGGACAAATTGCACAAAAACTTTTGGGGTCTTGTTACCCTTGGGAAAATAAAAATTGGGGTGAACAGATCGTTTTTGTGGAAAAAATATGATTTTTTATTTTCACGGTTCTATGTTGTAAACTTCTGTGAAGCACTTGGAGGTTCAAAGTGCTCACCACACATCTAGATAAGTTCCTTAGGGGGTCTAGTTTCCAAAATGGGGTCACTTGTGATGGGTTTCCACTGTTTAGACACATCAGGGCCTCTGCAAACGCGACATGGCGTCCAGCCAATTCTGCGTTGAAAAAGTCAAATGTCGCTCCTTCCCTTGCGACCTCTGCCGTGCGCCCAAAAAGTGGTTTACCCCCACATATGGGGTATCGGCTTATTCAGGAGAAATTGCACAACAAATTTTGTGGTTCATTTTTTCTTTTAACAGTTGTGAAAATAAAAAAAATAGGTTCCGAAGTAAAGTTTTTGCAAAAAAAGTTAAATGTTAATTTTTTCCTTCCACATTGCTTCAGTTCCTGTGAAGCACGTAAAGGGTTAATAAACTTTTTGAATGTGGTTTTGAGCACCTTGAGGGGTGCAGTTTTTAGAATGGTGTCACTTTTGGGTATTTTCTATCGTATAGACCCCTCAAAGTGACTTCAAATGTGATGTGGTCCCTAAAATAAAAATGGTGTTGTAAAAATGAGAAATCGCTGGTCAACTTTTAACCCTTATAACTTCGTAACAAAAAAAAATTTTGGTCCCAAAATTGTGCTGATGTAAAGTAGACATGTGGGAAATGTTATTTATTAAGAAATTTGTGTGACATATCTCTCTGATTTAAGGGCATAAAAATTTAAAGTTTGAAAATTGTTAAATTTTCTAAATTTTCGCCATATTTCCGTTTTATTCATAAATAAACACAAGTCATATCAAAGAAATTTTACCACTAACGTGAAGTACAATATGTCACGAAAAAACAATCTCAGAATCAGCGGGATTCGTTAAAGCGTTCCAGAGTTATAACCTCATAAAGTGACAGTGGTCAGAATTGTAAAAATTGGCCCTGTCATTAAGCTGCAAAATGGCTCTGTCACTAAGGGGTTAACCTTCAGTCTAAGTAAACAACATCACACAGCCGGACATGTGACACATCTTTGAAATCTGTTTTAACCCCTGCTTCATGCTGTCCTAAAGGGTATGCCACACTAAACGAGATCGCAAACGAGATCACTAAAACGTCACTATTTTGCGATCTCGTTTGCGACCTCGTTGTGTGTGGCATGTAGCAACGATGTGGCCCCTGCTGTGATGTCGCTGATCGTTCACTAGAGTTCTGGACCGTTTTTTGATCGTTGACGTCCCGCTGGTGAGCCTGAATCGCTGTGTTTGGCACCTTTTGCGAACGACGAGCGACCTCGTTTGTGACGCGTGACTGTTTTGCGTCACGGAGTGGATCGCAATATCTGTAAGTTCTCTTTTGCGTCACAGAGAGGATCGCATAAGTTGCAAAGCAGGCTAGCAGGACGCAGAGAGCAGGAGCGATGCTGGAAATTCCTATGAATCAGAAGCGCTCAGTACATGCTAACGACCGCCAAAGTCGTTAAAGAGATCGCTGACCGCTGATGAGTTGTTTATGAGATCTCCTGTTTGGCAGCTACTAGCGACCTAAAAGAGATCACACCAACGATCTCATTAGCTTGCGTCGTTATTGAGATCGCTAACCAGATCGCTAAGTGTGGCAGTACCTTAAGAGACTACATAGCAAAAACCTGCTGACAGTTTCCCTTTAAGAGCACAGAATTCTTAGGGTGAGTTTCCACGGTCAGGAAACGCTGCGTGTTTGGCGCTGTGCGCTGGCGCAGCGCCAAACACGCAGCGTCCAGATGTTACAGCATAGTGGAGGGGATTTCAAGGAATCCCGTCTCCACCATGCGTAACAATACGCAGGTGGCAAACCTGCGTAAACGGACATGCGGCGCGTCTTTTTAGACCGCAGCATGTCCTCGCGTATTGCGGCGACGGTGCGTCGCCGCAACAGAATTAACACAGGCTATGCAGCCCTGCGCTCTTTCCCGGAGGTGTTCCGGAGGTGTCCTGAACACCTCCGGAAAGATCGCGCGTCATAAAGGGGGCGGGGCTTAGACGGAGCGGAATTTCCGCTCGTCCAAAGCGCTATGGTTCCGGACCGTGGAACCATAGCCTTAAAATAAACTTGTGATTGTCCTAATGTTCTTGAGATTCATCTAAGCAGGCATTTTTTGCAAACATTGAATGCCATAACCTCCCCCCAAAAAAAACAAACATTTTTTTCAGTACATTATATGGTTAAGTGAATGGTGTCAGGCCCTCATGCGAATGTCAATTTAAATAAAAAAAATGTTATGGCAAAAACAAGATTGGTCCCAGTAGAAAAGGGTTAAAATCCTACAAAATCTTGAAACTTCCAACAGTTGGATGTATGTTCAGAATTCAAGCAGACACGTTATTGTTGCTCTGTAGGTTTTGGTGTACTTTGTGTTTTCTATTTGGTTACCGTGACCGACCTTATTCTAAATAAATACAGTCATGGCCAAAAGTTTTGAGAATGACACAAATTTTAATTTTTACAAAGTCTACTGCTTGACTTATTCTAATGGCAATTTGCATATACTCCAGAATGTTATAAAGAGTGATCAGCTTAACAGCAATTACTTGCAAAGTCAATATTTGGCTAGAAAATGAACTTTATCCCCAAAACACATTTCAACATCATTGCAGCCTTGCCTTAAAAGGACCAGCTAACCTCTTTTCAATGATTGCTCCATTAACACAGGTGTGGGTGTTGATGAGGACATGGCTGGAGATCAATCTGTCATGATTAAGTCAGAATGACACCACTGGACACTTTAAAAGGAGGCTGGTGCTTGGCATCATTGTTTCTCTTCTGTTAACCGTGGTTATCTCTAAAGAAACACGTGCAGTCATCATTGTAATGCACAAAAATGGCCTAACAGGAAAGAGTATCGCAGCTAGAAAGATTGCACCTCAGTCAACAATCTATCGCATCATCAAGAACTTCAAGGAGAGAGGTTCCATTGTTGCCAAAAAGGCTTCAGGGCGCCCAAGAAAGACCAGCAAGCGCCAGGACCATCTCTTAAAAGTGCTTCAGCTGCGGGATCGGGCTACCAGCAGTGCAGAGCTTGCTCAGGAATGGCAGCAGGCAGGTGTGAGTGCATCTGCACGCACTGTGAGGCGGAGACTCTTGGAGCAAGGCCTGGTCTCAAGGAGGGCAGCAAAGAAGCCACTTCGCTCCAGAAAAAACATCATGGACATACTGATATTCTGCAAAAGGTACAGGCAGTGGACTGCTGAGGATTGGGGTAAAGTTATTTTCTCTGATGAATCCCCTTTTCGATTATTTGGGACATCAGGAAAACGCCTCATTCGGAGAAAAACAAGGTGAGCGCTACCACCAGTCTTGTCTCATGCCAACTGTTAAGCATCGTGAAACCATTCATGTGTGGGGTTGCTTCTCAGCCAAGGGAATTGGCTCTCTCACAGTCTTGCCTTAAAACACAGCCATGAATAAAGAATGGTACCAGAATGTCCTCCAAGAGCAACTTTTCCTAACCCTCCAAGAGCAGTTTGGCGATCAACAATGCCTTTTCCAGCATGATGGAGCACCTTGCCATAAAGCAAAGGTGATAACTAAATGGCTCAGGGAACAAAACATAGAGATTTTGGGTCCATGGCCTGGAAACTCCCCAGATCTTAATCCCATTGAGAACTTGTGGTCAATCATCAAGAGAGGGTGGACAAACAAAAACCTAAACATTCTGACAAAATGAAAGCATTGATTGTGCAAGAATGGACTTCTATCAGTCAGGATTTGGTCCAGAAGTTGATTGAGAGCATGCCAGGGAGAATTGCAGAGGTCCTGAAGAAGAAGGGTCAACACTGCAAATATTGACTTGCTGCATTAACTCATTCTAACTGTCAATATAAGCTTTTGTTACTCATATGTTTGCAATTATTATATTTCTGTCTGTGATAAAAACATCTGTCAAACACACATAAAAACCAGAGGGCAGCAGATCATGTGAAAATATAATATTTGTGTCATTCTCAAAACTTTTGGCCATGACTGTACATATTGCTATGTATTGTACTTGGGTTCAATGTCACACGTTGGATAGGCTTCAATAATCAGGCGTTACGCCTCCTGAAGAAGCCGTGCGGCGTAACGCGCGTTGGGGCGGCAGGCCAGGGCAGTGTGACTTCATACTTAATGTAAGTTTCTAAACAATATTGGCACTTTACCATTATGTTTACTGTAGCACCTATGCACTTTGTTTAGCAATTAGCACTTTATCCCCTGTTTTAATCACATGAGGTTTACTTACCTACATTGGGTAAAATTTATGCGTGGGTTGCTATATGCTTGCTGGATTTAATGTGTTACATTCATTCATTGGTAAATGAGATTTGTAAGGTGCTTTTTCTGATATTTATTTATGCCCTGTGTCACCTGCATTAGCAGTGATGCTCTGTTTTTAATATATTTTGTTTAATAAAATTTAGTATTTTAGCTTGAAAAACTCTTGTTATTCCCATTTTGTTCAATTGACTTTATAGGGGATGTTGTATTGTGTTGATATTTGAGTTGTGCTATAGTTTTCATTCCAGTGCATAGGAATTTTTTTGTATACAACAGGTTACATGTCTGATTTGTAACATATACAATAAGCAATTGCATCTGATTCTGAAAAGAATTGGAAGACCCCTACACTTCCCCCCCAAAAAAAATAAAAAATAAATGTGTATGTGTTTCTTCCAAGTGACTTTTCAAAATGCATAACTTCTGCTATCATTAGTCCATTTCCTGCATTTTTCATCATTTTTCCCCTCTAATTTTCAGTTGTCTCTGAGCTTGAGTCATAGTCTTCTTATTATGTAGCACTTGTGCAGCATCATGTAGAGCTGTACTGCGCATTGTAGCTGTGAATTCAGCACTGGGGTTATACAAAACACTGACTAGGAATCAGCAGCACTGTCTGTGTGTCTTCCTTTCTCTCTTTCTCTGCTCCTCTGTTTTCCTTTTTCCAGAATGCTTTAATTTTGAGCAAGAATTGGGAGCCCAAGATATAGGTGTTGGAGAAGTGGCTCATAATTGGAGGAAGATAACTTATTTGTTGAAACGGTGACAAATTAAATATTTGTACTTTGATATGTTGTAGTATTTTGTAATTGCATGCTTATATTTCTTATTGTATATAAAAAAAAACTTGTGTTCCTAATTATGCTTTGCAATAAAAAGTAAATGTCACTCCTTCCACTTTTCTCTTTTCTTTCTCAAGTCTTGCAGTGTAATAGGCTTTTTTTTTAACTCTCTTGCTTACATGAGACCTCTAGATTTGCATTATGAATATACCTGGTCATTTCATGGCAGCCAGACTGAGGGGAGTGTGAGCTGACAGCTCTGTGAGACGTGGTCTGGAAGGGGGCTGTCTGTGGCTGTCAGTCATATATTCTTTATTTTCCGAAACCTCTATAGAACAATTACAAAAGTCTGTTTCTATAGATCATATTCCATTTTCTGCCCTCCTAGATCTGATGTATACAGGCTTCCTTTAGATGTAGACATAGGTCTCCTCTGTTGTGTGAAGTCTAGGTGCCTGCAATATAGTATCTTATCTACATGTGCTATGCATATAGACCTGTTTTTCTAGATAACAGGCTTGAAGGCTTGCTCCAGAGTGATAAGTTTATTGACACTAATTTATCAGGTTTTGACAGTGTGAAGCAGTGACATTGACACCTTAACTCGTTATAAAGGACACTTTTCTAGAAGTCAAGCTTTGTGCAAAGATCATATCAACTTAGAATAAATAATGATAATCTTTATTTTTATATAGCGCTAACATATTCCGCAGCGCTTTACAGTTTGCACACATTATCATCGCTGTCCCCGACGGGGCTCACAGTCTAGATTCCCCAACTGTATGTTTTTGGAGTGTGGGAGGAAACCGGAGTACCCGGAGGAAACCCACGCAAACCCGGGGAGAACATACAAACTCCTTGCAGATGTTGTCCTAGGTGGGATTTGAACCCAGGACTCCAGAAATACATCACACTGTCACACTCAGGTCAGGAGAGCAGATGGCCAGTCCGAGGATCGCAATGCTATCCTCTGGCAGTCTGACTAATTCACTGACTCCAGCACAAAGGGGTGGGCAGGGGCAGGGGTGAATATTCACTTTGTATTAACATACGTTTGACCAGTCGACCTGCAACTATAAATTTTCCAGGGCTTACAGCAATAAAAGTTACTTCTCCTGAAAGGGTTGCGCAAACCCTGTTTCAGGATATTAGTAGGCTACGCAAAAATCACCTGACACGGGTGCGTGTCCTAGCTGGCCATGTGAGTGGACGCATAGGAGAGAGCTCCCGCTGCCATTAATGCTTTAATCCTGTGCAGGCACCGCTGCAAGCTATAAATTGGGCCATATTTGCTGGCTGAAGGTCCCGGGAGCTGATGGGGGGTTTGGAGGCCCGGAGGAGGAAGAGATGACCCGAAGGAGGCAGAAGGACGCGGGCGTAGGAGATACTGGCACTATCCAAGATGGCACCGCAGCCAGGGAGGACGCTGAAAAAGCTAACGCTGCATGTCAGCGGCATATGGAGGCTGCTGCAAAGCTAAGACAGTTTGCCCGGGTGAAAGGAGTTGAGGAGACAGAGACACACACTGAAGATGGATCTGATAAGGAGGAGGAGTAGGAGGAAGCGGTCTCTGAAGGGGAGAACAAGGTACAGAAGGGAGCAGGGGGAGGCAGCATGGTGGTGGAAATAGGAGCTGGAAAAGAAGTGATATCGGAGTAGAGCCGACCCTGAGGGACATGTTTACATTAGTCTCCTCATGTAAGCATTCCTTAAATGCTTTAACCCTTCAGGTGCAAGAAGTTAAAGAGGAAATGACACATATAAATGCTGCCCTACAGAAAGTGGACAAATGCATGGGTGTAGTGGAGGAGAGGGTGAGCACTACAGAAGATCATGTAGTAAAGTTGCAAAAGGCAGAGAAAAAGCTTGCTCAAGTGGTGTCAGAACTGGCTGCAAAAAAATGAGGATTTGGAAAAAAGATCCAGAAGAAATAATCTACGTATAGTGGGTCTGCCCGAAAAAAACGGAGGGGAGAAATCCTACTGAGTTCATTGAACGCTGGCTGAGGGAGAAAATTGGAGTTGAGACGCTGACAAAAGTTTTTGCTGTTGAGAGAGCTCATAGGGTCCAACAGCAGCCCCCTGCTCCTGGAGCTAACCCCATACTATGCTTGCCAAAATACTGAACTATAGGGGCAGAGACATTGTGCTCAGGAAGGCTAGAGAAATGGAGGAACTAACTGTTGATGGACAGAGGATTGCCATTTATCCGGATTATTCCGCTGCAGTTCAGAAACAGAGAATGAAGTTTACTGGGGTCAAGAGACGACTGAGGGAGTTGGGGGTGCAATACTCCATGTTGTTCCCTGTGAGGCTACGGGTGGTGGCTTTTGACAAAGTTAATTTTTTCCTGACACCAGAGGACGCTACCCAGTGGATTGACATTAATGCTAAGAAAATACCAGCCATAGGGGACTGAGAGTCCATGGTGACCTGGATACGGGATATTTGTCTATATCTGGAATATGAGAATTGTGTATATTATATACCTGCTCAATGCTGGTGCTGTTTTCAACTTTGGATGTTTTGAGTTTGGCCAGGTTTTTTGACTGGCCAGACGGTGCAGCAATAGATAATATGGAGGGAGGAGGGCTTAAAATGGTGTACTGCAAATGTGTACTGTAATTTCTTTACTTAGTCGTATGTTCTGCAATGTTTCATGCAATGTAAAGAGATGTGGTTTAATGGTGGCGGGAGGCGAAAGTAAACTACGAGAGAGTGTTTGCAATGGGCAGAGGAGCCCCACTCTCGATGAGAGGAAGAAGCTTTAGTTGGGGGGACAGGGGTGGGAGTTGGGACTTAAAAGGGTGGGGGAGGATTAGACAGCACGTATTAGGGAGAGAGTATACTCTGATGAATGATGAGCGGTGTGATGGGGGACCGTATTAAAATATTGAGTTGGAATTTGAGAGGCCTAGCGGATAAGACCAGATGGACGGCGGTTTCTACAGTATGCTCGAGATCAAAGGGCCTCAATCAAGATGGTTTGGGGTGAGCTGGACCGCTCACCGCTTCAATTTTGAATAAATCCCCAATAGTATCCAGGAACCGCCCATAATACAAATAGACATATATACAGAATATACAACGATAATCAATTTAAAACAGTGATCAAAGCTCAGAATAGTGACATCATAGAAAAATACAGCAATGTTATAATTGTGCATGTAATATGCCATAGATTACTCCATATAAACAATATCACCATTTAGTCTGCCAATCGATGATCCGTTACTGCACACTCCCATTCTGGTGCTGCACCAATCATGTACTCACTAGCAGCAGCGTCCTCCATATCCAATCAGTGTCAGTTCAGCAGCGCTTAGTCAGAGCACTTATCCAATAGCCCACAGGATAACAAATCGGGAGGCACAGCTAACTCACTCCCCACTGTGTGGTAAACAAAGGCACATGTTCAGAAGTCATCATAGCAAACGCCCAGTGGATCATGTGAACACCAGCGTCATCAGACACTCAGTCACATGACCGCAAGCATCATCCGAGGTCTAATCACATGGTAGTCCCATCATAAGCCTCTATTCCAGGCTGAAAACACTAAAATAGCGCGCGATCACCGGCATCATCCGACACCTGAAAAAAGAACACGCATGCACAATAAACTCTATCATTATTTATACTACTCCAGATATGTCATCAGGAAACCTGCAGGTCACATGACCGTCAGTATTGGCATAATGTAAGCAAGAAACCGCACATGCGGATCTATATAGAATGGAAGATGAACAATATAGCAGACGCCAAAAGGAATATATATAATATCTACAAAATAAATGATGTCATCAGGAACCATTAAGTCACCACTTGCTCGATCACTCCAGATAATAATCCTACAAAAACAACAAACATGAGTAAAATATATATCTAAAAACAAACACAGAATATAGATGCAAAAATTACCTAGCACAAATATGCAAATTATATTCAATATTCAACCCCTTTGGTTGCAATGTCTCCAAAACGGAGATCCACCGGAGTTCTTTCTGTTTAAGCAACTTAATCCTGTCGCCACCTCTCCTAAGGGGTGGAACCCCGTCAATAACTCTAAATCTCAGCTGACTGACCAAGTGTCCCCATTCTACAAAGTGCTTAGATACCGGCAGTTCCATCATCTTCGTCCTGATAGTACTTTTGTGTTTACTTATCCTAGCCTTAACTTCCATCGTTGTCTCGCCTATATACATGAGTCCACACGGACACACGAGCATATAGATTACAAAGCTAGATGTACAAGAGTACCGTTCCTGGATCCGAAAGCGTTGACCCTTGCGTGAGTGGCCAAAACTGTCACCCTTGATCATATTGCCACAGCATGCACAATTCAAACATGGAAAATTTCCATTTTTTGGAGGGCCCAAAGTTAACTGTCTGGATATTTTGGAGGATCCAATGTCAGATTTGACCAACTTATCCTTCAAATTACGCCCTCGCCTATAAGAAAGCAATGGCTTGTGCGCAAATTCAGCTACTTCCGGTAAACCTCTATGTAATAGACCCCAATGCTTATTCAAGATATTCCCTATTTTACCACTAACAGGGCAATAGGTAGAAACAAAAGGGACTCTTTTAGGGGAAATCTTAATACGTTTGTTTCTCACATCTTCCAATGTTGTCTTCAAGGCTTTCTCCTTGAATTTTCTAAGATCCTTCTCAGGATACCCCCTTCTGATGAACTTCTCACACATCTGATCAAGCCTCCTGTCCAATACAGTCTCGTCCTTTACTATCCTACGTACTCTCAGCATCTGACTCCAAGGCAGAGACTCTATCATTTTCCTTGGATGATTACTATCAAAAACCAGGAGACTATTCCTGTCTGTGTCCTTTATAAACAAATCAGTGCATAACAATCCACTGTGCTTGTACACTAAAGTATCCAAAAATTGAATCTGGTCAAAAGAGTGTGTCATTGTAAACTTCAGCTCGGGAAATATCATGTTAAGATGACTATGGAAAGATACCAGATCATTCATGTTCCCCTCCCAAACACAAAAGATATCATCAATGTAGCGCCACCAGGCTCTGACATGGCGCCAGTGGATGGAATTGTACACATGCTGGTCCTCGAATACCGCCATGTAGATGTTTGCATAAGTGGGCGCCACATTGGACCCCATGGCGGTACCACGCAACTGCAGGAAAAATTCATCCCCAGAAAGAAAAAAATTCTTCCTGAGGACAAACTCCAACAGTGCCAGGACCAGCTGTGTACCACCTGGGGCCATGTCAGAGCCCGCCAGCGCCACACCAACAGCCTCCAAACCACGTTCATGTTTAATGGAGGTGTACAGTGATACAACATCAAACGAAACGAGAATAGTATCCTCTGTGATGTCCAGACCCTCAATCTTACCCAGAAAATGGTTAGTATCCATGATATAAGATTTGCCCTCCAAAAAATGGAAATTTTCCATGTTTGAATTGTGCATGCTGTGGCAATATGATCAAGGGTGACCGTTTTGGCCACTCACGCACGGGTCAACGCTTTCGGATCCAGGAACGGTACTCTTGTACATCTAGCTTTGTAATCTATATGCTCGTGTGTCCGTGTGGACTCATGTATATAGGCGAGACAACGATGGAAGTTAAGGCTAGGATAAGTAAACACAAAAGTACTATCAGGACGAAGATGATGGAACTGCCGGTATCTAAGCACTTTGTAGAATGTGGACACTTGGTCAGTCAGCTGAGATTTAGAGTTATTGACGGGGTTCCACCCCTTAGGAGAGGTGGCGACAGGATTAAGTTGCTTAAACAGAAAGAACTCCGGTGGATCTCCGTTTTGGAGACATTGCAACCAAAGGGGTTGAATATTGAATATAATTTGCATATTTGTGCTAGGTAATTTTTGCATCTATATTCTGTGTTTGTTTTTAGATATATATTTTACTCATGTTTGTTGTTTTTGTAGGATTATTATCTGGAGTGATCGGAGCAAGTGGTGACTTAATGGTTCCTGATGACATCATTTATTTTGTAGATATTATATATATTTCTTTAGGTGTCTGCTATATTGTTAATCTTCCATTCTATATAGATCCGCATGTGCGGTCTCTTGTTTACATTATGCCAATACTGACGGTCATGTGACCTGCAGGTTTCCTGATGACATATCTGGTGTAGTTTAAATAATGATAGAGTTTATTGTGCATGCGTGTTCTTTTTTCAGATGTCGGATGATGCCGGTGATCGCGCGCTATTTTAGTGTTTTCAGCCTGGAATAGAGGCTTATGATGGGACTATCATGTGATTAGACCTCGGATGATGCTTGCGGTCATGTGACTGGGTGTCTGATGACGCTGGTGTTCACATGATCCACTGGGCGTTTGCTATGATGACTTCTGAACATGTGCCTTTGTTTACCACACAGTGGGGAGTGAGTTAGGTGTGCCTCCCGATTTGTTATCCTGTGGGCTATTGGATAAGTGCTCTGACTAAGCGCTGCTGAACTGACACTGATTGGATATGGAGGACGCTGCTGCTAGTGAGTACATGATTGGTGCAGCACCAGAATGGGAGTGTGCAGTAACAGATCATCGATTGGCAGACTAAATGGTGATATTGTTTATATGGAGTAATCTATGGCATATTACATGCACAATTATAACATTGCTGTATTTTTCTATGATGTCACTATTCTGAGCTTTGATCACTGTTTTAAATTGATTATCGTTATATATTCTGTATATATGTCTATTTGTATTATGGGCGGTTCCTGGATGGTGATTGGCTCCTCCACACCATTTAAGGACACCATTTTGCCTGTTTTTGTATACTTGATAAAGGCCTGAAAATGGCCGAAACGTCGTATTTTATGGTGGCTGAATAAAGACTTGTTATACTTCACCTGGATTGGATGCTGTTCCTATTTTTTCGTTGGACTGTTGTTCATTTGGATCCTTGAACGCCTGAACGTGCATCCGTGCTAACTCCCGAGTGCTGTCAGCTGCTTGAATACTTGTAAATCCCCAATAGTGTCACCAGCAAAGCACCCCCACACCATCACAACACCTCCTCCATGCTTCACGGTGGGAACCAGGCATGTAGAGTCCATCCGTTCACCTTTTCTGCGTGCAAAGCAGTAATCAAGCAAAAGGTGGCTACTTTAAAGAACCAAGAATATAAGACATATTTTCAGTTGTTTCACACTTTTTGTAAAGTGTAATGTATAATTCCACATGTGTTAATTTATAGTTTTGATGCATTCAGTGTGATTCTACAATTTTCATAGTCATGAAAATACAGAAAAATCTTTGAATGAGAAGGTGTGTCCAAACTTTTGGTCTGTACTGTATATATTTGTGAAATTGGCATGATTGATTTATGGAGAGTACAACATGTGGGGGAGAGGGAGTACTCTTGTTATTCACCAGCTCATGATACCCTATCTAGAATAGATATGGCTCTAGGCAATGGGATGTTAGACACAATGGTAGGGGACATGAGGTACCTGCCACGGGCTTTCTCAAATCACAGTCCGATTGAGGTAGCGTTACGACCGACGGGAACACAAGCCATGTGTAGGGGAGAGTGGAAAATTCACCTTAACTGGTTGCATAGTGTGGATCTAGAGAGCATACAGCGAGAGGTAGAGGAATTTTTTGAGCTCAATGACAGGAGTGCGGATATATCCACTATATGGGAGGCAATGAAAGCGTATCTGAGAGGTTTTCTGTTTAGAGATATTAGTAGATGTAAGCGGCGGGCTAAACAGGCAGAGAAAGCAGCGGTGGAAAGTCTCAGTTGTGCAATACTAAGGATATACTCAAAAGTCAAGACATGATGTGCTGTGAAACGCTACATTGGAGAATCCTGTTCTAGCATGCCAAGCATGCACTTGATGTCCAAAATAAATGTGTGCATAAAAACAAGTTATATTGTGGTCACTTGGCATAAGAAAATTCCATAAATTGGCTATCACTAGTTCGGGTGTGGAGAAAACAGTCCATCCTCAGACACTGTATTCATGCCCCCTGGATGTGATTGATGTTTTCATCCCTTATCACAGCATCCTTGCAGTTCCGGAACTCTTACTTTCTCTGTGAGCATGCATCATGAAGCAGTGTGTGCCCTCTCCTTCATGCTCAGTGTGTCTATGATGCTAGGGACAGTACATCATTACGCATACTCGGGGAGGAAGCAATTCATGCAATGCTCAAGATTTTAAGAGCTGCGAAGATGCTGTGGGAAGTGAGGAGAACATTAAAGAAGCACTTCTCCTCTCATCAAAGTTTTATCCTCTTAATATATAGCAATCATAATATTATAGAGCACTGCTTATTTACAATTGCTCATTTTGCCTTTCTACCCAGTTAATTGTTCTGTTTTCCATTAGTTCTATGACCTCACGCAATTAAAAACAGACTAGCTGAAGCCTTCTACTACTATGTAGGAAAAGGAGGTTGATTTTCCCTGTATGATTCATGAGTCACTGCAAAAGTCAGTGACAGTGGGGAGGAGCGGAGCAGCTGGGTCAGTATTGAAAGAGGGGAATGATTCATGCAGGGACAAGAGACTTCTTGTTACTACATAGAGCAGAGCAAAGAGAAGAATTAGCTGGGTAGAAAGGCAAAATGTGCAATTGTAAGTACACGTACACAGTGCTGTATAATATGATGATTGCAATATGGTATTATGTAATATGGTACCCCTTCACAACCTTGGACGTATCAATATGTCCAGGTTGGTAAGTACCTGTTAACCTTGGACATATGATTACGTCTAGAAGCTAATCGCGAGCAATAGCCGCCTTGTGTTCTGCTGGCATGACAGCTGACACCCGTCAGTTTAACTCGCTAAATGCTGCTATCGATATCAATCGCAGCATTTAGACGGCAGGCAGAAGGAGGGGACTTCCTCTGGCCTCCGATCGGCGCCCCTTTGACGTCATTGCGAGGGGCCGATAGTTGCCATGGTGATTCAAGGTAACGTCACATCGTGAAGCATCTGGATCACCAGAGCAAGCAAGCTTGTTACACCATGCTCCGAGCATAGTTTAACAAGCTTGTATATCAGTGCAGCACTGACAGTTTATAAAGCATAGCAGTGCTCGTGCATTGCTATGCTTTATAAGTGATCAGAGTGAAAAAAAAGTGAATGTCCCATAAAGGGAAAAAAAATAAATATATTCTACCCATAAATGAAGTATTTTTATGAAATTTGGTAGTATTGCTGCATCCGGTACGACCCGACCTATAAAATTGACCCACTAGTTAACCCCTTCAGTGAACACCATAAAAAATAAATAAAAAAACGAAGCAAAAAGCAAAGCTTTATCATCACACCGCCGAACAAAAGTGGAATAAAATGAGATAAAAATGACGAATGTAAATAAAAAGGTATCTCTGATAACGTCATCTTTTTCCGCAAGAAACAAGCCATCATTCAGCACCATGAGCAGAAAAAAAATATATAGCTCTCCAAATAAAGTAATGCAATAATAATTATTTTTTCTATGAAATAGTTTTTGTGTAAAAGCGGCAAAACATAAACTTTAAAAATGTGATATCGCTGTAATCGTACTAACCCTTGGAAAGACATAAAAACCAGTTCCATAATTGACGGAATAGAAAGCGATCAATAAATGTCATGTGACATGTAAAAATGGTACCAATAAAAATGTGAACTCATCCTGCAAAAAATAATCACGTTATGGCTTATCAGCAGAAATATGGAAAAATTATAGCTATCAAAATATGCTTTTTGTAATAAAAAGCGTTTTTTAGTGTATTACAGCAGCCAAACATTGAAAACCCATATAAATCTGGTATCGCTGTAATTGCACCGACCTGAAGAACAAAAGTCGTCTAATCACTTATACTGCACTTGAAACAATGTAAAAAAACTAATAAAACCAATTCTTCACCTACTGTTGATTTTTTTTCATTCTTCTTCCCAAAGATCATTTTAAGGCTCGGCTCACATTTATCCTGCACTCTATGCTGAGTGCTTAGATCGGGGCTTCCATGTAAATCTCTGAAATTCGTGATTCAGACAGAACCTCTGGCAGAAGAGTCCATATAATGAGGCAGATGGAGGCACTGTGGACGCAGTCTGGCCTTTGTTAGTCTTTTTAGGCATGCATAAAAGCGTGGTCCACCACAGTTTTGTGCACTTCTCAAAAGGACAATGCTGAACAGAGTCCAAACAGAGTCCAGGGTAACTCTTCTGCCACATTATAGTGAATGAATTCATCGGGGTTTCATCTAAATCACATCACTCAGAAATTTAGATGGAAACCCCAAAGTAAATGCTCAGCATAGAGCGCAGGATAAATGTGATGGCAAAAGTAATGCAAAATGTTTCCAATAAAAGCTTTAACTCAGTCCACAAGAAAAAACAAGTCCCCACTCAGGATATCATCTGTTAACGAAAATATAGTGGGCTTCTACGCTGCTGGTAGTACAAAGTCTCTGGAAAATCAAAATGGCTTCTCACCCCCGTAAAGAAATTCAGCAAATTGTGCGCTCCCAAATTCAAATGCCCCTTTTCTTCTGAGCCCCTGTGTGCCTAAACCACATTTAGCTTTCATATGTTTGGCATTTCAGTAGTGATGTGAGCCCACCTAATTTACGGGTGCATGTCTTCAGAAGCATGAGCTGGGCACTACAATATACAACTACAATGGCAGTTTGCAATTCTCACTCTGCAACATCCACTGCTCCTTATTGCTAGGAAAGGCCCATGGAGTCAAAATCGTCACTACACCTGTATATAAATTCCCAAAGGGGTATAATTTTCTAAATGGTGTCACTTGGGGCGGGATTTTGCTGTACATAGTCCGCAAACTATTGTAGGAAAATCTGCACTCCGTCCCTCCCAAGTTTCGCAGTATGGCTAAGCAGTACTGTACAGCCACATATGGGGTATTTCTACATTCTTCATAAACTATCGGACAAATTTTGGTGCCATTTTTACCCATTTCCCAGTGTGAAAATGTGAGATCTGTGTCTAAAACAAAATTTTGATGGTAAAAATATATATTTTTTTTTATCGCTTCCCAATGGTATAAAATTCTGTGAGACACCTGACCTGTGGTGTCAATATGATCACTGCATGCTTAGATGAATTCATTAATAGGTGTAGTTTGTAAAATGAGGTCTCTTACCGTATGTTCTGGCACCTCCTGGGCTATGCCTATATGACATGGCACCCCCAAACCATTCCAGGAAAATCTCAACTCCAGTATGATGCTGCTTCCCTTCTGAGCTTTGCACTGTGCCTCAAAAGTAGTTTTCAACCACATACTGGGTATCTGTGTACTCAGGAAAAATCACACCGCAAATTTTCGTTTCCATTTTCTCCTACTATCCTTGTGAAAATGATAAAATGTCGGGCTAAAACAACATTATAGTTTTAAAAATTTTATTTTCACAACTCTACATTATAAAGTTCTGTGAAGTATCTGGGGTCTCAAGGTGCTCACCACACATCTAGATACATTCCTTGAGGGGTCTAGTTTCCAAAATGGGAGTCATTAATGGGGGGTTTCCACTATTTAGGTACATCATGGACTTTCCAAACGCAACATTACACCTGCAGACTATTCCATCAAAGTCTGCGTTCAAAACGTCACTCCTTTTCTGAGCCCTGCTGTGTGCCCAAACAGTAGTTCTCCCCCACATATGGGGTATCTGCTTACTCAGGAAAAATTGCACAACAAATATTGGGTTCTATTTTCCTGATAGTCTTGTGAAAGTAAAAAAATTTGGGGCTAAAAGAAAATTTTTATGGGATAATTTGATTTTTTATTTTTTCACTTCTGTATAAACTTCTGTGAAGCTCCTGGGGGTTCAAGGCACACACCACACATCTAGATACATTCCTTGAGGGGTCTAGTTTCCAAAATAGGGTTGCTTGTGGGGGGTTTCCATTGTTTACCAACATCAGGGGCTCTCCAAACGCAACATGTTGTGTGCTAATGATTCCAGCCAATTTTGACCTTCAAAAGTCAAATGGCGTTCCTTCCCTTCTGAGCCCTGCTGTGAGCCAAAACAGTAGTGTTCCCCCACATATGGGGTATTGGCATACTTGGGAGATATTGCACAACAAATTTTGAGGTCTATTTTCTCCTGTTACCTTTTTGAAAATTAAAATTTTTCTGAAAATGGTTAAATATTCATTTTTTCCTTCCACATTCCATTAATTCTTGTCACGCACCTGAAGGGTTAATACACTTCTTGAATATGGTTTTGAGCACCTTGAGGGGTGCAGTCTTTAGAATGGTAACACTTTTGGGTGTTTTCTGTCGTATAGACCCCCTCAAAGTCACTTCAAATGTGACGAGGTCTCTAAAACAAAATTGGTTTTGTAAATGTTGTAAAAATTTAGATTGCTGATCACATTTTCACCCTTTTAACTTCCTAACAAAAAATAATTATGGTTAAAAATTGTGATGATGTAAAGTAGACATGTGGGAAATATTATTTAAGAAATTTGTGTGACATAACTCTGATTTAAGAGCATAAAATTTATGTTGGAAGACCATTTCCAGTGACTACCTCTTGAAGCTCATCAAGAGAATGCCAAGAGTGTGCAAAGCAGTCATCAAAGCAAAAGGTGGCTACTTCGAAGAACCTAGAATATAAGACATAATTTCAGTTGTTTCACACTTTTTTGTTAAGTATATAATTCCACATGTGTTAATTCATAGTTTTGATGCCTTCAGTGTGAATGTACAATTTTCATAGTCATGATAGAAAAATCTTTGAATGAGAAGGTGTCCAAACTTTTGGTCTGTACTGTATTAATCAGAAATTTAAGCTCCATGGGACTGTAGCCAACCTCCCTGGACGTGGCCGCAGGAGCAAAGTTTTTGATAAATCAAAGAGACGGATAATCTAAATGGTAACAAAAGATCCCAGACAAACTTCTAAACAGATTAACCCCTTAATGTCCACTGACGTGCAGAGTCCGTCATGGCAAGGTGCCAGTTCCGGCACCAGGACGGACTCTGCACGTCATGCCTTTGATCTACCACTGCGTGTAAACACGCAGTGGTAGATCAGTGCCGACAGCTGTCACAGACAGCTGACAGGCACGGCAAGCGGTGCGGGGACCTTTGCCGTCGGTCCCCGCACTCACAGCGCTGTGATTGGTCAGTCAATTTGACTGACCAAACACAGCAGCGATCGCGCAGGAGAAGCTGAAATTTCAGCTTCCCCAGCGCGATCAGTGCAGGAGCCGGCGCTGCAGTGGCCAGGCTTCCTGCACTGACAGCCAGGAGCGGAGCTCAGGGGGGGAGGCAGAGGGTTGGGAGCTCCCTCTGCCTCAGATCGGCACCCTGCACTGTATTTGCAGGGGCCGATGTCTGCCTTGATGACCCGGGGGTTGTCATGACAACCTCCGGGTCATTTAGCTACGGGAAGCTGCTGTGATCATGTCACAGCAGCTTCCACTATAGTTGCAATGCATTGCAATGCCAGAGCATTGCAATGCATTGTAACTGCAATCAAAAGTAAAAAAAGTGAAAGTCCCATAAAGGGACAAGTTAAAAAAAATCATTTTTTAAAAAAAATTGTAAAAAAAAATATTAAAAAATAATTTAAAAAAAATCCCCTAAAAAAATACACATTTTTATGTAATAAAAAAAATAAAAAACAAAAAAAATACACATGTTAGGTATCGCCATGTCCGTAAAAATCCCATCTATAAAAGCATAACCCTAGTTAACCCCTTCAGTGAAAGCCGTAAAAAAAAACCACAAAAAAGTAGTAAATTATACTTTTTCCAAGCGGTATCATTATACCGCTTGGAAAAAGTGCAATAACACGCGATCAAAAAGTCAGATATAAATAATCATGGTACCGCTGAAAACGTCATCTTGTCCCGCAAAAAACAAGCCGCTATATAGCATCATCAGCGAAAAAATAAAAAAGTTATAGCTCGCGGAATAAACTGATGCAAAAATATTTTTTTTTCTATAAAATTCTTTATTGTGTAAAAAACGCCAAAACATAAAAAAATATATAAATGAGGTATCACTGTAATCGTAGTGACCCGAAGAATAAAGCTGCTTTATCAATTTTACCACACGCGGAATGGGGGAAAAAAAATTAAAAAAAAAACAATTCCTGAATTGCTGGTTTTTTCTTCTGCTTCCAAAATCGATAGGAAGCGATCAAAAAACGTTATGTGCCCGAATATGTACCAATAAATACGTCAGCTCGTCCCGCAAAAATAAGCCCAAGATAACTCTGTCGGCCGAATATGGAAAAATTATAGCTCTCAAAATACGCGATGCAAAAATTCTTACAAAAAATTATCCAAAAAAAAGCATCTTTAGAGTGTGACAGAAGCTAAACATGAAAAAAGTGTAAATCGGGTATCGCGTAATCGCACCGATCCGGGGAATAAAGTCGCCTAATCACTAATACGCACAGAACGGCGTAAAAAAGAAACCAATTCTTCACCTTTGTAGATTTGTTCATTGTGCCTCCCAAAGATCGCAGTAAGGCGATCACAGTGGTTCCCCCGCATATGGGTATCAGCGTACTCAGACAAATGCACAATAGCTTTTGGGTCCTATTTCTCCTGTTACCTTATAAAATAAAAATTTGGGGGCAAAAAGGTCATTTTTGTGGAAAAAAATATGATTTTTTTTTATTTTCACGCTCTACGTTATAAACTTCTGTGAAGCCCTGGGGTTCAAAGTGCTGACCACACATCTAGATTAAGTTCCTTGGGGTCTAGTTTGCAAAATGGGTCATTTGTGGGGTTTCTACTGTTTAGGCACATCAGGGCTCTCCAAGCGCGACATGACACCCGCAGACCATTCCATCAAAGTCTGCATTTAAAACGTGCTCCTTCCCTTCGATCTCTGCCATGCGTCAAAATAGTGGTCCCCCCACATATGGGATATCAGCGTACTCAGGACAAATTGCACAATAGCTTTTGGGGTCCTATTTCTCCTGTTACCATTATAAAAATAAAAATTTGGGGCAAAAAGATTATTTTTGTGGAAAAAAATATGATTTTTTTATTTTCACGGCTCTACGTTATAAACTTCTGTGAAGCCACTTGGGGGTTCAAAGTGCTCACCACACATCTAGAAAGTTCCTTGGGGGGTCTAGTTTGCAAAATGGAGTCATTGTGGGGGGTTTCTACTGTTTAGGCACATCAGGAGCTATCCAAATGTGACATGACACCCACAGACCATTCCATCAAAGTCTGCATTTGAAAAAGGCGCTACTTCCCTTTCGAGCTCTGCCATGCGTCAAAATAGTGGTTCCCCCCCACATATGGGATATCAGCGTACTCAGGACAAATTGCACAATAGCTTTTGGGGTCCTATTTCTCCTGTTACCATTATAAAAATAAAAATTTGGGGCAAAAAGATTATTTTTGTGGAAAAAAATATGATTTTTTTATTTTCACGGCTCTACGTTATAAACTTCTGTGAAGCACTTGGGGGTTCAAAGTGCTCACCACACATCTAGAAAAGTTCCTTGGGGGGTCTAGTTTCCAAAATGGAGTCACTTGTGGGGGGTTTCTACTGTTTAGGCACATCAGGGGCTATCCAAACGTGACATGACACCCACAGACCATTCCATCAAAGTCTGCATTTGAAAAAGGCGCTACTTCCCTTTCGAGCTCTGCCATGCGTCAAAATAGTGGTTTCCCCCCACATATGGGGTATCAGCGTACTCAGGACAAATTGCACAATAACTTTTGGGGTCCTGTTACCCTTTGGAAAATAACAATTGGGGGTGGAAAGATCATTTTTGTGGAAAAGATATGATTTTTTAATTTTACTGCTCTACGTTATAACCTTCTGTCAAGCCCTTGGGGGTTCAAAGCTCTCACCACACATCTAGATAAGTTCCTCGGGGGGTCTAGTTTCCAAAATGGGGTCACTTGTGGGGGGTTTCCACTGTTTAGGCACACAGGGACTCTCCAAATACGACATGGCATCCAATCTCAATTCCAGCCAAAAAAGTCAAATGGCGCTGCTTCCCTTCCGAGCTCTGCCATGCGCCCAAATAGTGGTTTACCCCCACCTATGGGGTATCAGCGTACTCAGGACTAATTGCACAATAAATTTTGGGGTCCTTTTATCCTTTGGAAAATAAAAATTGGGATGAAAAGATCATTTTTGTGGAAAAAAATATGATTTTTTAATTTACGGCTCTACGTTATAACCTTCTGTGAAGCGCTTGGGGTTAAAATGCTCTCACAACACATTTAATAAGTTCCTTGGGGGGTCTATTTCCAAAATGGGGTCACTTGTGGGGTTCACTGTTTAGGCAACAGGGATCTCAAAGCGACTGGCGTCACTAAATCCAGCAAAAAGTCAAATGCTGCTTCCCTTGATGCATCTCCATGCGTCCAAATAGTGGTTTACCCCCACATATGGGGTTCAGCGTACTAGACTATTGCAATAACCTTTTGGGGTCTTTTATCTTGAAAATAATAATTGGGATGAAAGATCATTTGTGGAAAAAATATGATTTTTAATTTTACGGCTCTAGTATAACCTTCTGTGAAGCCTTGGGTTGAAAGCTCTCACAACACATTTAGATGAGTTCTTGAGGGTCCAGTTTAAATGGGTCATTGTGGGGGTTTCCACTGTTTAGGCACACAGGACTCTCCAAATGCACATGGGTCCAATCTCAATCCAGCAAAAGTCAAATGGCGTGCTTCCCTTCAGACTTGCATGCGCAAATAGTGGATTTCCCACATATGGTGTATCAGGTACTAGGATAATTGCCAATAACTTTTGGGGTCACTTATCCTTTGGAAAAAAAGTTGGGATAAAGACATTTTTGTGGAAAAAATATGATTTTTAAATTTTAAGGCTAAAGTTATAACTTCTGTGAAGCTTGGTTAAAGCTCTACAAACATTTAGAGGAGTTCCTTGAGGGTCTTTCCCAAAATGGCATTGTGGGGGTTCCTGTTTAGCACAAGGACTCTCAAATGCGACATGGCTTAAATTTTTCAGCAAAAAAGTCAAATGGCGCTGTTCATTCCGAGCTCTGCATGCGCCCAATGTGGTTACCCAACATGGTTATGGTGTACTCTGGAGAAATTGTACAACAAATATTGTGGTTCATTTTCTCCTGATACCCTTGACAAAATTTAAAAAAATTGTGTCGAAAGAAAATTTTGGGAAAAAAAGTTAAATGTTCATTTTTTCCTTCCACATTGCTTCAATTCTTGTGAAGTACCTAAAGGGTTAATAAACTTCTTGAATGTGGCTTTGAACACGTTGAGGGGTGCAGTTTTTAGAATGGTGTCACTTTTGGGTATTTTCTGTCATATTGACCCTCAAATTCACTTCAAATGTGAGGTGGTCCCTAAAAAAAATGGTTTTGTAAATTTTGTTGGAAAAATGAGAAATTGCTGGTCAACTTTTAACACTTATAACTTCGTAAGAAAAAAAAATTTTGGTTCCAAAATTGTGCTGATGTAAAGTAGACATGTGGGAAATGTTATTTGTTAACTAATTTTTGTGACATATCTCTCTGATTTAATGGCATAAAAATTAAAAGTTTGAAAATTGCAAAATTTTCAAATTTTTGCCATATTTCCATTTTTTTCATAAAAAAACGCAAGTTATATTGAAGAAATTTTACCACTATCATGAAGTACAATATGTCTCGAGAAAACAGTCTCAGAATTGCCAAGATCCGTAGAAGCGTTCCAGAGTTATAACCTCATAAAGAGACAGTGGTCAGAATTGTAAAAATTGGCCTGGTCTTTAACCTACAAAATGGCTTGGTCATTAAGGGGTTAAAGGTGAACTTCGAGCTCAAGTAACATCAGTGTCAGATCGCACCATCCGTCGTATGAGCCAAAGTGGACTTCATGGGAGACGACTAAGGAGGACACCATTGTTGAAAAAAAAAAATCATAAAAAAATCAGACTGGAATTTGCCAAACTGTATGTTGACAAGCCACAAAGCTTCTGGGAGAATGTCCTATGGACAGATGAGACAAAAATGGAACTTTTTGGCAAGGCATATCAGCTCTATGTTAACAGATCGAATAATGAAGCATATCAAGAAAAGAGCACTGTCCCTACTGTGAAACATGGAGGAGGCTCTGTTATGTTCTGGGATGTTTGCTGCATTGGACAGGTGTTAGAATCTGTTGGGGTACAAAAATCTCAAAGACTATCAGGGATTCTAGAAAGAATGTTGCAGTGTCAGAAAAGTTGGTTCAGTCGCAGTCATGGGTCTTGCAACGGATAATACCAAACACCAGCAAAAATACACCCATAATGTCTAAGAGGAAACATTAAATATACTGAATGTGGCTAACTATGAGCCTGACCTAATCCTATTGAGTTCTTTGGAAAGGGCTGAACATGTCATCTGAAAAGGCAACCTTCAACATAGACAACTGAGCAGTTGCTCCCTTGAGGATAGGGCCAAATACCTGTCGAGAGGTGCAGAATTCATTGACATTACAGGAATCGTTTGGATAGCATTGATTGACTCAATAGGTTGTGCAACAAATATATAAGTTAAGGGTACCACTCATTTCATCCAGGCCTATTTCATGAGTTTTTTTTTTTTTATATAATTCTGTGGTAGCATGGTGAAAGTCTGACTTTCATTTTCATAGATTTATTTATTTATTACTTTTGTCAGATTCAAGTTATTTCTGTCACCATTGTGAGCTTTTCTGTCATTAACAGAGTACCACATTTTGACCACATGTGTAGGAAATTTGCATATATCACATGACCGCAATATGAGTTTATTTTGCGCAAATAGCACTTGTCTATAGTACAAAGGACATGCTTGGAATGCTGGAATAGAATAGGGCTCTATTGTATTGATAGCAATGTAGGAGGACTTGATAGGTTCCCTTTAAAGCGAACCTGTCAGCCCTTTTGGCCGATTATAAGCTGCGGCCACTGCCTTTCAGGGCTTATCTACAGCATTCTATAATGCTGTAGATAAGCCCCCGATCCGACCTGTAAGAGAAAAAAAAGAACTTTTATTATACTCACCCGGGGGGCGGTCTTGTCTGATGGGTGTCGCAGGTCTGGGTCCGGCGCCTACCACCATCTTGAGATGCCGGCATTGCGCTCCTGCACAGGCGTACTTTTCTGCCCTGTTGAGGGCAAAGCAAAGTACCGCAGTGTGCTGGCGCCGGGAGAAGTCAGAGAGGCCTAGCGCCTGCGCGCCACAGGAGTTTACTCTGCCTTCAACAGGGCAGATAAGTACGCCTGCGCGTGACGCAGGGGAGCCTGTAGAGCATTCAGGAGGGTGGCATCGCAAGAATATTGTAGGCGCCGGACCCAGACCAGTGACACCCATCGGACCGGACTGCCCCCGGGTGAGTATAGTAAAACTTATTTTTATTATCTTTCAGGTCAGATCAGGGGCAGATATACATTATTATAGAATGCCGTAGATAAGCCCTGAAAGGTGATGGCCACATCCTATATTGGCCAAAGCTGGTGACAGGTTCCCTATAAGAGAAGCAGCAGGATTTTTAGACCTTTTATATTTTGTGGTAACTATCAGTTTAATTTTTTTTTTTTTTTGTATAATTAACATCTTTCTCGTTTTTATGTTTCAGGCTGGTTCAGAGAACATTACATCATCCATGTCAATCATGAGGGTGGCAGGTTAGTAGGTTTGTGAGTTTTGTCAGACTGTTGTCATTAAATGATCTATCATGTTGTGTGTTATGTTTAGTGTTCACGCCTGGTTTCAGGTGGTTTCTTACGGAACCTGTTTTGTCGTTATAGCCTAACTCACATAGCTGTACACCCCATTTTTTATTTTACCAACTGGCCCAGCGTGGTGTAAGAATAACTGCCCTGCCGCTCCGTAGCACTGCCTGGGTTCCCTGCCGACCTCCTCCTCTTTTGTCGGGGTCAGAGCATGGCCTCTGCAACCAATCAGTCTGCAGAGAGACGAGTGGTAAAGTGCTAGCAGACCTCTCTTGAAGAGGGGAGCATAAGTACAGAAAGCATTTTGCTGCCCACGCAGATTAATGTGCCTGATTACATGGAAGATAACTTGTCTTACCTATTGCATTGTTTCTGTGCTGTGTTGTGTATAAATATGTGATTCTTCAGATTTTGTATTAGTCTAGCCTGATGAAGAGACCAGAGTAGTCTCGAAAGCTTGCAATTTGTAACCATCTTTTCAGTTAGCCATTAAAAGGTATCAACCACTGAGAACTCTCCATTCTAAATATTTTTCTTGATTACATGGAAGTCAGCGATATGCTTTGGGTAGTAGGTATGTTGTGCTCCTCTCCAGTGACTATCTCCAACATCATGTGCAGCAGTGACAGAAGATGGAAGACCACCCATATGTCACTCAGCTGTAGGATTTCTTGAAATGTTGTTAAAATCTCAAATTTGCAATTTACCGTATATACTCGAGTATAAGCCGACCCGAGTATAAGCTGAGGCACGTCGTTTTGCCACCCTCCCCATGGCTCACAACCCCCCCACATGCATGGCTCACAACCCCCCCACATGCATGGCTCACAACCCCCCCACATGCATGGCTCACAACCCCCCCGCATGGCTCACAACCCCCCTGCATGGCTCACAACCTCCCCCTGCATGGCTCACAACCCCCCTGCATGGCTCACAACCCCCCTGCATGGCTCACAACCCCCCCATGCATGGCTCACACAACCCCCCTACATGCATAACTCACAACCCCCCCTGCATGGCTCACAACCCCCCCCACATGCATAACCTACAACCCCCCCCTGCATGGCTCACAACCCCCCCCACATGCATGGCTCACAACCCCCCCTGCATGGCTCACAACCTCACAACCCCCCACATGGCTCACAAACCCCCTCCCCCTCCCCGCATGGCTCACACCCCCGTCCTTCTCACCCTCCTCGTGCGTCCCTCCATCTCTGTCCCAGTGCTGGCAGCTTCCTGTGTTCAGAGTTCACGTGGTACCGCTCATTAAAGTAATGAATATGTACGTCACGTCTATGGGAGTGGAGACGCGTGCATATTCATTACCTTAATAAGCGGTACAACATGACCGCTGAAAACAGGAAGAAGCTGCCGGCGCTGGGACAGAGATCCAGTCACGAAGGGTGAGTATTTGTCTTCTGGAAGCCCCTCCCCCACCGGCTTTCTGGACAATGACTTGTGTATAAGCCAAGGGGGCGTTTTCAGCACAAAAAAATCTTAAATATATTTAAAAATCTTCTGTTCTCAAGAACAGAGGGATATTAGTTGTGTAGGTTACTGCATGTTGTCCAGACTACTAGCCACCTTCCCGTCTATTAGAGGTGGCCAATCTCCTAGGCGAGGCGCCCACTGCTAACAAGCTTCTTTGCTATAGAGCTTGCAAGCGCTGCTCTAAAGATTCAGCCATCTTCAGTGTGAATGTGCTCCTTAAGTGCTGCAGAGGCCAAACTGCAGAGTTCAGGCCGTCGGCTAGGCCATGCTGCCGCTCCGAATGGTCAACCATAAGGAGCGCCTTGTCTTCCCATTAGCAGGAAGCCTGCAGGCAGAAGAGGCGTGTGCTCCTGAACAAAGAAGCGAGAGAGAACCCCCTCAAAGAGAACCTGTCAGCAGGATTTTGCCAACTAAACTACAGGCATTGTCATATTTGGACTTTGAGACTGACTAAAATGATTCCTGTGTTGAAGGAATTTGTTTTGTGGTTTTCATGTAATGATATCTTTGTGCATCGGGGTGGGCCTGTGGGCGGGGTCTTAACTTGGCGCTCTGGTCCCTTATTCATCCTCCTGTGTGAATGACAGGTTACTTCTCCATCAGTGACCTGCCTCCTTTTTTTAAAATATTGCGCCAGTGCAGTGGTCTCCAGAAAAATCGTTTTGTCTACAACAAAATGGCGGCGGCGCATGAAATTTAAAAAAAGATAAAATAAAAAAAAGTTCAAAGCTCCCCCTTTTACCATGTTGAAAATAAAGAAATAAAACGTAACTTAAGCATATTTGTTATCGCCATGTCCATGAAAGTCTGATCTATCAAAATATTTTTCCAATGCATTCATTGGAAGCAAACAGCTGAATGATAGAATCCCCACCTCTGCTATCTGTGTTGTATGCTGCACTATATATTAATGGTATGCAATGCATTCATTGGAAGCAAACAGCTGAATGATAGAATCCCCACCTCTGCTATCTGTGTTGTATGCTGCACTATATATTAATGGTGTGCACTCCATACTTCTGCTTGCTGCCAAGCACTGCTCTACCATCTTGCAACATAGTTTAATGTGCCTGGTAATAATGCTTTGGTATAATTCATTTTTGCACTGTGTTTAAAATACTTACTGCTTCATATCCTGTGACTTGGGCCTCTCTAGATCTTATCAGGTGGAAGGTGCTAAAGCATATAGATGTTGCCAGGTTGCCTTTGATGATCTAACCACCCCTGGTGTGCTGGCCCCAGCTGGCAAATTATCCCAAAGCAGCTCCCACAATCCCACTTTCCTGACCCTGTAGTGTGGGCTATTTATTTAGGAGTAGTCTACAGGTACTGCCACACTAAGCTATCCCGCTAGCGATCTCGTTAGCGTTGCATACTAATGAGATCGCTAGCGGGATTGTTTCTATATCGCTAAATGCGGCCACATTTAGCGATATAGTTAACGACGCTATCGCCGCTAGCGATCTTCTTAACGACTTTAGCGGTACAAAAGTACCGCTAAATCGCTAAGAAAAGGTGCCACACTTAGCGATAATACTTACCCAGCGGGAGCGCCAACGAGAAAATAGGGTCCGGAGCGATTCCAGCGACGAGCGAGATCACAGCAGGAAGCTCGTCGCTGGAAGCTGCCGCACTGAACAACATCGCTAACGGGATCGCTAAATAGTGACGTTTTTTAGCGATCCCGTTAGCGATATTGTTTAGTGTGGCATACCCTTAAGGGGCGCACGCAGTTAGGGGGCGCACGCATCACAGAAAGCAAAGCATCACAAAAGACAAGCATCGAGTAAACGGCAGTTATCCATGGCAGTTAATCAGGGCAGGAATCAGGTAGCCCACACTTTGCTTTCTTTTTAATTATGTACATTACCTCTCTCCTCCTGTGTTCCCTTGCCATCCACATTCATCGCCCCATCCCCCCTCCATCACGACTCATACACATCAGCCCCTCCATACTTCCCTCTCCCATGTACAGTTCCCATGCACTCCTCACCTTCCTGAGAAACCTCAGCCCATCTCGCCCAAACACATCACAGAAAAACCTACTTACAACTCCAACAACTACATGCTCTTTATCTTCCTTCTCCTACTGATTTCAGGGGACATCTCCCCCAACCCTGGTCCACCATCCCCCAACCTCAATCCCTACCCTACCTCATATCGAAACCATAATAATCTTATTAATATTACTTGCACTCCCTCATCTCCTTCTTTCAATTGTGCCCTCTGGAATCCACGGTCTGCATGCAACAAACTATCTTTCCTGCACAACTACTTTCTGAACAACTCTCTTCATCTGTTGGCCCTCACTGAAACCTGGATTCAGGATTCTGACACTGTCTCCCCTGCTGCCATTTCCTATGGTGGCTTACAGTTCTCCCATTCCCCGAGACCCACAAACAGACATGGTGGTGGAGTTGGCATACTCCTGTCCCCACAATGCACTTTCCAGGTCATCCCCCAATTCCATCACTCTCATTCCCTTCTTTTGAGGTCCACACCATCAGGCTCTTTCGTCTCCTCTCACTCAGAGTAGCGGTCATATATCGGCCCCCAGGCTCGCCCACCCAGTTTCTTGACCACTTCTCAGCCTGGCTGCCGCACTTCATGTCCTCAGAACTACCAACCCTTATCATTGGAGACTTCAACATCCCCATTAACAGTCCTACTTCCACATCTGCATCTCAGCTTCTATCACTAACCACTTCTCTAGGCCTCTCACAGCTTTCAACCTCTGAGACACACAAGGATGGTAACACCCTTGACCTGGTCTTTGTCCGCCTCTGTTCAATCTCCCACCTAAATAACTCACCGCTTCCACTCTCTGACCACAACATTCTCTCCTTCACCCTCACAAATCCTCGACCACCCCAGCGCACTCCTACCTACTACACATTCAGAAATCTACAAGCCATTAACCCTCAGACACTTTCAGACTCTCTACACTCATCGCTGTCCCCAATCTCCTCTTTTTCTTGTCCTAATCTGGCTGTCCAGCACTACAATAACACTCTTAGAAGCACCCTTGACCAAGTAACACCGCTCACCCTCAGAACTTCCAAACACACAGTAAAACAGTCCTGGCTCACATCGCAAACTCACATTCTCCAGCGATGCTCTAGGAGTGCTGAACGCCTTTGGAGAAAAACCCGCACACCAGAAGACTTCATCCACTTTAAATTCATGTTAAGAACTTATAATGCAGCCCTTCACCTCGCCAAACAGACCTACTTCACCACCCTGATCTCCTCACTAGCCAACAACCCCAAGAAACTTTTTGACACTTTTCACTCCCTCCTCAGGCCAAAAGCACAAGCCCCTATCACAGACATTTGTGCTGACGACCTGGCCTCCCACTTTATAGAAAAAATAGATACTATCCGTCAGGAAATCTGCTCTCAACCACCAAGTGCTGTGACTCCCATCCCTCCCTGCATTTCCCCTGGCTCAATTTCCACATTTGATCCCATCACAGAAGAAGAAGTCTCCAGACTCCTCTCTTCCTCTCGTCCGACTACAAGCACTACCGACCCCATTCCCTCACACCTCCTCCAGTCTCTCTCTCCAGTTGTCACAACTCACCTAACTACAATCTTCAATCTCTCACTCTCCTCTGGCATTTTCCCATACTCCTTCAAACACTCCATCATTACTCCACTACTAAAGAAACCCGCTCTCGACCCTTCCTGCACAAACAACTACAGACCGGTCTCCAATCTCCCCTTCATCTCTAAACTTTTGGAGCGCCTAGTCTACTCCCGCCTCACCCGTTACCTCTCCACTCACTCCCTCCTAGACCCTTCACAGTCCGGCTTCCGACCCCTACATTCGATTGAAACTGCACTCATCAAAGTGACCAATGACCTTCTGACAGCAAAACGTAACGGCGACCACTCTCTGCTCATTCTACTCGACCTTTCTGCAGCTTTCGACACGGTTGACCACCGTCTCCTACTGTCTAGGTGTCACGCGGTCTTATGATATGTGTACGATGTCAGTAAACTATTCTTAAAAGAACAACACTCTATACAACATATAGATTAGCAACATCAGCATGTAAATAAAGAATAGATTTACCTGACACGATATCCGTTGAACTCAGGATAAATCTTGAGGACTTGATACACTGTCACAGGAAAGAAGAGGACCGGGGGTCTAACCTGACCCTAAGCTGGGGTCCTAACTAATCCCTCACCTTGGAGGTACTGATAATGGTTCAGAGGTCCAAGTCTCCAGCCTAATCCTGTCTCCTATCAGTCCCTGAACCCTGTAATCAGTCCTAAGAAGGATTCTGATTACCACCAAAGGGATATGGGCTGATCTCTGCTAAATACACAGATTAGAAATATAAGACAGACTGGAGAAAACACAGACTTGCATACACACTCAAACACAGAAGGAACATAAATGATCTGGGATATTAAAACTCTAAGCAAGGTGAGCTTAAAACAACTAAGGAGCTCTTTAACTTAAGTCTATACAGATACAATCCTATCTGTGGTCTGCATGAAGAATTTCACTGGCAACTCCCAAACAGACAACCAGAGATTTAAAGGAAACCAATCAACAAATAATTAATTGCAGCCGGGAGAAACTGCACCCAGTCCCAGAACTGAGCACAGACAGAATTAACTCCCTAACTGCCAAACACAAAGAAACAGCAACTCAGCTGTGAGAAGTCAGAATGTGCAACCGCGACGATCTTCGTGGCGATGCACACATGACAGTACCCCCCTTCTACGAGGGGCCTCCGGACCCTCAGGGCCAGGTTTGCCCGGGTGAGTTCTGTGGAAGGTCCGCACCAAACGATCTGCGTTAATGTCAGACGCAGGAACCCACGTCCTCTCCTCTGGACCATACCCCTTCCAATGCACCAAGTACTGAAGGGACCGGCGATTCAGACGTGAGTCAATGATCTTTGACACTTGAAACTCCAAGTTACCATTGACCACCACTGGAGGAGGAGGTAGAGGTGATGGTATGACTGGTGCCACGTACCTCTTAAGTAATGACTTGTGGAACACATTATGAATTTTAAACGTAGGAGGGAGGTCCAGACGAAATGCCACAGGATTAATTATGGAACTGATCCTGTACGGCCCGATGAATCTGGGGCCCAGCTTCCAGGAGGGAACTTTAAGTTTTATATTCCTGGTAGACAACCATACCAGATCGTTCACATTAAGATCTGGACCAGAAACTCTCCTCCTATCAGCCATACGTTTATAACGGTTCCCCATAGCACTCAGATTATTCAATACACCTCTCCACACTGAAGCAAGTGACGACGAGAAACGCTCCTCCTCAGGAACCCCAGAAGGGCCCCCCCCATTGAAAGTACAAAACTGGGGATGAAAACCATATGCCCCAAAAAACGGGGATTTACCAGTGGACTCGCTCCGCCTGTTGTTAAGAGCGAACTCTGCCAGAGGCAAGAAAGAAGACCAGTCCTCCTGGTTCTCTGAGACAAAACACCGAAGATAAGTCTCTAGGCTTTGATTCAGACGCTCTGTCTGACCATTGGTCTGCGGATGAAAAGCCGAGGAAAATGACAATTGCATCCCCCGACGTAAACAAAATGCCCTCCAAAACTTGGACACAAACTGAGACCCCCTATCTGACACCACATCAGAAGGCAACCCATGAAGTCTCACAATCTCCCCAATGAACACCTGCGCCAGAGTTTTAGCATTAGGGAGGGCAGGAAGAGCAATGAAATGTGCCATCTTACTGAACCTGTCAACAACCACCAGTATGACAGTCTTCCCTGACGACTGAGGAAGGTCCGTGATGAAGTCCATAGACAAATGAGTCCATGGACGCTCCGGAAGTTTCAAGGGTAAGAGGGTCCCAGACGGACGGGTATGAGGGGTCTTAGAGCGAGCACAAACCCCACAGGACGCGACAAAAGTTAAAACATCTTTATTAACGTTAGGCCACCAAAACCGGCGAGAAAGGAGATCTAAAGTAGCCTTACTCCCTGGATGTCCTGCTAAAGCAGAATTATGATGTGCCTCAATAACCTTTTGTCTCAACTGATTTGGGACAAACAGTCTCCCTGGAGGTCCTGCAGGGGCGTCCCCCTGAACCTCTAATACCTCCTCCTCAAGCTCAGAACATACAGCCGACACTACCACCCCTCCTGAAGGATAGGAATCGGGTCATCCATTTTCCCGGCCCCTGGGAAACTGCGAGACAAGGCATCCGCCTTAACATTCTTAGATCCAGGGCGATAAGTGACAACAAAATTAAACCTGGTAAAAAACAACGACCATCGAGCTTGTCTGGAATTCAGACGCTTAGCAGATTCCAAATACAGCAGGTTCTTGTGATCAGTAATGACGGTGACCGGGTGGACTGCTCCCTCCAAAAAGTGACGCCATTCTTCAAAAGCCAACTTAATGGCCAAAAGTTCCCTATTGCCGATATCATAATTCCTTTCGGCGGACGACAATTTCTTAGAAAAGAAAGCGCACGGATGCCATTTACCAGGGGACGGACCCTGGGACAATATTGCACCCACCCTACGTCAGACGCGTCCACCTCCACAACGAACGGCTGTGATGCATCTGGTTGGATGAGAACGGGTGCCGAAGCAAAACATTTTTTCAAAGAGGAAAAAGCTTGGCAAGCTTTGTCCGACCATTTAGAAAAATCCGTCCCTTTTCTTGTCATGTCAGTGAGAGGTTTGACAACAGATGAGAAATTACAAATAAATTTCCGGTAGTAGTTAGCAAACCCCAGAAAACGCTGCAGAGCCTTAAGATCCTCTGGCTGATCCCATTCAAGCACTGCTCTCACCTTTTCAGGGTCCATACGGAAACCGGAGGCTGACACCAAGAAACCCAAAAACTGAAGTTCCTGTACGGCGAATACACACTTTTCCAGTTTGGCGTATAGTTTATTGTCTCGCAAGATCTGCAACACCTGTCTCACATGCTCCTGGTGAGACACAAGATCTGGCGAGTAAATTAAAATGTCATCCAAATATACGACCACAAACAGCCCCACCAGATGACGAAAAATGTCATTAACAAAATGTTGGAATACTGCTGGTGCAGTAGTCAGACCAAAAGGCATGACAAGGTTCTCATAATGTCCCTCCGGCGTGTTAAACGCCGTTTTCCACTCATCCCCCTCTTTTATCCTAATCAGATTATACGCCCCCCTGAGATCCAATTTAGAGAACCATTTGGCGCCAACAATTTGATTGAAGAGATCAGGAATCAGAGGGAGTGGATACGGATCTCGAACAGTAATCCGATTAAGTTCGCGGAAATCCAAGCAAGGGCGTAGGCCTCCATCTTTTTTCTTCACAAAGAAGAACCCCGCGGCCACTGGGGAAGATGAAGGTCTAATATGCCCTTTGGCCAGACTTTCCGAAATATAATCTTTCATAGCCTGCCTCTCAGGACCAGAAAGGTTATATAACCTAGCTTTAGGTAACTTAGCATCAGGAAGTAAATTAATAGAGCAGTCATACACGCGATGAGGAGGCAACTCCTGACACCCCTCCTCAGAGAACACATCCCCAAAGTCCTCCAAAAAAGGAGGCAAAGTACTAGGCACGACCGCACTGATGACTGTGTTCATGCAGTTACTTTTGCAAAACTCACCCCATTGGCTTATCTCTCTGGACTGCCAATTAATCACAGGGTTATGTTTAACCAACCAAGGAAGTCCAACACAATAGGAGTAGGTAGACCCTCCAACACATAACAAGATAATAGTTCCCTATGTATTGCCCCTACCCGAAGGTCAATGTTATGAACCTCATGAACAAAGCTACCTTGGCCGAGAGGCCTGGCGTCAATGGAGAATATAGGGATCGGTTTGACCAATACACTCAGATGCATACCTTGAGCCTGAGCAAACTGAGCGTCAACCAGATTAGCCCGGACCCACTATCAAGAAGAACAGAAAATCTCTCCACTCTCGTACCAACCACCACCTCCACTGGTACAAGGAACTGAGAAGAACTAGCGGACGAAATACATACTCCCAGATTGTCGTCCACCACACAACCTGGGATTAACAGTTTTCCGGCGACTTCTTGTACAACAAGGCACGGGACGGACATCCCCAACAAAATGTCCCTCTTTCCCGCAGAAGAAACACCTTCTAGTCCTGCGGCGTACCGCCAATCCCCTCCTACGAAATGATGTCCCTCCCAACTGCATAGGCTCCTCCGAACAGACAAGGGGAACCTCAACATAAGGGACTTTAGTAGTAGGTGGAGTAACAACAGGGGGCGGAGTTACCTCGCACCTCTCCAGGAGCCGTCTATCAGTACGGATAGCCAGGGCCATAGCAGCCTCCAGTGATGGAGGAGAATCATACTGAGCCAAAACGTCCTTTAATTTGTCAGAAAGCCCATGACAAAACTGGCTCCTAAGAGCTGGGTCATTCCACTGAGTATCTGTAGCCCATCTACGGAACTCAGAAGCAAATTCCTCCGCCGGACGATCTCCCTGCTGTATCTTACGTAATTTTGTCTCAGCAAGAGAGACCCGATCTGGGTCATCATATACCAAACCCAGGGCAGTAAAAAATCGATCTACTGACTGTAGAGCCGGGGATCCCGGAGGAAGGGAAAATGCCCAGGATTGAGGGTCCCCTTGTAGGAGCGAGATAACAATTCCCACTCTCTGCTCTTCACTCCCTGATGATCGAGGCCGAAGCCGAAAATACAATTTACATGCTTCCCTGAAGGTAAAAAATTTGTCTCGCCCACCAGTGAACCTGTCCGGGAGAGCTACTTTAGGTTCAAATCTGGTTTGCTCCGAGGGAGACAAAACTTTGGACTTAATGTCCGTCAGCTCCATGGATAATCCCTGCAACTGCAGAGCCAGCTGGGCTACTGGATCCATGGCAACTGGGAATAATTTTATGGGCCAGTGAAAATGTCACGCGGTCTTATGATATGTGTACGATGTCAGTAAACTATTCTTAAAAGAACAACACTCTATACAACATATAGATTAGCAACATCAGCATGTAAATAAAGAATAGATTTACCTGACACGATATCCGTTGAACTCAGGATAAATCTTGAGGACTTGATACACTGTCACAGGAAAGAAGAGGACCGGGGGTCTAACCTGACCCTAAGCTGGGGTCCTAACTAATCCCTCACCTTGGAGGTACTGATAATGGTTCAGAGGTCCAAGTCTCCAGCCTAATCCTGTCTCCTATCAGTCCCTGAACCCTGTAATCAGTCCTAAGAAGGATTCTGATTACCACCAAAGGGATATGGGCTGATCTCTGCTAAATACACAGATTAGAAATATAAGACAGACTGGAGAAAACACAGACTTGCATACACACTCAAACACAGAAGGAACATAAATGATCTGGGATATTAAAACTCTAAGCAAGGTGAGCTTAAAACAACTAAGGAGCTCTTTAACTTAAGTCTATACAGATACAATCCTATCTGTGGTCTGCATGAAGAATTTCACTGGCAACTCCCAAACAGACAACCAGAGATTTAAAGGAAACCAATCAACAAATAATTAATTGCAGCCGGGAGAAACTGCACCCAGTCCCAGAACTGAGCACAGACAGAATTAACTCCCTAACTGCCAAACACAAAGAAACAGCAACTCAGCTGTGAGAAGTCAGAATGTGCAACCGCGACGATCTTCGTGGCGATGCACACATGACACTAGGCTCCAGTCACTAGGTATTAAGGACACTGTTCTCTCCTGGTTCTCCTCCTATCTTTCTGACCGCTCCTTCAGTGTTTCGTTCTCTGGCTCCACATCATCTCCTCTTCCTCTCACTGTCGGTGTACCCAGGGCTCAGTCCTTGGCCCCCTTCTATTTCTCTCTACACGGCCCCAATTGGACAGACCATCAGCAGATTTGGCTTTCAGTACCATCTTTATGCTGATGACACACAATTATACACGTCATCCCCCGACCTTACCCCCGCTGTGCTACAGAACACCACCGACTGTCCGCAGTCTCCAACATCATGTCTGCTCTCTATCTGAAACTTAACCTCTCCAAAACTGAACTTCTTCTGCTCCCGCCGTCTACTAACCTCCCTAAATCTGACATTTCCCTCTCCGTGGGCGGCACCATAATAACACCCGGCAGCAGGCTCGCTGTCTGGGTGTTATGTTTGACACCAATCTCTCCTTCACCTCCCATATACAATCTCTTGCCCGCTCTTGCCGCCTACACCTAAAGAACATCTCTAGAATCCGCCCTTTTCTCACCATGGAAACAACAAAAACCCTCACTGTAGCATTGATCCACTCCCGCCTGGACTACTGCAACGCTCTATTACTTGGCCTCCCCATTACTCGACTATCCCCTCTCTAGTCCATCCTTAATGCAGCAGCCAGGGTCATTCATCTGGCTAATCGGTACTCGGACACGTCCGCTCTTCGCCAGTCCTTACACTGGCTGCCCATTCATTATAGGATCCAATTCAAAGTACTGGTTCTCACCCACAAAGCTCTCCACAGTGCAGCACCCCCTACATCTCCTCCCTCATTTCTATTTATCGGCCTAACCGAATGCTGCGCTCTGCAAACGACTTTCGACTAACCTCTGCACTAATCCGTACCTCCCACTCCCGACTCCAAGACTTCTCCCGCGCTGCGCCAATCCTCTGGAATGCTCTACCCCAAGAAATTAGGACTATCCACAATTTGCGTGGTTTCAGGCGCTCCCTCAAAACACATCTGTTCAGAGCGGCCTATCACATTCACTAATCAAAGTCATTCTCTGTGTAAGTGTGTATGTGTAGCCCATTCACTATCTCCATCCATCACTCACTCCGTCAAGATGGCTGGACCATCATTGTAAATGCACCATTGAATATACACACCTGTACTTTGTATCTCCCCCACCTCATTGTAGATTGTAAGCTCTCACGAGCAGGGTCGTCTTATTTTGCTTTAATTATTGTATTGTTAACGTTGTTACTTATGACTTGTGTTTTGAAACTGTTAAACTGTAAAGCGCTGCGGAATATGATGGCGCTATATAAATAAAGATTATTATTATTATTATATTTAATTAATTTGGTAGTTAAATTGGGTAACAAAAAAAATCAAACCGTCAGAATTGTGGGGGGTTTTTGTTTATTTTTTTCTCACTGCAACAAGAATGGACTGTACACATCAGGTTTACATGTGACAAAATGTATTACTGGTATATTCTTCTAGTAGAAGATCACAGCAGTGCCCTCTGCTGGCCGTAAAGAGTAAAGCCATGTGTTCTAGGTTTTCTTACATCTGACTTGTTTTGTATTACTTTTAGGTGCAGTGAAGTATATTGTGGCCGTAGCAGCATTTTTATTAACCTTTTACATCATATCTCAAGTATTTGAAATAAAGATGGATTCAAATTTAGGAAAATTTTTGGGTAAGTAATAGCTCCACTTGGCTCATCAGCAGGGAGCATATCTGGTGCATTTCTGAAATAAGTTTAACTATCACTTTTTATGAGATAACTACGGGTGATTGTGTAAATATTTACTACTTGTATGTAGGTGCAGTTTAGATTTTACCATTTCCTAGTATCCTGCTTAGATTTTAATTTTAAGCTCCGTTGTTTGTGTACCGTAATGCCTGAATATCCCATGCAGAATGTCCTAGCTATACTCATTTACTCACCGGATTTAAAGAAGCACTTTCATCAAAGTTTTTCTCTTAATATTTTCCAATCATATTATACAGCACGGTGTACTTACAATTGCTCATTTTGCCTTTCTACCCAGCTCATTCTTCTCTTTTCTCTGCTCTGTGTAAAAACAGGAAGTCACTTTTCCTTGCATGAGTCATCCCCCTCTTTGCCTCCTGACCCGGCTTTTCCCTCCTCCCACCTGCCAGAGACTTTTGCAGCGAATTATGAGTCATGCTGGGAGAAATTACCTCCTGTTTCTATATAAAGCGTAGACGGCTTCAGCTAGTCAGTTTTTAATCATGTCATGTCATAGATCTAATGGAAAAGAAGAATTAGCTGGGTAGAAGGGAAAATGAGCAATTGTAAGTACACAGTGCTGTATAATATGGTGACTGCAATATATTTAGAGGATGAACCCTTTGATGGTAGGAGTGGTGCTTCTCTAATTGTACATTGGAAAAACTTTTTAAGAAAGTATTTATTGAATACATCAGATTTCCATGGTTATCTTTGTACAAGAAGCATCAGAAAATTGATAAAAGCAATGGCAGCTTTTTTAGTTACAGGTTTTTAAGTGACTTGCTTTTTTTTAATTTTTCCTGTCAGTTTAGTGTATTTTTTTAATGCTTATTCTTTAAGACTACATCACACTTGCGTTCCATTGTACATCCAATGACAACAGAGCAGTCCACTTTTTTCCCCTTTTCCTAATTCCTTTTAAAAAAAAAACTTTCTATTCTTTTTCCCTAAAAAACCA
>JARQOD010000004.1:253116986-253147975 GCA_033576555.1 Oophaga sylvatica | reverse complement strand
GAGCAGACTGCCCACATTGATTGTCGAGTCACTTTGGGTTCCGTTAAGTGTCCAGTTTTAGAATGGAAGAAAACATTCTGCATCATGTGCTTTTTCTTCTGTTCTAAAAACATTTAATAGAACTCAAGACAGATCTCATACTAAATAAATGGGGTCCCTATACTTACGGTATATTTTCTTAAAGTGAATCCGTCAGCAGGTTTTTGCTACGTAATCTGAAGACAGCAGGAGATAGAGGCTGAAACACAGAATTCAGTGATGTGTCACTTGTCAAAGTGCGTCTTGCTGTTTACTAACTAGATTAACCTACACTAGTCCGGCGAGGGCCCCCTCCCTCCTATGTTAAGAACCTGTACATGGAGAGCCTGATCTGGGCGGGGTTAGCTTTCTCAGCTCTGCTTCTTTCTAAATCTAAAAGCTCTGATTGTGTCAGAACGGCTGCACGCAGTAAACTAAGTGATGCATCGTTGGATTCAGCTTCTCTTTGCCTACATTATGCTGCTCTCAGATGAGGTAGCAAAAACCTGCTGCCAGATTCCCTTTAAGTTATGCAACAGATCTGTTTTGGATCTTAATTCTTTGTTCCTAAAAACAGAATAGGTAAACTGATAAAATGCAAGTGTGAATGTGGTCTTAATATAATTTTGATTCTAATGTATAAATTGCATTTTCATGCAGTGGGCGTTTTTTTCTTTCATTGTAGGCAATGAGAGAAAATTGCCAAACTCCCCACAAACACGCATGGTAAAACTAGCGGTACCTGCATGTTTCTTTTACTAGGCTACAACGTACAAGCTGCTGCTAGACAATAGCAGAGTTCCCTGCAGTCATGATGCTCCTATATAAATTGTACACTTTCTCAGAGGATCATGCACATATTGGCAATAGCTGTCTGCGTTAACCAAATTCTATGGCCATCTTCATACTGAATAGAAATAATGTCCTGCAGGCAGGTTTTATCCCGTTTTCCTTGTATCTGCTTGCTCTAGTGACATTTTTTTTCGCATTGTCTCCCTTCTTTTAGCCAGGTCACAGCTGGACATTCTTGCACATCCTAGTAAGTACACATTTACATTGGATTTTATCTTCAAGTCTTACAAAGGATGATGTACTTGACTTTTTAATTTTTAAAATAAAGGACCCTTTGTTGAGAGATGCACTTAGTGCCCTAGGCACCAGAAAAGACCACCTAACCATAATTATCAAGCTAAATCCTAATGCTCCAGAATTCTAGAGTAATTTGATACCCCCTCCGCCATCCCACTCACCTCCGCCCCAATATAAAACCTTTATGACTTGCACCATATTCATCTATGGTATTTTAGATTTTTTTTTCTGACTTTATGGACAAGGAAGTTTGGCTCAGTTGGAAACAGTCATGGCTTCCTGGAAAAGGAGGGTGGCCTAACTGTGACAACAGAATGAGCCCAAAAATGTGGTGCAAATTGGCCAGTATTGATGCTTTCTTCATTATTACCTTAATACTATGTTATATCTTCATTGGAGGCTTCCATTAGGTATGCCACAGATGAAAGCAAGAATAGCTTGGCATACAACTGTGACAAAAACCATCATGGAACCCCGGTGAACTGCGCCCTGAGCCTGCCACACATGCTTCATATTCTAGTACTCTTACATTGCTTGCGGTGAATATGGAGAACAAAAATGAAGTAGAGAAACTCCTATCTATGTGACCAAATTAATATGGTCCTCATTAGCACAGGAGAGTACAACAGCACATGACTGCAGCTCTCCTGCAAATCTATTTCTCTCGCTCCCTTCCTCAGCGCTAGTACCCAATAGCCACACAAAGAACCCTATAAGAAAGATGCCAGCTCCCTCAAACATCGCGAAATAAAACATTAGTGGTTGCTATTCTGAAACATGGGCTTTGGGTCCAGACACGCCTGACTGTGAAGTGTTTTGTGTGGTCCTGTCTAAAAAGCTTACACTGTCGTAGGAGTAGACCACAAGAGCATCGGGACCATTGTACAGTATCAAGAGCCGTCACCCCCGTAGGCACTCTGCCCTTGACTATATGTGCTGCCTACACTAGTCCGGAAGCTTATAACAGTTCCAATATGGAAATGCAGAGAGTTTAGTTTCATTCTATGCATAAAATTACTCATGAGAATGCTATAAAATTGTGCTGGTGCCATACCGGATGTCTGTACAGGTGTTAGTGACCACAGCTGGTGGGTTTGCTTCTACACATTCTTTTTTTTTTTTTTTTAAGTACAAATAATATATTTCATCACAATATCATCCTAAATCAACCCTGCTGGGAGAAAGGAAAAGCACTAGCCCAAATTTTCAACTTTTTCACTGTCTAAGAGTTCTACAATCTCTTTGTAGCTTTTTCATAAAAGTAAACCATTAGTTCTGCACGTCTATCTTCATCATCTTCATGGGTAACCAATCAGAAAAGTGATCATTTTTGAGAGAAGGCTAAATGAAAACTCTCAACAGCCTTCAAAATCTGCTCCATTTAATACGGTTCATATAGAATCATAGAATGGTAGAGTTGGAAGGGACCTCCTGGGTCATCTTGTCCAACCCCCCCGCTCAGTGCAGGATTCCTAGGATTCATATCAAGTGGCTTTAACAGTTTATAGCAAATTAACCCATGTATTTTCCATTCAGCAACCAAAGCACCAAGATACCGATGTGGCATTTCAAAGATTTGCCCAGAGAAGCACTTTGCCTTCAAGATTTCAAGTGGAGCAGCTAATGTTGTTGGGCCCAAGATCTGTGTGGATGATGTTGTGTAAGAACCGCTTTCCATTACTGCCTTCTCGAACGGCTATGTGATTAATTCTATGTATAAATGTACTCCTTCTACTTCATACCTCCTTGACCACAAAGACCTATGCGATCCCATGCTGTCTAGGAAAATGTTAACACAATAATATTCTGCTGCCTCTTCTTAGGCTAAGTTCACATGAGCATATAAAAACTAGTGTTTTTCATCTAAAAAGGAAAAAAAGATTCTCCATCCCTTTTTATTATTTCTATTATCTGGTTTTATACATTTATTTGTTGAAAGCTATACAAAGCCAAATGCAATTTAATATGTTAATTGTTGCAGTAGATCTATTTTTTTTGTGCACCCATTGAAATCGTTGGGTTAAACTTGAAGGCGCTGCAATTTCCTTTTTTTTTTTTTTTTTTTTTAAAGATTTTCTGTCCACTTGACTTTTGGACCTTGTGGGAAAACATGTTTATGCAGATTTTCTTTCTTTCTGTAGTTTGATGAGTGGTGTGAAGAACAATGTTGGACGAGGCATTAACACTGCTTTGGTGAATGGTAGGTGATCACTGCGTTAGCTACTACAGATAAGTTGTTTGATTAGGTGGACCTTAACCTTTCACAGTTCTTTTGTGGAGTCTCAGAGAGGTAATCGGCTACTAAACTGGTGACTGCTGCTGATTTTTTTTTTTTTTTTTTTTACATATTTCTTTTTTTTATGTATGTAAATGGTTCTATTAACTATTTAAAAAAAAATCTGTCATTTTGTCATTTCGGGCTATGTTGTAAGCTCTAAATCTATCCTCTCAGAGGTTGATCAAAGAAATGTAATTTCAGTTTGAAGATTTTTTCACTTTTTCCAATATTCTCACAAACCTCCACAGTCTATTGGCTTCCCCAGACCGTTAAGACTCCATACACTTTAGAATAATGGTACACAAACCCTCCGATATTGTTGTTAGAACATTGATGTTTGTTGGCCTCTCAACTCTCACCTGAGAGATGATGTCAGGAAAAGAAGAATTAGGCAAGATGTTTTTCAACGCCTATTAAGAATACACACACTCATGCAAGCCAACTGCACGTGTGTGTATGATGCTGGGGACCATGCTGTCCTACAACTATTTAAGGTTTATGGAAGTAGCTTATGAAAATAGGATGCCTGCTTCTGGACCACCTATAGACATCCAGGCAATCTGTATACGACTCAGCACTGATGTCTTAAACCATCGTTGCAGAGCAAACAGTTGCATGCGGTTATGCTGCCGCCGAAGCTGTCACCCACAGCCAAGCTCATTATAGAGAAGACAGACGGTTAACCTCTTAGTGAACGAGCCAATTTTGACCTTAATGACCAGGCCCATTTTTTTTTTTAAATCTGACCATTGACACTTTATGTGGTAATAACTCTGGAACACTTCAACGGACCTCACTGAATGTGAGATTGTTTTTTCGTGACATGTTGTACTTCATAATAGCATTAACATTTGTTCGATATGACTTGTGTTTATTTGTGAAAATATCAAAAATTTGGCAATTTTCAAACTTTTAATTCTTTTTAAGAGATAGTCCTCGTTGAGTGGGGGCGCCAAAAAATCGTTCTTTAGGGTGCCAACCTCCACAACAAGGCAGGTGTTGAGTAAGATTTAGGCTAAGTTCACACGTTGCGGAATTGCCGCGGAAATTTCCGCGGCAATCCCGCACTTCTCCCGCAGGAAATACGCACGTTTTTTGTATGCTGATTCCCGCCAGAATAATAGCGTTTTGCAAGCGTAATTAGCTTGCAGAATGCTAGCGTTTTCCTAGCGATCTGTAGCATCGCTTGGAAAACTGATTGACAGGTTGGTCACACGAGTCAAACATAATGTTTGACTCGTGTGACCAACTTTTTACTATTGATGCCGCCTATGTCGCATCAATAGTAAAAAGATCTAATGTAAAAATAATAAAAAAAATAATAAATAATGATATTCTCACCTTCCGGCGGCCCCCGCAGCCTTCCCGCCTTCAGCGACGCTCCCGGCAACTCCGGTCCCAGGAGTGCTTTGCGACAAATCACACCGATGACGTGGCATCTCGCGAGACCGCTACACCATCTGGGTGATTCTCGCAAAGGACTCTTGGGACCGGAAGTTGCCGGGAGCGTCGCTGAAGGCGGGAAGGCTGCGGGGCCGCGGGAAGGCTGCGGGGGCCGCCGGAAGGTGAGAATATCATTATTTTTTATTTTAATTATTGTTTTACCAGGGATATGGTACCCAGGGCCTGGAGGAGAGTCTCCTCTGCTCCAGACCCTGGGTACCATCCGCACATGAACCGCTTACATTGCGCATAGTGGGCATAGCCACATGCGGAAAGTAAGCGGTTCAATGCATTCCTATGGTGGCGGAATCACCGCGATTACGCTAAATTAATGAACATGTTGCTATTTTTTCCGCGAAGCGTTTTTTTCGCGGAAAAAAACGCAACATGTGGCCAAAACATGCGGAATCAATTAACATGTATAGGATGCTTAATGCTTGCGTTTTTATCGCGTTTTTACCGCGGAAAACCGCGGAAAAAACCGCGAAAAAAACGCAATTATTCCTGATCGTGTGCACTTAGCCTCATTGAGGGGTATTTGTAGGCTTTTTTTTGTGGTCGTCTTTCTAATTATTGATATCTTACCATTTTGTTCACTGGGTAGGTGTTTTTTATCAATGGATTATTAAAGACTATTTTTAATGGGAATTTATTTTCACCTCTCTGGATCTCACAGGTCACCGTATCCTGGGGTCATCACATGACCTCAGGGTACCATGGTAACCATTGGGACCTGAGATTCTCATTGCAGGGGTTCAATGATTTGTAAGGGGGTATTGTGATCCCTTTGTAACCAATTAAATGCAACTGTTGCAATTGACAGCAGTGCTTAAGGGGTTAATCAGCCCCGATCGGCTCCAAAACCAGCATGGACCAGTACAGCAGGGTCATGCTGTCATGTGGCATCGGGCGACGCTATTCCCATATTCCTCAGTGTCTTTAAAAAGTGGCGCTGAGGAAGAAGGTCCCTTAATGACAGCCATTAAATTTCGTATTGGCAGTCATTAAAAGGTTAATTACTGTATCTGCCTTTTCTATTGCTGCTTCTCAGCACTGAACAACCTCTGTGCATACAGTATAGGAAGCTTTAATAGGACAGAGTAGTTGTTGCTGGGTCCTAACACTCAAATCAGGTCTGTTGGTCGTGCAGGAGGCTGGATTTCCCTTGTACCTGGAGATAGTGTGTTAGCCCCAGTTACAGGGGAAATCTGCAATCTAAAAATGTGTTTAAATGATGACGTGTCCACAAAGATATTTACGACTGTAAGAGGGGGTGGGTGTATACAATGTGTGAAATAAATGAAAAATTAAATTAAATAAGCTACTGCCAGTCAGAATGACAATTTCTAGCCTTTCCCCGGTATAAAAAAAATCCATATGTCCGATATATAAAAATAAATTCTATAGAAAGATGAACATAATTTAGTTGACCCGTATTTTTAGATTTGTAAAAAAATAAAATAAAAATGTGAAAAATACACCTCTCACTTTTGTCTCTACAAATAACAATTGTATAATATGAGCATTTATATCTTTTTAGGGAAAACTGGAGAAGTAATTGAAACAAAGTATTATGACCTGTGGGGTGGAGGTAAGGTATTGGTTTTCTTTTCTAAAAAAAAAAAATGTTCATTCGTCAAAATCTTTACAACTTACCTGCTTAGTAATCTGTTAATTTTGGCTTTGGAAAGGACCAAGTTATGCCATATTTAAGACTGACTGGAGACTGGCAGATTTTGTCAGTAGACCACAGTGGTGCATTGAGTCCGTGGGCTCCGTGGAGCGCTGGTGGAATTTGTCACATGACTGATATAGCGTTATATGGTGATGTTCCTTTATAACTAGAAAGCACAATGTAGGTGTGGACAGGGCCTTCTGTGTAAAGGGTATGCCACACTAAACGAGATCGCTAACGAGATCGCTAAAACGTCACTATTTAGCGATCTCTTTAGCGACCTCGTTGTGTGTGGCATGTAGCAACGATGTGGCCCCTGCTGTGATGTTGCTGATCGTTCACTAGCGTTCTGGACTGTTTTTTGATCGTTGGCGTCCTGCTGGTGAGCCTATATCGCTGTGTTTGGCACCTTTTGCGAACGACGAGCGACCTCGTTTGTGACGCATATGACAGCGGCGCAGGCGGGACTAGGGTTTTTTAGCGTCACGGAGTGGATTGCAATATCTGTAAGTTCTCTTTTGCGTCACAGAGAGGAACGCAGAAGTTGCAAAGCAGGCTAGCAGGACGCAGAGAGCAGGAGCGATGCTGGAAATTCCTATGAATCAGAAGCGCTCAGTACATGCTAATGACAGATCCTAACGACCGCCAAAGTCGTTAAAGAGATCACTGACCGCTGATGTGTCGTTTATGAGATCTCCTGTTTGGCAGCTTCTAGCGACCTAAAAGAGATCACACCAACGATCTCGTTAGCTTGCGTCGTTATCGTGATCGCTAACGAGATCGCTAAGTGTGGCAGTACCTTAAGTGTATATGTATAAACTGTGAGTAATAGGATTAGTGGAGATCTCATAAGATAGGACGGGGTTTTCCTTGTCTTATAAGTTTTTCAATTTTTTTTTTTATTATATTAACCCCTCTCTGACATTAGACGTACTATCCCGTCCATAAAACCCGTGCCATTCTGACCATGGACGGGATAGTACGTCATAGGCGATCAGCTGCGCTCCCTCCGGGAGCGCAGCTAATCGCCGCCGGGTGTCAGCTGATTATCACAGCTGACACCCGTGACTGTGTGTCAGGAGCGGTCACGGACCGCTCCCGGCACATTAACCCCTTGCACACCGCGATCAAACATGATCGCGGTGTACTGGGGGCACAGGGGAGGATCGCGCAGTGTGGGGGCTCCCTGCGCGCCCCCCTGAGACCCTCAGACCAGCGCGATGTGATCGCGCTGCTCTGAGGGCTTCCTCCCTCCCAGGACCCGGATCCAAGATGGCGCTGGGGTCCTGGAGGGAGGCGGCTACCTCAGTGCCTGCCGAGAGCAGGCACTGAGAAGCCTGCTGCACTGCCTGAGCGATCGCTGGTGTGACAGAGTGCTGTGCACACTGTCACACCAGCGATCTGATGAAATACAGTGATGTCCCACCCTGGGACAAAGTAAAAAAGTAAAAAAAGTAAAAATAAACATGTGTAAAAAAAAATCCAAAAAAAAAAAAATATTCCCCAATAAATTCATTACTTATTGTAAATAAAAAAAATAAAACAATAAAAGTACACATATATGGTATCGCCGCGTCCGTAACGACCCCCCCTATAAAAATGTCCCACTAGTTAACCCCTTTTGTGAACCCCTTAAAAAATAAAAAATAAAAACGAAGCAAAAAATCAGTGCTTTATCATCATACCGCTGAACAAAAAGTGGAATAACACGCGATCAAAAAGACGGATATAAATAAACATGGTACCGCTGAAAACGTCATCTTGTCCCGCAAAAAACGAGCCGTCACACAGCATCATCAGCAAAAAAATAAAAAAGTTATAGCTCGCAGAATAAAGCGATGCAAAAATAAATTATTTTTTATATAAAATTGTTTTTATTCTATAAAAGCGCGAAAACATAAAAAAATGATATAAATGAGGTATCGCCATAATCGTACTGACCCGAAGAATAAAACTGCTTTATCAATTTTACCACACGCGGAACAATAAAAACGCCTCACCCAAAAGAAATTCATGAATTGCTGATTTTTGTTCATTCTAACCTCCCAAAAATCGAAATAAAAAGCGATCAAAAAATGTCACGTGCTCAAAAATGGTACCAATAAAAGCGTCACCTCGTCCCGCAAAAATTAAGACCTCACATGACTCTGTGGGCCAAAATATGCAAAAATTATAGCTCTCAAAATGTGGCGATGCAAAAAACTACTTTTTGCAATAAAAAGCGTCTTTTAGCGTGACAGCTGCCAATCATAAAAACCGCTATAAATAGTAAATCAAACCCCCCTTTATCACCCCCTTAGTTAGGGAAAAATAATAAAATAAAAAAAATGTATTTATTTCCATTTTCCCATTAGGGTTAGGGTTAGGGTTTCGGCTAAAGTTAGGGTTAGGGTTGGCGCTAAAGTTAGGATTAGGGTTAGAGTTTGGATTAGGGTTAGGGTTGGGATTAGGGTTGGGACTAGGGTTAGGGGTGTGTTGGGGTTAGGGTTGGAGTTAGAATTGGGGGGTTTCCGCTGTTTAGGCACATCAGGGGCTCTCCAAATGTGACATGGCGTCTGATCTCCATTCCAGCCAATTCTGCTTTGAAAAAGTCAAACGGTGTTCCTTCACTTCTGAGCTCTGCCATGCGTCCAAACAGTAGTTTATCCCCACATATGGGGTATCAGCGTACTCTGGACCCCAAGAGTTATTGTGAAATTTGTCCTATTTCTTCTGTTACCCTTGGGAAAATAAAAAACTGGGGGCGAAAATATTATTTTTGTAAAAAAAATAAGATTTTTTTGTTTTTACGGCTGTACATTATAAACTTCTGTGAAGCACTTGGGGCTTCATAGCGCTCACCACACATCTAAATAAGTTCCTTGTGGGGTCTATTTTCCAAAATGGGGTCACTTGTTGGGGATTTCCACTGTTTAGGCGCATCAGGGGCTCTCCAAATGCGACATGACGCCCCCAGACCATTCCATCAAAGTCTGCAATCCAAAACGTCACTACTTCCCTTTCCGAGCCCTGACATGCGCCCATACAGTAGTTTTCTCCCACATATTGGGTATCAGCGTACTCAGGACAAATTGGACAACAACTTTTGGGGTCCAATTTCTCCTGTTACCCTTGTGAAAATAAAATATTGGGGGCGAAAAAATCATTTTTGTAAAAAAAAAAAGGATTTTTTATTTTTACGGCTGTGCGTTATAAACTTCTGTGAAGCACTTCGGGGTTCAAAGTGCTCACCACACATCTAGATAAGTTCCTTGTGGGGTCTATTTTCCAAAATAGGGTCACTTGTGGGGGGTTTCCACTGTTTAGGCGTATCAGGGGCTCTCCAAATGCGACATGACGCCCCCAGACCATTCCATCAAAGTCTGCAATCCAAAACGTCACTACTTCCCTTCCGAGCCCTGACGTGCACCCATACAGTAGTTTTCTCCTACATATTGGGTATCAGCGTACTCAGGACAAATTGGACAACAACTTTTGGGTTCCAATTTCTTCTGTTACCCTTGTGAAAATAAAATATTGGGGGCGAAAAAATCATTTTTGTAAAAAAAAAAAAAGGATTTTTTATTTTAAGGCTGTACGTTATAAACTTTAGTGAAACACCTGGGGGTTCAAAGTTCTCACCACACATCTAGATAAGTTCCTTGAGGGGTCTAGTTTCCAAAATGGTGTCATTTGTGGGGGGTTTCCACTGTTTGGGCAGATCAGGAGCTCTCCAAACACGACATGGCGTCCAGCCAATTCTGCGTTGAAAAAGTGAGACGGCGCTCCTTCCCTTCCAAACTCTGCCATGCACCCAAACAGTGGTATACCCCCACATATGGGGTATCAGTGTACTCAGGACAAATTGCACAATAACTTTTGGAGTCTTGTTACCCTTGGAAAAATAAAAATTCGGGTGAAAAGATCATTTTTGTGGAAAAAAATATGATTTTTAAATTTTACGGCTCTACGTTATAAACTTGTGTGAAGCACTTGAGGGTTCAAATTGCTCACCAAAGATCTAGATAAGTTCCTTAGGGGGTCTAGTTTCCCAAATGGGGTCATTTGTGGGGGTTTCCACTGTTTAGGCACATCAGGGGCTCTCCAAATGCAACATGGCATCCAATCTCAATTCCAGCCAATTTTGGTTGGAAAAAGTCAAATGGTGCTCCTTCCCTTCCGAGCTCTGCCGTGCGCCCAAACAGTGGTTCCCCCCCACATATGGGGCATCAGCGTACTCAGGACAAATTGGACAACAACTTATGTGGTCCAATTTCTCCTGATACCCTTGGTAAAATAAAAATTAGTGACTAAAAGATAATTTTTGTGGGAAAAAAATAGGATTTTTTATTTTCATGCCCGGGCATTATAAACTTGTGTGAAGCACTTGGGGGTTCAAAGTGCTCACCAAAGATCTAGATAAGTTCCTTAGGGGGTCTAGTTTCCAAAATGGGGTCACTTGTGGGGGATTTCCACTGTTTAGGCTCATCTGGGGCACTGCAAACGGAACATGACCCCATCAACGTCTGCATTCCAAAACGTTACTACTTCCTTTCCAAGCCCTGCCGTGCGCCCAAACAGTTTTTCACCCCCACATATGGGGTATCAGCGTACTCAGGACAAATTGGACAACAACTTTTGGGGTCCAATTTCCTTGGGAAAATTCAAAAATTTAGGACTAAAAATCATTTTTGTGGAAATTTTTTTTTTTTTTTTTTCACACCCAGGCATTATAAACTTTTGTGAAACACTTGGGGGTTCAAAGTGCTCACAACAGATCTAGATAAGTACCTTAGGGGGTCTAGTTTCCAAAATGGTGTCACTTGTGGGGGGTTTCCACTGTTTAGGCGCATCAGAGGTTCTCCAAGCGCGACATGGCGTCCAATCTCAACTCCAGCCAATTTTAGTTTGAAAAAGTCAAACGGCGCTCCTTCCCTTACGAGCTCTGCCGTGTGCCCAAACAGTGGTTTTCCCCCACATATGGGGTATTGGCGTACTCAGGAGAAATTGCATAACAACCTTATTTGTCCATTTTCTCCTTTTACCCTTGTGAAAATAAAAAAAAAGTTTGTAAAAGATCATTTTTGTGGCTAAAAAGTTAAATATTCATTTTTTCCTTCCACGTTGCTTTAGTTCCTGTGAAGCACCTGAAGGGTTAATAAACTTCTTGAATGTGGTTTTGAGTACCTTGAGGGGTGCAGTTTTTAGAATGGTGTCACTTTTGGGTATTTTCTGTCATGTAGACCCCTCAAAGTGACTTCAAATGAGAGGTGGTCCCTAAAAAAAATGGCTTTGTAAATTTTGTTGTAAAAATGAGAAATCGCTGGTCAACTTTTAACCCTTATAACTTCCTAACAAAAAAAATTTTGATTCCAAAATTGTGCTGATGTAAAGTAGACATGTGGGAAATGTTATTTCTTAACTATTTTGTGTGACATATTTCTCTGTTTTAAGGGAATAAATATTCAAAGTTTGAAAATTGCTAAATTTTCAAAATTTTCGCCATATTTGCGTTTTTTTCAAAAATAAACGCAAGTTATATGGAAGAAATTTTACCACTAACATGAAGTACAATATGTCACGAGAAAACAATCTCAGAATCGCGAAGATCTGTTGAAGCGTTCCGGAGTTATAACCTCATAAAGAGACAGTGGTCAGAATTGTAAAAATTGTCCCGGTCATTAACGTGCAAACCACCCTTGGGGGTGAAGGGGTTAAAGTGTTTTTTCACTTTAACAGAACTGGATCCCAGAAGTTTTTATATACAGTACCTAACATAACAGAGCAGACACTGGCTCTTCCTTTCCAGCATTGACTCTCCGCCACTGCTCCAGTCTGTGTTTTGGCTGCATTGGTTACATCACTTTGACAGTGTTCATCACCACAGCAGCCAATCACTAAGTTTGGTGGCTACTGTCATCTGTGTGGGCAGTGTCCGAGTCCTTTGGCTGCAGCAGTAATGTGAGCTGTCAACATGACATCACCACTGCAGCCAATCACTAGGTTTGGTGGCTACTGTCATCTTTGTGGACAGTGTCCGAGTCCTTTGGCTGCAGCAGTAATGTGAGCTGTCAACATGACATCACCACTGCAGCCAATCACTAGGTTTGGTGGCTACTGTCAACTGTGTGGGCAGTGTCCGAGTCCTTTGGCTGCAGCAGTAATGTGAGCTGTCAACATGACATCACCACTGCAGCCAATCACTAGGTTTGGTGGCTACTGTCATCTTTGTGGACAGTGTCCGAGTCCTTTGGCTGCAGCAGTAATGTGAGCTGTCAACATGACATCACCACTGCAGCCAATCACTAGGTTCGGTGGCTACCGTCATCTTTGTGGACAGTGTCCGAGTCCTTTGGCTGCAGCAGTAATGTGAGCTGTCAACATGACATCACCACTACAGCCAATCACTAGGTTTGGTGGCTACTGTCATCTTTGTGGACAGTGTCCGAGTCCTTTGGCTGCAGCAGTAATGTGAGCTGTCAACATGACATCACCGCTGTTGCCAAAACACAGACCGGAGCAGCAGCAGAGAGCCAACCCTGCACCTGGTGGGGGACCAGTACTTGCTGTTGGCTATGTTGTGTCAATAAATGTGTTTTGGGTCTCCTTTTCTTAAAGTGGAAAACCCCTTTAAATGTATTTGTTCTAGAAGTGAATGTTATCCAAGTAGACACTGTGTGTGATTCTACTTCAAACTGTAAAGCAGAATGTAAAATTTAAAACAGGTCTGTCGCCAAATTTCTCCGGACCGGACTAACAGATGACGTAATCACTGTAAATAGGTGCCTTAGACCTGTTGAGGCTGGTATACTTACAAAATTCGAATGATTAATAATCCTCAAAGTTAAACAAAAATTTCAGCTAAAGATAGACTCAAAATGCTCATATTGATATTCTGGCTGTATAATCTTCTTTAGATGGAAGTATGCCAGCCTCATCAGGTCTATGAGCTATTTAATAATATATGAAGCCTGTTTTGTGAAAACTTGACAGATCCTCTCTATGTAACTGCTTTAGAACATAGTTTCTTTATCATATGCAAGCTGTTTTCCCACTTCGAGCACAGTGTCATGTGTCGCTCAGTCTCCCATGGTCTACTGCATACAGAAGAGAAAAGGTTAACCGACCGATGGCCTATAGATATGTCTGATTAAGTGTTGTGACAGATGCAGCAAATGAACACTCTAAAATGGTGCATGAGAGCACTCTTACATGGAGATGTGCCTTTACTCTTCAGCCCTAAAGTATCCCGCATGCCTCCGGTATGCTTCGTATCCCATAAAACAGTGATAATGTATCACCCAGTTTTTGTCTACGGTGCCCTAGTCCTGCCTGCTGTTATGAACGGGTGCAGCTGAGGAGCACAAGCTACTGTGTTCTAAGTATTGGTATTGAATAGGTTTTCCAGGCTGAGGAGAAAAGTCTGCAGTTGCTGTGTTTGAGTGGATTCTGCTGAATCATGACCTTGTGCAATGTGCACTGTCACCATTTCCCTGCATTCCCATGCAAGGCGCGGTAATGTGACCGTCTTGTATGTGATTTACATACCTACAAGTGCTGACTAGATTCTGACCTGCTTCTCTCAATACAACAGAGATATGGAGGAGAGTCTAGTCGGCACCACTAGGCGACTCTCAAACCTGGGGTGACATGGCCTCCCGCTCACACAGGGAATACAGGGGAATCGTGATACCGCACGCTGTCGCCATCTGTCAGTCTGCAACCGCATACACACTACAGACTCTGATTGAAACCTTAATACTAGCCACTCCTTATTTCCATCATTAATTTCTAGATGTCGCCCCTTTATTGAATTCCTGAAGAAGATTCCAGATGGAACAATAGTTTGTATGGCGACCTATGATGACGGAGCTACAAAGTAAGTGTCAAACTTAAAGGGCTAATCCAGTCAAAATATAATTTAGCGCAGGGGATGGGATATGTAAAGCAATGCAAATTCTGTCCTACCAACCTACCTGCACCCACCTGGCTCCAGCGCAGGCCACTCCGTGATATGTGGCAACCAAAAGAGAACCATAGCCGAGATATGGTTAAAATGTATATTCAAATACCAGGACAAAAAAAAATATCTGAATGGTTTCCACTTGTGTCCATATGGACACCGGTAAGATATTATAGACATAATGTATATGTCTACCTAGAATCTATTTGTCTCTTTTATCCTTGTAAAATTTGTCTGCTCCGTGACATGTGCAGATACAGGAAGCTGTGATGTCACTGTTCCTTTAACTATAGGACAGCTGTGTATGTGTGTATGCAAACATAACTATATGTATGTATGTGTGTGTGTGTGTATATATATATATATATATATATATATACAGTACAAACCAAAAGTTTGGACACACCTTCTCATTTAAAGATTTTTCTGTATTTTCATGACTATGAAAATTGTACATTCACACTGAAAAGTGTGAAACAACTGAAAATGTGCCTTATATTCTAGGTTCTTCAAAGTAGCCACCTTTTGCTTTGATGAGTGCTTTGCACACTCTTGGCATTCTCTTGATGAGCTTCAAGAGGTAGTCACTGGAAATGGTTTTCACTTCACAGGTGTGCCCTGTCAGATTTAATAAGTGGGATTTCTGGCCTTATAAATGGGGTTGGGACCATCAGTTGTGTTGTGCAAAAGTCTGGTGGATACACAGCTGATAGTCCTACTGAATAGACTGTTAGAATTTGTATTATGGCAAGAAAAAAGCAGCCAAGTAAAGAAAAATGAGTGGCCATCATTACTTTAAGAAATTAAGGTCAGTCAGTCCGAAAAATTGGGAAAACTTTGAAAGTGTCCCCAAGTGCAGTTACAAAAACCATTAAGCGCTACAAAGAAGCTGGCTCACATGAGGACTACCCCAGGAAAGGAAGACCAAGAGTCACCTCTGCTTCTGAGGATAAGTTTATCCGAGTCACCAGCCTCAGAAATCACAGGTTTACAGCAGCTCAGATTAGAGACCAGGTCAATGCCACACAGAGTTCTACCAGCAGACACATCTCTACAACAACTGTTAAGAGGAGACTTTGTGCAGCAGGCCTTCATGGTAAAATAGCTGCTAGGAAACCACTGCTAAGGACAGGCAGCAAGCAGAAGATACTTGTTTGGGCTAAATAACACAAGGAATGGACATTAGACCAGTGGAAATTTGTGATTTGGTCTGATGAGTCCAAATTTGAGATCTTTGGTTCCAACCACCGTGTCTTTGTGCGACGCAGAAAAGGTGAACGGATGAACTCTACATGCCTGGTTCCCACCGTGAAGCATGGAGGAGGAGGTGTGATGGTGTGGGGGTGCTTTGCTGGTGACACTGTTGGGGATTTAATCAAAATTGAAGGCATACTGAACCAGCATGGCTACCACAGCATCTTGCAGCGGCATGCTATTCCATACGGTTTGCGTTTAGTTGGACCATCATTTATTTTTCAACAGGACAATGACCCCAAACACACCTCCAGGCTGTGTAAGAGCTATTTGACCAAGAAGGAGAGTGATGGGGTGCTACGCCAGATGACCTGGCCTCCACAGTCACCAGACCTGAGCCCAATCGAGATGGTTTGGGGTGAGCTGGACCGCAGAGTGAAGGCAAAAGGGCCAACAAGTGCTAAGCATCTCTGGGAACTCCTTCAAGACTGTTGGAAGACCATTTCCGGTGACTACCTCTTGAAGCTCATCAAGAGAATGCCAAGAGTGTGCAAAGCGGTCATCAAAGCAAAAGGTGGCTACTTTGAAGAACCTAGAATATAAGACATATTTTCAGTTGTTTCACACTTTTTTGTTAAGTATATAATTCCACATGTGTTAATTCGTAGTTTTGATGCCTTCAGTGTGAATGTACAATTTTCATAGTCATTAAAATACAGAAATATCTTTCAATGAGAAGGTGTGTCCAAACTTTTGGTCTGTACTGTGTATGTATGTATGTATGTATGTATATATATATATATATATATTATATATATATATACCCCGTATATACTCGTGTATAAGCCGAGATTTTCAGCACCTTTTTTTGTGCTGAAAATTCCCCCTCGGCTTATACACGAGTCCATTGGGCAGAAACCAGCGGGGGAGGGGGTGCCGCGGCAGGAGCCTGTGGCTGGGACATCATAATCACCCTCCCTGTGCCATCGCTGAACGTCCCGGCAATCCTCCGTTGTACCCGGCTTCCTGCAGCTCTCCTGTGCTGAGCGATGACGTAATACCGCTCATTAAGGTCATGAATATGGATGCGACGCCACTCCCATAGGCGTGGCGTCCATATTCATAGCCTTAATGAGCGGTATTATGTCACCGCTCAGCACAGGAGAGCTGCAGGAAGCCGCGTACAACGGAGGATTGCCAGGACGTTCAGCGATGGCACGGGGAGGGTGAGTATGATGGAGGAGGACGGGGAGCACGGAGCAGGACGGGGGGGAGGATGGAGGGCACAGAAGAGCACGGAGCAGGACGGGGGGAGGATGAAGAGCACAGAGGAGCACGGAGCAGGACGGGGGGGGCACAGGAGGATGGAGCAGGAGGGGGGAAGCACAGAGGAGAATGGGGGAGCACAGAGGAGAATGGGGGAGCACAGAGCAGGACGGCGGCTTATACACCCGGCTTATACTCGAGTCAATAAGCTTACCCAGTTTTCCGTGGCAAAATTAGGGGCCTCGGCTTATACTGGAGTATATACGGTTTATATATATCGATGTGAATACTTTTCCGTCCAATTATGACAAGAGTATTCTTAGAGTGATACCTTTATTGGCTAACCAGAAAATTATGTTTGCAAGCTTTCAGAGCGCAGAGGCTCCTTTGTCAGGCAAGATTACAAATAGATTAATAAAGAAAAAAGCACATTTAAGAGATACTACAGTAGGACATTTGCTCATGTGATGGAGGTGTGATGCCTCATAAAGATAAGCCAACACGGTACCACAATATAATTTATTATGGACACCACCTATATATATACATATATATATCTAATATATAAAGCTGAATGTATGTATGTGTGTATGTATGTGGGTATGTTTGTCCGGGATTGGAATCCGCACCGTCGCACTTACGGGCATGAAATTTTGCACGCCCGCACGTCTCGACCCCGAAAGAGTCCTAGGCTATGTTTTGAATCAAAATTTTAACCCCGCGCGTTCCAAATCGCCAAACAATTTTGGCCCTATCTACATAATGGGGAGAAAGCTGAATGCTTGTGTGTATGTCCGGCATAGGAATCTGCATTTACGGGCATGAAATTTTGCACACCCCACGTCTCGACCCTGGGAGCATCATAGGCTAGGTTTTGAGTAGAAATTTTAACCCCGCGCATTCCAAATCAGCAAATAATTTTGGCTCGGGATAGGAATCTGCACCGTTGTACTTACGGGCATGAAATTTTGCATGCCCGCACATCTCAACCCCAGGAGCATTATAGGCTATGTGTTGAATGGAAATTTTAACCCCCGCACGTTCCAAATCGCCAAACAATTTTGGCCCTATCTACATAATGGGGAGAAAGCTGAATGCTTGTGTGTATGTCCGGCATAGGAATCTGCATTTACGGGCATGAAATTTTGCACACCCGCACGTCTCGACCCCGGGAGCGTCATAGGCTAGGTTTGGAGTCGAAATTTTAACCCCGCGCATTCCAAATCGGCAAATAATTTTGGCCCGGGATAGGAATCTGCACCGTTGTACTTACGGGCATGAAATTTTGCATGCCCGCACATCTCAACCCCAGGAGCATCATAGGCTATGTGTTGAATGGAAATTTTAACCCCCGCACGTTCCAAATCGCCAAACTATTTTGGCCCTATCTACATAATGGGGAGAAAGCTGAATACTTGTATATAGATATAATCATTACAATTTGTTATAACTAACCGTAGTTAGGTACTATGCCCGGGCAGCGCCGGGCTCTTCAGCTAGTATATATATAGAATGTAAAAGTTACAGTGGGAAAAATCTGCAAAGTAAGAGTGCTTTGAGAAGCCAGAGTGTTAATAGTTTATTTTTATTTATTAACGAAATGTAAAGTGAATGAGGAAAACATAATACATAGATAGAAAATCATAGCAGTGTCCGCAAAAAGGCGCCTGAAATGCAAGACCCCTACAGTGCAGCATTTCAGATATTAGAGCCATACTGCACAGTTTTGAGATATCAAGTGTTTTTTTTAAAAAAAAAAGTGTTTAATAGAGATCAAATGTGGAGAATAAGAAATACAACATCAAACTGTATCATTAGCAAATTACAGTGCAGTAGTAATGAATAAGCAGCAGATGGCAGTACAAGCCTATCAATCCTTAAAAGTGAGAGTATAGATTGCATCTGCAATAGATCAAGACGGTAGATATATATGTATTCACTGTAAAGTTTTTAATACGGAATTGTTATTGATAACAGTATATATTCCTCCCACTTTCAACAATACTGTCATGAATATAATAGCCGGTATTATTGGTAAAACTCCTGGGGTCCTGGTGTTGCGCATGGGGGATTTTAATAATATCATTCACCCATATCTGGATAAGCACAATGCGGATGGAAGTTTACATCACCCTATTTCTAGATTTGGGGAGATGGTGACGGAGTTCCCATCCATTACGGTTGGAAGAATTACAAGATGCGGTTGCCTTTATGCCCAATAATAAATCACCGGGTTCAGGTGGCCTGTCTGCGGAAATTTATAAAAAGTTTGGAGATATCTTACTTCCCCAGCTCCTTAAGACCTTTCAGGGGGCGGCTGAGACTGGCTTTCTACCCCCATCAATGTAGAAGGCTCTAGTTGTAGTTATCCTTAAACCAGACAAAGAGCCTCTATTTCCTGATTCTTATAGACCTATCTCTCTGTTGCCTACAGATATTAACATTATAGCCAAGGTATTAGCCACCAGACTGAACATAGTGATATCTTCCCTAATCCATACAGATCAGTCTGGATTTATGCCCTCCAGATCAACTGCGGTAAATATTCGACGGTTGTATCTTAATATACAATTACCGGCCGACAACTCGGGAGATAGGGTGGTCTGCTCTCTTGATGCAGCCAAGGCCTTTGATTCTATTGAATGGGAAATTCTTTGGGCTGTACTACATAAATTTGGGCTGGGGGATTCATTTATCTCTTGGGTAAAGCTCCTATATTGCTCTCCTAAAGCAAGAATTAAAGTTAATGGCCGTCTCACTACTCCGTTTCACTTGGGCAGGGGTACCCAACAGGGATGCCCCTTATCACCACTATTATTCGCTATGGTCATTGAACCCATGGCAGCAACGATTAGATCTAATCCAAAAATAACGGGTTTCAACGAGGAGCACTAGAGGAAAAGATCGCCTTATATGCCGACGATACACTGCTTTTTCTGGCTAATGCATCTCATGCGCTGCCAGAGGCCATTAGGGTAATTCAGGAATTTCAGCAGCAGAACGGAAGGAAAGGAGACACACTAGTCATAACTAGTGGGTAGGCGGAGCCCAGATGGGATAGACACTCAGATTAAAAAAGAGTGTTGACCGGCCCCTCCAGCTCGGGCTCCTCCTACTCAGCTCTCCAGTTTTCAATTTGAGGTCAGAGAAGATAGTCGCTGCTGGAAGCAGCTCCTCAGAAGATTTTATTATTTTTTATCGGACAAGAGACTTGGATCACCTAATGTGGTCTAGAGGTCTCAGGGGTCTCAGCGCTGCTGGACTCCAACCTCTCCCTTGGCGGATCTGTATTACCCTATATGGTGGTCCCTGCAGAACCCTGCCGGCCCGGGGGATGAGGATGGCTTCCCTGGCGGGGACGCAAACCGCGCTGCAGGGGTCACTGCGATCCCCGCCCTGGGGGGAAGCATGGGCACGCGCCAGAAACCCCTGGGGGTCCCTGTGGCGCATGGCGGGGTGAGTACTCCACATTTTTATAATGTGTATGAGTGATTCAGCGGCTGCTGCGGCAGCCACTGTTACAGTATATGTGGTGACTGTTATATTTTGTCCGCAGGTGGATGCCTGCAGGACGGGGATCGCGGGACCGGAGAATGGAGGAGTCCCGCGCTTTTTTTTTTTGAAGGCGGGGGCGTGGCTTCACGCTTCCCGGGCAGGAAGCACTCACTGAGCGCGATTTTCCTCTGCCTTTTTCTTCCGGCTACCTCCTCAGTGCGGCGGCCATTGCAGCGCTCCGGGCTCCTCACTCTCCGTTCCTCCCGCACAAGATTAAGAACACAGCACCGCGAAGTTTAACTGTGAGTCGCTTCTGCCTATCAGGCAGAAGCTTAAAGACTGCTCTCCCCCGCAGCGCAGGGCTCTGCCACACTGAACGTCGCTAAAGTTAGCGACGCTTTTTAAGTCGCAGGACTTTTATGAGATGCGAAAAAAGACGCAATATTTAGCGATTTTTTTTTTTCGTTTAGTGTGGCATTCCTTGAGGACGTTTCTGTCAGCACCTGCTTCCTCATAAGAGGCACCTGGGGCTCACACATCTGTCACATTAATACAGGTTGTGGAGAGCTTGTGACTTTAACCAGGGTGGATTGATTTAAATCACGCCGATTTAAATCAACGATTTAAATCATGATTTAAATCAAATGATTTTTTTCTATTTAAATCAGATCGATTTAAATCGTGATTTTAATCATGATTTAAATCACTGATTTAAATCAAAAGATTTTTTTTTAATATAAATCACGATTAAAATCTAAAACTTTCAATCATTGTTCAATTAACTCCACACTTCTAGCTTGGTTTCACTTTCTGTAGCTTGGTTTCAGTTTCTTTTCCATTCAGTTGACATGCCCAAACTTGTTGGATAGTCAGTCAGCAGTACTTGGCTGTAGTAACAATCAAACTTCAGAAGTGATCTGCGTGAGCCATGGCAGGTCGTAAGAGAGACCCTATTTGGGTTCATTTTGTTGAGATGCCAGCAGAGCTTGGAAAGAAAGGTGGGAGAGCAAAGTGCAAATACTGTCAAAAGGATATCCAAGGACTTGTTTGCCGTTTGAAATCACATTATGAAAACTGCAACCAGAAGGGAAATGAAGATGTTGATAGTGATACAACTAATGTCAATGAACCCCCACAGCTCTTATGCACCAGGACCCTAGCACTAGTGGTAAGTCTGGCAATTACAACCTATTTTAACAGACGTTTTACTGGGATGGTTAAAGTCTATGAAAAGAAAAATTTCTAGCACTAGTTCTGGAGTATAGAATTTAAATTTATGTTAAGGCAATATTTCACAGAAGATTAACGTTAAGTAAAAATAAAAGAGTGTGTATACGCCTATTTTTTTTTTTATTGTAGGCTACAATTCACTTTTGAAGTCTGCCAAATTGACCATTTTTTTAAAAAAATATTTTTAAAACTTTTGTGACATAATTTTTTCAGTTGCTCTGATATTACTAGTATTACAGCAACTTCACCGGAAACTTGAGTAGCATAACTTTTGAGACAGCCCTTATAGGACGAGGACCATTACATTGTTCAAAAAGTTTGTTTCAAAATATTTTCGTTATATTTCTTCAAATACGCAGTCGAATTATATTTTTAATTACTGTGCTTTCAGGGTCAAATATGGCTTGTGCTGCACGTGACAATCAATATCTGGGTACAACTTCAACAAAGCAGCCCAACAAAAAACTTTGCGTGCAAAGTGTAGAAAAATTCCTCTTAAAGACTACGACGAGCCAGAAAGAACATTTTGATGAATTAATTGCTAAATTCATATTTGCAACCAATTCTTCTTTCCGACTAGTTGAACACCCATTGTTTGTACAAATGATCGAAGGAATAAGACCAGGCTACAAACCACCAAGTAGATTTGATATCTCAGGAAAACATCTTCAGGCTGTATACGACAAAGAAAGAGCGGCTTGTACAAAATATTTGAAAGACAAAGTTGTTAACATGAGCTTGGATGGTTGGAGCAACATCCACAACGACCCATAATTTGCACTTGTGTCACAACAGAAGATGGTGAAACTTACCTTACAGACACAATCGACACATCTGGAAATTCACATACTGCTGAATATTTACTTGAAATTGCTAAGAACTCAATTCACCAATGCCAAGAACAGTTTGGATGTAAAGTAAGGAGCTTAGTTACTGATAACGCAAGCAATGTGGCAAAAATGCGAGCGGAACTGGCACATGAGGATGACACAAATGTCATTACATACGGTTGTTCTGCCCATTTGTTGCATCTTTTGGCAAAAGACCTGCATATTTCGGGTGTCAAGGAACATGTTGTAGAAATTGTTAAATATTTCAGCAATAATAATTTTGCACATGCAACCTACAAGAAATGGGAGGACTGAAGTTGGTTCTACCACAAGATGTTAGATGGAATAACTTGGCTGAATGATTGGAACTGTTTATTAACAACTGGTCAAAATTAGTGTCCATTTGCGAAACACATCGGGATAAAATTGATGCTAATATACGAAGCAAAGTATTAAATCTTGATGTGAAGAGAAATGCCGAGGACCTTTTGGAAAGGTTAAAGCCAATATCTATTGCGTTGGATAAAATGCAGAAAGATACTGCAACCATAGCTGATGCCACAGAAGTTTGGAAAGATTTAGAAGGTTCGCTAGATCGCTTGAACCTCTCAAACAATGTAAAGGTTGCAATACACCACGCAAGGACCAAGCATTAAAAGAAGAACACTATTTAGCCAATATCTTGCATCCCATCTACAGAGGGAAAAAACTATCTGAGGCAGAAATCAACTCTGCAATGGAGTGGCTCGACAATACTAACCATGACATTGTGGCAACTGTGCTGAAATTGAAGTGTGAATCTGCACCATTTCAAAAATACATGTTTGCAGATAACGTCTTTTAATGAACTAAAACCACTGGACTGGTGGAAGTCGCAATCACTTGTTCTTCCAGCGAAGATAATAAATGTAGCTACTCAGCTACTGACTGCATCGGCTTCATCGGCAGGAGTAGAGAGATTGTTTTTTTCATTTGGTTTTGTGCACACAACAGTCCGAAACCGCTTAGGAACTGCTAAAGCAGGACAACTAGTTTTCCTATTAAAAGTCCTAAATAAACAGTAGGCTTAAAGGACTGATGTATTCACTGAAGATGTTTGCTTACTTCAAACGTTAGAGATAGGCTATTGTTAAAAAGTACTTACTCTCTGTAGTTCAATTCTGATTGTTTTTAATAGTGCAAATAAAAATTATTAGGTTTCAATAATCATCAACTGTTTTAATATTTTTATTTGTGTAAAATAATTTGATTTGCAAAAAGACAAAGTTTTGCTTGTGTACAATTTGATTAAAAAATCCTATTTAAATCAAAAAAACCCGATTTAAATCAAAAAAATCCGATTTTTTTTTTTGATTTTTTTTTTAAAAAAAAATCATGATTTTTATCCACCCTGACTTTAACCCCTTATCAGGCGGTTAACCTTAATGGTGGGACAGCTGGGGTAACCCTTTAAGAGTTAACCCTTCAGCGTTCGTCTTATTTTTTTCTAGAACCACACTGTTTCTTGTTACTGTCAGGTTTAACCTGCCATTGTACTGGGTAAGGACATGTCGGATCAGAACCCAGGTGCGGACCATGTCCCGACTCCGCTACAAGATCGGTCTCGTGTATCTGACACACAGACATCGACCGCGTCAAGCGCAGCGGTCGGAGGACCCAGCGATGTAAAGATGGAGGCTCTCACTCGTTCGATTGATAGCCTATCTAACCTTATAGGTTATTGGGTGTCAGCCAAACCCCCTCATGGCAGGAAGCGACACAGGCCAGTGACTTCTTTCACATATAGCGACTCAGAGAGTTCTGATATGGAGGGTTCCCCTTTAAGTTCAGGGGGAATATCCGATTCGGATAAAGAAGATCAGCAAAGGCACTCTGCCTCTTTTTCGGGCCGTGTAGAAGCTTTAATTGAAGCTATGAGAGAGGCGTTACAGTTACAGGAGGAAGTAACTACTCGCCCTGGTAAGTCGGCTCGGATGTTTCAGGAGTCGCATAAGTCATTTTCGACTTTGCCATCCCTGAGTGAGTTTAATCAAGCAGTGGAGAAGGAGCGTCTGTGTCCAGACAACGTTTTCAGGACACGTCTATTTGAGTCACTGTATCTGTGTACTACGGAATCGATTGACAATTGGATCCCTTCTCCTGAAGTGGATGTCCCTTTATCTCAGCTTAGCAAATCTTCTTTACTTCCTATTAAAGGAAGGCGAGTCTACAAGACCCACTGGACAGAAAAGTGGAGTCGGCGGCAAAATCCATTTACGAGGCCGCGGGTCATGGTTTCAGAGCAGTGCTAGGCTCCATGTGTGCTTATAAAGCTTCCCCGGTCTGGTTGGACCGTTTGCGGAGGAAATGTGAACCTCAAGTACCTGAGGTGGACGAACTGTTCGAATTGTTAGAAAGTGCATTCCAATATGGTCATGATGCAAACCTGGATACTGTGTCATTGCTATCCAGGACACAATCCTCGGCGGTCTCAGTCAGGAGAGCTCTGTGGCTTAGACAGTGGACCGTGATGCGGTTCCAAGCAAGGTTTGCTATCTTTAGCTTACAAGGGCGGTCAGCTATTTGGATCTGACCTCACGGAGCTGTTAGCCAAAGCAAAGGCAAAAGAAGCAGCTTTACCACAGCGAAGAACTGTGACTTCTACGCCTGGGAGACCTGGTGCCAGTAATGGTCGACGGTCCTTTCGGTCCAGGGGACGATTCGGTCAGCCCTCTTGGGGGTCGGGTCGTCCCTCTTTTTCGGGAAAAAAGACCACTCAGAAATCCCGCACTCCCTGGAAACAAAGTTTCCGTCATGACAAGAGGGAATCTGACAAAAAGCCCGCTAAGGCGGATTGATGCCAGGGTCCCGCTCGAGGGCTTTCGAGTGGGGGTCGCCTGCTCCAATTCAAATTGACCTGGGTTTCCCGTGTCCCAGACTCCTGGGTGACGCGGGTTGTGTCGGCAGGCTTTTCATAGAGTTTTCTTCCCGACCCACGAACAGTTATTGCCAATCTCGCATCCCGTCAGAGCCCGAGCTATGTGCCCGCTTTACTGCAAGAAGTCGAATTTCTTCTGCAGAAGGGTGTGGTGGTACCGGTTCCACCAGAGGACAGGGGAAGAGGATTTTATTCCAATCTTTTGTGGTCCCCAAAAAGGAGGACAATGTTTCGCCCCATCCTGGATCTCAAAAGATTGAATCGGCATGTCCACACCCGAAAGTTTCGCATGGAATCGCTTCGTTCCGTGGTGGCAGCCTTGTCGCAGAACGACTTTTTGGTGTCAATCGACATTCGGGGACGCCTATTTACCGTTCCAATCGGAAGGGCTCACCAACGTTACCTTCGTTTTGCCATAGGGGAAATCATTATCAATTTGTGGCCCTGCCTTTCGGTTTGGCCTCAGCGCCCAGAGTTTTTACAAAAATTCTGGCGCCTCTATGGCGATTCTACGAAGACAGGGAGTTACAATCCTTCCTTATCTGGACGACCTTTTGATTGTGGCGCCCTCAAAGGAGGAGGCGGGTGACGGCTCGCGACCTATCACTTCAGCTCCGGGAGGACTTCGGGTGGCTGGTCAATTGGAGAAGTCGTCTCTGGAACCGTCACAATCAATCCTGTTTTTGGGGATGCATTTCGACAGGGTTTACGAGCAGTGGTGTCCCTGCTCCAGACAAGCAAGCATGTCTCCTTCGCATGTACGGGTGATGAAGTCTTCAAAAACAATGTCCCTTGGGAGATGGATGCGCCTTCTGGGGGTTGATGGTGGCTTCAATGGAAGCACTTCCGTTTGCCCAATTTCATTCAGGGTCTCCAAAAGTTCATTCTGAACCACTGGGATCGGTCGCAGACCTCACTGGATTGCAGTGTTATCATCTCTCACAAAGTACGAGAGTCTCTAGGATGGTGGATCCGTCCGAAGAGTTATCCCGGGAGATCTTTCCTTCCTCCAAAGTGGTCTGTCATAACCACCGATGCCAGCCTGACAGGTGGGGGGGTGTTTGGAACTATCTTTGGACTCAGGGAGTATGGTCGTCGGAAGAGTCTGTTTTGCCGATCAACATCCTCGAATTGAGGGCGATTTTCCTTGCCTCCAACACTGGACGGTCCCTTTAAGCGGTCTGCCTGTCCGAGTGCAGACAGACAATGCGACGGCGGTCGCATATATCAATCACCAAGGTGGGACAAGGAGTTCCAGACTCATGGTGGAGGTATCTCGGATCCTGATATGGGCAGAGACCAGAGTGCCAGCTATCTCTGCGATCCACATTCCAGGAGTTCAGAATATCACGGCGGACTTTCTAAGTCGCGAGAAGATGGATCCCGGAGAATGGAGTCTTCATCTGGAGATTTTTGCATTGCTGTGCTCCCGTTGGGGAACCCCCAATGGATCTGATGGCATCCAGGTTCAATGCCAAGTTCCCGAAAATTCATGTCCAGGTAAAAGGGATCCGAAGGCTGTGGCGGTGGATGCTCGGGTGGGCTCCGTTGGACCAATTCGAGCTGATCTATGTGTTTCCGCCGATATCCTTACTGCCTCTGGTTCTCCGTCGGATCAGATTGAGAGAATCTGGGCTATAGTGATAGCCCCAGATTGGCCAAGAGAACGTGGTTCTCGACTCTGGTGTCACTCCTGGCGGCACCGCCAGTTCCACTTCCTCTTCGCCCGGACCTTTTAAACCCCAAGGGCCCGTTCGTCATCCGGACCTGAAGTCTCTGCGTTTTTTTGCGGCGTTGGCTCTTGAGACCGAAATATTGACCCGTCGAGGTTTTTCAGCCGAAGTCATTGCCACTTTACGAGCGGCCAGGGTCCGGCTACTAATAGAATTTACCACAAGACTTGGGAAGCCATCTTTTCGTGGTGTTCGGGTTCCTCAAGGAATCCGAGGATTTTTTCCATTCCCAATTTGTTGGCTTTCCTGCAATTTGGTTGGACAAAGGTTTGGCAGTTAGCACCCTGAGGGGTCAGGTTCTGCTCTGTCCTTGCTGTTCCGAAAGGCTATCGCCTCGCGTAGGGACGTGCGTTCCTTTTTTCGCGGAGTAACCCCCCAGTTTCCACCGCGTAGGGCGCCTGTGTCTCCTTGGCGTCTCAATCTTGTTTTGGAGGCTCTTCAACGCGGGCCTTTTGAGCCTATGGACTCTGTTAGTCTTTCTTTGCTCTCTTGGAAGGTTGCCTTCCTAGTAGCGGTCACTTCTTTGAGAAGTGTTTCTGAGATGGCGGCTCTTTCTTGCTCGCCTCCTTCTTGGAGTTTCACCGGATCGTGTAGTGCTCGCACACGGAGCGACTTCCTACCTAAGGTGGTGTCGCAATTTCATGTTAACCAGGATATTGTGTTGCCTTCTCTTTGTCCGAGTCCAAGGAATGCGAAGGAACGGGCCTTGCACGCTTTGGATTTGGGGCGGGCTTTGAAGTTTTATTTGATGTTACTCAAGTTTCGGAAGTCGGACTCTCTGTTTGTGATTCCAGCAGGTCGTCGACGTGGTCAACGAGCTTCCAAGGACTCTATAGCCTGTTGGATTCGGTCGGCCATTTTGGAAGCGTACCGACTTAAGGGCGAACCTTGCCCGATAAGGTTCGAGCTCCACGAGGGCTGTGGGCTCGTCATGGGTCTTTCCATCAAGGGGCCTCGCAGCTCAGCTCTGCAGGGCAGCTACCTGGCGCTCTGTCCACACTTTTACGAAATTTTATAAGGGGACGTTAGTGCTTCCGCTGATGCAGCCTTGGGACGTAGAGTTTTACAGGCGGGGGGGTAGTTTAAAGTTTCCTTTAACCTGTTTTTTAGCGCTAGTTGCGCAGTTTTCTTAGGTTGTTGGGTTCTGCCGTTTCTGGTTTTTTTCCCACCCTATATTTTTGGACTGCTTTGGGACGTCCCACTAGTTATGATAGTGTGTTCTCTTTCCTTCGTTCTGCTGCTGAAAGACGGATTTGGTAAGAACTTACCTTAAAATCCTTTTCAGCGAAGGAAGGAAAGGAGACACAGCTCCCTCCCTTGGCAGAAGTGTGTTGTTGTATTACAGATGCGGCGTGACCCTTCTCTGATGGCAGTTTATCTGGGTCAGGTCGTCGCGCTACGGCTCTGTTCCAGCATCGCCACTCATTGCAGTGGTCAGGTCCAGTGAGTAGTCCCTGGAACTGTGTGGTTTTTTACCTAAATGCATGCATAACCTGTACTCTTGTGTTTTTTGTCTCGAAGTCCTTCAGAAGGGGTTATGTTGCTTCCGCTGGTGATATTGCTCTTCCTTAAGCTTGTGTACAACTGGGAGAGCTGAGTAGGAGGACCCGAGCTGGAGGGGCCCGGGCAACACTCTTTTTTAATCTGAGGTGTCTATCCCCTCTGGACTCCGCCTACCCACTAGTTATGACTAGTGTGTCTCTTTCCTTCCTTCGCCGAAAAGGATTTTACAGGTAAGTTCTTACCAAAATCCGTCTTTTGGCAATATTCAGGGTTGAGGATCAATTGGGACAAATCAGCACTTCTACCGGTGGATAATACGGCTAATACATCCAATTATAATTTTTCAGGCCTACGGGGTGGTCTCACAATTTAAAATATTTGGGGGTACAGATTACCCCATGGGTCAGTGATTATGAGAACCTCAATCTCCTTCCCATTATTTCTAAGTCAAGCTTAAGAAAGATTCTGGCTACGTTTGCCTTTATTGGTGGTGGGACGAAACTAACCTATCAAAAGATTTGGATGCCTCAGTTACTACATATGCTACACAATTCCCCACAAGGATCCCGCAAGATTTTTCCATAAGATAAACTCATTATTTAGAGAGCTATATGGGGTAAAGAGAAAAAGCAATGGGGTTTGTCTATCCCTAACCCATGGGTTTACTACACGGCAGCACAGTTACAACACATACGCGGTTGGGATGATCCTGGGGGAGGGGGGAGCTCAGCGTCAACTTTTGCAACAATACTTTGACTCGGATAGTCTCTACGGGGTGTTGGACTCGGGGGGAGGGGAGTTTGGCACTAAAACACATGGATTTCCCTACTCTGTTGTTATACACAAACTATGGGAAAAGTTAAAAAATGCAGGATATCCATGGGGTGTCTCAATATACTTCTATATGGAATACCCCTTCCCTTTCTAATCTCAGCCATTTGGAGGGTTTTTAAAGTTTGGGCCCGAAGAGGGATACGTAGATTTGAAATATACTGGAGGGTGATAGAATTTGAGATTTTACTTTATTTGCGAATGGAATTTGGGATCCAGAATTCTGAATTTTACAAGTACTTACAACTTAGACATGCGTACCAAGCAGAAAGTCTCATTGCAGGAAAATCCATGCAACAGAATAAGATTATACAGCGATTGAAAAATCCAAGGAACAGCTGGGATGATTTCTCATTTATATTTGGGACAACTGCATTTGGTACTTCTGAATCATTTCCGGTACGTGCGAAGCAAGGTGGGAGCGAGATATTTGGTCCTATTTAGGACAATTTATGGTCAGAAATATTAGAAAGAGTCCCGGTCTCTCACTGGGAGAAGCCCGTCGCCTGTCACATTTATATGTAATTCATCAAGTTTATTGCACTCCAAGTAGGGTTGAGCATTCCGATACTGCAAATATCGGGTATCGGCCGATATTGGCTGTATCGGAATTCCGATTCCGAGCTCCGATATTTTCGTCATATCGGATACCGGAACGGGATGTCACTGTCACTGTCAGTGTCCCGTCTGGGCGGGTCTGTCAGGAGTCAGCGGCACTTACCTGGCAGAAGATCTCCGGCGGGTCACGTCCTGGATGCTTCATGGCTGCCATCCTTCTCCCCGGCGGGGCACATGCAGTTTTCCGCGATAACTGCAGTGACTGCTGGGTAATCCCGGCCGTAAAGCAGTCAGTCCGATGACGTCACCGCCGGGGAAGCAGGTAATCAGCTGTGCTGCGTTGCAATGACAGGCTCTGCCTGTCATTGCGGGTGTAGCAGAGCTGGATCGTCGTGGGACTGTCGTTATGGACTGCGTCGGACAGGTGGTATCTGTTGGTTTGTTTTTTTTATTTTTTTACAGGAGATCGATGGCGTCCAGGAATGAGAGAGTAATAAAAAAAATGAAAACTGTGTTGTCTCTTTTATTTCATTAAAAGACTTTTTTCTTGCTGTGTCTTTTTTTTTACACATTTAAAAACTTTGGGATTAATAATGGATCGGTGTCTTATTGACGCCTATCCATTATTAACCGGGCTTATTGTCACCGTGCAATCAACGGTGACATTAACCCCTTATTACCCCCACTTGCCACCGCTACAGGGCAGTGGGAAGACCGGGTAAAGTGCCACATTGGCACATCTTTTGATGCGCCAAATGTGGGGCTGCTGTAGCCTGGTATTATCAGGCTGTTGAGGGCCAAAATCCCTGGGCCTTGACAGTCTTTTAATACCAGGCCGCAGCAGTCTGCATTTTACTTGGCTGGGTTAACAAAAATAGGGGGACCCCTACGCCGTTTTTTTTTTTTCGAGGGGATCCCCTATTTTGTTAACCACCAAGCTAAGCAGACTGCTGTGGCCTGGTATTATCAGGCTTCAAGGTCCATGGA
>JARQOD010000004.1:253062866-253116886 GCA_033576555.1 Oophaga sylvatica | reverse complement strand
GCCCCCAAGGTGTCGAAAAAAACACCCACCCTACTGCATATTTATGGTCTGCCCAAATCTTGAGCGTTCGGAGGAGTAATAGGGAAAATTTAATAGGTTATTCGGTTGAGCTAGCAAACCCCCTTTTGAGGGTTCTGGGATATATAGATACTTCCAATGAAGAGGGGGAATCTAGCTGTATCTAGAATGCTTTTATGCCAAAAAAATGAAAACCCCAGTACTGATCCCCCACAAAACCCCCCACAATTGCAGAATATGTAATAAAAAAAAAACGGCTAGTTTTTTAGAAAAAGTTATAATCGCAAAAAAAATTCTATTGTAAATTTAAAAAAATTTGGCATTTTGGTTTGACTTTCGGTCTGCGTCGAGAGAGCTACCTTTCAGGTTGGGCTATCTTAATAAGAAGATTAAATTTTAGAAATTTGACTCGGACAGTTTATCACTTTATAATTTGTTTGGGGTTTACAAAAGGAGACTTCAAATTAGCTTTTTAAAACGAGACTTATATTAACCTTTAATGATCTTCCTTTGAAATAGAAAACAATTTGGGAGGGGGCACTATAGTAATCAGCTGTCCCTTTTTACCATTAAAATATTGTTTGCTTTGGGGTTGTAAACGGGGGGAAAGGGGAAAGGGGTAAATTTATGTCCCTCTATTGCGGGTTGTTTTTTTCCCCTTTTTTTTGTTTTGTTTTGTTTTAAAAAATTTCAATAAAAATTATTTTAAAAAAAAAAAAAGTGAGATTATACATAAAAGAATAAAATTCCAAAGGGAAAAATTGCAAAGCAAAACGATAGACAAAAAATGAAATGTTTAAAAAAATTTTAAAACATTTTTTATCAGTATTCAGTATGACACCTTGCAAAAATACCCCACTTAACACCTTACATTCTGTAGTGGGTTTTTAAATGTTTCTGCCAGCTGAACCCTCTTGGGAAAAAAAAATCATCAAGATCCTCTGCGGTCAGCTCCCTTTTGTAATTTCCCAAAACCCAAAGTTTCCCTGTGTCTCAAAGGGGGAAAAAGTCGGAGACAAAAGAGGCCATGGAGCAGTTTAGGCCCCCCACGCTCACAGTTGCAGAGAAAAAATACTGCTTGATTTTTGTCGTATTGAAAAACCGCTCCTGGGACACTTTGTAGAAATGGATGTACCACTGGTTGCTCCATCAAATCAATGTAATGCCAAGCTGTTAGTGTACCTAGAATGAATAATATAGGATCCAGCTACTATAAAATGTGTTACCCTAGGGCAGGGGTCTCAAACTGCATTCCTCGAGGGCCGCAAACCGTGCGTGTTTTCAAGATTTCCTTAGCATTGCACTAGGTGCTGGAATCATTATCTGTGCAGGTGATTTTATTATCACCTATGCAATACAAGGAAATCCTGAAAACATGACCTGTTTACAGCCCTTGAATGCAGTTTGAGACCTCTGGCCTAGGGGTACCATAATCCCAGGAGTATGACCGATGAAACTCTCTCATGAAGGCCTCTTCATGGCGTTGTCCAGTGGTCTCATAAAACTAGAAGAATGATGCATGGTAAACCATTCTGTAGTGCAAGTGATATTGGCATCACATAAACCAGGTTAAATTGTCAAACATTATCCACACAAATAATCAGAAGACATTTGCACAACACTGGCGACGAGGTAGACGTCCAGCTACAGGTGTTCCATTGACCTCACACCACCGCTTTCAAAGTCTATCATCGCGCAGAGCAAGATGGCAATGAAACCTTGAAAGGAGGGTCTCTTCTCATCAGTGATCAGTCCTGCTTGTGTCTTGGACACAATGGAGATTGGTTGAAACCACAGGGGCAGTGCTATGAAGAGGCCTTCATATGAGGTAAAGCAAGTGTCCTAGGAGCTGTATTTCAACAAAATGACAGACCACATGTTGCTCTTTCTCTTGTGAGCAGCCTGCGTGGCCTAAATGTGCAACCATAACCTGGAATGTGTCTGGACTTGTCACCCATCAGGCAGGTTTGGGATGTCACTGGTAGAGAGAGTCATTGACCCTTTAGACATATTATTTGGGCTGTACTGACCAAAAACCCTTTGCGATATGGTTCCCTTTTTAAGTTTTGGGAGCTGAAAGCCTAACCGCAGTTTTAGTTCTTAAATTAATAATACACATGAAAATAAGAAACTTTTGGAATATATCTTATGAGAGGAATCTGATTCTTTCTCCTGCTAGACTAATAATTTTCAAATTTCATCTATCTCAGTAATGGGAAAGTCTGTCTTCACTGAATACATATTTTAACCATGAATTAAGGATTTTCAAAATGATTGATCAGTCTGGCAGAGAAAGAAGCAGATTTCTCTGATTAGATATATTACAGAGTTTCTTATTTTCATGTGTACAATGAATTTATGAAAAAAAAAATTAAAACAACAGACTTTACAGTGGGACAACGTAAAACAAAACCTATGTTGAGGTGCTTGTTCCTTCCCCATATCTTTTATATGATATTTTTAAACACATTTGTAAATAAAGATGATTATTTTTCAAAGAAAATGTGGGGGTATTTGACTCTTTTTGCTGTTTTGCTTGAATTGGTAATAAAATAATACCCCTTCATCGTTCATAGACTGGTACTAATCTGCATCATTTAAGTAGCACTGCTTCTCTATGTGGACAAATGGGGATGCATAATAGCAAAGAAACTCAGGCCCTGATTCCTCATTTTCAGGTTTTTTATGTTTGCTTGTTTTGCTTTCCTTTTTTGTCTTGTCATTAGCTAAAGTTTTTTGACCAAATTCTTCAAAATGGTTCCCAAGTAAAAAAAAAATAGACATATATATTTTTTTTTCGTCTTTAGAACTTTTTATTTTGACTCTTTAGTGCAAAAAGTCTCACATCTTGCAAAATGTAACAAAAATTGCTCAAAAATACTTTCGGAGTAGAGTGGTCTATAATCGCACCAAATTTTCCGACTTACGGATTTGATGGTGCTTCGGGGATCATCAGAGAGTATAACTCAACCCTGACTTGTACTTCTCAACAACTTTGTGCCTGACTTGTTTGGAGATCTTCATGGTGTTTGGTTAGTGGTGCCTCTTGCTTAATGGTGTTGCAGCCTCTGTGGCCTTTCAGAAAAAGTGTATATATACTGACAGACCATGTGACACTTAGATTGCACAGAGGTGGACTTCCTGTCACTAAGCATGTGAATTATGGAGGTAATTGCTTGCACCAGAAATTTTTAGGGGCTTCATAGCAAAAGGGGTGAATACATATGCACATGCCAATTTTTAGGTATTGGATCCCATAAATTTAATTTTGACTATATTTTTCTCACTTCAATTCACTAACTAGACTACCTTATATACACGTTGTAGGGATCTGCTCTGGTAGGCAGGGGCCGGGCCGCAGTAATGAGGTAAACACACAGGCGTTCAGTTCAAAGTTCAGTGGTTTTAATGATAAGTTTAACAAAAGTCCAGATAACGAAATCAAAAAAACAGAACATAAATCACTCCAGTTTGGAGAACCACTGGTCCCAGACTCACCCTTGCTTGGGACAGGCTTAACTAAGCGGTGGAATGTCAGCAGAGACCGCCAGGTGCCATTCCCGGGTGGTCTGGTACTCGCTTCCTGGTGTGCACTGACACACTGTCACGAAAACAATCTTCCAGGCTGACTCCAGCCAAACTCCTTCCTTCCACACCTCATACTCCCACAGCTTCCTGTTAAATAGGCCTAGTCCACACCCTCAGGTGAGGTACACATCAGCTGACCTGATCACGTGACTATGACCTCATCACAGGTCCTGTGATCATGGAAAATCCTGAGCAAACTTCAGTCTGCCAGAAGAAATATATCTCCCATCAAGCAAGATCCCCTTTGGTGTACCACATACCTCCCCCCTTTGTTCAACCTTAGGAGGGTGGACACATGACATACAGTGAACTCTGGACAGTGCATCTGCGTTCCCCTGTAATTTGCCTGCCCGATGTTCTACTGAAAATTTGAAATTTTGTAGAGACAGAAACCACCTGGTGACTCGTGCATTTCTCTCTTTGGCTTGACTCATCCAAGTCAGAGGGGAATGATCAGTTACCAACCGAAATGTTCTCCCCAACAGATAGTAGCGCAATGACTCCAGTGCCCACTTGATCGCCAGGCACTCTCTCTCTACAATGCTGTATCTGGTTTCAGCTGGAGTAAGCTTTCGACTCAAGAAATTAATGGGATGCTCCTCCCCGTTAACCTCCTGAGACAACACGGCACCCAGACCTACAGCTGACGCATCAGTCTGGACAATGAATTCTCTTTTGAAGTCGGGTGTGATCAAAACTGGTGACCCGCACAGTGCCCCTTTTAGTTTTACAAACGCTTCTTCAAGCTGATCATTCCATCGCACCATTACTGACTTCCTGCCTTTTAGGCAGTCAGTTAACGGCGCCGACAGGGTTGCAAAATTGGGAATAAACCGCCGGTAGTATCCCACTAACCCCAAAAACCCTTTCACTTGTTTTGTGGTGAGGGGTTGGGGCCAGTTTTGGATTGCCTCCACTTTGTTTATTTGGGGTTTGATAACTCCTCTCCCAATCACATACCCCAGGTACCGAGCTTCCTCCAACCCTATGGAACACTTCTTTGGGTTGGCAGTTAGCCCTGCTTGTCGCAGAGAATCAATCACCGCCTGTACCTGGGCCAAGTGACTTTCCCAGTCTGTACTGTATACCACAATATCGTCGAGATAGGCCGCGGCATATCGGCGATGAGTACGTAGAACAACATCCATTAACCTCTGGAATGTCGCTGGAGCGCCATGCAACCCGAAGGGTAGGACTATATACTGAAACAGTCCCTCGGGTGTTACAAAAGCCGTTTTCTCTCTCGCTGCTTTTGTTAGGGGCACCTGCCAATACCCTTTTGTGAGGTCAATGACTGAAAAATACCGGGCCTGTCCAAACCGCTCTGTTAACTCTTCGACCTGGGGCATGGGGTAGGCGTCAAATTTAGAAATTTCATTCAGTTTTCTGAAGTCATTACAAAACCTTAGTGTCCCATCTGGTTTTGGTATTAGGACTATTGGGCTGGCCCACTCACTCTGGGACTCTTCAATAACCCCTAACTGCAGCATCTTTACCTCTTCCGAGATGGCTTGTCGCCGGGCCTCAGGCACCCGATATGGCTTTAATCGGACTTTGGCCTGCGGCTCCGTGACAATGTCATGTTGGATTAGGGAGGTACGGCCAGGGAGTTCTGAGAAAACATCTGTATTTCGGCTAACAAACTCTCGGACCTCCTGAACTTGTCTAGGAGTCAAAGTGTCTGCTATTTTGACAGCGGCGAGTACTTCTCTTGCCTTTTCCTGAGGCAAGGGAGCCCTCTCTACTGGAAATGCAGGCTGTGGACAATCCTCACCAAGAGGGTCTCTGTCTTTCCATGGTTTGAGCAAATTCACATGGTATACCTGTTCTGGCTTTCTTCGCCCTGGTTGGTGTACTTTATAGTTTACGGGACCCACCTTCTCCATAATCTCGTAGGGTCCCTGCCACCTTGCAAGGAACTTACTATCCACTGTAGGCACAAGTACCAACACCCGATCCCCAGGGTTAAAGGACCTTACTCGTGCCTGCCGGTTATAGACCTGCCTCTGTGACCTTTGTGCTGCTTCCATATGTTCTCGGACTAATGGTAGGACTGTCTCCATTCTCTCTTGCATTTTGGCCACATGTTCTATCACACTTTTGTGGGGAGTTGGTTGGTTCTCCCAGGTCTCTTTAGCTATATCGAGTAAGCCACGGGGATGTCTGCCATATAATAGTTCGAAGGGCGAGAACCCCGTAGAGGCCTGGGGCACTTCCCGCACTGCAAACATCAGGTATGGCAACAAGAGATCCCAGTCCTTACCATCTTTAGAGACAGCTTTTTTCAACATATTTTTCAGGGTCTTATTGAACCTTTCTACCAACCCGTCTGTTTGAGGATGATAGACCGATGTGCGCAACTGTTTAACACTCAACAAGTGGCAGAGTTCCTTCATGATTTTCGACATAAAGGGGGTCCCTGGTCTGTTAAGATTTCTTGAGGGATTCCCACCTGAGAGAACATACCCATGAGTTCTTTTGCAATAAGTTTGGCAGAGGTGTGGCACAGGGGAATAGCCTCAGGATACCTGGTAGCGTAATCTAGAACTACGAGGATATGTTGGTGACCCCTCGCTGATTTATTAACGGGCCCCACCAGATCCATGGCTATTCTCTCAAACGGGACCTCTATAATTGGTAATGGTACTAAGGGACTCCGAAAATGAGGCTGCGGACTGGTTACCTGGCACACGGGACAAGAGTTACAATATCGTTTAACTTCTTCATAGATCCCTAGCCAGTAAAACCGTTGTAGAATTCGGTCTAGGGTTTTCTTTTGACCCAGATGTCCCCCCAGTACATGCACATGCGCTAGGTCCATTACCAACCTCCGATATGACTGGGGTACCAGCAATTGCTCGACAATTTCCCCACATACTTTTTCAACCCGATACAGCAAATCTTGGTTCAGCTCGAATCGGGGAAATACTGTAGCTGCCCCGGGTTGTTGGGGTTCCCCATTGACAACCAGTACATTTTCCCGGGCTCGAGTCAACGTAGGGTCCCGGAGTTGTGCCGTACCAAAATTGTCACCTGCCACATTTAAGTCTGACAATTCTGGTCCCGGTGGCAAATCTTCCATCTCCCCAGCTAACACTTCTATGGAGAGGGGTTTTCCTCCTCCACGGAAGGCAAAGGTACTCCTACCGCCAGCACATCTTCCTCTGGGCCACCAGGTTCATGCCCGATTTCTGGAGAATGCAACCTGGTTGCCACTGGTGCCGACGACTGTTCTGTGGGAGGGTAATTACAGGCCAAAGTACAGAAAATAACGGAAAATCTCTCCCCATTATTACCTCATAATGCAAATTAACCACCACCCCCACCTCGTGGCACTTTCCTCCCGCTGGGTGTTTATCATCACCAGGGCGGTAGGATAATGTTTTAAATCCCCATGTATACACAATACACCCATTTTCCGACTAGTACACTCGCTGGTTTGGACGTGGCTGGCTCGTATTAAGGTCACGAGACTCCCTGAGTCTAGTAGAGCTACAGCAGGGTTACCCTCACCTCCACTTTACACAAATGGTTCATATTGGGTCCCTCTGGTTTGCCTACTGCACACATGTGTTCTGCATAGTGAGACTGATAGTACCCAAAGTTGGTGTCCATGGGCTCAGTCAGGTGGGGGCAATCAGCTCTCACATGTCCTGGTTCTTGGCACCGCCAACAGATTATGGGGCCCTTTCGTCCCCCGACCCGTCCTGGGCGACCTTCCGGGTCTCTGCTCGCCGAGCTGTGGGTGAAGGTTTGGGGAATTTACTCATTACCTTCCGGTTAGTCTCTCCCTGTATCTCCTTGGTAGCCCCATATCTTTCAATGAGGTCTACCATCTGGAGGCCATCAGTAGGGGCTGCCTGTCCAACCCAGGTTTGCAGGGTGTGGGGCAAAGTTCTCCAGAATTTATCAGTTACTATCCTATCCCGCATAGCGCTGGGTGACAACACCTCCGGCTGCAACCATTTATCTACCAGGTGTATCAAATCATAGTACTGGGACCGAGCTGGCTCAGAAGAGGAAAACTTCCACTGGTGTACCCGCTGGGCCCGGACCAAAACATTTACCCCAAGACGTGCAAGTATCTCACCCTTGACGATCTCATAGTCTCTTTGTTGCTCGGGGGCTAGGTCCCTATAGGCTTTCGCGGGTCCTGGAGCCAAAAACGGAGCCACGATTTCTGCCCACTGTTCCCGGGGTAGTCTCTCCCTCTCAGCCACGCCTTCAAACATCTCCAGGTACACCTCGACATCATCTGATTTTTCCATTTTAGGAACCGCTGTGCGTACCGCTTTTCGGACATCCTGACGTCCCGGAGCAGCTCCTGCTGTCTGCGTGCTGTGATGTGCTGCATCAGTAGCCTGTTGGTTTCCTGTTGCCTCTCCATAGCCTGCTGCTGTATAGCCAGCTGCTGCTGCATAGCCTGCTGTTGCTGTTCCATAGCCTGCTGCTGTATAGCCTGCTGTTGTGTAGCCTGCTGCTGCTGCATAGCCTGCTGCTGCTGCTCCATAGCCTGCTGCTGTATAGCCTGCTGTTGCTGCTGTGTAGCCTGCGCTGCTGCATAGCCTGCTGTTGCTGCTGTATAGCCAGCTGCTGCTGTCGCATGGCCTCCACCAGCATTTTTACTGTGCTCTCCATCTCCGGACAGTTATCCACCGGGTCTTGCGTCACTTTCTTCACCCAGGACATTTACTGTCATGCAGGAAAAAAAAACATCCACAAAAAAAAACAACAGCCTGACCTCACTGCGTATGCCCGCATTAACGCCACCAATTGTAGGGATCCGCTCTGGTAGGCAGGGGCCGGGCCGCAGTAATGAGGTAAACACACAGGCGTTCAGTTCAAAGTTCAGTGGTTTTAATGATAAGTTTAACAAAAGTCCAGATAACGAAATCAAAAAAACAGAACATAAATCACTCCAGTTTGGAGAACCACTGGTCCCAGACTCACCCTTGCTTGGGACAGGCTTAACTAAGCGGTGGAATGTCAGCAGAGACCGCCAGGTGCCATTCCCGGGTGGTCTGGTACTCGCTTCCTGGTGTGCACTGACACACTGTCACAAAACAATCTTCCAGGCTGACTCCAGCCAAACTCCTTCCTTCCACACTCATACTCCCACAGCTTCCTGTTAAATAGGCCTAGTCCACACCCTCAGGTGAGGTACACATCAGCTGACTTTATCACATGACTATGACCTCATCACAGGTCCTGTGATCATGGAAAATCCTGAGCAAACTTCAGTCTGCCAGAAGAAATATATCTCCCATCAAGCAAGATCCCCTTTGGTGTACCACAACGTGTATAAGCCGACCCGAGTATAAGCCATGAAAAACTGGGAAAACTTATTCACTCGAGTATAAGCTGGGTATGCATTGTCCCCTCATCCCCATCCTTGTATGCATGGTTCCTCATCCCCATCCTTGTATGCATGGTTCCTCATCCCCATTCTTGTCTGCATGGTTCCTCATCCCCATTCTTGTCTGCATGGTTCTTCATTCCCAACCTTGTTTGCATGTCTCCTCATTCTCATCCTTGTCTGCATGGATCTTTATTCCCATCCTTTTCTGCATGGCTCCTTATTCCCATCCTTGTATTTATGGCTCCTTATTCCCATCCTTGTCTGCATGGCTTCTTATTCCCATCCTTGTCTGCATGGTTCCTCATCCCCATCGTTGTCTGCATGGCTCCTTGTTCCCATCCTTGTCTGCATGGCTCCTTATTCCCATCCTTGTCTGCATGGCTTCTAATTCCAATCCTTGTCTGCATGACTCATTATTTCCATCCTTGTCTGCATGGCTTCTTATTCCCATCCTTGTCTGCATGACTCATTATTTCCATCCTTGTCTGCATGACTTCTTATTCCCATCCTTGTCTTCATGACTCATTATTTCCATCCTTGTCTGCATGACTCATTATTTCCATCCTTGTATGCATGGCTCCTTATTCCCATCCTTGTCTGCATGACTCATTATTCCATCCTTGTCTGCATGACTCATTATTCCATCCTTGTCTGCATGACTCATTATTCCCATCCTTGTCTGCATGGCTCCTTATTCCCATCCTTGTCTGCATGGCTCCTTATTCCCATCCTTGTCTGCATGGCTCCTTATTCCCATCCTTGTCTGCATGGCTTCTTATTCCCATCCTTGTCTGCATGGCTCTTATTCCCATCCTTGTCTGCATGGCTCCTTGTTCCCATCCTTGTCTGCATGGCTCCTTATTCCCATCCTTGTCTGCATGGCTTCTAATTCCAATCCTTGTCTGCATGACTCATTATTTCCATCCTTGTCTGCATGGCTTCTTATTCCCATCCTTGTCTGCATGACTCATTATTTCCATCCTTGTCTGCATGACTTCTTATTCCCATCCTTGTCTTCATGACTCATTATTTCCATCCTTGTCTGCATGACTCATTATTTCCATCCTTGTATGCATGGCTCCTTATTCCCATCCTTGTCTGCATGACTCATTATTCCATCCTTGTCTGCATGACTCATTATTCCATCCTTGTCTGCATGACTCATTATTCCCATCCTTGTCTGCATGGCTCCTTATTCCCATCCTTGTCTGCATGGCTCCTTATTCCCATCCTTGTCTGCATGGCTCCTTATTCCCATCCTTGTCTGCATGGCTTCTAATTCCCATCATTGTCTGCATGACTCATTATTTCCATCCTTGTCTGCATGCTCCTTATTCCTCCTTCTGCATGGCTCCTTATTCCCATCCTTGTCTGCATGGCTCCTTATTCCCATCCTTGTCTGCATGGCTCCTTATTCCCATCCTTGTCTGCATGGCTTCTTATTCCCATCCTTGTCTGCATGACTCATTATTTCCATCCTTGTCTGCATGGCTCCTTATTCCCACCTTTGTCTGCATGGCTTCTAATTCCCATCCTTGTCTGCATGACTCATTATTTCCATCCTTGTCTGCATGGCTTCTTATTCCCATCCTTGTCTGCATGACTCATTATTTCCATCCTTGTCTGCATGGCTTCTTATTCCCATCCTTGTCTGCATGACTCATTATTTCCATCCTTGTCTGCATGGCTTCTTATTCCCATCCTTGTCTGCATGACTCATTATTTCCATCCTTGTCTGCATGGCTCCTTATTCCCATCCTTGTATGCATGGCTTCTTATTCCCATCCTTGTCTGCATGACTCATTATTCCCATCCTTGTCTGCATGACTCATTATTCCCATCCTTGTCTGCATGACTCATTATTTCCATCCTTGTCTGCATGGCTCCTTATTCCCATCCTTGTCTGCATGGCTCCTTATTCCCATCCTTGTCTGCATGGCTCCTGATCCCTATCATTGTCTGTATGGCTCATTATTCCCATCCTTGTCTGCATGGCTCCTTATCCCCATCCTGGTATGCATGACTCTTTATCCCTATCCTTGCATGCATGGCTCCTTATCCCTATCTCCTCATCCCTATCCTTGCATGCATGGCTCCTCATCCATATCGTATGCATGGTTCCTCATCCCTATACTTGTATGCATGGCCCCCATGAGAAAAGCATAAAAAAAGAAAGAAAAAAAAAACATCCTACTTATTGTCCCTGCGCACCCTCGCATCACCTTGTTCTGGTGCCAGCAGCTCCTGCAGCTGTCCAGTCACATGTCCACGCTCATTAAGGGAATGAATATTCACTCCACACCTATGGGAGTGGAGAGATGTGAATATTCATTACTTTAATGAGCGGGACACATGATCGGACAGCCACAGGAGCTGCTGGAAGCCGGCGACTGTAACTGTGCGCACTATAAGAGAAATGAATGTTCATTGCCAGTGCAGTGAATATTAATTTCCCTTTTATCAGCGGGCACAGTTACAGCCGCCGGCTCCTGCGTCCTGTATCCTGCCGCTCCCCATCCCCCGAAGGCTTCTGTCACAATGACTCATGTATAAGCAGAGGGGGCTGTTTTCACCACAAAAAATGTGCTGAAAAACTTGACTTATATGCGAGTATATACGGTATTTAGTGCTGATGCATCACACACAAATCTGATTACAAAAATATTATAACCTAGGTTTAAATATAGGAAAATAGGTAAAAAGCTAAGGGGGGTGAATACTTTCACAAGCCACTGTATGTAACAGTATAGAGGAGAACTTGGTTCCACATGGGCGGTAGACAATTTTGTTCCAGAATTGAATGTCGCACACCCTTTCATTTGGACTTGTGTACTCTCAGAATTTGTATATAAATATGAATAATATATTCCATTATTGCTTCATATGGGACAGGATCACATCATACTATCTTATAGCTACATCAGCAGCATCGCTCCTAGTTGGAGAGTAAATCTTTTTTTTTTTTTCCCGGCCGTCTGAAGAGGGTGACCTTGTGATCGTCTTACATGATAAACCTTCCTTAGATGCGCACTAATGGCCTAGAGATGTATCAGAGGCCCATAAGCTGCAGGCACAGAAGCCCTTGGCACCTCAGCTCTAAATTATTCTTTCATCTCTGTCCAAATCTACTTGGTACTTGAAGACAGATTGAAGTTTTTCTCATCACCTCTCAGAACAGTCTAATTTCTAGCCCTTCTTCTGGCACAGATGCACATCACTTGGGTAGTTATGACTTCTGAGCAGTTTCCATAATCATTTTTCATTACCCTTCACCAGGGCATGTGACTGTTAATGTAGGTAATGTGGAGGCAACCTGTATCCTCTGGAAAAGTGTCAGATTCCTACCCTTCACCTCTACTGTTGCCTTCATTTTATGTAGTAGTTTGGGGATTTTTTGTTAGGGGGACATTTAAAAAAATAAAAAAAATTATACATTTAAGGGAAACCTGTTTTTTTGTTTCTTTTTATTGTTTTTTAGTCATTGTATAAAAACTGATATTGTGAACAGTGGCATAATCATAGCTCCCTAATATACGGTACTTTAGTTTCTTTGGAACAATCCCATTATAACAGAACAGAGAAGCTGCTGAAGGTTTGTTTTATTCTTGTATACTTCTTTCCCCCCCCCCCCAGAATATAGTATAGTCAATGATAGAACATGACCACATTTAATTTATAGATTTAAAAAAAAAAAAAAAAACTTTAATTAAACTTTTATCACTCATGACCTCCTGAAAAGTCCAATACATAGCTCATTTTATAGTGGCTGGACCTGGCACCACTCCAGCTGTTTTTTTTTTTTTTAATTATTTCAGGGCTTGGGTGGTGGTACTAATGTAAGATCCCTGCACCTAATATTATACTCTTGTCCTGCCATCTGCAGCTCTTCCCTATACCGCTCTGGTGCCATGCCACCATGTGTGATCGCAACTTCTGGCTGACCGCTGTAACGGTCACAAGCTCTCAATGCCAGTCGATCACAGTCTCCTCCTGGCTCTCATAGACTAACATTGCTGGATCGAGCCAGAAGTCACTTTTCAAATAACTGAGCGAGACGGCAGCTGGTACGTATAAAACTAGGAGCAGCGACCTTACATTAGTAGCATCATTCCAGTGCTGCAAGAAACAAAAAAAAAAAAAAAGCGCTGGAGTGGTGCTTTAATATCTCATACTTTAACTTTACTTATTCTGTCTTATGTGTAACAAATTACAGATTGAATGACGAAGCACGGAAACTGATTTCAGAACTTGGCAGTACAGTTATCAACTCTCTGAGCTTCAGGGACAACTGGGTCTTTGTTGGTGGAAAAGGCATAAAAACGAAAAGTCCATTTGAGCAGGTAAGAACGCATTCACACTGACAAATCAGAAACCCAAACCTGCGTAAAGCATCATGATAAAGGATAAAACAAACAAGGCAAAATCGCAAGAAATCTTATTTTTTTATTTTAATGATCATTTTACAAAAAAATGTACAAATTTGCTTTAAATATTTTTTTGTTCAGTGCCCTTAGGGAACTTTTGATTATGAGGGATAATTCATTGCAATATTTCTGTATTGTCAGCGATCTTATTTTTACCAACTATTTGTACAATATGTTTCTGCAGTGGCAAACTCCTCTCCACTCGAGGATAACGCACATTCCACTTCCATGTTGAATAGTTGGTTCAAAATCACGGCGCAGAACGCAAACACTTTGTTTTCCTTAAGCTTAAACTTAACAGATTTTTCCAGTTTTAAAAACATAGTCTCAAAACTTTTCAGTACCTGTAAAGTAACAAATGCAGCAGGTTTGGTAATCCTCTTTCCCCGGGAGGGATCCTGCATCGGATGCTTCCCTGCACTAGTGACGTCACTACTGCGGCGCATATCACCTCTGCAGCCAATCACTGAGCTCAGCAGCTCTGCCGACGCAGACCGCAGGAGCCACTGATCTTAGTGATTGGCTGCAGCCATGATGGTCTCTGTAGATGTGATGTCACCGCTGTAGCCTGTACAGATAGACAGAATTGAACTTAAAAACCGTGCTGCTGTTTATTTTACATGTATAAAGCATTTGGGGCCATATTTTTTTTTAGAAATGGTACCCCCCTTTTTAAATATTATAATGTAATGTTTTTTTGTTTTTTTTTGTAATTTTAAATAAGTGATGTTTTTTATTTTTGTCTTCAGCACATAAAGAACAATAAGGATACAAACAAATATGAAGGTTGGCCCGAAGTGGTGGAAATGGAAGGATGCATTCCTCAGAAGCAGAATGACTGAATAGGCCACAACTTTACTATGGACTTGGATAGGAATGCCTTTTTTTAACAGCCAACAAAGTAAAAAAAAATGCTGAACAGTTCCATTCATCATTGTTAACTTGAGCATGATCCTACACAAAATTTATTTATTGCTTATACAAATGGGTATTTTTTGTAAAAACAGCAGATTAATAGAAGATATAATGAATATTTTGGAACCCATGTTGGGACTGCAATGTGGTGTCTCTGACAGCACCTACTGGAATAAGATGCGAAGAGCTGTCCTGTTTCTGGTCTTTTTCTTCAACAAAATAGCTTTTTTTCCATTGGACTTTCTTTATTCCACCAAAGATTTTTCAGAAAGATTATTTTGGCTGTACATCTATAGACTATGTTTTATAAAATCTGGGATAATGTTTTGCACCATCGTTGTCGAATACAGTGTAGTCTACATTGTCATTTTTCTATTAGAATTTTAAGAAATGTTTGTATGTTTGTTTCCATTTTTTGTTGTCTATAGAGGAACTATTTACTAATGCCATTTCTATTAAAAAGCAAAGGCTTTTTGGATTTTCAGGACCATTTTCCAGTAAATAAGCAGCAATCTTTTCCTACTGCGCAATGTCAAAGCATTGATGTTGGAGCTTTACTTTTAGTCTCGTGTGAGAAAGATTTTGTATGTGCAGTATTTTACGGTCATTAATTTTCCATCGTATTGATTGTCATCATCCATTCTGGAACTTTAGCAAATGTCATATGTGTTGTCAGTGGTAAAGTTCAATGTTAATGTGCAAGTCTAAAGGTTTCATAATTTTAGAATAAAGACACATTCCAGGGTGTACCAATACATTTGTTATGTAGTAATAATCTCGAGTAGTGGGAATCTACTCCAGCATGCCGTATGATACTCACTGTAGCAACTTACCATGGACCTTCATGATCCTTCTGTTGTATATACTACACACACACCAGTCATAACATTAAACCCACCTTTCTAATATTGTGAAGGTCACCCTTGTGCCTGCTGTGACTTATTAAGGCCTGAACGTCACAAGACCTGTGAAAGGGTCCCGTGGTATCTAGCACCAGGGTGTTCACAGCACATCCTTTATGTCCTGTAAGTTGCGAGATTTGACCTCTATCAATACTCTTGTTTTTTCCACACATCCAACAGATCAGTAATTCAGACTATGTTCTGAGAAACTGTAGATCACAACAATACTTTGAACTATGTTATGGTCTTTTTTATGTTCCTGAACAATATGTGAAGTGTGGCAGGGGACATTATCCTAATATAAAGAAGCCTCCAATCTTGGCTTGTACCATTACCATGGAGGGATATGTATGGTCTACAGCAGTGTTTCCCAAACTCGAGTCCTCGCGGCCCCCACGGGTCATGCTTTCAGGATTTCCTTTGTATTGCGCAGATCGTGGAAGTATCATCAAGGCATCAGGAATTCTCTCACCTGTACAACACTATGGAAATCCGGAAAACATGACCGTGAGGGCTAGTTTGGGAAACACTGGTCTACAGCAATGTTATTCAAAGGAACATCCAAATGAATGCAAACACCAAGGTTTCCCAAATTGCCCAGAGCCTTACACGATCTCCACTAACTTGCCTTCTTTCATCAGTCCAGCCTGATGCTATCACTTCTCCAGGAAATTAAACCGCACCCAACTGCCCACATGATGTAAAAGAAAACCTAATCCATCAATATTCCATGGCCAATTCTGATGACCACATGTCCATTGTAGGCACTTTCAGCAGTGAACTGACATTGGCAGTGTAGCTCATCAAAGGTGAAAAATAAAACATAACTTTTAATAAATATTGGAAATAAAATCACAATAGTGAGTCACCCAATAAAAAAGAGGAGGGTGCTGCTAGTTAAAATAGTCAATTATATGTAAATTGAACATGGAGGAAACTAGCACCCATCCATAAGGATACAAATTGGCCCCTAACTACACAAAGGAGGCAAAAGGATTCAAAATCACAGCCAAAAAAATCACAATATAGCCAAACGGGTATCCAAGGCTGTGGAAGAGAATGTACATATAGTATAAACCAAACAAAAAATATATGTGTGATGAGAGAAAAAAATCACCACCAACATACAAGGGCAGTCCACAGCTAACCCTATCACAAAAAGCCCTGCACTTTCCCTAGTGGGATGTTCCTTGTCAGGGCAGGAGCTTTGGGGTCAGCATTATGATAGCCCCATAGGGATCGACAGGGTATTGTCTTCCCCTTTAAGTTACCAGGGATTCATCGCACTCCACGAGGTTCCTGAAGTTGCTCCTGCTATCTCCTCATATTGGCTGTGAGATTGTTCCTTTTTTCTCATCACATATATATGTCTTGTATGTTGGTGGTGATTTTTTTCGCTCATCACACATATATATTTTTTGTTTGGTTTATACTATATGTACATTCTCTTCCACAGCCTTGGATACCCGTTTGGCTATATTGTGATTTTTTTGGCTGTGATTTTGAATCCTTTTGCCTCCTTTGTGTAGTTAGGGGCCAATTTGTATCCTTATGGATGGGTGCTAGTTTCCTCCATGTTCAATTTACATATAATTGACTATTTTAACTAGCAGCACCCTCCTCTTTTTTATTGGGTGACTCACTATTGTGATTTTATTTCCAATATTTATTAAAAGTTATGTTTTTTTTCACCTTTGCTGTATTCTATTCCTATTTGGTGATTCTGGTTCTATTTATACTCTGGTTCATACCGAAACTATTGCTGTTTTCAATGTAGCTCATCCCTGCAAGCTGCATTGAACTGTATGTTCTTACACCTTTATATCATGGCCATCATTAATTTTTTCAGCAATTTAGTCCAATCTCACAGAAAAGCTGATGTAGTACAAATAGCCTAGCCTTTGCTCTTCACACATATATCAGTCAGTCTTGGCACACATAACCTTGTCACTGTTTGCCTTCCTTAGACCATTCTCGTAGGTACTAACCACAGCATACTAGGTACAAACCAAAAGATCTGCTGTGTTTTGTTGTTTTCAGAAGTGCTGACCCTCTTTCACAGTTATAATGGCATCAAGGTGGTCAATGTTCTTCATTGATTTAAGTGTTAAGGCTGATCTTTGTGTGTGTGATGTCTTTTATTTTATTTTTTTTTTGTTTAGACTTTTGAAGGCAAGTCACTGATTTACAGCATTATTCAGAGTTGTCCAGAGAATAGGTGATAATTTATGGTTTACAAAAGGTCAAACCGCTGGGACTCCCAATGATTGCCACTGATCGGTCACCTGTAGCTCTGTTAGAACGGTGTGGCGGCAGGGCGTACTGGACTGCCACACCATTAATTTTCTGTTGACTGTCGAGCACTTTTTCTAGCAGTCCCCAAATAGAATAAATTGAGCTGCAGTCGACTATTTGCACTGTTGCCCCATTTTAACAGGGATAAAAGTGCCCTGTTCTGCCAATTGATGGGGGTCCAATTTTCAGATATTTACTGATTTATACGTTATTACCTAAGTTATAACTTCTTTTCACTAGACAACCTTTTTTTTTTAAAACATTTCGCTCATATATGAAACCACTCACTAACGTACTATCTGAGGCTAGGATAGTATAAATACATAAGAAAAGAAACCACCAGAGGTCAATATATTTTTATTTTTACCTAAATTATTAAATTTACATTTTCACATTCAAAAGGTCGATGAAAAGCAATACTGCTTGCCTTGTGCATATTCACATATAATTCTGTTTTTTTAACTGCACTATTAGACAATATTTTAATAAACTAAAATAATGTATTTTGTTGTACCTTTTTTCTTGTTGTTTTATTTGTTGTTTGACATTGGATATAAGTTTACATCTTGGTCAAAGTGACATACATTTACGTCATACGGGCACAGGAGCAGTTCCCGTGTGTTTGCCACCGGGAGCTCGGCTTAAGTGATAGCCAAGGCCTGTCGGTCACAGCCAGGAGCAGTGCCCGCACCACCTGGGCCATTTAACCCCCTAAAAGCAGCAATCAGTAGCGATTGCAGCATTTAGAAGGCTGGAAGAAAGCCTGTCTGCCTGTGATCCAGCAGTGACCGACTTTTTAGGTGTGAATAAAAGCATCATCGGCCAGAGTTTTGTGCACGTCTGAAAAGGACAATGCTGTACAGAGGCCAGACGGAGTCCTGAGTAACTCTGCTGCCTCATTACAGTGAATGGATTCCTCGGAGGTTTGATCTGAATCACGTCACTTGGAGATTTAGATGGAAACCCTGATGTAAGTTTTCAGCGTAGGGCACAGGATAAATGTGATCCAAAATGTTAACTCACATGTAACTCCTCCACAAGAAACGAAAGCCCACACAAGTCCGTCATCTGTCAATACAAAGTGGGGCTTCCACATTATTGGTTATACAAATGCTCTGGAAAAGCACCATTGCTCCTTGCCCCCCAAAAGAAATCCAGCAAATTTTTCGCTCCCAAATCCAAATCCCCCTCTCCCTTCTGAGCCCCACAGTGTGCACAAGTTTTGCATTTCTGTAGAGATGAGAGCCTAATTATTTTATGGGTGCATGTCTCCAGAAGAACAAGCTGGGCATAATGTTCTGGGCACTACAATGGTAGATTTTCACTTTCCAAAATCCAAAACGGCTTGTTTCTGTAAAACACCCATGGAGTCAAAATCGTCATTACACATGTAAATAAGTGCCGAGAGAGCAGAATTCTCCTTCAAGTGACCGTATTTTGGAAATTACATCTCTCTCTGAATTTAAAGGCTTTCCATATAGAGTCCACAAACTATTCTACAATATTTGTTCTCCAAGAGTCAGCGCTCCTTCCCTCTTGAGTCTCGCCGTGTGGCTAAACAGTACTGTATGGCCACATATGGGGTATTTCCACTTTCAGCAGATTTTGTGTGACACATTTTGGTGGAATTTTTACCAATTTTCCTGTGGGAAAAGGTAAAATATGGGTCTAAAACACATTTTTTTGTGTGGAAAAAATGTAATTATTTTTTCTTCACTGCCCAATGGTTTAAAATTCTGTGACACACCCGTGGTGTCAATATGATCAAAACACCTTTAGATTAATTAATTGAAATAGAAATCACAGTAAATTTATTGCCTAGATCCAAAATAGTGCTTCCAAATATCAACAAATTTCAAAAAATCATAGGAAGCTTTTTCCACTATAAAAATACAAATTTTATTTAGAACATTTTTAAAATACATATACGGATAAAAATATCCAAATGGGGGACAACATTATGCAAAAAAAGCCTACAGAAAACAGGTACAGGTACAGTTGGTGGTGTTCAATAGTGAATATATCCGTATATCATGCTTAAAGCCACATTGACAAACAAGGGGTTATGTATATTTAATGTCTATCACATATACCACAGTGCATAGATTTTTAACCCCTTACTGCCATCGGACGTACTATCCCGTCCATGGTACCTGGGCCCGTATGACCGGGGACGGGATAGTACGTCATAGGCGATCAGCTGCGCTCCTGAGGGGAGCGCAGCTAATCGCCGCCGGGTGTCAGCTGATTATCACAGCTGACACCCATGACTGTGTGTCAGGAGCGGTCACGGACCGCTCCCGGCACATTAACCCCTAGCACACCGCGATCAAACATGATCGCGGTGTACTGGGGGCACAGGGGAGGATCGCGCAGGGTGGGGGCTCCCTGCGCGCCCCCCTGAGACCCTCAGAGCAGCGCGATGTGATCGCGCTGTTCTGAGGGCTTCCTCCCTCCCAGGACCCGGATCCAAGATGGCGCCGGGGTCCTGGAGGGAGGCGGCTACCTCAGTGCCTGCCGAGAGCAGGCACTGAGAAGCCTGCATCTATGCCTGTGCGATCGCTGGTGTGACAGAGTGCTGTGCACACTGCCACACCAGCGATCTGATAAAATACTGTGATGTCCCACCCTGGGACAAAGTAAAAAAGTTAAAAAAGTAAAAATAAACATGTGTAAAAAAAAAATCCAAAATAAATAAAAAAAAAAAAAAATATTCCCCAATAAATTCACTTCTTCCTGTAAATAAAAAAAAAAAACAATAAAAGTACACATATTTGGTATCGCCGCGTCCGTAACGACCCCCCCTATAAAATTGTCCCACTAGTTAACCCCTTTAGTGAACCCCTTAAAAAAAAAAAAAAAAAAAACGAAGCAAAAAATCAATGCTTTATCATCATACCGCCGAACAAAAAGTGGAATAACACGCGATCAAAAAGACCGATATAAAAATACATGGTACCGCTGAAAACGTCATCTTGTCCCGCAAAAAACGAGCCGTCATAAAGCATCATCAGCGAAAAAATAAAAAAGTTATAGCTCGCAGAATAAAGCAATGCAAAAATAATTATTTTTTATATAAAATTGTTTTTATTCTATAAAAGCGCCAAAACATGAAAAAATGATATAAATGAGGTATCGCCATAATCGTACTGACCCGAAGAATAAAACTGCTTTATCAATTTTACCACACGCGGAACGGTATAAACGCCTCCCCCAAAAGAAATTCATGAATTGCTGATTTTTGTTCATTCTAACCTCCCAAAAATCGAACTAAAAAGCGATCAAAAAACGTCACGTGCTCGAAAATAGTACCAATAAAAACGTCAACTCGTCCCGCAAAAAATAAGACCTCACATGACTCTGTGGGCCAAAATATGCAAAAATTATAGCTCTCAAAATGTGATGATGCAAAAACTATTTTTGCAATAAAAAGCGTCTTTTAGCGTGACAGCTGCCAATCATAAAAACCCGCTATAAATAGTAAATCAAACCCCCCTTTATCACCCCCTTAGTAAGGGAAAAATAATAAAATTAAAAAAAAGTATTTATTTCCATTTTCCCATTAGGGTTAGGGTTGCGGCTAAAGTTAGGGTTAGGGTTGGCGCTAAAGTTAGGATTAGGGTTGGGATTAGGGGTGTGTTAGGGTTAGGTTTGTGGTTAGGGTTGGGACTAGGGTTAGGGGTGTGTTGGGGTTAGAGTTGGAGTTAGAATTGGGGGGTTTCCGCTGTTTAGGCACATCAGGGGCTCTCCAAATGTGACATGGCGTCTGATCTCAATTCCAGCCAATTCTGCGTTGAAAAAGTCAAACGGTGCTCCTTCACTTCTCAGCTCTGCCATGCGTCCAAACAGTAGTTTATCCCTACATATGGGGTATCAGCGTACTCTGGACCCCAAGAGTTATTGTGCAATTTGTCCTATTTCTTCTGCTACCCTTGGGAAAATAAAAAACTGGGGGCGAAAATATCATTTTTGTACAAAAAAAATATTTTTTTGTTTTTATGGCTGTACATTATAAACTTCTGTGAAGCACTTGGGGCTTCATAGCGCTCACCACACATCTAGATAAGTTCCTTGTGGGGTCTATTTTCCAAAATGGGGTCACTTGTTGGGGATTTCCACTGTTTAGGCGCATCAGGGGCTCTCCAAATGCGACATGACGCCCCCAGACCATTCCATCAAAGTCTGCAATCCAAAACGTCACTACTTCCCTTCCGAGCCCCAACGTGTACCCATACAGTAGTTTTCTCCCACATATTGGATATCAGCGTACTCAGGACAAATTGGACAACATCTTTTGGGGTCCAATTTCTCCTGTTACCCTTGTAAAAATAAAATATTGGGGCAAAAAAATCATTTTTGCAAAAAAAAAAAGGATTTTTTATTTTTACGGCTGTGCGTTATAAACTTCTGTGAAGCACTTCGGGGTTCAAAGTGCTCACCACACATCTAGACAAGTTCCTTGTGGGGTCTATTTTCCAAAATGGGGTCACTTGTGGGGGGTTTCCACTGTTTAGGCGCATCAGGGGCTCTCCAAATGCGACATGACGCCCCCAGACCATTCCATCAAAGTCTGCAATCCAAAACGTCACTACTTCCCTTCCGAGCCCTGACGTGCGCCCATACAGTAGTTTTCTCCCACATATTGGGTATCAGCGTACTCAGGACAAATTGGACAACAACTTTTGGGGTCCAATTTCTCCTGTTACCCTTGTGAAAATAAAATATTGGGGGCAAAAAAAATCATTTTTGTAAAAAAAAAAAGATTTTTTATTTTTACGGCTGTACCTTAGAAACTTCTGTGAAGCACTTCGGGGTTCAAAGTGCTCACCACACATCTAGATAAGTTCCTTGTGGGGTCTATTTGCCAAAATGGGGTCACTTGTGGGGGGTTTCCACTGTATAGGTGCATCAGGGGCTCTCCAAATGTGACATGACGCCCCCAGACCATTCCATCAAAGTCTGCAATCCAAAACGTCACTACTTCCCTTCCGAGCCCTGACGTGCGCCCATACAGTAGTTTTCTCCCACATATTGGGTATCAGCGTACTCAGGACAAATTGGACAACAACTTTTGGGTTCCAATTTCTTCTGTTACCCTTGTGAAAATAAAATATTGGGGACGAAAAAATCATTTTTGTAAAAAAAAAAAAAGATTTTTTATTTTACGGCTGTACGTTATAAACTTTAGTGAAACACCTGGGGGTTAAAAGTTCTCACCACACATCTAGATAAGTTCCTTGAGGGGTCTAGTTTCCAAAATGGCGTCATTTATGGGGGTTTCCACTGTTTAGGCAGATCAGGAGCTCTCCAAACACGACATGGCGTCCAGCCAATTCTGCGTTGAAAAAGTCAGACGGCGCTCCTTCCCTTCCAAACTCTGCCATGCACCCAAACAGTGGTTTACCCCCACATATGGGGTATCAGCGCACTCAGGACAAATTGCGCAATAACTTTTGGAGTCTTGTTACCCTTGGAAAAATAAAAATTGGGGTGAAAAGATCATTTTTGTGGAAAAAATATGATTTTTAAATTTTACGGCTCTACGTTATAAACTTGTGTGAAGCACTTGGGGGTTCAAATTGCTCACCAAAGATCTAGAAAAGTTCCTTAGGGGGTCTAGTTTCCAAAATGGGGTCATTTGTGGGGGGTTTCCACTGTTTAGGCACATCAGGGGCTCTCCAAATGCAACATGGCATCCAATCTCAATTCCAGCCAATTTTGGTTGGAAAAAGTCAAATGGTGCTCCTTCCATTCCGAGCTCTGCCGTGCGCCCAAACAGTGGTTCCCACCCACATATGGGGTATCAGCGTACTCAGGACAAATTGTACAACAACTTATGTGGTCCAATTTCTCCTGTTACCCTTGAGAAAATAAAAAATTAGTGACTAAAAGATAATTTTTGTGGGAAAAAAATAGGATTTTTTATTTTCATGCCCGGGCATTATAAACTTGTGTGAAGCACTTGGGGGTTCAAAGTGCTCACCAAAGATCTAGATAAGTTCCTTAGGGGTATAGTTTCCAAAATGGGGTCACTTGTGGGGGGTTTCCACTGTTTAGGCTCATCTGGGGCACTGCAAACGGAACATGACCCCCATCAACGTCTGCATTCCAAAACGTTACTACTTCCTTTCCAAGCCCTGCCGTGCACCCAAACAGTTCCCCCCCCCCCACATATGGGGTATCAGCGTACTCAGGACAAATTGGACAACAACTTTTGGGGTCCAATTTCCTTGGGAAAATTCAAAAATTTGGGACTAAAAAATCATTTTTGTGGAAAATTGTTTTTTTTTTTTTTCACACCCAGGCATTATAAGCTTTTGTGAAACACTTGGGAGTTCAAAGTGCTCACAACAGATCTAGATAAGTACCTTAGGGGGTCTAGTTTCCAAAATGGTGTCACTTGTGGGGGTTTCCACTGTTTAGGCGCATCAGGGGCTCTCCAAACACGACATGGCGTCCAATCTCAATTCCAGCCAATTTTAGTTTGAAAAAGTCAAACGGCGCTCCTTCCCTTACGAGCTCTGCCGTGTGCCCAAACAGTGGTTTTCCCCCACATATTGGGTATTGGCGTACTCAGGAGAAATTGCATAACAACCTTATTTGTCCATTTTCTCCTTTTACCCTTGTGAAAATAAAAAAAAAGTTTGTAAAAGATCATTTTTGTGGCTAAAAAGTTAAATATTCATTTTTTCCTTCCACGTTGCTTTAGTTCCTGTGAAGCACCTGAAGGGTTAATAAACTTCTTGAATGTGGTTTTGAGTACCTTGAGGGGTGCAGTTTTTAGAATGGTGTCACTTTTGGGTATTTTCTGCCATATAGACCCCTCAAAGTGACTTCAAATGTGAGGTGGTCCCTAAAAAAAATGGCTTTGTAAATTTTGTTGTAAAAATGAGAAATCGCTGGTCAACTTTTAACCCTTATAACTTCCTAACAAAAAAAAATTTTGGTTCCAAAATTGTGCTGATGTAAAGTAGACATGTGGGAAATGTTATTTCTTAACTATTTTATGTGACATATTTCTCTGTTTTAAGGGAATAAAAATTCAAAGTTTGAAAATTGCAAAATTTTAAAAATTTTCGCCATATTTGCATTTTTTTCAAAAATAAACGCAAGTTATATCGAAGAAATTTTACTTCTAACGTGAAGTACAATATGTCACGAGAAAACAATCTCAGAATCGCGAAGATCCGTTGAAGCGTTCCAGAGTTATAACCTCATAAAGAGACAGTGGTCAGAATTGTAAAAATTGGCCCGGTCATTAACGTGCAAACCACCCTTGGGGGTGAAGGGGTTAAGTAAAATATCCCCAAAACATATCTGTTAGCATAGGGTTAAAACGGACATAAAGATTGCCCTCCTACCAATAAAGCTAGCATTTAAATGTTTGCTATGCAAGTGCAGAGCATGCAGCAAGTGCTATAATATGTGCAGTAACCTGCATAACGATGCACAAAAAAGTTTTTAAAGTGTTGAAACTAGTAAGCTGCTGGTAGCTGCATTTAAATGTTTGCTATGCAAGTGCAGAGCATGCAGCAAGTGCTATAATATGTGCAGTAACCTGCATAACGATGCACAAAAAAGTTTTTAAAGTGTTGAAACTAGTAAGCTGCTGGTAGCTGCATTTAAATGTTTGCTATGCAAGTGCAGAGCATGCAGCAAGTGCTATAATATGTGCAGTAACCTGCACGTTTCGCGTTTAGCTTGTTCACAAGGGAGCTCCCTTGTGAACAAGCGAAACGTGCGTCAGGGGTGCTGCAGCCGCAATCAGGTACGGTCTCCTACCAGCAGCTTACTATTTTCAACACTTTAAAAACTTTTTTGTGCATCGTTATGCAGGTTACTGCACATATTATAGCACTTGCTGCATGCTCTGCACTTGCATAGCAAACATTTAAATGCAGCTACCAGCAGCTTACCAGTTTCAACACTTTAAAAACTTTTTTGTTCATCGTTATGCAGGTTACTGCACATATTATAGCACTTGCTGCATGCTCATTGTTTGTCAATGTGGCTTTAAGCATGATATACGGATATATTCACTATTGAACACTACCAACTGTACCTGTACCTGTTTTCTGTAGGCTTTTTTTGCATAATGTTGTCCCCCATTTGGATATTTTTATCCGTATATGTATTTTAAAAATGTTCTAAATAAAATTTGTATTTTTATAGTGGAAAAAGCTTCCTATGATTTTTTAATTAATTGAAATGTGTAGTTTTTAAAATAGGGTCACTTATGTGATAGGCTCTGGCACCTCAAATATTCTTTCAGTGGGTCATGGCACCCGCACACCATAATGGCAAAATCTGCACTATAATATGGCGCTCCTTCCCTTCTGACCTTTCCTCTTAGTGTAGAAATGTAATTATTCTTTTTTCACCTCCCAATGGTATAAAATTCTGTGAGGCACATGTGGCGTCAACATGCTCACTGCACCCCTAGATTTATTGGGGGTGTAGATGGTAAAATGGGGTTCTGCTGTTCTGGTACCTCAGTGGCCATGCCAATGTGACATGGCACCTACAAACCATTCCTGCAAAATCTGAACTTCAAAATGGCGCTTATTCACGTCTGAGCTTAGCACTGTGTCTCAAAAGTAGTTTAAGACCACATATGGGGTATTGGTGTACTCAGGAGAAATTGTGTAACAAATTGTACCGTTCATTTTCTCCTATTACACCTTTTGAAAATTAAAACCTTAGGGCCAAAGCCGCAATTTAGTGGAGAAAAGATGGTAATTTTCCATTGACTCTGGGTAATGTAATACAATTCTGTGAATCGCCTGTAGGTCAAAAATGCTCACTACACAGCGAGATGAATTCCTCAAGTGATATTGTTTCCAAAATGGGGTGTCTTGTGAGGGTTTCTGCTGTTTTGACATGTCAGGGGCTCTTCAAATGTGACATGACATCCTCAATCTATTCCAGCCAAACTCTAGAATTCAATTGCCGCTCCTTCCCTTCCGAGCCCTGCCGTGTTCCCAAACAGTAGTTTTCCACTATATATGGGGTATCTGTGTACTCAAGCGAAATTGCAGAACAAATTGTATGGTCCTGTTATCCCTATGAAAATGAAAAAATTTGGGGCAAAGCGAACATTTTTATGGTAAAAATTTATTTTTTCATTTTCATGGCTCAAGGTTATAAGATTCTGTGAAACATCAAAGTGTTCAAGGTGCTCACTACAGATCTAGATAACGTACTTGAAGGGGGTAGTTTCCAAAATGAGGTCACTTGTGGGAGGTGTCACATCAGAGCCTCTGCAAACACGACATGGCGTCCGCTATCGAATCCAACAAATTTTGCATTCCAAGAGTCAAATGGTGCGCCTTACCTTCCGAGCACAGGGGTGCAGTTTTTAATCATACAGACCCCTGAGTCGCTTCAAATGTTGGGGTCCTTAACAAAAAAATTTGTTTGGTAAATTTTTGTGGAAAAATGAGAAATTGTTGATAAAGTTTTAACCCGTCTCATTTCCTGGCAAAAAAAATTGTTCAAAATTGATACTGATAAATTGTCAATGTAAATAGTTAATAAATAGTTAAATACAATATTGAGTAATTTTCAATAATTGTTTTAGTAAAAAAAAAATACTAAATGTACCTTCTGGTATTTAGAAAGTGGCATTACAAAATTTTTTTTAGAACATTTGGAAAAAATTTTTGCATAATTTATGCAACAATTACTCAAATTCTGAATATTCAGGGTCAATACAACACAATGATAAACTACCTATATGTACAGCATAGTCTTTGGATATGTGTCACAAAAAGTTTTTCAATCACTGGATTTGGGAAGTCTTCTGACCCTTTAAATCTTCTCCGTTTCGTCATTATTGTGAACCATTTGGTAAACAGACTTTTTATTTTGTTGTCTCATTATTTACACTATGCACCATTTTACCTGAATTTAAAAATTGTTTTGTTCAAATGTCATTCTATAAAGTATAATGAATTAATGGGTGTAATGTATCTGATCCCTTTCTCGTATTGATGTGACACCACTGTTTGAGCTGTGTGCTAGCCATAGTGCTTCTTTAATGATGTTTAACAAGTTTTTTGACACCTATTTGGGGAATCCTCTGCCTTGCAGATCCTCTCCAGTTCCGTCAGGTTGGATGGTGAACGTTGGTGAACAGCCGTTTTCAGATCTCTCCAGAGATGCTCAATTGGGTTTAGGCCAGTGCTTTTGCTGGGCCAGTCAAGAATGGTCACAGAGTTGTTTTGAAGCCACTCCTTTGTTATTTTAGCTGTGTGCTTGGGGTCATTGTCTTGTTGGATGGTGAACCTTTGGCCAAGTCTGAGGTCCAGAGCACTCTGTAAGAAGTTTTCATCCAAGATATATCTGTACTTGGCCGCATTCATGTTTACTTCAATTGCAACCAGTTGTCCTGTCCCTGCAGCTGAACCCACCCTCCCATAGCATGATGCTGCCACCACCATGTTTCACTATTGGGATTATATTGGGCAGGTGATGAGCAGTGCCTGGTTTTCTCCACACATACTGCTTAGCATTTTCACCAAGAAGTTCTTTCTTCGCCTCATCAGACCAGAGAATCTTATTTCTCATAGTCTGGGAGTTCATGTGTTGTTTTTTTTTAGGAAACTCTATGAGGGCTTTCATATGTCTTGCACTGAGGAGAGGCTTACGTCGGGCCCCTCTCCTATAAAGGCCCAACTGGTGGAGGGCTGCAGTGATAGTTGACTTCGTGGAACTTTCTCCCGTCTCCCTACTGCATCTGTGGAGCTCAACCACAGTGATCTTGGGGTTCTTTACCTCTCTCACCAAGGCTCTTCTCCCACGATTGCTCAGATTGAGTGGACGGCCAGGCCTAGGAAGACTTCTGGTGGTCCCAAACGTCTTCCATTTAAGGATAATGGAGGCCACTGTGCTCTTAGGAACCTTGAGTACAGCTGAAATTCTTTTGTAACGTTGGCCAGATGTGTGCCTTGCCACAATTCTGTCTGAGCTCCTAGGCCAGTTCCTTTGACCTCATGATTCTCATTGGGTCTGACCTGCACTATGACCTGTGAGGTCTTATATAGATAGGTGTGTGTCTTTAAAAATCAAGTCCTATCAGTTTAATTAAACACAGCTTGACTCCAATGAAAGAGTTGAACCATCTCAAGGAGGATCACAAGGAAATGGACAGCATGTGACGTAAATATGAGTGTCTGAGTAAAAGGTCTGAATACTTATGACCATGTGATATTTCAGTTGTTTTTTTTAATAAATTTTAAAAAATTTCTACATTTCTGTTTTTTTTTTATCACTTAAGATCGGGTGCAGAGTGTACATTAATGAGAAAAAAACTAACTTTTTTGAATTTACCAAACTGCTGCAATGAAACAAAGAGTGAAAAATTTAAAGGAGTCTGAATACTTTCCAAACCCACTGTATGTTGAAGAAGTGTTTCATAGTTAATATCACATAAAGTGACACTAATCAGAATTGTAAAATTTGGCCTGGTCATAAAGGTATGACAGGCTTGGGAGTGAAGCAGTTAACCAGCAGAGTGAACACTTTTGTCTTCTGAAAAAAAAGAAATAAAGAAGATCACCATGCCAGTGTTGTTCAGGATACACCGGAGAGTTGATGAATGGGTGCCGATTCCTGCTGGTCAAGCTCAGCTATTGTAGAACCGAAGAAGAAAAAAGGATTTTCTGACATTTCCATCCAAAAAATTCATAAAAATATTCCTGTGACTAAGTGCACAGTGTATGTCAGAAATGTGTGATGTTTTATGCTTTTATCCTGTTTTTAAATTAATTTCTATTTAGAGATGGGCGAACCCGAACAGTAAAGTTTGGCGTCTGTACCGAATACGGACTTCTCCAGGAAGTCCGTGTTACTGTTTAGATTTGGCTGCCCGAATACCGGGTGTTTGTCGCTATCATGTGCATGGCAGTGCGGCAAACACCACTTCTGATCGGCGGTGAAATCATCCCCGCCAGTCAGAGAGCTGCGATTCCCACGCAGTAAAGACAGCGTGAGCACTCAGCTGTGATCGGAGGTATAAAGTTTACCTCTGGTCACTGGTGTCAGCTGATGGGACTGCTGATCCCATCATCTGACACCTGCTGCCACTAATAACTGAGAGCAGGAGCAGCGGATGGAAATATTCATTAACCGCTTCTGCGCTGTAAATAAATAATTTTTAAAAAAACAGCGTAGGGTCCCCTCTATTCTTGATAAACAGCCTTGTTGAAGCTGACAGCTGAGGGTTGCAGTCCCCCAGCTGTGAGTTTTGCATGGCAGGGGAACCCACGTAGTTTTTTTTTTTTTTTTTTAATATTTACAGCGCAGGAGCGACTGATGAATACTCCCATCAGCTGACCCCTGTAATCGGAGGTAAACTTTATACCTCCAATCACAGGTTAGCGCTCACGCTGTCTTTTGACAGCGTGGGAACCGCGGCTCTCTGACCGGCGGGGATGATTTCACCGCCAATCAGAAGCGGTGTTTGCCGCGCTGTCATGCACATGACAGCGCGGCAAACACTGGATGTTCGGGCCCTCCCTTCAAGTGAATGAGGTTCGGGTCCGGATACTGTTCTGTACTCGAACTCTTTGTAACTGTTCGGCCGAACCCACCAGACCCAAACCTCCAGGGGTCTGCCCATCACTATTTCTATTAAAAAGATGAATTTTATGGATGGAAGTGCCGAGAAATCTTTTTTTTTCTTCTTCTTTGGTTCTACTTTTGTTTTTTGTTCATCCTGTCTCGCAAAGAAATAAATAAACCATGATAAGAATTGTACAAATTAAAATATAAGCTCACCTCACAAAAATGAACCATCAATCTGAGATGTCAACAGAAAGATTAAATAAAAATTATGGCCTCAGAACATGGTAACTTGAAAACCCAGTGAATGCTTAAAAAACAATATAAGGATTGCATGTTTTCTCCAATTGCCATCCACAGTGTCAACACTGGAGGTTGTATCCACACCTAATAGGGACAGGAAACATGTACAGGATAAATAGCCTCTCCCTTCTTCAGTGTTTTTTCTGTCCCTATGGGTTCATGAAGAGGTTATATGGCAGTGTTCTCTGGCTGTTAGCAGATTCTGTAGTTTTAAAGATTTTGGCACCTTATTCATCTCTACTCCACCATTGCTAAAATAATAAAAAATGTATCTTCACCAGACTTGATCCTCCTTGAGCTCCCTGCCTGTGTCTCCTCCAAGTAGCCCTCATCCTCAGCTGTCTCTATCCAGATTTGGCTTGAAGTAGTACTCCTTGGCATCAGGGTTACATGGCTTCTGGTTGTGTTTCACACTGTGCGCAGTGAAATGCATTTCTGGTATCCGGCTACTACTGTGACGTACTTCTGAAGGGTGAGGATTGGGAGTCGATGGAAGATTATCTTAGGTTTTTTTTTGTTCTCTAAACACAAACTTCATTGGATGACACTGTGCTGAGTACTGGTTACTGCTTATAAGTAACCGCAACAGAGGACACCTCAAAGGTAGGACTGAACATTTATCTACTGGTCACTATACCTAAAACTGGAGGTGCTTCGTCCTCAAACTCTGGTCCTGGTGCTAAGGATCCTATCCCAAAAACTAAGTATACAGTCATGGCCAAAAGTTTTGAGAATGACACAAATATTATATTTTCACGTGATCTGCTGCCCTCTGGTTTTTATGTGTGTTTGACAGATGTTTTTATCACAGACAGAAATATAATAATTGCAAACATATGAGTAACAAAAGCTTATATTGACAGTTAGAATGAGTTAATGCAGCAAGTCAATATTTGCAGTGTTGACCCTTCTTCTTCAGGACCTCTGCAATTCTCCTTGGCATGCTCTCAATCAACTTCTGGACCAAATCCTGACTGATAGCAGTCCATTCTTGCACAATCTATGCTTTCATTTTGTCAGAATTTTTAGGTTTTTGTTTGTCCACCCGTCTCTTGATGATTGACCACAAGTTCTCAATGGGATTAAGATCTGGGCAGTTTCCAGGCCATGGACCCAAAATCTCTATGTTTTGTTCCCTGAGCCATTTAGTTATCATCTTTGCTTTATGGCAAGGTGCTCCATCATGCTGGAAAAGGCATTGTTGATCGCCAAACTGCTCTTGGAGGGTTGGGAGAAGTTGCTCTTGGAGGACATTCTGGTACCATTCTTTATTCATGGCTGTGTTTTTAGGCAAGACTGTGAGAGAGCCGATTCCCTTGGCTGAGAAGCAACCCCACACATGAATGGTTTCAGGATGCTTAACAGTTGGCATGAGACAAGACTGGTGGTAGCGCTCACCTTGTCTTCTCCGAATGAGGCGTTTTCCTGATGTCCCAAACAATCGAAAAGGGGATTCATCAGAGAAAATAACTTTACCCCAGTCCTCAGCAGTCCACTGCCTGTACCTTTTGCAGAATATCAGTCTGTCCATGATGTTTTTTCTGTAGAGAAGTGGCTTCTTTGCTGCCCTCTTTGAGACCAGGCCTTGCTCCAAGACTCTCCGCCTCACAGTGCGTGCAGATGCACTCACACCTGCCTGCTGCCATTCCTGAGCAAGCTCTGCACTGCTGGTAGCCCGATCCTGCAGCTGAAACACTTTTAAGAGACGGTCCTGGCACTTGCTGGTCTTTCTTGGGCGCCCTGAAGCCTTTTTGGCAACAATGGAACCTCTCTCCTTGAAGTTCTTGATGATGCGATAGATTGTTGACTGAGGTGCAATCTTTCTAGCTGCGATACTCTTCCCTGTTAGGCCATTTTTGTGCATTGCAATGATGACTGCACGTGTTTCTTTAGAGATAACCATGGTTAACAGAAGAGAAACAATGATGCCAAGCACCAGCCTTCTTTTAAAGTGTCCAGTGGTGTCATTCTTACTTAATCATGACAGATTGATCTCCAGCCATGTCCTCATCAACACCCACACCTGTGTTAATGGAGCAATCACTGTAAAGAAGTTAGCTGGTCCTTTTAAGGCAGGGCTGCAATGATGTTGAAATGTGTTTTGGGGGATAAAGTTCATTTTCTAGCCAAATATTGACTTTGCAAGTAATTGCTGTTAAGCTGATCACTCTTTATAACATTCTGGAGTATATGCAAATTGCCATTAGAAAAAGTGAAGCAGTAGACTTTGTAAAAATTAATATTTGTGTCATTCTCAAAACTTTCGGCCATGACTGTAGAATCATAACTTGTAAAAGTGCTATCTGTAACAAAAGACTCCCAGCTTCAAATAAAAAGCAAGTACCATAAAAACAATAAACAGTAAAACAATATTATGCTGGAGGAGTTCTCTGATTCAGAATTAGAGGAACATCAAGCTTCAATATCAGAAGATATGTTGAAATAAGAACCACCTGCTCCCCCACTAATATATGAAAAAGAAATACTTTTCTTCTGAAAATATGGAGGAATTACTCTGTATGGTGAGAAGTACAGTGGAAATAAAGATGAAACATACAGTCCAGGATGAAATGTTTATAGGTTTTTTCCGGTATCGAATATTTTTGGACGTCTGAAACCGGCCTTAAGGTTATGACTTGTTCACTGTCATTATTAGGAAAAACCAGGTGATAGAAATTTCCAATCTTTATAAAAACCCAGCCTTTAACCTTGTGCCAAAAAAACAAAAGTTTACATACACTATATAAAAAGACACATATGCATGTTTTTCTCAGTATATGACATGAAATAAGAATAAACCTTTCCTATTTTAGGTCAATTATGATTACCATAATTATTAATATTTTCCAAATGCCAGAATATTGAGAGAGAGAATGTTTTAAGGCATTTTTATTACTTATTGCAAAGTCAAAAATTTACATACACTATGACTATTATGCCTTTATATAATTCTGGACTGCCCATATAATAAAGTCATGTGTTTGGAAGCTTCTGATAGACTTTTTGGCAACATCTGAGTTACAGTTATATGAAAAAGTCTGGGCACCCCTATTAATCTTAAGCTTAATGTTTTCAAAAAATTGGTGTTTTTGCAACAGCTATTTCAGTTTGATATATCTAATAACTATTGGACACAGTAATGTTTCTGCCTTGAAATGAGGTTTATTGTACTAACAGAAATGTGCAATCTGCATCCAAACAAAATTTGACAGGTGCATAAGTATGGGCACCTCACCAGAAAAGTGACATTAATATTTAGTAGATCCTCCTTTTGCAAAAATAACAGCCTCTAGTCGCTTCCTGTAGCTTTTAATGAGTTCCTGGATCCTGGATGAAGGTATTTTTGACCATTCCTCTTTACAAAACAATTCCAGTTCAGTTAAGTTTGATGGTCGCCGTGCATGGACAGCCCTCTTCAAATGATCCCACAGATGTTCAATGATATTCAGGTCTGGGGACTGGGATGGCCATTCCAGAACATTGTAATTGTTCCTCTGCATGAATGCCTGAGTAGATTTGGAGCAGTGTTTTGGATCATTGTCTTGCTGAAAGATCCATCCCCTGCGTAACTTCAACTTTGTCATTGATTCTTGAACATTATTGTCAAGAATCTGCTGATACTGAGTGGAATCCATGCGTCCCTCAACTTTAACAAGATTCCCGGTGCCGGCATTGGCCACACAGCCCCAAAGCATGATGGAACCTCCACCAAATTTTACTGTGGGTAGCAAATGTTTTTCTTGGAATGCTGTGGTTTTTTGATGCCATGCATAACGCCTTTTTGTATGACCAAACAACTCAATCTTGGTTTCATAGTCCACAGGACCTTCTTCCAAAAAGAAATTGACTTCTCCAAATGTGCTTTTGCATACCTCAGCCGACTCTGTTTGTGGCGTGATTGCAGAAACGGCTTCTTTCGCATCACTCTCCCATACAGCTTCTCCTTGTGCAAAGTGCATTGTATAGTTGACCGATGCGCAGTGACACCATCTGCAGCAAGTTGATGCTGCAGCTCTCTGGAGGTGGTCTGAGGATTGTCCTTGACTGATCTCACCATTCTTCTTCTCTGCCTTTCTGATGTTTTTCTTGACCTGCCACTTCTGGCCTTAGGCTGCGGTTCCACGGTCCGGAACCACAGCGCATTGGACGGAGCGGAAATTCCGCTCCATCTAAGCCCCGCCCCTTTCTGACGCGCGCTCTTTCCGGAGGTGTTCAGGACACCTCCGGAAAGAACGCAGGGCTACATAGCCCTGTGTTAAATTCTGTTGCGGCGACGCACCGTCGCCGCAACACGCGAGGACATGCTGCGGTCTGAAAAGACGCGCCGCATGTCCGTTTACGCAGGTCTGCCACCTGCATGTTGTTACGCATAGTGGAGACGGGATTTCTTGAAATCCCCTCCACTATGCTGTAACATCTGGACGCTGTGTGTTTGGCGCTGCGCCAGCGCACAGCGCCAAACACGCAGCGTTTACTGATCGTGGAAACTCACCCTTAACAAGAACTGTCCCTGTGTTCTTCCATTTCCTTACTATGTTCCTCACAGTGGAAACTGACAGGTTAAATCTCTGAGACAGCTTTTTGTATCCTTCCCCTGAACAACTATGTTGAATAATCTTTGTTTTCAGATCATTTGACAGTTGTTTTGAGGAGCCCATGATGCCACTCTTCAGAGGAGATTCAAACAGGAGAACAACTTGCAAGTGGCCACTTTAAGTAGCTTTTATCATGATTGCATACACCTGGCTATGAAGTTCAAAGCTCAATGAGGTTACAAAACAAAAAAAAAGTGCTTTAGTAAGTCAATAAAAAGTAGGTAGGAGTATTTAAAACAAGAAAATGATAAGGGTGCCCATACTTATGCACCTGTCAAATTTTGTTTGAATGCAGATTGCACATGTTCTGCTAGTACAATAAACCTCATTTCAAGGCAGAAACATTACTGTGTCCAATAGTTATTAGATATATCAAACTGAAACACTGTTGCAAAAAAAACAATTTTTATAAAACATTAAGGTTAATAGGGGTGCCCAAACTTTTTCATATAACTCTATTTGAGATACACCTGTGCATGCATTTTAATGCACAACTGAAACACACTGTTTCTTTGTGCAGCCATCATACCGCTCAAAAGGAGATGGGTTCTGTGTCCCAGAGAGATGATTTGGTCCTATATATGCATATCAACCCAAGGGCAAAAGACCTTGTGAAGATGATGGTGGAAGCTGGTAAGATTATGTCAATATCCACAATGAAAAACGAGTACTGTATCAACATGACCTAAAAGTCCACTCTGCCAGGAAGAAGCCATTACTTCAAAATAACATAAAAAAAAGCCAGATTAATGTTTGCAAATGCACACAAAAACAAAGACCTTAATTTTTAGTGACATGTCCTGTGGTCTGATGAAACTAAAATTGAATTTTTTGGGCATAATGACCATCGTTACTTTTGGAGGAAAAAAGGAGAAGCTTGGAAGCCTAAGGGTATGTTTCCACTGTCCGGAAACAGTCAGGAATTGCTGCGTGTTTGACGCTGTGCGCTTGCGCAGCGTCAAACACGCAGCGTCCAGATGTTACAGCATAGTGGAGGGGATTTCAAGAAATCCCGTCTCCACTATGCTTAAAACACGCAGGCGGAAAACCTGCGTTTACGGACATGCGGCGAGTCTTTTTAGACCGCAGCATGTCCTATTCCCTTGCGTCGCGCAAGGGAAATAACACAGGGCTATGTAGCCTTGCGGTCATTCCGGATGTGTTCCGGATGTGTTCCATGAACACATCCGGATTGACCGCGCGTTCAGTAGGGGGCGGGGCTTTGGGCGGAGCGGACTTTCCGCTCTGTCCAAAGCGCTGTTTTTCCGGAACGTAGAAACACAGCCTTAGAACACCATCCCATCTGTGAAGCACAAGGATGGCAGCATCAGTTTGTGAGGTTGCTTTGCTGAAGGAGGGAATTGTGCACTTCACAAAATGCACTGTGTGCAGAATTATTAGGCAAGTTGTATTTGAGAGGATTCTTTTTATTATTGAACATCAACTATGTTCTCAATCAACCCAAAAGACTCATAAATATCAAAGCTTAATATTTTTGGAAGTTGGAGTGTTTTTTTTTTTTAGATTTGGCTATCTTAGGAGGATATCTGTTTGTGCAGGTAACTATTACTGTGCAGAATTATTAGGCAACAATAAAAACCAAATATATACCCATCTCACTTGTTTATTTTCACCAGGTAAACCAATATAACAACAAAAAATTTAGAAATAAACATTTCTGACATTCAAAAACAAAAATAAAAAATCAGCAAACAACATAACCACCTTTCTTTACGATGACACTCAAAAGCCTTCCATCCATAGATTCTGTCAGTTGCTTGATCTGTTTACGATCAATATTGCGTGCAGCAGCCACCACAGCCTCCCAGACACTGTTCCGAGAGGTGTACTGTTTTCCCTCCCTGTAGATCTCACATTTTATGAGGGACCACAGGTTCTCTATGGGGTTCAGATCAGGTGAACAAGGGGGCCATGTCATTATTTTTTCTTCTTTTAGACCTATACTGGCCAGCCAATGGATCATTGTCCTGCATGAAAATCATGTTTTTCTTGAACGATACCGACTTCTTCCTGTACCACTGCTTAAAGAAGGTGTCTTCCAGAAACTGGCAGTAGGTCTGGAAGTTGAGCTTCACTCCATCCTCAACCTGAAAAGGTCCCACAAGTTCATCTTTGATGATACCAGCCCATACCAGTACCACACCTCCACCTTTCTGGCGTCTGAGTCGGAGTGGAGCTCTCTGCCCTTTACTGATCCAGCCTCGTGCCCATCCATCTGGCCCATCAAGAGTCACTCTTATTTCATCAGTCAAAACCTTAGAAAAATCATATTTCTTGGCCCAGTTTTGATGTTTTATCTTATGTTTCTTGTTCAAAGGTGGCCGTTTTTAAGCCTTCCTTACCTTGGCCATGTCACTGAGTATGGCACACCTTGTGCTTTATGATACTCCAGTAATGTTGCAGCTCTGAAATATGGCTAAACTGGTGGCAACTGGCATCTTGGCAGCTTCATGCTTGATTTTCCTCAATTCATGGGCAGTTATTTTGCGCCTTTTTTTTATTAACACACTTCTTGCGATCCTGTTGGCTATTTGCCATGAAACGCTTGATTGTTCGGTGATCACGCTTCAAAAGTTTGGCAATTTCAAGACTGCTGCATCCCTCTGCAAGACATCTCACAATTTTTGACTTTTCAGAGTACGTCAAATCTCTCTTCTGACTCATTTTGCCAACGGAAAGGAAGTTGCCTAATAATTAAGCACACGTTATATAGGGTGTTGATGTCATTAGACCACACCCCTCCTCATTACAGAGATGCAAATCACCTGATTTACATAATTGGCAGTTGTCTTTCAAGCCTATACAGCTTGGAGTAGGACAACATGTATATAAAGGATGATGTGATCAAAATTCTCATTTGCCTAATAATTCTGCACACAGTGTAGATGGCATCATGAGAAAAGAAGAGTATGTGGCAATACTGAAGCAGCATCTCAAGACATCAGCCAGGAAGCTAAGGCTTGGGTGGAAATGGGTCTTCCACATAGACAATGACCCGAAGCATACTGCCAAAATGGTAACAAAGTGGCGTAAGGATAACAAAGTCAATGTTTTGGAGTGGCCATCACAAAGTCCTGATCTCAATCAATCCTATTGAAAATTTATGGACAAAAGCTGAAAAGGCATGTGCGAGCAAGGCGGCCTTACAAACCTGGATCAGTTACACCAGTTTTGTCATGAGGAATGGGCCCAAATTCCTACCAACTAATGCGAGAAGCTTGTGGAAGAGTACCCCAAACGTTTGACCCACGTTATTCAGTTTAAGGGCAATGGTACCAAATACTAATGAAATGTATGTAAACCTTTGACATTGCAGTAAGTAATAAAAACGCCTTAAAGCATTCTCTCTCTCATTATTCTGGCATTTGTGAAAATTAATAATTATGGTAATCCTAATTGACCTAAAATGGCAAAGGTTTATTCTGATTTCATGATTTTTCTTAGATATAGAGAAAAACATGCATATGTGTCTTTTTATATAGTGTATGTAAACTTCTGTAATATATGTTAAAAAAAATGAAATGTTGCATCATGGCTGTAAACCAGATGATGCAGAGATGGAATACATCATGGGACAGTATGGATTATCTTCACGTCTGACAGGTGAGGAATATAGTTGTTTATTATTTTTTTTACAGAACACGGGCTTCAATGGATTAGGTGTAAAGGTGAGTATAACTTTTTTTTATTTTTAAATAAATGTGTAAAACTGTTCTGTTTTATTAAACAAAGGATTTTATTCTTGCTTTGTGCTTTTCAAAACTTATGATGGGGTTAGTAATGAGGGCATATAGATTATGGTAATCCTAATTGACCTAAAATGGCAAAGGTTTATTCTGATTTCATGATTTTTCTTAGATATTGAGAAAAACATGCATATGTGTCTTTTTATATAGTGTATGTAAACTTCTGTAATATATGTTAAAAAAATGAAATGACTTGTGGTCATCCAAATTTTTAATAACCAGCTGAGGGAAAGCTGACATCTGGGGGCTGATGTTTATAGCCTGGGAAGGGGGTAATAAATATGGCACTTCCCAGGCTTTTAATATCAGCTCACAGCTGTCTACTTGGCCTTTATTGGTTATTAAAATGCGCAAAACCACCCCCATAAAAAAAAGACATGGGGTTCCCTGTAAACCACTATAATGTCACCACTCATCACTGAAGCTGTGAACGCAGCAGCTCTTTGTGTCCTGGTTTTCAGCCTGGACAGTTGCATCATGGCATCATGGCTGTAAACCAGATGATGCAGAGATGGATTACATTGTGGGACAGTATGGATTATCTTCACGTCTGACAGGTGAGGAATATAGTTGTTTATTATTTTTTTTACAGAACACGGGCTTCAATGGATTAGGCGTAAAGGTGAGTTGTCAGCAGATTATCTGAAATGGAAGACAACATCAAAGCGGACTATCTAATTTTGCCAGTTATGTCAAGACGATTGGTCTCAAAACCAATCAATATTTGAAAAGATAGCACTATGGGGTAGACTTTTTTTTTGCATCTAAAGCCAACAGAAAAGTCTCGAAATATTTTCTGCTAGACCCGAGTGAATTTCCCAATGAGGTGAAATTTCCAGAACCCACGACAGCACCCTTCTTTATTCCCCCTCTTTTATATGTGGTTTAGGTATTATTCTTACCTTTCGCAATTGCGGACTGAGTGAAGCAAATAAAAAAAAAAGTTATATTGGAGGAGTTGGCAGGGAAATTGAAGAAGGAAGGATTTGCCACATATATGTATGTTCTCTACCTAATTAAATGGAGGTCCTCTCATGCTCTGTAAACCCCTGAAGCTGGAAGACAGGTTACGCCTTTTAAATCTGTAGGTGTCCTGTCTTTAGGGGCGCATCCTCGCTCTTGTGGGTTGTCATGGGTTCTTGAAAATCAAATTACCGGTAAGTAATTATCATTTTTCTCCCAGGTGCCGCACTTTGTTATGCAGTTGGTACCTTTCTAATGATATTATCTGCAGATTAACCCTATATCTGCAGGATAACAGCTTTATGCAACGTTAAATTCTTAAAGGGAATCTGTCAGTAGGATCAACCCTCCTAAACCGTCTATATAAGCATGTAGGTCATAGGAAGTTGAATAAAATTATACTTTTTAATTTGTGATCCAATGTCTTATTCTGTAGAAACCCACATTTTGCTTAATATGTAAATAAGATTTTAAGATCTTGGGGTGGACACAGATCTCCTTGAAAATCTGCATCTAGAGCCTGTTTTAAATGAAAGGGGTGTTACCACTGTAATGACATAAAGTGATTGACAGTCTGTTTTACTGATCAATATGTCTCACACTGGTTATTTTCCCTTTCATTTACAATAAGCTCTGGAAGCAGAGTCTCAGGCAGATCTGTGTCTGGCCCATAGAACTTAACACCTCATTTACAGTTTCAGAAAATCGTGGATTTCTCTGGAATACGAAATAGGATTGCAAATTTTGAGGTTGCATGTTATTCAGCTTCCTGTGACCTGTGTGCTCATATAGATGATTTAGGAGGGTTGATCCTACTGACAGATTCCCTTTAAGTGTCACTGTCAATCACAGACTGTGGCATTCAATGCCATAATCCAGCCCAGATGTTAGTCTGCGCACCGATTGCCCTTCCACGTGACGTGATTGCAGTGAGCTGATGGGTTGCTATGACAGCCCCCCCTGTACCTGTCATGTGATCTCTCCTGTGATCGCCAGCTTGTACCACATGTTCATGCCTTCTAAGGGGACTAACAAATAAGTAGAAAAAAAAGTTTTTAAAAATATAAACAAAATTAAAATAATATAAAATTTGAATGACCCACTTTTCACAAATTAACGATACAGAAATGTAAAAATTAAAAAATATACATATTTAGTATCACTGTGTCCAGAAAAGTCCAAGCTATCAAAATATATAATTAATTAACCCAATTTGTAAAAATCATTACAAGAACAAAATCAAAATGCCAGAATTGCAGTTTTTCAGTCACCGCGATAACATTGAAAAATAGTGATGAGCGAACATGCTCAGATAAGGTGTTACCCAAGCATGCTCGTGTGCTAAACGAGTCTTCGGCGTGCGCGAATAATATGTTTGAGTTCCTGAGGATGCATGTCTCGCAGTTGTTAGACAGACACAACACATGCATGGATTACCTAACAAACAAGCACTCCTTGCAGGGCCGGCTCCAGGTTTTTATGGGCCCCGGGCGAAAGAGTCTCAGTGGGCCCCTTAACACAGACCACGATTCATGATGCACAGATACTGCAGAGAAATATGGGTATAGCACAATGCCAAATACTTCACTTCTTCCATTACATGACTGATAACTATTGTAAATTGTACAATAGCTCAAAAACTGCCAAATCCTCACAGCGCACAGTACACACTGGACAGTACAGTCCTCCATACAATATTATGGGCACCACATAGTCTCCCCCTCATCACCCATATAATACCCCATGCAGGATGTCACCCCGCCATCCCCCATATAATGCTCCATACAGAATACTGGACCCAATATAATGCTCCATACAGAATACTGGACCACATATAATGCTCCATACAAAATATGGAGCTCTCCTCTACACTGTGCTGCGCTCTGCACTGTTACGGCTCAGGAAAGGGCGCTGTGGAAAGACTCCCCATTATCATCATCATTGCCTGCCCATTATCATCATCATTGCCTGCCCATCATCATCATCATTGCCTGCCCATCATCATCATCATTGCCTCCCTATCATCATCATTGCCTCCCCATTAATATCATCATTGCCTTCCCATTATCATTGCCTCCCCATCATCATCATTATCATTGCCTCCCCAATAATATCATCATCATTGCCTTCCCATTATCATTGCCTCCCCATCATCATCATTGCCTCCCATTAATATCATCATCATCATTGCCTTCCCATTATCATTGCCTCCCCATCATCATCATTACCATTGCCTCCCCATTAATATCATCACCATCATTGCCTTCCCATTATCATTGCCTCCCCATCATCATCATCATCATCGCCTCCCCATTAATATTATCATCATCGCCTTCCCATTATCATTGCCTCCCCATCATCATTGCCTCCTCACCACCATCACTGCCTCCCCCCACCACCATTACACATACAGCACCGCAGGCAGCACTCTCTCACATACACACACACGCCTCACCTGTCCGGCCTCCGCGCGCTCTCTGCCACAGCCGGCCGCTGAATGATGACGTCATTCAGCGGCGCTGCTGTGAGAGAAGAAGCGCCGGCACAGGCGCCCCTGGAGCTCGGAGCTGCGGCAGCGGAGGCACGGGGAGAGGTGAGTATTACGCCGGCTGCTGCCGGGGCCCTGAGCAAGCGGGGGGGGCCCAGTGGCGGCGCTGACACAGCTAACGGGCACCGGGGTGCCCGACGGCGAGTGGGCCCCCCGCCTGCTCAGGGCCCCGGCACTTGCCCGGGTGTGCCGGGTGCTGACGCCGGCCCTGATTCCTTGCATGTGTTGCGGCTGTGGAACAGCTGTAAGACATTCGGCCGCGGGGTCTCCAACATAATTTTCGAGTGCTCTGAAGATGCTCGTTAGCACAAGAGCACCTTGGATAACACCTTATCAGAGCACGTTCACCCATCACTGAAAAATGCAAAAAGCAATCAAAAAGTAGTACCACAAAATTCTGTATATGAAAACACCAGCTAACCAAACACACAATCAAACCTTCACACAGCTCCATTAATGGTAATATAATAAGTTTATACGTCTCAAAAAATGATGACACAAACCATATACAGTACAGACCAAAAGTTTGGACACACCTTCTCATTTAAAGATTTTTCTGTATTTCCATGACTATGAAAATTGTAAATTGACACTGAAGGCATCAAAACTATGAATTAACACATGTGGAATTATATACTTAACAAAAAAATGTGTGTAACAACTGAAATTATGTCTTCTATTCTAGGTTCTTCAAAGTAGCCACCTTTTGCTTTGATGACTGCTTTGCACACTCGTGGCATTCTCTTGATGAGCTTCAAGAGGTAGTCACCGGAAATGGTTTTCACTTCACAGGTGTGCCCTGTCAGGTTTAATAAGTGGGATTTCTGGCCTTATAAATGGGGTTGGGACCATCAGTTGTGTTGTGCAGAAGTCTGGTAGATACACAGCTGATAGTTCTACTGAATAGACTGTTAGAATTTGTATTATGGCAAGAAAAAAGCAGCTAAGTAAAGAAAAACGAGTGGCCATCATTACTTTAAGAAATGGTCAGTCAGTCTGAAAAATTGGGAAAGCTTTGAAAGTGTCCCCAAGTGCAGTTGCAAAAACCATCAAGCGCTACAAAAAAACTGGCTCACATGAGGACCGCCCCAGGAAAGGAAGACCAAGAGTCACCTCTGCTTCTGAGGATAAGTTTATCCGAATCACCAGCCTCATAAATCACAGGTTTATAGCAGCTCAGATTAGAGACCAGGTCAATGCCACATAGCGTTCTAGCAGCAGACACATCTCTACAACAACTGTTAAGAGGAGACTTTGTGCAGCAGGCCTTCATGGTAAAATGACTGCTAGGAAACCACTGCTAAGGACAGGCAACAAGCAGAAGAGACTTGTTTGGGCAAAAGAACACAAGGAATGGACATTAGACCAGTGGAAATCTGTGCTTTGGTCTGATGAGTCCAAATTTGAGATCTTTGGCTCCAACCACCGTGTCTTTGTGCGACGCAGAACAGGTGAACGGATGGACTCTACATGCCTTTTTCCCACCGTGAAGCATGGAGGAGGAGGAGGTGTGATGGTGTGGGGGTGCTTTGCTGGTGACACTGTTGGGGATTTATTCAAAATTGAAGGCATACTGAAGCAGCATGGCTACCACAGCATCTTGCAGCAGCATGCTATTCCATCCGGTTTGCGTTTGGTTGGACCATCATTTATTTTTCAACAGGACAATGACCTCAAACACACTTCCAGGCTGTGTAAGGGCTATTTGACCAAGAAGGAGAGTGATGGGGTGCTACGCCAGATGACCTGGCCTCCACAGTCACAAAACCTGAACCCAATCGAGATGGTTTGGGGTGAGCTGGACCACAGAGAGAAGGCAAAAGGGCCAAAAAGTGCTAAGCATCTCTGGGAACTCCTTCTAGATTGTTGGAAGACCATTTCTGGTGACTACCTCTTGAAGCTCATCAAGAGAATGCCAAGAGTGTGCAAAGCAGTCATCAAAGCAAAAGGTGGCTACCTAGAACCTAGAATATAAGACATAATTTCAGTTGTTTCACACTGTTTTGTTAAGTATATAATTCCACATGTGTTAATTCATAGTTTTGATGCCTTCAGTGTGAATTTACAATTTTCATAGTCATGAAAATACAGAAAAATCTTTGAATGAGGTGTGTCCAAACTTTTGGTCTGTACTGTATATATATATATATATATATATACATTTGGTCCAAAAGTAGATGTACAGTATGTGTAATAGTGTAATGAAGGGGGAGATTTATCAAAGCTGTGCAAATTGTGATGGAAAACAGTTTGAGCACCTGCGTTGATAAAATTTAAGGATTTTTGTATTATTATTCAGAATAAAATTAATTGTCAATGTTATGCTTGTGTTAGTAAATATAATTTTATATATAAATCAAAATAAATGTTATTATTTTCTGTCGCCTACTTTTGGACCACCCTGTATATTATATATTATATATATATATACATATATATAATGTTATTATATATATATATATATATATTATATTTTATATATATATATATATTATTTTTTTTTACTAAATTCTGATTTTTTTTTACATTTTGTTAAAAAGCATTACATGTTTCACATTTCCATAATTGTACTGATGTGGAAAATCATCTTTCAAGGTCATTTTTAGTGTACAATGAACGCCATTAAAAAAAATCCAAAAAACAATGTAGGAAATGCCTTTTTGTACACCATTTCACCACCCTCAATTTTCTTTTACATTTTCCCTTACTTTAGGTAGTAAAATTAATAACTACATCTTGACCTAAAAAAATCAAACCCTCATATCTCTGTCAGTGGAAAAAAGTGATAATGCAAACTTTGGCTGCAGATGGAAAGGGTTAAACAATGTGAAAAAACAATATATGAAATTTCAGTATTGTGGAACTGCGATATCTCTAGTGTTCCCCAGGGGGCAGTATAGGACTAAATAATCAGCTGTAGTAGCACAAATATGTAGATTCTGATTCTCGCTTTTGATGTCTACATGTATCACTGACCTAAACTTGATTGTTTTCTTGTATCAAATAACAAATTATCAGAATGGTTTCTATGCGAGTTTTTTAAGTAATATTTTTTTTAATATGGCCTGGAAAACACAAAGGAAACCATGTATGAAATATGGCACTATTGCTAAGTGTATCTTATTTGTGAAAGAGCTCTCCAGGTAAAGGCCAGATGTAGTGCTTAAGTTCAATTTTGTAGTTCAGAAAGTGCCTAAAGTCGTTAGTGTGTAAAAATATATTCACATAGACCATTTTTTCAGTGTATTAATGTCAGAAAATTCATAAATACTTTTATAAATCTGCCTCAAAGTGTAAAGCTGTTCAATTCATCAATAATGACCAAAAAGGGTTCAGAGTTGAGAGTCCTCAGTGGTTGATACCTTTTAATGGCTAACTGAAAAGATGGTAACAAATTGCAAGCTTTAGCTTGCAATTTGTTACCATCTTTTCAGTTAGCCATTAAAAGGTATCAACCACTGAGGACTCTCAACTAGAGTTGAGCGATACTTTCCGATATCCTAAAGTATCGGAATCGTAATGGTATCGCCGATATCACTAAAATATCGGCGATACCCGATACCGATACCGGAAGTCCCATGTAAGTCTATGGGAACAAAATATCGAAATTAAAAAAAACCCATTCTTGCCTTGTTGGTTAATTGTACATGAAGGAAAACAAGAAAGAGTAATGTAGAATGTATTGGGGGAGGTTGAGGAGACATTAAAGGCATAGATGTTTGACCCAATCCAATGGAATAGCATTAATTTTTTTTTTTTAGGAAATACGTTCGGATTGACGAACAAATTGACAATGTTGTTAACCTTTTTTCTATTTTGTCAAATATGTCTGTTTCACAACTTCCATGGTCTTCACCTTTTTAACTTTTCACACACTTTCTCCTTCATAATTTTCAGCAGCATCATCTTTCTCATCAAATTATTCTTCATCTTCACCTTATTAATCTTCTAAAACTTCTTGCTATTCATCTTTTTGTTAACATTACTTATATTGTTCTTATTAAACAGTTATTATTCTTCATATTCTACTTCTTCATGTTCTTCCTATTCATCCTTTTCATCATATTCTTATTTGTGACAGACATTCCTGTACTTGTAATCTGTAAAACTTCTGAATTTTCATCCTTCCGTTCTTGCTGTCACGAAAGATTTTAATTACAACAGTATTTGTCCGCGTTCAGTTTAGCCTGCAGCAGCATCAGGCATTTTCCAGGGGCACCACGAGGAGGAACGGACTCACCCCCATACACTGCTTAGTCTTCTTCTGCTTAGAATTTAGAGCATATATTTTGCTCTTCATTTTGGTCTTATACTTAATGTTCTTCTGCTTTTTGATCTTCTGCTTATTGTTCTTCTGTCTCTTGTTCTGTATCTTGTAGTTTGTCTTAACCTTCTTTGTCCTGTTGGTGATGGTACAAAAGCCAATGGAAGTAACGAGGACCAGCTGACTGTGCTGGAACCCGGAGGGTCAGCAGAAGGAAAAGAGCCAATGGCACAACCGAGGACCAGCTGACGTTACTGGGACAGGGTTACTAAGCAGGAGGTACCTGTGCTCCAAAGCACTACCAAGGACCAGCAGACGTTGCTGGAACTCGGATACCGACATGGAGGCACCTAGGCCAAAGGCACTGCGGAGAACCAGCTGACGGTACTGGAACCCGGATGGGTAGCAGAAGGTACAAGAGCCAATGAAAGTAATGAGGACCAGCTGACTGTGCTGGAACCCGGAGGGTCAGCAGAAGGAAAAGAGCCAATGGCACAACCGAGGACCAGCTGACGTTACTGGGACACGGTTACTAAGCAGGAGGTACCTGTGCTCCAAAGCACTACCAAGGACCAGCAGACGTTGCTGGAACTCGGATACCGACATGGAGGCACCTAGGCCAAAGGCACTGCGGAGAACCAGCTGACGGTACTGGAACCCGGATGGGTAGCAGAAGGTACAAGAGCCAATGAAAGTAATGAGGACCAGCTGACTGTGCTGGAACCCGGAGGGTCAGCAGAAGGAAAAGAGCCAATGGCACAACCGAGGACCAGCTGACGTTACTGGGACACGGTTACTAAGCAGGAGGTACCTGTGCTCCAAAGCACTACCAAGGACCAGCAGACGTTGCTGGAACTCGGATACCGACATGGAGGCACCTAGGCCAAAGGCACTGCGGAGAACCAGCTGACGGTACTGGAACTAGGATGGGTAGCAGAAGGTACCCATGGAAATTAAAGTTGAGGCAGCAGGACTGTTTGCCGTTCACACAGCAGGGGAACAGCTGACATTACTGAACCCCAGTAACACAGGAGCAAGTGTAGACTGTGCTAACAGCACTTCCGAGAAACAACTGGCGGTGTTGTAGCCCAGGGATGAGAAGAGAACATGGTGGAGGCAGCAGGACTGTTTGCCGTTCACACAGCAGGGGAACAGCTGACATTACTGAACCCCCGTAACACAGGAGCAAGTGTAGACTGTGCTAACAGCACTTCCGAGAAACAACTGGCGGTGTTGTAACCCAGGGATGAGAAGAGAACATGGTGGAGGCAGCAGGACTGTTTGCCGTTCACACAGCAGGGGAACAGCTGACATTACTGAACCCCAGTAACACAGGAGCAAGTGTAGACTGTGCTAACAGCACTTCCGAGAAACTACTGGCGGTGTTGTAACCCAGGGATGAGAAGAGAACAGGGTGGAGGCAGCAGGACTTTTTGCCGTTCACACAGCAGGGGAACAGCTGACATTACTGAACCCCAGTAACACAGGAGCAAGTTTAGACTGTGAAAACAGCACTTCCGAGAAACAAACGGGCGGGGGTTGAGCCCAGGGTGAGAAGAAAACATGGGGAGGCAGCAGGACTTTTTCCCGTTAAAACCCCCCAGCAGGGGAACAGTTTGACTTTACTAAACCCCCATAAAAACGGGAGCAATTTTTAGACTGTGCAAAAGCACTATCCAAAAAAACTGGCGGTGTTGTAGCCCAGGGATGAAAGAAAAGGCAGCGGGACTTTTTCCTTCACACAGCGGGGGAAACAGCTGAATTACTGAACCCAGAAAAACACGGACAAGTGTGACTGTGCAAACGCATTTCCGGAAAAAAGGGGCGGTGTTTCCCAGGGATAGGAAGAGAACATGGTGGGGCAGCAGGATTTTTTGGGCCGTTCACACAGGGGAACAGCTGACTTATAAAACCCCAAAAACACAGGAGAAAGTGTAGACTTGCTAACCCTTTCCGAAAAAAACAACGGCGGTGTTGTAACCCGGGGAGAGAAGAGAAAGGGTGGAGGGCAGGACTTTTGCCGTTCACACAGAGGGGAACAGCGACATTACTAAACCCCGAAACACAGGAGCAAGTGAACTGGTAACAGCATTTCCGAGAAAAAACGGCGGGTTTTAACCCGGGGATGAGAAGAGAACAGGGGGGAGGCAGCGGACTTTTTGCCTTTCACACAGCAGGGAAAGTGACTTACTGAACCCCAGTAACACAGGAGCAAGGAGACTGTGCAAAACGCACTTCAGAAAAAACTGGGGGTGTTGTAACCCAGGGTTTGAGAAAAAAAAACAGGGTGGAGGCAGCAGGATTTTTTTCCGTTCAAAGCAGGGGAACAGCTGACATTTGAACCCCAGTAACCGGGAGAAAGTGTTAACTGTGCTAACAGCACTTCCAGCAACAACTGGCGGTTTTGGACCCCAGGTAAAGGGGGGATTTTTAAATACTAGTAAAGTATTTTCCTTTTACGTGTCAATTAAAAATGTCATACTCCAAACAAGAAAAAATATAACCTTTAGTACCATAAGATGATGATTTTACTTTAAAAAATTATTAAATTAATATTTACAAAAATAAACCATACATTAAAATGTTAAAAACAATGCAAACCCCAAAAAAAATCGGTTAAATAAAAACTGCTATACGGTTTTAAAAAAAAAAGCAAAAGTACAATCAGAATCCCTTAATGATGGATAAGAAACGATGTACACCATTTTTATTTGCTGAATAAATCACTAAAAATTTTTAAAAATATCTAAAAATTTTCCTCAGGAATATGAAAAATGTGCCAATCATTATATAACAAAAAAAACCTTTAAAAAGTGCATGTGAAAACAGCTTTTTTGCCGCTGTGGACTTGCAAGCTGACAACGATAGTAAAGGGATATTGATAGTCGATAGCCAAGTGGTGAATGGGGATGTTTCTGACCTCAATAAAGTGTGGGGTTATTACATCCTTTTTTTTTATAAGCTTTATAAAAGGGTAGTGATGTATGCTTGGCCCCTTTTTTGGACGACAACTGGCTTTCCCCTGTGACGCGTTGGGGATTGGAGCCCTCTGTGCTTTATGAGCAGACTAACATTTACGGTGCGCATCGTTCATCTCGCAAACGTACCACAACACAAAGGCGTTGTCATGACTGCTTTACTCATAAAAAATGCACCATGATGAAAAATACACGCAGTGCCCTATTACATAACAAGCTACAAGAAAAAATGCGTGGAGGTGTGAACAGTGTTTTGTTAAGGTACAGTATTAATCGCATTGTAAGGTGCCCTTTTCGTCTGATAAAAAGATTATCACCTATTCATATTGTCTTTCTTTCAGCACCATTACGGTATAATTTTGCTTTTTGTGACTATGCACTATTGATTTTCCAAAGGGGTAAGCTGATTTTTGTTAGCGATTATCATGTTTACATAAAGGGACCTTTTGATAGGGGCTGTTAATTTTCAAATCAAATATGTTTTTTTTAAAATGAACAAAAATAAGTAATGTTGAAAGGACTATTCCTACACATTGTTTGCACAATATTACAGGTGTACATCAGCCCCTTAATCAACATTGGATATTATTTTATTGTAGCTTTTTTTTTTCAAGGCAAAAACATGAAGTATAACCTTGGGCACTGCAGCAGTGTCAAGTTCAACCCACTTAAAGCATTCCAACTTGCAGTATTTGAGTCATCGGGATGTGATTTGGATTTGTCAAAGCTATGGGTGACAAGGTTGACCTCGACCCTATAGATAAGTAGGCTTTTGTGTTTCATTTTTTTTCGACATGTGCATATTGTAATAAAGTCACAAAATTTTTTTGTTTTCCGATTTTTTGACAGACAAAAAATTTTTGGTTTTAAAATTGACGTTTCAAATGTTTACAGCTTAGAAAATCATGGTGTAGCCTCATATTTTGGTAGCACTAGAACTTTGAGATGTATGTTTTTTTCACCCTGATTAGGTAGCAGCAGTAATTTTTGCCGGACAACACAGGGGAACAGCAGGCGTTATGAACCCCACAAACCATCAGCGATTGTTTTTTATCTGGCATCTAACACTTCTGAGCAGCAACTGGCGCTGTTGAAGCCCCGGGTCAAGGAGGGGGTAGGCAGAGCCTAGTATGAGAGTTGAAGTTGAAGTTTAGTTACAGCATAATTTTTGCCCGACACACAGCAGGGGGAAAAGCAGGGGTTTTCTGAACCCCCCAAACACCCGATTGTTTTATCTGTGATCTAACATTCTGAGCAGCAATGGCGCTGTTGAAGCCGGGTCAAGGGGGTGTGGCAAGGGCCCAGTAGGAAAGTTGAAATTGAAGTTGTAGTTAGCGCATAATTTTTTGCCAGACACCAGAGGGAACAGAAAGGGGTTACTGAAACCCCCCAAACACATCAGGATTGTTTTCATCTGGCATCTAACACTTGACAGCAAATGGGGTGTTTAAGCCCAGGGTCAAGGAGGGGGTAGGCACAAAATATTGAGTTATTGCCTTGTTACGGGGCCATTGCAAATGTTGTACTTCAAACAAGAAAAAGAAGTTTTACTACGACAATAAAATGATAAATTTTCATTACAAAAATAAAAAAAATATTTAACTTGACGTCTGTTTTTGTAACGTTAAGGGCTACTAAAAGGGTAAAAAATTCAAAGCTTTCGGGACTCTCGGGTGTCTTCACGGGCTAAAGTAAAGCCAAAAAATGAAGAATACATTTTTACACACAACGGGGACAAGGAAAGCTAAAACAAGTGGGGAGGGAAAGTGAGGGAGACCGGGAAAAAAAAGGAGAACAAGGATGAATTATCAGCGCCACACAATCACAGTAAAATTTAAAGAATTTACCTTGGCAAAAGACTTTTTAAAAGCCCCGGGCATAGCATCATGGATATGGAAAATTTTGGTATTAAAATATAACTTAAATATGAGAAACGTACAAAGGTTTTTAAATATACTCATCATGCCTTGACATGTTTGTGAGGAATATAGATCCTGGATTTTTGCATTCTTATCAATAAGGAAACTGCTCTATGACCCTTCCCGGGGCATGAAAACCCCAAAAAATACGCCAATAAGGGGAATCAAACTTTTATCCTTATTTGGGAAATGTTTCAAATTTATGTTTTTACCCCCCCCCCCCCCCGGAGATAAAAGACAGTTCTATACCTCACTTTTTTGTTTATATTCATATTCCCGGTCCTTTTTGTAAAAGAAATTTGTGCTTTAAATTTTTTAGTTTGTCTTTCCTGTGAAAAGCTGAGTACCTGAAAGCTTGCAATTTGTTTCCATCTTTCAGTTATCCATTTAAAAAAGGGATCAACCACTGTGACTCGAAGTCAAAAAATTTTCTTTCACTGGCTAAAAACGGTACAAAGATACACATGTTTTCAATTTCAAGAAGGAAAAATAAAAAAAACAAATTAAACGCAATATGCACATGCCCAAAAAAAATGGGAACAACACAACACCCAAAAAATTGGTAACAAAATATAGGTTTGTTTAAATTTAAAAATAAAAGAAATGTTTTTTTTTATGAATAATGTAAGGAACGCAAATTTTTAAACCCTAAATAGTGAAGAAAAGGGTTTTGTAATAGTCACTCAAATCAACGCAATTTTTTTTGACAGTCCAGACAATTCAATTATTTAAGTTATAAAACGTAACTTTCTATTTTGCAGTATGAATGTCCGCATGGACTCATCAATGTGATTGATGACACAATAAGAAAATAAAAAAAACATTTAAAAAAAAATTGCATTGTTTGTCACAATTTAAAAGGGGTTCCTGCAAGTGTAGGTAAAAAGGCTACTTTAGCAAATTATTCTATGTCTGTACAGCGTGGACAGCCCTTGATGGGTAACCCGAGTTATATGTATAAAAAAAAAGTCGCGGCTAAAATCGCATTTTTTGCTTGTAGAGTTTTTGAAGAGGGTAAAAGAATGTCGGGTTGCGCAAAGTTTACCGTCAACATCCCTTTTCCTACTTTCACGCGTTAGGGTAGGGGCGTTTTGGAAATTAGCGCATAAAATGGATTAGGCTCGTTTTTGCGCATGGGGACCAAAAAAAAAAATACGCAAAATAATTTTAATGTGTAAACTCCCCTTGACAACCAAAAAAATTACGTTCCCTCTTTAAAAAGTACAAGACTAAAAACCCTAATGGTTGCCTGATTAAATTTGAGATCAGTATTACTAAACATTGTCCTGAGTAACTATGCACTGGAACCATATACCAGTATTTTTTTATATCTCTTGGGGTTGTTCAACAGCACTTTGGGGGAAAAGTACCTATTGTCAGATGATGATGCATTTTCAGATGTAAAAATTTTATTTTTGGACATTATTCCCCTTTTTACTGGGGCCTTTATTATGGGTTTAAGTTACAGTTGGCTCGTATGTGTTTTTTTATAATTCTGTCATAAAAAAAAAACGGGATGTGATAGGATTTAATGATTCGTACATCCAGAGTGCTTTTTTACGGTACAGAAAAATTCCCTTTAAAAAAGCATTAATTCTAAGTCAAAATGTACTTTTATGAAAAATTTTTTAAAAAATGTGAAGAGTAGATTTTGTTTATTTTTGTTCCCATTTCAAATAGACATGTGAGATTGCCTGTGTGAAAAATTTTATTATTTGTCCATATTTGTCAAAAAATTTATCATTCAGGCCCGCAAAAATTACAATTCATGTTTTCAGAAAAACAATAGGGTGAGGCTCTTTCCCATTTGGAGCTGTTGGTCATGTGTTTTTTTTTGTCCATGTGCGGGAAAAGGACATTCTTTCCGTTTACGCAGGGAACAGCGGCGTTACTGAACCCCCTAAAGTGGTTGTGTTTTGTTCTGTGGAAGACACTTTTTGGCAGCAATGGAGTGGGGCCCAGGGAAAATAGATTTTTAGGTGTGAAAGTGAACAAACAGGAACAGGTTTAATTGCGAACCGTTATTTAATCTGAAACGGACAGAGAAATTCTGGCAGATTTCCCTGCCTTGTTCATTTTCAGAAAAGTAAGCCCGGGCTACATTATCGGGGGATAGCGCATGCGAGGCGTTTTGTCACCACCGCAGACTAAAGACGCGCTCCGATAATACCTGGGAGCAGGGCAAAACCCGCACCCCCAAAAAGCATAATGGCTAAAACTCTGGCCATGTTCCAGCTTAGAGACCCCAAAAATTTAATGGGGGGAAAAGCCATCTGGGGGTACCGAAGGGAAAGCCAGTTCTTCACCCCTGACGGATAGTTGCCTGCGACTGGGCCCCCTGGATGGGTAGACTTTGTGCGCTGCCACAAACTTTGCCACTTTTTAACATATGGGCTTTCCCGTGCAGAGGCACTGCGGTGCCCCTCTTTTTCAGAGCTCTTACACGCCCGACGCACAAACTCTTTGTAAACAGTAGCAGAGCTTTTCTCTCGGCATAAGGAAACATTGGGATTTTCACCGTGTGTCTTTGGGACTCCCGCATTTTACGCCCCGGTTCAACGTGTGATGAGGCTTTTTACGTTTTCCCCCTGCGAGGGTCGGAGGTGTACACCCAAAAA
>JARQOD010000004.1:253028646-253062766 GCA_033576555.1 Oophaga sylvatica | reverse complement strand
ATGCACTGTTTTTTAGAGAAACCATGGTTAACAAAGAAAACAATGATCCAAGCACCACCTTCTTTTAAAGGTCCAGGGTGCATTCTTATTAAAATCTGACAATTGATCTCCAGCCTGTCCTCACACACCCACACCGTGTTAATGGAGCAACCGAAAGAAGTTAGTGCCTTTTTAAAAGGCAGGGCTGCAATGATGTAAAAGGGGTTTTTTGGGGGATAAATTCTTTTACCAAAAATATTGACTTTGAAGAATTTTGCGTTAAGCTATCACCTTTATCATTGGGTATATGCAAATTGCCATTAAAAAAGTGAAGCGTAGATTTTGAAAAAATTTAAATATTTGTTCTTCTCAAAACTTTCGGCAGGGACTGTAGAATCATAACTTTAAAAGTGCTATCTGTAACAAAAGACTCCCAGCTTCAAATAAAAACAAGTCCCATAAAAACAATAAACAGTAAAAACAATTTACTGGGAGTTCTCTGTTCAGAATTAAGGAACATCAAGCTTCATATCAGAAGATATGTTTAAATAAAACCACCTGCTCCCCCCCCCTAATAAGAAAAAGAAATATTTTTTCTGAAAATATGGAGGAATTACTCTGTATGGTGAGAAGTAAGTGGGAAATAAAGATGAAACAAAACGTCCAGAGAAAGTTTATGGTTTTTTCCGGTATCGAATATTTGACGTCTGAAACCGGCCTTAAGGTTATGACTTGTTCACTGTCATTATTGGGAAAAAACCCAGGTGATAGAAATTTCAATTTTTATAAAAACCCGCCTTTAAAACCTTGGGCCCCAAAAAAAAACAAAGTTTACATACACTATAAAAAAGACACAATGCATGTTTTTCCAGTATATAAACATGAAATAAGAATAAACCTTTCCTATTTTAGGTAATTATGATTACCAAATTATTAATATTTCCCAAAGCCAAAAAATTGAGAGAGAGAATGTTTTAAGGCATTTTTATTACTTATTGCAAGTCAAAAATTTACATACACTTTGACTATTTCCCTTTATATAATTTGGACTCCCTATAATAAAGCATGTTTTTTGGGAAGCTTCTGATAGACTTTTTGGCAATCTGGTTCCCGTTATATGAAAAAGTCGGGCACCCCTTTAATCTTAAGCTTAATGTTTTTCAAAAAATTGGTGTTTTTGCAACAGCTATTTCAGTTGATATATCTAATAAACTATTGGACACAGTAATGTTTCTGCCTGAAATGAGTTTATTGTACTAAACAGAAATGTGCAATCTGCATCCAAACAAAATTTGACAGGTGCATAAGTATGGGCCACTCACCAGAAAAGTGACTATTAATATTTGTAGATCTCCTTTTGCAAAATAACAGCCTATAGTCGCTTCCTGTAGCTTTTAATGAGTTCCTGGATCCTGGATGAAGGTATTTTTGACCATTCCCTCTTTACAAAACAATTCCAGTTCAGTTAAGTTTGATGGCGCCGTGCATGGACCGCCCTCTTCAAATGATCCCACAGATGTTCAATGATATTCAGGTCTGGGGACTGGGATGGCCATTCCAGAACATTGTAATTGTTCCTCTGATGAATGCCTGAGTAGATTTGGAGCAGTGTTTTGGATCATTGTCTTGCTGAAAGATCCATCCCCTGCGTAACTTCAACTTTGTCATTGATTCTTGAACATTATTGTCAAGAATCTGCTGTACTGAGTGGAATCCATGGTCCCTCAACTTAACAAGATTCCCGTGCCGGCATTGGCCACCAGCCCCAAAGCATGATGGAACCTCCACCAAATTTTACTGTGGGTAGCAAATGTTTTTCTTGGAATGTGTGGTTTTTTGATGCATGCATAACGCCTTTTTGTATGACCAAACAACTCAATCTTGGTTTCATCAGTCCACGGACCTTCTTCCAAAAAGAAATTGACTTCTCCAAATGTGCTTTTGCATACCTCAGCCGACTCTGTTTGTGGCGTGATTGCAGAAAACGGCTTCTTTCGCATCACTCTCCCATACAGCTTCTCCTTGTGCAAAGTGCATTGTATAGTTGACCGATGCGCGTGACACCATCTGCAGCAAGTTGATGCTGCAGCTCTCTGGAGGTGGTCTGAGGATTGTCCTTGACTGATCTCACCATTCTTCTTCTCTGCCTTTCTGTGTTTTCTTGACCTGCCACTTCTGGCCTTAGGCTGTGGTTTCCACGGTCCGGAACACAGCGCATTGGACGGAGCGGAATTCCGCTCCATCTAAGCCCCGCCCCCTTTCTGACGCGCGCTCTTTCCGGAGGTGTTCAGGACACTCCGGAAAGAACGCAGGGCTACATAGCCCTGTGTAAATTCGTTGCGGCGACGCACCGTCGCCGCAACACGCGAGGACATGCTGCGGTCTGAAAAGACGCGCCGCATGTCCGTTTACGCAGGTCTGCCACCTGCATGTTTGTTACGCATAGTGGAGACGGGATTTCTTGAAATCCCCTCCACTTGCTGTAACATCTGGACGCTGTGTGTTTGGCGCTGCGCCAGCGCACAGCGCCAAACACGCAGCGTTTACTGATCGTGGAAACTCACCCTTACAAGAACTGTCCCTGTGTTCTTCCATTTCCTTACTATGTTCCTCACAGTGGAAAACTGACAGTTAAATCTCTGAGACAGCTTTTTGTATCCTTCCCCTGAACAACTATGTTGAATAATCTTGTTTTCAGATCATTTGACAGTTGTTTTGAGGAGCCCATGATGCCACTCTTCAGAGGAGATTCAAACAGGAGAACAACTTGCAAGTGGCCACTTTAAGTAGCTTTTATCATGATTGCATACACCTGGCTATGAAGTTCAAAGCTCAATGAGGTTACAAAACAAAAAAAAGTGCTTTAGTAAGTCATAAAAAGTAGGTAGGAGTATTTAAAACAAGAAAATGATAAGGGTGCCCATATTATGCACCTGTCAAATTTTGTTTGAATGCAGATTGCACATGTTCTGCTAGTACAATAAACCTCATTTCAAGGCAGAAACATTACTGTGTCCAATAGTTTTTAGATATATCAAACTGAAACACTGTTGCAAAAAAAACCAATTTTTATAAAACATTAAGGTTAATAGGGTGCCCAAACTTTTTCATTAACTCTATTTGAGATACACCTGTGCATGCTTTTTAATGCACAACTGAAACACACTGTTTCTTTGTGCAGCCATCATACCGCTCAAAAGGAGATGGTTCTGTGTCCCAGAGAGAGATTTGGTCCTATATATGCATATCAACCCAAGGGCAAAAGACTTGTGAAGATGATGGTGGAACTGGTAAGATTATGTCAAATCCACAATGAAAAACGAGTACTGTATCAACATGACCTAAAAGTTCCACTCTGCCAGGAAGAAGCCATTACTTCAAAATAACATAAAAAAAGCCAGATTAATTGTTGCAAATGCACACAAAAACAAAGACCTTAATTTTTAGTGACATGTCCTGTGGTCTGATGAAACTAAAATTGAATTTTTTGGGCATAATGACCATCGTTACTTTTGGAGGAAAAAGGAGAAGCTTGGAACCTAAGGGTATGTTTCCACTGTCCGGAAACAGTCAGGAATTTGCTGCGTGTTTGACGCTGTGCGCTTGCGCAGCGTCAAACCGCAGGTCAGATGTTACAGCATAGTGGAGGGGATTTCAAGAAATCCCGTCTCCACTATGCTTAAAAAACAGCCAGGCGGAAAAACCTGCGTTTACGGACATGCGGCGAGTCTTTTTAGACCGCAGCATGTCCTATTCCCTTGCTCGCCGCAAGGGAAATAACACGGGCTATGTAGCCTTGCGGTCATTCGGATGTGTTCCGGATGTGTTTCCATGAACACATCCGGATTGACCGCGCGTTCAGTAGGGGGCGGGGCTTTGGGCGGAGCGGACTTCCGCTCTGTCCAAGCGCTGTTTTTTCCGGAACGTAGAAACACAGCCTTAGAACACCATCCCATCTGTGAAGCACAAGGATGGCAGCATCAGTTTGTGAGGTTGCTTTGCTGAAGGAGGGAATTGTGCCACTTCACAAAATGCACTGTGTGCAGAATTATTAGGCAAGTTGTATTTGAGAGGATTCTTTTTATTATTGAACATCAACTATGTTCTCAATCAACCCAAAAGACTCATAAATATCAAAGCTTAATATTTTTGGAAGTTGGGTGTTTTTTTTTTTTAGATTTGGCTATCTTAGGAGGATATCTGTTTGTGCAGGTAACTATTACTGTGCAGAATTATTAGGCAACAATAAAAACCAAATAAATACCCATCTCACTTGTTTATTTTCACCAGGTAAACCAATATAACAACAAAAAATTTAGAAATAAAACATTTCTGACATTCAAAAACAAAAATAAAAAATCAGCAAACAACATAACCACCTTTCTTTACGATGACACTCAAAACGCCTTCCATCCTAGATTTGTCAGTTGCTTGACTGTTTACGATCAATATTGCGTGCAGCAGCCCACACAGCCTCCCGACACGTTCCGAGAGGTGTACTGTTTTCCCTCCCTTGTAGTCTCACATTTTATTGAGGGACCACAGGTTCTCTATGGGGTTCAGATCAGGTGAACAAGGGGGCCATGTCATTATTTTTTCTTCTTTTAGACCTATACTGGCCAGCCAATGGATCATTGTCCTGCATGAAAATCATGTTTTTCTTGAACGATACCGACTTCTTCCTGTACCACTGCTTAAAGAAGGTGTCTTCCAGAAACGGGCAGTAGGTCTGGAAGTTGAGCTTCACTCCACCTCAACCTGAAAAGGTCCCACAAGTTCATCTTTGATGATACCAGCCCTACCGTACCACACCTCCACCTTTCTGGCGTCTGAGTCGGAGTGGAGCTCTCTGCCCTTTACTGACCAGCCTCGTGCCCATCCATCTGGCCCATCAAGGTATCTTATTTCATTCAGTCAAAACCTTGAAAAATCATATTTCTTGGCCCAGTTTTGATGTTTTATCTTATGTTTCTTGTTCAAAGGTGGCCGTTTTTAAGCCTTCCTTACCTTGGCCATGTCACTGAGTATGGCACACCTTGTGCTTTATGATACTCCCATAAGTTTGCAGCTCTGAAATATGGCTAAACTGGTGGCAACATGGCATCTTGGCAGCTTCATGCTTGATTTTCCTCAATTCATGGCAGTTATTTTGCGCCTTTTTTTTATTATACACACTTCTTGCGATCCTGTTGGCTATTTGCCATGAAACGCTTGATTGTTCGGTGATCACGCTTCAAAAGTTTGGCAATTTCAAGACTGCTGCATCCTCTGCAGACATCTCACAATTTTTGACTTTTCAGAGTACGTCAAATCTCTCTTCTGACTCATTTTGCCAACGGAAAGGAAGTTGCCTAATAATTAGCACCGTTATATGGGTGTTGATGTCATTAGACCACACCCTCCTCATTACAGAGATGCAAATCACCTGATTTACATAATTGGCAGTTGTCTTTCAGCTATACAGCTTGGAGTAGGACAACAATGTATATAAAGGATGATGTGATCAAAATTATCATTTGCCTAATAATTCTGCACACAGTGTAGATGGCATCATGAGAAAAGAAGAGTATGTGGCAATATGAAGCAGCATTCTCAAGACTCAGCCGGAAGCTAAGGCTTGGGTGGAAATGGGTCTTCCACATAGACAATGACCCAAGCATACTGCCAAAATGGTAACAAGTGGCGTAAGGATAACAAAGTCAATGTTTTGGAGTGGCCATCACAAAGTCCTGATCTCAATCAATCCTATTGAAAATTTTGGACAAAAGCTGAAAAGGCATGTGCGAGCAAGGCGGCCTTACAAACCTGGATCAGTTACACCATTTTGTATGAGGAATGGGCCCAAATTCCTACCAACTAATGCGAGAAGCTTGTGGAGGAGTACCCCAAACGTTTGACCCACGTTATTCAGTTTAAGGGCAATGGTACCAAATACTATGAAATGTATGTAAACCTTTGACATTGCAGTAAGTAATAAAAAAACGCCTTAAAGCATTCTCTCTCTCATATTTTTTTCTGGCATTTGTGAAAATTAATAATTATGGTAATCCTAATTGACCTAAAATGGCAAAGGTTTATTCTGATTTCATGATTTTTCTTAGATATAGAGAAAAACATGCATATGTGTCTTTTTATATAGTTTATGTAAACTTCTGTAATATATGTTAAAAAAAATGAAATGTTGCATCATGGCTGTAAACCAGATGATGCAGAGATGGAATACATCATGGGACAGTATGGATTATCTTCACGCTGACAGGTGAGGAATATAGTTGTTTATTATTTTTTTACAGAACACGGGCTTCAATGGATTAGGTGTAAAGGTGAGTATAACTTTTTTTTTTATTTTTAAATAAATGTGTAAAACGTTCTGTTTTATTAAACAAAGGATTTTATTCTTGCTTTGTGCTTTTCAAAACTTATGATGGGGTTAGTAATGAGGGCATATAGATTATGGTAATCCTAATTGACCTAAAATGGCAAAGGTTTATTCTGATTTCATGATTTTTCTTAGATATTGAGAAAAAACATGCATATGTGTCTTTTTATATAGTGTATGTTAAACTTCTGTAATATATGTTAAAAAAATGAAATGACTTGTGGTCATCCAAATTTTTAATAACCAGCTGAGGGAAAGCTGACATCTGGGGGCTGAGGTTTATAGCCTGGGAAGGGGGTAATAAATATGGCACTTCCCAGGCTTTTAATATCAGCTCACAGCTGTTACTTGGCCTTTATTGGTTATTAAAATGCGCAAAACCACCCCCATAAAAAAAAGACATGGGTTCCCTGTAAACCACTATAATGTCACCACTCATCACTGAAGCTGTGAACGCAGCAGCTCTTTGTGTCCTGGTTTTCAGCCTGGACAGTTGCATCATGGCATCATGGCTGTAAACCAGATGATGCAGAGATGGATTACATTGTGGGACAGTATGGATTATCTTCACGTCTGACAGGTGAGGAATATAGTTGTTTATTATTTTTTTTACAGAACACGGGCTTCAATGGATTAGGCGTAAAGGTGAGTTGTCAGCAGATTATCTGAAATGGAAGACAACATCAAAGCGGACTATCTAATTTTGCCAGTTATGTCAAGACGATTGGTTCAAAACCAATCAATATTTGAAAAAGATAGCACTATGGGGTAGACTTTTTTTTTGCATCTAAAGCCAACAGAAAAGTCTCGAAATATTTTCTGCTAGACCGAGTGAATTTCCCAATGAGGTGAAATTTCCAGAACCACCGACAGCACCCTTCTTTATTTCCCCCCTTTTATATGTGGTTTAGGTATTATTCTTACCTTTCGCAATTGCGGACTGAGTGAAGCAAATAAAAAAAAAAGTTATATTGGAGGAGTTGGCAGGGAAATTGAAGAAGGAAGGATTTCCCAAAATATATGTATGTTCTCTACCTAATTAAATGGAGGTCCTCTCATGCTCTGTAAACCCCTGAAGCTGGAGACAGGTTACGCCTTTAAATCTGTAGGTGTCCTGTCTTTAGGGGCGCATCCTCGCTCTTGTGGGTTGTCATGGGTTCTTGAAAATCAAATTACCGGTAAGTAATTATCATTTTTCTCCCAGGTGCCGCACTTTGTTATGCAGTTGGTACCTTTCTAATGATATTATCTGCAGATTAACCCTATATCTGCAGGATAACAGCTTTATGCAACGTTAAATTCTTAAAGGGAATCTGTCAGTAGGATCAACCCTCCTAAAACCGTCTATATAAGCATGTAGGTCATAGGAAGTTGAAAAAATTATACTTTTTAATTTGTGATCCAATGTCTTATTCTGTAGAAACCCACATTTTGCTTAATATGTAATAAAAATTTTAAGATCTTGGGGTGGACACAGATCTCCTTGAAAAATCTGCATCTAGAGCCTGTTTTTAAATGAAAGGGGTGTTACCACTTAATGACATAAAGTGATTGACAGTCTGTTTTACTGATCAATATGTCTCACACTGGTTATTTTCCCTTCATTTACAATAAGCTCTGGAAGCAGAGTCTCAGGCAGATCTGTGTCTGGCCCATAGAAACTTAACACCTCATTTACAGTTTCAGAAAATCGTGGATTTCTCTGGAATACGAAATAGGATTGCAAATTTTGAGGTTGCATGTTATTCAGCTTCCTGTGACCCGTGTGCTCATATAGATGATTTAGGAGGGTTGATCCTACTGACAGATTCCCTTTAAGTGTCACTGTCAATCACAGACTGTGGCATTCAATGCCTAATCCAGCCCAGATGTTAGTCTGCGCACCGATTGCCCTTCCACGTGACGTGTTGCAGTGAGCTGATGGGTTGCTATGACAGCCCCCCTGTACTGTCATGTGATCTCTCCTGTGATCGCCAGCTTGTACCACATGTTCATGCCTTCTAAGGGGACTAACAAATAAGTAGAAAAAAAAGTTTTTAAAAATATAAACAAAATTAAAATAATATAAAATTTGAATGACCCACTTTTCACCAAATTAACGATACAGAAATGTAAAAATTAAAAAATATACATATTTAGTATCACTGTGTCCAGAAAAGTCCAAGCTATCAAATATATAATTAATTAACCCAATTTGTAAAAATCATTACAAGAACAAAATCAAAATGCAGAATTGCAGTTTTTCAGTCACGCGATAACATTGAAAAATAGTGATGAGCGAACATGCTCAGATAAGGTGTTACCCAAGCATGCTCGTGTGCTAAACGAGTCTTCGGCGTGCGCGAATAATATGTTTGAGTTCCTGAGGATGCATGTCTCGCAGTTTTAGACAGACGCAACACATGCATGGATTACCTAACAAACAAGCACTCCTTGCAGGGCCGGCTCCAGGTTTTTATGGGCCCCGGGCGAAAGAGTCTCAGTGGGCCCCTTAACACAGACCACGATTCATGATGCACAGATACTGCAGAGAAATATGGGTATAGCACAATGCAATACTTCACTTCTTCCATTACATGACTGATAACTATTGTAAATTGTACAATAGCTCAAAAACTGCCAAATCCTCACAGCGCACAGTACACACTGGACAGTACAGTCCTCCATACAATATTATGGGCCCACATAGTCTCCCCCTCATCACCCATATAATACCCATGCAGGATGTCACCCCGCCATCCCCCATATAATGCTCCATACAGAATACTGGACCCAATATAATGCTCCATACAGAATACTGGACCACATATAATGCTCCATACAAAATATGGAGCTCTCCTCTACACTGTGCTGCGCTCTGCACTGTTACGGCTCAGGAAAGGGCGCTGTGGAAAGACTCCCCATTATCATCATCATTGCCTGCCCATTATCATCATCATTGCCTGCCCATCATCATCATCATTGCCTGCCCATCATCATCATCATTGCCTCCCTATCATCATCATTGCCTCCCCATTAATATCATCATTGCCTTCCCATTATCATTGCCTCCCCATCATCATCATTATCATTGCTCCCCAATAATATCATCATCATTGCCTTCCCATTATCATTGCCTCCCCATCATCATCATTGCCTCCCATTAATATCATCATCATCATTGCCTTCCCATTATCATTGCCTCCCCATCATCATCATTACCATTGCCTCCCCATTAATATCATCACCATCATTGCCTTCCCATTATCATTGCCTCCCCATCATCATCATCATCATCGCCTCCCCATTAATATTATCATCATCGCCTTCCCATTATCATTGCCTCCCCATCATCATTGCCTCCTCACCACCATCACTGCCTCCCCCCACCACCATTACACATACAGCACCGCAGGCAGCACTCTCTCACATACACACACACGCCTCACCTGTCCGGCCTCCGCGCGCTCTCTGCCACAGCCGGCCGCTGAATGATGACGTCATTCAGCGGCGCTGCTGTGAGAGAAGAAGCGCCGGCACAGGCGCCCCCTGGAGCTCGGAGCTGCGGCAGCGGAGGCACGGGAGAGGTGAGTATTACGCCGGCTGCTGCCGGGGCCCTGAGCAAGCGGGGGGGGCCCAGTGGCGGCGCTGACACAGCTAACGGGCACCGGGGTGCCCGACGGCGAGTGGGCCCCCCGCCTGCTCAGGGCCCCGGCACTTGCCCGGGTGTGCCGGGTGCTGACGCCGGCCCTGATTCCTTGCATGTGTTGCGGCTGTGGAACAGCTGTAAGACATTCGGCCGCGGGGTCTCCAACATAATTTTCGAGTGCTCTGAAGATGCTCGTTAGCACAAGAGCACCTTGGATAACACCTTATCAGAGCACGTTCACCCATCACTGAAAAATGCAAAAAGCAATCAAAAAGTAGTACCACAAAATTCTGTATATGAAAACACCAGCTAACCAAACACACAATCAAACCTTCACACAGCTCCATTAATGGTAATATAATAAGTTTATACGTCTCAAAAAATGATGACACAAACCATATACAGTACAGACCAAAAGTTTGGACACACCTTCTCATTTAAAGATTTTTCTGTATTTCCATGACTATGAAAATTGTAAATTGACACTGAAGGCATCAAAACTATGAATTAACACATGTGGAATTATATACTTAACAAAAAAATGTGTGTAACAACTGAAATTATGTCTTCTATTCTAGGTTCTTCAAAGTAGCCACCTTTTGCTTTGATGACTGCTTTGCACACTCGTGGCATTCTCTTGATGAGCTTCAAGAGGTAGTCACCGGAAATGGTTTTCACTTCACAGGTGTGCCCTGTCAGGTTTAATAAGTGGGATTTCTGGCCTTATAAATGGGGTTGGGACCATCAGTTGTGTTGTGCAGAAGTCTGGTAGATACACAGCTGATAGTTCTACTGAATAGACTGTTAGAATTTGTATTATGGCAAGAAAAAAGCAGCTAAGTAAAGAAAAACGAGTGGCCATCATTACTTTAAGAAATGGTCAGTCAGTCTGAAAAATTGGGAAAGCTTTGAAAGTGTCCCCAAGTGCAGTTGCAAAAACCATCAAGCGCTACAAAAAAACTGGCTCACATGAGGACCGCCCCAGAAAGGAAGACCAAGAGTCACCTCTGCTTCTGAGGATAAGTTTATCCGAATCACCAGCCTCATAAATCACAGGTTTATAGCAGCTCAGATTAGAGACCAGGTCAATGCCACATAGCGTTCTAGCAGCAGACACATCTCTACAACAACTGTTAAGAGGAGACTTTGTGCAGCAGGCCTTCATGGTAAAATGGCTGCTAGGAAACCACTGCTAAGGACAGGCAACAAGCAGAAGAGACTTGTTTGGGCAAAAGAACACAAGGAATGGACATTAGACCAGTGGAAATCTGTGCTTTGGTCTGATGAGTCCAAATTTGAGATCTTTGGCTCCAACCACCGTGTCTTTGTGCGACGCAGAACAGGTGAACGGATGGACTCTACATGCCTTTTTCCCACCGTGAAGCATGGAGGAGGAGGAGGTGTGATGGTGTGGGGGTGCTTTGCTGGTGACACTGTTGGGGATTTATTCAAAATTGAAGGCATACTGAAGCAGCATGGCTACCACAGCATCTTGCAGCAGCATGCTATTCCATCCGGTTTGCGTTTGGTTGGACCATCATTTATTTTTCAACAGGACAATGACCTCAAACACACTTCCAGGCTGTGTAAGGGCTATTTGACCAAGAAGGAGAGTGATGGGGTGCTACGCCAGATGACCTGGCCTCCACAGTCACAAAACCTGAACCCAATCGAGATGGTTTGGGGTGAGCTGGACCACAGAGAGAAGGCAAAAGGGCCAAAAAGTGCTAAGCATCTCTGGGAACTCCTTCTAGATTGTTGGAAGACCATTTCTGGTGACTACCTCTTGAAGCTCATCAAGAGAATGCCAAGAGTGTGCAAAGCAGTCATCAAAGCAAAAGGTGGCTACCTAGAACCTAGAATATAAGACATAATTTCAGTTGTTTCACACTGTTTTGTTAAGTATATAATTCCACATGTGTTAATTCATAGTTTTGATGCCTTCAGTGTGAATTTACAATTTTCATAGTCATGAAAATACAGAAAAATCTTTGAATGAGGTGTGTCCAAACTTTTGGTCTGTACTGTATATATATATATATATATATATATATACATTTGGTCCAAAAGTAGATGTACAGTATGTGTAATAGTGTAATGAAGGGGGAGATTTATCAAAGCTGTGCAAATTGTGATGGAAAACAGTTTGAGCACCTGCGTTGATAAAATTTAAGGATTTTTGTATTATTATTCAGAATAAAATTTAATTGTCAATGTTATGCTTGTGTTAGTAAATATAATTTTATATATAAATCAAAATAAATGTTATTATTTTCTGTCCGCCTACTTTTGGACCACCCTGTGTATATATATATATACATATATATATGTATATATATATATGTATATATATATATATATATATTATTTTTTTTACTAAATTCTGATTTTTTTTTACATTTTGTTAAAAAGCATTACATGTTTCACATTTCCATAATTGTACTGATGTGGAAAATCATCTTTCAAGGTCATTTTTAGTGTACAATGAACGCCATTAAAATAAAATCCAAAAAACAATGTAGGAAATGCCTTTTTGTACACCATTTCACCACCCTCAATTTTCTTTTACATTTTCCCTTACTTTAGGTAGTAAAATTAATAACTACATCTTGACCTAAAAAAATCAAACCCTCATATCTCTGTCAGTGGAAAAAAGTGATAATGCAAACTTTGGCTGCAGATGGAAAGGGTTAAACAATGTGAAAAAACAATATATGAAATTTCAGTATTGTGGAACTGCGATATCTCTAGTGTTCCCCAGGGGGCAGTATAGGACTAAATAATCAGCTGTAGTAGCACAAATATGTAGATTCTGATTCTCGCTTTTGATGTCTACATGTATCACTGACCTAAACTTGATTGTTTTCTTGTATCAAATAACAAATTATCAGAATGGTTTCTATGCGAGTTTTTTAAGTAATATTTTTTTTAATATGGCCTGGAAAACACAAAGGAAACCATGTATGAAATATGGCACTATTGCTAAGTGTATCTTATTTGTGAAAGAGCTCTCCAGGTAAAGGCCAGATGTAGTGCTTAAGTTCAATTTTGTAGTTCAGAAAGTGCCTAAAGTCGTTAGTGTGTAAAAATATATTCACATAGACCATTTTTTCAGTGTATTAATGTCAGAAAATTCATAAATACTTTTATAAATCTGCCTCAAAGTGTAAAGCTGTTCAATTCATCAATAATGACCAAAAAGGGTTCAGAGTTGAGAGTCCTCAGTGGTTGATACCTTTTAATGGCTAACTGAAAAGATGGTAACAAATTGCAAGCTTTAGCTTGCAATTTGTTACCATCTTTTCAGTTAGCCATTAAAAGGTATCAACCACTGAGGACTCTCAACTCTAAATATTTTTCTATCTACTGGCTAACACGGTACAAAGATACACATCTTTACTGTATCAAAAAGGGTTCACGAATTTTGTATTATTGGTGTTGGGAATAAAGTGTTACACAGGTTGTACATCAGGGATCTACAAATCTAAAGAAGCCACACTCTAATTGCTTATATATTTTGAAATGTACAGTACAGACCAAAAGTTTGGACACACCTTCTCATTCAAAGATTTTTCTGTATTTTCATGACTATGAAAATTGTACATTCACACTGAAGGCATCAAAACTATGAATTAACACATGTGGAATTATATACTTAACAAAAAAGTGTGTAACAACTGAAAATATGTCTTATATTCTAGGTTCTTCAAAGTAGCCACCTTTTGCTTTGATTACTGCTTTGCACACTCTTGGCATTCTCTTGATGAGCTTCAAGAGGTAATCACCGGAAATGGTTTTCACTTTACAGGTGTGCCCTGTCAGGTTTAATAAATGTGATTTCTTGCCTTATAAATGGGGTTGGTACCATCAGTTGTGTTGTGCAGAAGTCTGGTGGATACACAGCTGATAGTCCTACTGAATAGACTGTTAGAATGTGTATTATGGCAAGAAAAAAGCAGCTAAGTAAAGAAAAACGAGTGGCCATCATTACTTTAAGAAATGAGGGTCAGTCAGTCCGAAAAATTGGGAAAACTTTGAAAGTGTCCCCAAGTGCAGTTGTAAAACCCATCAAGCGCTACAAAGAAACTGGCTCACATGAGGACCGCCCCAGGAAAGGAAGACCAAGAGTCACCTCTGCTTCTGAGGATAAGTTTATCCGAGTCACCAGCCTCAGAAATCGCAGGTTAACAGCAGCTCAGATTAGAGATCAGGTCAATGCCACACAGAGTTCTAACAGCAGACACATCTCTACAACAACTGTTAAGAGGAGACTTTGTGCAGCAGGCCTTCATGGTAAAATAGCTGCTAGGAAACCACTGCTAAGGACAGGCAACAAGCAGAAGAGACTTGTTTGGGCAAAAGAACACAAGGAATGGATATTAGACCAGTGGAAATCTGTGCTTTGGTCCGATGAGTCCAAATTTGAGATCTTTTGTTCCAACCACCGTGTCTTTGTGCGACGCAGAAAAGACGAACGGATGGACTCTACATGCCTTTTTCCCACCGTGAAGCATGGAGGAGGAGGTGTGATGGTGTGGGGGTGCTTTGCTGGTGACACTGTTGGGGATTTAATCAAAATTGAAGGCATACTGAACCAGCATGGTTACCACAGCATCTTGCAGCGGCATGCTATTCCATCCGGTTTGCGTTTAGCTGGACCATCTTTTTGTTTTCAACAGGACAATGACCTCAAACACACCTCCAGGCTGTGTAAGGGATATTTGACCAAGGAGGAGAGTGATGGGGTGCTACGCAAGATGACCTGGCCTCCACAGTCACAAAACCAGAAACTAATCGAGCTGGTTTGGGGTGAGCTGGACCACAGAGTGAAGGCAAAAGGGCCAACAAGTGCTAAGCATCTCTGGGAACTCCTTCAAGACTGTTGGAAGACCATTTCTGGTGACTACCTCTTGAAGCTCATCAAGAGAATGCCAAGAGTGTGCAAAGCAATAATCAAAGCAAAAGGTGGCTACTTTGAAGAACCTAGAATATAAGACATATTTTCAGTTGTTTCACACTTTTTTGTTAAGTATATAATTCCACATGTGTTAATTCATAGTTTTGATGCCTTCAGTGCGCATGTACAATTTTCAAAGTCATGAAAATACAGAAAAATCTTTGAAAGAGAAGGTGTGTCCAAACTTTTGGTCTGTACTGTATATGGCTTAAGTGCGGTTTTCCCATCTTATAATGGTAAAGCATATCACTACCATATTCCTAGGCATTAAAGAGGATGTGTAATTCTGGACAACCCTTCTAAATAACACTAGGGTTCATCATAAAGTATAAAAATGTTATACTTACCTCCTGGACAAGTGTCGCAGGAAAATCAACGGCACAGACTGGATCGCAGCAAACACAATAGTGGCACAGACTGGATCGCAGTAGCTGCAAAGAAGGCTAGCAGGACGCACTGGAACGATGCTGGAGATTTGAATGAACCGCTTCTGCGCGAGAGCAATGGAAAGGAGCGCTGATACGTCGTCTTTTATGACGCGGTCATCCAATCACAATCACAGAGAGAGCTGTGACAAACAGTCATGACATATATAGTGACCACCAATCTGTGCTGAGGGGCGTGGAAAAGGTTGCGCTCAATCACGCCTATCGAGGTCGTGATCTTTTACAATACATCCTGTGTGGCACGTCCTAACGACCGCCGAAGTCATTATACAGATCGCTGATCGCTGATGCGTCGTTGATGAGATCTTTCTGTTTGGAAGCTACTAGCGACCTTAAAGCGATCACACCAATGATCTCGTTAGCTTGCATCGTTGTCGTGATCGCTAGTGTGATCGCTTAGTGTGGCAGTACCTTTAGTCCTTTGATCTCAGCAACATGTCCCCCTCCAGTCACTGACAAATAATGTTATGTGACTGATTTGGCCAATCAGCAGCAACCTTCATGGTTTTTGCCAAGCGGAAGAAACCAGACAGAACTGTGAAGGTTTCCCCAGTCACGTGGCAATGTTTATGTCCGGGGATCATCTGGGGACACAACGCTGAGATTGTATGAGATAGTCCAGGAGGTAAGTATAGCATTTATTTATCTTATGCACCTTGGGGCAAAGCAAAAAAGTGTGTCCTCTTTAATATTAGCTGAGCTATGCTTGTAAAGGAATGGAAAATTACTGATAAGTCCCTTAAGATCTGCTGCTGTTGATCTCATACCATGTTCTTATGTTTTTATATGACTGTGATACATTACCTGTGATGTGCTGCATCATATATTGTGATTACTTAATATTTCTGCAAAGTATTGTGATGCTTTTTTTTTTTTTTTTAAGAATTGTGATTGTTAGGCTGTTTCGCAGTAGGAACCATGTTATAGTAAGTAACGTGGGCAAGGAAGAGTTAACACTTAGCCAGCCCTGCAGTGGTTAGGGGTTTAGGCAGGAAAAGGAAAAGTTCCCTGTGAGTCAGCAGTTAGGAGTAGTACTATTGTGGAGGAGATAAGGAAGTTACTTACTGTGGTGTGTGTGTAATAGGAAGATTGCAGAGGTAGCAAGTTGAAAAGTAATTGGAGGTGGCAGATTTACCCAGAAGGTACGGCCAGAAGGTTCTTAACACTGAGAAGTGAGCCTGAAGGTAGTCCAGTTGTAGTAAGTACAACCTGAAGCCAGATGTAGAGCTATGGATTGGGGGCCCAGGACAGCCAGAGAGAGGTGGGCTGAATAAGGCAATGTGTAAGCCAGTCCTGAAAGCATAGGAATCAAGACTAGGCTGGCGAAGTTGAGACACAAGTACCGTACAACTGCAAAAGTAGACAGTAGTTCATGCAATAAAATGCAAATTAATTGAAAGTCATAAAAGTCATACAAAGTGATTTTCTGGATTTTTTAAAGATGCTGTCTCCCACAGTTGAAGTACGATAAAAATTACAGACCTCTCTATTCTTTGTATTTGGGTAAACTTGCAAAATCGGCAGTGTATCAAATACTTATTTTCCACACTGTGTATATACACTGCTCAAAAAAATAAAGGGAAAACTCAAATAACACATCCTAGATCTGAATGAACGAAATATTCTCATTGAATACTTTGTTCTGTACAAAGTTGAATGTGCTGAGAACAAAATCACACAAAAATCATTAATGGAAATCAAATTTATTAACCAATGGAGGCCTGGATTTGGAGTCACCCACAAAATTAAAGTGGAATGTGATGTCCTTAAAACAAGTCAAAATGATGCTCAGTAGTGTGTGTGGCCTCCACGTGCCTGTATGACCTCCCTACAATGCCTGGGCATGCTCTTGATGAGGTGGCGGATGGTCTCCTGAGGGATCTCCTCCCAGACCTAGACTAAAGCACCCACCAACTCCTAAACAGTCTGTGGTGCAATGTGATGTTGGTGGATGGAGCGAGACATGATGTCCCAGATGTGCTTAATCGGATTTAGGTCTGGGGAACAGACGGGCCAGTCCATAGCTTCAATGCCTTCATCTTGCAGGATCTGCTGACACACTCCAGCCACATGAGGTCTGGCATTGTCCTGCATTGGGAGGAACCCAGGGCCAAACGCACCAGCATATGGTCTCACAAGGGGTCTGAGGATCTCATCTTGGTACCTAATGGCAGTCAGGCTACCTCTGGCAAGCACATGGAGGGCTGTGTGGCCCTCCAAAGAAATGCCACCCCTCACCATTACTGACCCACTGCCAAAGCGGTCATGCTGAAGGATGTTGCAGGCAGCAGATCGCTCTCCACGGCATCTCCAGACTCAGTCACGTCTGTCACATGTGCTCAGTGTGAACCTGTGAAGAGCACAGGGCGCCAGTGGCGAATTTGCCAATCCTGGTATTCTGTGGAAAATGCCAAGCGTCCTGCACGGTGTTGGGCTATGAGTACATCCCCCATCTGTGGATGTCGGGCACTCAGACCATCCTCATGGAGTCGGTTTCTAACCATTTGTGCGAACACATGCACATTTGTGGCCTGCTGGAGGTCATTTTGCAGGGCTCTGGCAGTGCTCCTCCTATTCCTCCTTGTACAAAGGAGAAGGTAGCGGTCCTGATGCTGGGTTGCTGCCCTCCTATAGCCCCCTCCACATCTCCTGGTGTACTGGCCTGTCTCCTGGTAGCACCTCCAGCCACTGCACACTACAGTGACAGACACAACAAACCTTCTTGCCACAGCTCGAATTGATGTGCCATCCTGGATGAGCTGCACTACCTGAGCCACTTGTGTGGGTTGTAGAGTCCGTCTCATGCTACCAAGAGTGTGAAAGCACATCCAACTTTCAAAAGTGACCAAAACATCAGCCAGAAAGCATTGGTAGTGATATGTGGTCTGTGGTCCCCACCTGCAGAACCACTCCTTTGAGTGTGTATTGATAATTGCCAATAATTTCCATCTGTTGTCTATTCCATTTGCACAACAGCATGTGAAATTGATTGTCAATCAGTGTTGCTTCCTAAGTGGACAGTTTGATTTCACAGAAGTTTGATTTACTTTGACTTATATTCTGTTGTTTAAGTGTTCCCTTTATTTTTTTGAGCAGTGTATATCTATTCTATTATTTCTAAACACTGTTTTTCGGTGATTACTTTGTGTCTCCATTCATACTGCACCCACAAACACAAATGATACACCATTTGAAAGGTAAACTTGTCCCCTTCAGCAAAAAAATAGCCAAACAAACCACACATCCACAATTTCATCACAAAATACAGTTTAAACATTAATTTTCATAAACCTGCAGTAAGGAAAAATGACCTGCAGGTGGCACAACAGTACCCCAAAGCACACTACCACGAAGCTGCTTACAGACATTACAAACAAATCCAAACATTTGCCTTGGGGTCTTTCCAGCTTGCTCAAGTACTTGCCCAGCCTATTTCAGGCACATTGGAGGATTGCACACTTCACTGCAGGTGAGTCACATATGCAAACACATTTGTATACATTCTCTGCTTTTTCGGTGATTACTTCCACCAACACACACAAATGCTGAGTCACATATGCAAACACATTTGTAAACATGCACTGATTTTTCGCTGATTACTTCACCCCAAGCACGCAAATGATACACGATGTGAAAGGTAAGCTTGCTCCCTTCAGCAAGAAAAGAGCCAAACAAACCACACATTCACGATTTTATCACTAAATACAGTTTAAACATTTATTTTCAAAAACCTACAGAAAGAAACAATGACCTGCAGGTGGCACCTCAACCAGAAGATATTTTTTGGCCTCTACTTATCAAACCAATTTATTGTATTACCAAGCTACATATATAAATACCTGTCTGTGTTCATCATCTCATGAAATACATTTATATTTGATCAGCTTGCTTTTTCTGAAATTGCCTGCACCCCGACGACCAATGTGCGAAAATTTCGCACGGGCCAAGCTAGTATATATATATATATAAAAACAAATAAATAGACCCCTGCGCTTCCACAGATGCTCAGATTGCGGTAGTGGCACTGGAATAGATAGAATGCATAAAGAATCTGAAATGATGTTTAAAAAAGGAAAGCTGAAACAGTGTAAACTAAATGGAAAAACTTACTCAGATCATATGCATGGCGACACGTGTTGATGTAATGAAAGCCCGATTCCTCCTCTGAATAAGTAAAGAGACGTGGGCAGCGTGATGGTGTGCGAGGCTGACAGGTCGGCAATCGAGCAGGGGAGCGTCCTCCCTGAGAAGCAAGATGCCGCCTGAACCTCCGCTTGTGTCCGCGTCAGTCTAACACGGTTCCCTTATTCGGTATTCCTTCGAAACGCGTTGGATAGAATTGAGCCCTATCGGCCCTGTCCTGCGGTGACGTCACCCGTCCTCTCACTTCCCCCTCCAATCTATCCGTTCCCTCCACGGCGTTCTTCGGCCACAGCTCGCCGTGTTAGACTGACGCGGACACAAGCGGAGGTTCAGGCGGCATCTTGCTTCTCAGGGAGGACGCTCCCCTGCTCGATTGCCGACCTGTCAGCCTCGCACACCATCACGCTGCCCACGTCTCTTTACTTATTCAGAGGAGGAATCGGGCTTTCATTACATCAACACGTGTCGCCATGCATATGATCTGAGTAAGTTTTTCCATTTAGTTTACACTGTTTCAGCTTTCCTTTTTTAAACATCATTTCAGATTCTTTATGCATTCTATCTATTCCAGTGCCACTACCGCAATCTGAGCATCTGTGGAAGCGCAGGGGTCTATTTATTTGTTTTTATTTATTTTCCTTTTTAGTCAGTACATGCACAGAAACTGACAATTCCCCAGCAGCCTCCAGTAAGCATATATTCAGGTCAGTCCACAGGGTACTAACCAATTATTACACTGTGGAATTTTATATATACCTACACTCTACCGTATTTTCAGTCATATATGCACTATTTTGCTTGCTCAAATTTTATTTGCGCCAGTGTATAATTTATATAGATATATATATATATCTATATGTATATATAGATATATATATATATATAGACATTTTTTACATTTTAAAAATTACAAAAAGGAAAATGGGTCGATGCAAAAGTTTGGGCTCCATGCATTGTTAGCGCCTAGTACCACCCCATTTTGAAAGTGTTATAGCTTGTAAATGCTTTTTGTAGCCAGCTATGAGTTTTCAATTCTTGTTTGAGGGATTTTCATCCATTCTTTCTTGGAAAATTCTTCCAGTTCTGTGAGATTCCTGGGTCATCTTGTATGCACTGCTATTTTGATGTCTAGCCACAGATTTTCAATGATATTCAGATCAGGGGACTGTGAGGGCCATTGTAAAACCTTCAGCTTGCGCCTTTTCAACGTCAGCTTTTTTACAGATGGTGTTATGTTTGCATCAAGATTTTGTTGAAATTTCATTGACTCCATTCTTCACTCCGTGAAATGTTCCCCATGCCATTGGCTGCAACACAATCCCAAAGCATGATTAATACACTCCCATGCTTAGAGGTTGGTGAGACGTTCTTTTCCTGAAAATCTGTGCTTTTTTTCTCCACACATACAGTTAGGTCCATATATATTTGGACAGAGACAACATTTATCTAATTTTGGTTCTAGACATTACCACAATGAATTTTAAACAAAACAATTCAGATGCAGTTGAAGTTCAGACTTTCAGCTTTCATTTGAGGGTATCCACATTAAAATTGGATAAAGGGTTTAGGAGTTTCAGCTCCTTAACATGTGCCACCCTGTTTTTAAAGGGACCAAAAGTAATTGTACAATTGACTCCAAGGCTATTTCATGGACAGGTGTGGGCAATCACTTCATTATATCATTCTCAATTAAGCAGATAAAAGGGCTGGAGTTGATTTGACGTGTGCTGTTTGCATTTGGAAGGTTTTGCTGTGAAGGAAACATGCGGTCAAAGGAGCTCTCCATGCAGGTGAAACAAGGCATCCTTAAGCTGCAAAAACAGAAAAAAACCATCCGAGAAATTGCTACAACTTTAGGAGTGGCAAAATCTACAGTTTGGTACATCCAGAGAAAGAAAGAAAGCACTGGTGAACTCATCAATGCAAAAAGACCTGGGCGCCACGGAAGACAACAGTGGTGGATGATCGCAGAATACTCTCCATGGTGAAGAGAAACCCCTTCACAACAGCCAACCAAGTGAACAACACTCTCCAGGAGGTAGGCGTATCAATATCCAAATCTACCATAAAGAGAAGACTGCATGAAAGTAAATACAGAGGGTGCACTGCACGGTGCAAGCCACTCATAAGAATCAAGAATAAAAAGGCTAGACTGGACTTTGCTAAAAAAAACATCTAAAAAAGCCAGCACAGTTCTGGAAGAACATTCTTTGGACAGATGAAACCAAGATCAACCTCTACCAGAATTATGGAAAGAGAAAAGTATGGCGAAGGCGTGGTACAGCTCATGATCCAAAGCATACCACATCATCTGTAAAACATGGCGGAGCAGTGTGATGGCTTGGGCATGCATGGCTGCCAGTGGCACTGGGTCACTAGTGTTTATTGATGATGTGACAGGACAGAAGCAGTCGAATGAATTCTGAGGTATTCAGAGCCATACTGTGTGCTCAGATCCAGCCAAATGCAGCCAAACTGATTGGTCGTCGTTTCATACTACAGATGGACAATGACAAAATCATATGAAAAAACCCTAACAAAAATACTTTATTGATAAATTACCTAAATAGGTGGCACCATACAAAAATGACATACAAAGAAAAACATATAGTGTTCCAAAACTAAAAATTGGGCACATCTGAATGTCCCTAGTAAACACTAGGCTATCACCTGCCTGGCCGCGGAGGTTGGCATCCTAGGGGGAGCGTTGTGGCGCCCCCACTCACCGATGGCTATCCCTAGTGGCCCTGATACACCCTGCAGCCCTAGGGAATCCCTCTGCCTGATAGCTAAGGGGACCCCTATATATAGACAGAGACCTACTGTGCTAGTACATCCCTATGCCCCAATAATGTAAAAACAATGAACACAGGTGGTATATATATATAGTGGTAGCTGTGGATGGTTGTTATTATCGATGACTATTTAACATACAACAACCGTATTGGTGAGAGCATATCAGATATAAAGTTAGATAGCCTAATTGTCAATAGGCTTATAGTATACCGCTTATTAATTAATAGATATTCTGATGGAAATGTATCTGTTCACAAAAAATCACTCTCAAAAATTTGACTCTTTTCAGTAAAGAGAAAATATATGATCACATCATTTGCTAGTGTCACGTAAGATAGACATTATATCTCATTAAGCCAGAAAATCTATTGTTGCATAGACATTACTACTGGTTGCTGTGCCACTAGATTGTGAGTTTCACATAATATATATCATTGAGATTTTCATAAGATGGACATGCTTTCTCATTTAGTCCATAAAAACCTATTGTTATATATTGACACTAATTACTGTGCCACTAGATTGTAAGTTTCGTATATTCTATATCATTGAAAGAGATTAATGCGGTTACATACACCAATCGTATGCAGCGATGCGGTTATCACCTTAGTTTAAATGCTAATAATATGCAGCTTCATTAATATTCCTGGGGACATATAATAAAGCCTATAGGCTCTTAGGTCCCATGGGGAGTATAACAAATCTCAGCTTTAGTATTAGCCCATATGCAGGATTAAATGCCTTAAATATCAATGGGATACCCCAGGTGTTCCCATAGTTTCAACCTTTTTATGCCGTTACTTTCCCGGCCATATATAAAGGGTATGGCGTCAGCATCCGCTCCCACCAACCAATTATAATCGCATGAATGATAATGTGCAATATAGAGCGATACTTAGCTCTCTCAGCTACCACTATGAAACCATTGCTTTAGCGCCTCAACGCGTTTCGCCCAGTCAGGCTCATCAGGAGGCCGGATAAAGGGATTACGATGTCCTGTGCGTGGTGCAGTAACTAACCGATATGCTGTATATGTTCCCCATTTGTACATACCGCCAATGCAGACGTCAATTAGCACCGCCCCCAACCTGTGGGTTCGGTGCTGATACGAGGCCACTCACCGCTGTTGTCACTTCCGCCCTCACTCTTCATGCCCATCCGGCTTATGGGCGGACAAATGCGCATGTCCAACGCAGGCGTCATTTAGCACCGCCCCCAACATGTGGGTTCGGCGCTGATACGAGGCCACTCCCCGCTAATGTCACTTCCGCCCTCACTCTTAATGCCCATCCGGCTAGTGGGCGGACGAATACGCATGTCCAGGAGAGCTGATGACTAGCAGGTATACAGACACGCCCATCTTTAAAGAATCACTGCCTTGTCAGCAATGGTAACATTTACAATATCGCCCTCAACGTCTGCTCAGTCAAAACAAACTGCTATTTAGACGGGGCATCAACATGGATAACAAATGGCACAAAACTATGTGCCCCATCGCATGGACCATTTCTCTCCATGAACTTCATTTATACCATGCTAATCTAAATTAACAACGGGCCTTATGTATCTATTTGCCAATTGACGTCACCATACTGATATGACATATTAAAACTCGCGCCCACATTGTTTGTATATATCATTCATATTCTAGAAATGATTTTCAAAGGGGAGTTATATTCTGGGCTAATTCGGGCCCTTGTGTAGGTACCCCTTTTAATTGGACTAGGTCCCGATAATCAAGGGGGAATTGCCATCATACCCCACAGTTCTATATCCAATTGGAATAATGACACTATAATTTCTATCCTAATAAAGCCTTTTCTAGCATAATAGCCATATTTATATCAATTGTTCATAGGGGATATCTATATATATATACATTATATCCTCCTGGGATCTCAAATGGAACTAAATATGCTCATTCTTATCTGTATAAAATTCCAAGTATCTAAGGCTACAGAGCGGTATCACTGAGTTTGTGACAAATGGAGAATCAAAATCAAAACAATATAACATAGAAATCTATGTGGCTCCCATAATAAGGGAGATCCTACAACATGGATTGTTTGGCAGCACTTCTTCTCAAGATCATCAACATGAGTGATGGCTATAAGAAACAGGCAAATGAATTTAGTTTCGTTCAAGCCATGAGGTTCCAGGGAATCTAGTCTGAAGATCCATTCGCATTCTCTTCTAAGAATCGTGTTATCAACATCACCTCCCCTGGAATTGACATGTACCATTTGTCATGATCCCAGTGCAGGTTTGACCTGCACACCAAGGGTTAATGTCTTGATCCTAGTGCAGGCTCTGACCTGCACACCTGGGGTTTATTATTGTAGCCTCTCTTTGGTTCGGGGAGAGCTTCTTATAGCCCTAGGAAGCTCCAATCCCTGTCAGTTATACTTTTGCCCTTGGCTGAGTGTGTTGACCCCTGATTGCCTGTGCCTTGTGCCTGTGTTCTAGCTTGTTTGTATGGTTCTGACCCAGTTCTGTTTCCCGTTGTGATTTTGCCTCTTGATTCTGTACTGTGTATATGCTTCTCTGGTTTTCTGACTCCTGCCACGTCCCTGACTATTCTTTATTAGCATGCTCCTTGTGTACTGCATTGTCTCTCACGTTTACTGACCTCGGCTTGTCTTGGATTCCGTCTCCCTCTGGTTCCCCGTCCTCTCCCTGGTGTCCGGTGACCCCCTTTCCATTCTCCAGGGTCCCTGTAACTTCCTGCACTCATCCCCAGCTACAGGACGCTAAGTTCCGCCCCTGGGGTCACATGACCGCAGGTCCTGGCAGTACACTCACCACCTGGTGTTCTGCTCACTCCAGCTCTGCTGTATTACTATCATCTTGCCCAGCACTCGGGCGCTGTGAGTACCGCAGTCACAGGCCGTCGGAGGCTCCGGGCTCCCACTGTCAGGGCTGCTGAAACCGCAGGTAAGTGCCCACCTAGCGGTTTCACGTGATATTATAACTGACCTTGAACTTTTTTTTCTGCAGCATGGACCCGATGCATGCTTTATCTGAGCAGGTGAAACACTTGACTCAGTTGCTGCAGAAACTAAATTTGGAGCACCAAACTCTGGCCCAATCCCAACGGCAGGTTGCGGATTCGGTTCAGGGGGCGCTATCCGCAGGGTTTCAGCAGGAGTGGGCTAGAGATGTCTTTTTAGTCTCACCCGAACCTCCGGTTAAGTTACCGGATACTTTTGCTGGTAACAAAAGTGATTTTAGAGTATTTAAGGAGGGCTGTAAACTTTTTTTCTCCTTGAGACCCGCTCCTCTGGGGATGAGAAACAGAGAGTGGGGGTTGTTATGTCCCTGCTTAGGGGGGCCCCGCAAGCCTGGGCATTTTCTCTTTCCTCTTCTGCCCCGGAGAGAATGAGTGTGCATGCATTTTTTGAGGCTTTAGGGCATATTTACGATGAGCCGGATAGAGTGCGTTTGGCTGAGGACAAGGTGATGAGTGTCTGTCAGGGGAAGCACTCGGCCGAGTGGTTCTGTTCTGAATTTAGACGTTGGGCAGCCGAGGTTTCATGGAGTGATGCCGCCCTTCGGGGGTTGTTCCGTAGAGGCCTGGGTGAACGTCTAAAGGATGCCCTGGCACTTCATCCTCCACCTGACTCCCTGGAGGATGCCATGACCCAAGCGGTTCGCATGGATCGCAGACTGCGGGCTAGAGGCATTATGCAATTGGAAACATCGTTATTCTCCAGTGGAGATGAGACCCGGACTCCTCCTGTGGCTATGGAGGTGAATGCTATCACCTGTGAGAAGGAAAGAAGACGCCGCCGTGAGAAGCAGTTGTGCTTCTCTTGTGGGGAATCTGGACATTGGAAGAAGGACTGCCCCTCCTGTCCGTCATCTTCCAAGGTGGCGGGAAAACGACTGGGTCTGGGTAGTAGTCGAGGAGGCTACCCAGACCTTCAGGTACATTTTTCCTCACTTGCAAAAATTGTGCTTCAGGTGGAACTGGAACTTGGTGGTGGTCCTGTTCAGACTACCGCCTTTATTGACTGTGGTTCTGCTGTGAATCTGATTGACACCCGGATTATGACTCTTAATAAGATAGGGACAGTCAGGCTTCAGGATCCTATTAAACTTGTGGCTATTGACTCGTCCCCTCTTACCCGGGACGGTATCTATTTCAGGTCTGAACTTTTATCTTTGAAAGTGGGTCCCACTCATGTGGAAAAACTAAGTTGTCTTGTGTTAGATAACTTGCCTGCGGGACTGGTACTGAGGATGCCTTGGCTTCAACGCCATAATCCTACCATTGATTGGGTGACGGGGGAGATCACTCAATGGGATGCAGGGATAAATGTTGTAACCTGGGACCTCTGGTCAACTCTGTTAAATCTGTATCTGTGTCGTCTGTCGGTCTGGAGGGTATTCCGGAGTACCTGAAGGATTTCGAAGACGTGTTTTCCGAAAGCGAGGCTGAGGCGCTGCCACCACATAGACCTTATGATTGTGCCATTGATTTAGTACCTGGAGCCAAGTTGCCTAAGGCTCGGTTCTTCAATTTGTCCGGGCCAGAGCGCCAAGCCATGAAGGAGTACATAGCTGAGAGTCTCCGCAAAGGGCATATTAGGCCTTCTGTTTCACCCGTAGCAGCAGGATTCTTCTTCGTGAAGAAGAAAGATGGTGGTTTGCGGCCGTGCCTCGACTTTCGGGAACTTAACAAGATAACGGTTAGGAACACCTACCCACTTCCCCTCATTCCAGACTTAAGGGTATGCCACACTGAGCAATATCGCTAACGGGATCGCTAAAAAACGTCACTATTTAGCGATCCCGTTAGCGATGTTGTTCAGTGCGGCAGCTGCCAGCGACGAGCTTCCTGCTGTGATCTCGCTCGTCGCTGGAATCGTTCCGGACCCTATTTTCTCGTCGGCGCTCCCGCTGGGTAAGTATATATCGCTAGTGTGGCACCTTTTCTTAGCGATTTAGCGGTACTTTTGTACCGCTAAAGTCGTTAAGAAGATCGCTAACGGCGATAGCGTCGTTAACTATATCGCTAAATGTGGCCGCACTTAGCGATATAGAAACAATCCCGCTAGCGATCGCATTAGTATGCGTCGTTATCGTGATCGCTAGCGGGATTGTTTAGTGTGGCAGTACCTTTATGTAACCAGTTATCAGGGGCCCAATGGTTCTCCAAATTAGATCTCCGGGGGGCCTACAACCTGATAAGGGTTTGGGAAGGGGACGAATGGAAAACGGCGTTCCTCACATCAGAGGGACTCTTTGAAAACCTGGTGATGCCATTTGGGTTAACTAATGCCCCCACTATTTTCCAGAACTTTATCAATGTTGTGTTTTCAGACCTGATAGGCCGTTTTGTTATCATTTATTTGGATGACATTTTGATATATTCCCCCGACAGTCAGTCTCACTTGCAACATCTACAGACAGTTCTCCAGAGACTCAGGGAGAATCAATTGTTTGTGAAATTGGAGAAATGTTCGTTTTTCGTTCAGGAACTGTCTTTTTTGGGGCTGATTGTGTCCGGTGTGGGGTTTCGTATGGATCCTAAGAAGGTGCTGGCTATTGTAGACTGGGTTCAGCCTCGAGATCTCAAGGGGCTCCAGCGCTTTTTAGGATTTGCAAACTATTACCGGACATTCATTAAAGGTTTCTCACAAGTGGTTAAACCACTCACGGATCTTACCCAGAAGGGTGCTGATGTAAAAAATTGGTCGAGACTTGCTAAAGAATCCTTCTCAGCGCTTAAGAAATGTTTCATGTCCGCCCCGGTGTTGGTTCAGCCAGACCCGTCCAAACCTTTTATTGTGGAGGTGGATGCTTCTGAAGTGGGGGTGGGGGCAGTGTTGTCCCAGGGTCCTGCCACCCTTGCTAATCTCAAACCCTGTGCCTTCTTCTCCAAGAAGTTCTCTTCCGCTGAGAGAAACTATGATGTAGGCAATAGAGAACTTCTTGCGGTCAAGCTGGCATTCGAAGAATGGAGGCACTTTTTGGAAGGGGCGGCTCACCCTATCACTGTTATCACAGATCACAAAAATTTGGCATACCTTGAATCTGCTAAGAGGCTTACGCCTAGACAAGCCCGTTGGTCACTTTTTTTTCACGATTTCAATTCTCCATTACTTTTCGACCGGGGTCCAAAATTGTTAAAGCGGATGCCCTGTCCAGAAGTTTTGACCCGGTGTCTCCCCCCGATCCACCGTCCTCCATTCTTCGTCCAGGGGTGGTAGTGGCGGGGATCTCGTCAGAGTTGGAACAAGAAATTTTGAGGGCTCAGTTCCTAGCTCCGGCGGCCAGGCCAGGGGATAAATTGTTTGTTCCAGAATTATTGCGGCCCAGACTTCTGCAGGAGTTTCATGAGTCTAGGCTTAGTGCTCATCCTGGTATCACGGCCACTAGAGAGGCAATAACCAGGGTGTTTTGGTGGCCTTCATTTGGGTCCTATGTTAAGAAATTCATTTCTGCTTGTGGAGTTTGTGCCCGTTCCAAAAGCTCGCATAACCGACCGGCTGGGGAACTCATACCTTTACTGGTTCCTGAAAGGCCAAGGACTTATCTCTCCATGGACTTTATTACGGTCTTCCAACTTCCAGGGGCAATACCGTGATTTGGGTGGTGGTGGACAGGTTTTCTAAACAGGCCCATTTCGTTCCCTTGGCAGCATTACCCTCAGCAGAAACATTGTCAAGATTGTTTGTGCTGCATGTGGTCCGTTTGCATGGGGTACCCCTGAATGTTGTGTCTGACAGAGGTGTGCAGTTTGTGGCAAAATTTTGGAGGGCATTCTGTAAGAAATTGTGCATCTCACTCTCCTTCTCGTCGGCATATCACCCGGAGAGTAATGGTCAGAGGGAGCGCACCAATCAATCCCTGGAACAGACTCTCAGGTGTCTGACCTCCGCCAGACAGGAGGATTGGTGTGATGCGTTACCGTTGGCAGAATTCGCTTTTAACAACCGAGTGAGTCAATCCACCAACATGTCCCCATTCCTGATTAATTATGGGTTTAATCCCCATTTTGGGGAGTTTTCACGGTTGGATTCCGGTTGTCCAGGGGCGGAGGGATCCGTTCTACGGTTAAAAAATATCTGGGCTGACGTCCAGCGTAATATCTCTCGGGCCCAGGGGAGGTATAAATATTTTGCGGACAAAAAGAGAGCCCCGGGACACATGTTTCAGGTGGGAGAGAAGGTTTAGCTTTCCACACCCAACATCAACTTGAAGGTACCATCAGCTAAATTGGGACCGAAGTTCATCGGTCCGTACGAGATTGTGGAGATAGTCAATCCTGTGGCATATAGGTTGCATCTCCCCCGTCCTTAAAAATAACCAATGTGTTCCATAAATCTCTGTTGAAACCCGTGGGGTCTGTCAAGGAGGACTCGGAGTCTGTTGTTCCTCCAGTGTTAGTGGAAGGTCACTTGGAGTATGAGGTCGGACATATTGTGGACTCTCGGCGGGTGCGCCGCTCCTTGCAGTACCTGGTCCACTGGAAGGGATATGGACCGGAGGATCGCTCATGGGTCTCTGCTCGCTCGGTACATGCGGATCGCCTGGTTCGGGCTTTCCATGCCAGGTACCCGGGCAAGCCTGGGGGTTCAGAGGCCCCCGTTGAGAGGGGGGTACTGTCATGATCCCAGTGCAGGTTTGACCTGCACACCAGGGGTTAATGTCTTGATCCTAGTGCAGGCTCTGACCTGCACACCTGGGGTTTACTATTGTAGCCTCTCTTTGGTTCGGGGAGAGCTTCTTATAGCCCTAGGAAGCTCCAATCCCCGTCAGTTATGCTTTTGCCCTTGGCTGAGTGTGTTGACCCCTGATTGCCTGTGCCTTGTGCCTATGTTCTCGCTTGTGTGTATGGTTCTGACCCGGTTCTGTTTCCCGTTGTGATTTTGCCTCTTGATTCTGTACTGTGTATTTGCTTCTCTGGTTTTCTGACTCCTGCCACGTCCCTGACTATTCTTTATTTGCCTGCTCCTTGTGTACTGCTTTGTCTCTTACGTTTACTGACCTCGGCTTGTCTTGGATTCCGTCTCCCTCTGGTTACCCGTCCTCTCCCTGGTGTCCGGTGACCCCCTTTCCATTCTCCAGGGTCCCTGTAACTTCCTGCACTCATTCCCAGCTACAGGACGCTAAGCTCCGCCCCCTGGGGTCACATGACCGCAGGTCCTGGCAGTACACTCACCACCTGGTATTCTGCTCACTCCAGCTCTGCTGTATTACTGTTATGTTTCGGTAGCTGAGGAGTGCAGGTAAAAAAAGGCAATACACCAGAGCAGTTGGAATCTATGAGATTGCAGTACCCTGACTAACGACCACAACTAGAGGCAGCCGTGGAGCGTTCCTACGTTGGTCCTAGACGCCTCGTCACAGCCTGAGAAACTAACTACACCTAAAGATAGAAATAGGAAAGCTATCTGCCCCGGAGCAGAACCCCAAAGATAATAGAAAGCCCCCAAACATGTAATGGCGGTTAGACAAGAGGAAATACTGACACAGAAAGAAAATAGTATGAGAAAACGCTGGGGCCCAAACTATCTAAATAGAAAAGGATAGGAAGGGTACTTACTGCAATCCCAGAAAACCCTGAAAAGCACCAACTCTACTAATTTCAAAATCACCTGAGATCACACGACCTCTACCACCTAAATTAGTTCTCTGGTGTAACAAAATCAAAACAGCAGCCACTGAAAAAACTGGAAAAAGCAAAAAAAACAAAACTCAGTGGCTGAACTAAACTGAGAGGGCAGAAGCCCCCGGAGGGGACCCTGAAGGCCCCCAAAGAAGTGCAGGACAAAATGCAAAAATATAGCACAAACACAAAAGCAGAAAAAGACTTATCTGTTAGCAGGAGAAGCAGACACGACACAGCAGGCTACAAGGGAAACTGGAATGAAGGATTCAGACCAGAACAATTGATCACCGGCAACCCTGATGGGAAAATGACTCCCTTATATAAGACCAGTCAGAAACACCTGATTCCCAGTCCTCACAATCTTCACTAGCACCGCTTGTAACCACCAGAGGGAGCCTCTGCTCAGAACTCATCTCAAACCCATTCACAACAGTACCCCCCCTTGAGGAGGGGTCACCGAACCCTCATTTGAGCAACCAGGTCGGTCAGGATGAGTTCTATGATACGCACGGATAAGTCTCCTAGCATGAATGTCCGAAGCAAACACCCAAGAATTGTCTTCCTGACCATAACCTCTCCATTTAACCAAATACTGGAGTTTCCGTCTAGAAAAACGAGAATTCAATATTTTCTCAACCACATACTCCAGATTGCCCTCAACCAAAACAGGGTCAGGAGGCACAGCAGCAGGAACCACTGGCTCAACAAACCTCTTCAACAAGGACTTGTGGAACACGTTATGGATCTTAAATGTCCCTGGAAGAAGCAAACAAAAGAAACAGGATTAATAATCTCCATGATCTTATAAGGTCCAATGAACCTAGGCTTAAATTTAGGAGATGCTACTCTCATAGGAATATTCTTTGAGGACAACCAGACCAAGTCCCCCACTTTAAACCGAGGACCATCAGTCCTATGCCGGTTAGCAAACCGCTGGGCCTTCTCCTGAGAGAGGGACAACCTCTCCACTACCTGGTCCCAAATCTGTTGCATACGCTCCACAACAGAGTCAACACCTGGACAGACAGAAGCCTCCGTCTGTCCTGAAGAAAATCGAGGGTGAAACCCAGAATTACAGAAAAACGGAGACATCAAAGTGGCAGAGCTAGCCCTATTATTAAGAGCAAACTCAGCCAAAGGCAAAAAAGAGACCCAGTCATCCTGATCAGCAGACACAAAGCATCTTAGATAAGTCTCCAATGTCTGGTTTGTTCTCTCAGTTTGACCATTGGTCTGAGGATGAAATGCCGAGGAGAAAGACAATTGAACACCCAGTTTAGAACAAAAAGTCCTCCAAAATCTGGAAACAAACTGGACTCCTCTGTCAGACACAATGTTTTCAGGAATGCCGTGTAAACGAACCACGTGCTGAAGGAACAACGGCACCAATTCAGAGGAGGAAGGCAACTTAGGTAATGGCACAAGATGTATCATTTTGGAAAACCTATCACAAATTACCCAGATGGTGGTCATTCTCTGAGAAACAGGAAGATCGGAAATGAAATCCATAGAGATATGGGTCCATGGTCTCTTGGGCACAGGCAATGGCATCAACAAACCACTAGAGCGAGAGCAAGGCTTGGAGCGAGAGCAAGTCCCGCAGGACTGCACAAATTCCCTGACATCACGAGACAAGGTAGGCCACCAAAAGGACCGACTAACCAAGTCTCTGGTACCAAAAATTCCGGGATGCCCAGCCAATGCGGAACAATGAATCTCAGACATCACACTCTTTTTCCATTGGTCCGGGACAAACAATTTTCCAACAGGGCAGCGCTCGGGCCTATCCTCCTGACACCCCTCCAGAGCAAGTCTCAAATTGGGCGAGATGGCGGAAAGAACTACACCCTCTTTCAAAATAACAGAAGGATCAGATAACTCAGGAGAGTCCGCAAGGAAACTCCTCGAGAGGGCATCCGCCTTAACATTCTTAGTGCCAGGAAGAAAGGAAACCACAAAATTAAAACGTGTGAAAAACAAGGCCCACCTGGCCTGTCTAGGATTGAGTCGCTTGGCAGATTCCAGATAGACCAGATTCTTATGGTCCGTAAGGACCACCACCTGATGTTTGGCTCCCTCCAGCCAATGTCTCCACTCTTCAAAAGCCCACTTCATGGTCAATAACTCCCGATTACCCACGTCATAATTACGTTCAGTAGGAGAAAATTTTCGAGAGAAAAAGGCACAAGGGTTACTTTTAGAGGTCTCTGGATCTTTTTGGGACAAAACGGCACCTGCCCCAATTTCAGAGGCATCAACCTCCACCTGAAATGGCAGAGAAACATCAGGCTGCCGTAGAACAGGAGCAGAAGTGAATCTCTGCTTAAGTTCCTGAAATGCAGAGACTGCCTCAGGAGGCCAATTCACCACATCAGAACCCTTTCTGGTCAAATCAGTTAATGGTTTAACAATAACCGAGAAATTACCAATAAATTTACGATAAAAATTGGCAAAACCCAAAAATCTCTGAAGAGCCTTTAATGAAGTAGGTTGGACCCAATCACAGATGGCCTGAACCTTGACCGGGTCCATTTCAATAACAGATGGGGACAAAATGAATCCCAGAAATGAGATCCTCTGTACGCCAAAAAGACACTCTGATCCCTTCACATACAGAGCATTCTCTCTCAAAATCTGGAATACAGTTCGAACATGTTTCACATGAGAGTCCCAGTCATTAGAAAAAATCAAGATATCATCCAAATAAACAATCAGAAATTTGTCCACAAAATCCCTGAAAATGTCATTCATGAAGGACTGGAAGACGGAAGGAGCATTAGTGAGCCCAAAGGGCATCACTAGGTACTCAAAATGCCCTTCAGGGGTATTGAATGCCGTCTTCCATTCATCCCGTGCTTAATGCGAATAAGGTTATACGCTCCCCTGAGGTCAAGCTTGGTAAACCAAGTAGCGTTTTTCACCCTGGAAAACAGGTCAGAAATCAAGGGTAACGGGTATTGATATTTCACAGTAATATTGTTCAAGAGACGATAATCAATACACGGCCTTAATGAACCATCTTTTTTGGCCACAAAGAAAAAACCGGCACCTAAGGGTGAAGAGGATGGTCTGATATGACCCTTCTCCAATGATTCCTTGATATAAGACGCATAGCGTCATGTTCAGGTACAGACAAGTTAAAAAGGCGACCTTTAGGGAATTTACTACCCGG
>JARQOD010000004.1:252940921-253028546 GCA_033576555.1 Oophaga sylvatica | reverse complement strand
CAGTGGATGAAAAAATGCAGACGTGTTGACATATTTTTATTATACTTTTCCTCTGATTGCTCCACTCCTTGTTTTGGATTCAAGTACTGCTGTAAAATACTGACCATCTCTACTGACCATGTAGCAGAGATGAGGCTGTCACTCCTCACATGTAGCAGAGCTGAGGCTGTCACTCCTCGCATGTAGCAGAGATGAGGCTGTCACTCCTCACATGTAACAGAGATCAGGCTGTCACTCCTCACATGTAGCAGAGATCAGGCTGTCACTCCTCACATGTAGCAGAGCTGACGCTGTCACTCCTCACATGTAGCAGAGATGAGGCTGTCACTCCTCATATGTAGCAGAGATGAGGCTGTCACTCCTCACATGAAAACAGAGATCAGGCTGTCACTCCTCACATGTAGCAGAGATCAGGCTGTCACTCCTCACATGTAGCAGAGCTGAGGATGTTACTTGTCACATGTAGCAGAGCTAAGGCTGTCACTCCTCACATATAGCAGAGATGAGGGTGTTACTTGTCACATGTAGCAGAGCTGAGGTTGGTGCTTGTCACATGTAGCAGAGCTGAGGTTGTTACTTGTCATATGTAGCAGAACTGAGGGTGTTACTTGTCACATGTAGCAGAGCTGAGGGTGTTACTTGTCACATGAAGCAGAGCTGAGGGTGTTACTTGTCACATGTAGCCAAGCTGAGGGTGTTACTTGTTACATGTAGCATAGCTGAAGGTGTTACTTGTTACATGTAGCATAGCTGAGGGTGTTACTTGTCATATATGTAGCAGAGCTGAGGGTGTTACTTGTCACATATGTAGCAAAGATGAGGGTGTTACTTGTCACATATGTAGCAGAGATGAGGCTGTCACACCTGACATGCAGCAAAGATGACACTGTCACTCCTCACATGTAGCAGAGATGAGGCTGTCACTCCTCACATGTATAATTGGTGAGGGCGTGTTGCAGAAGTGGAAGAAAGGGTGGAGGGACTGTGGAAGGTTCGTGTGGTGGAGGCGTAGCAAGGGTGGAGGCGGAGCTAGGGGTGTAGCCTGGGCAGAGTCTCAAGGGGGGCCCCATAAATTTTGCCAGTATGGGGAAATGGAAAAAATACATTTTTTTAACTTTATTATTTTTCCCTAACTAAGGGGGTGATAAAGAGGGGTTTGATTTACTATTTATAGTGGGTTTTTTTTATCGGGTTTTTATGATTGGCAGCTGTCACACGCTAAAAGACGCTTTTTATTGTGAAAAGTTATTTTTTGCGGGACGAGTTGACGTTTTTTTTGGGTACCAATTTTGGGCACAAGACATTTTTTGATTGCTTTTTATTACGATTTTTGGGAGGCAGAATGAACAAAAAACAGCAATTCATGAATTTCTTTTGGGGGGGGCGTTTATACCGTTCTACGTGTGGTAAAATTGATAAGGCAGTTTTATTCGTCGGGTCAGTAAGATTACAGAGATACCTCATTCATATCTTTTTATGTTTTGGTGCTTTTATACAATAAAAACAATTTTATATAAAAATAATTATTTTTGCATCACTTTATTCTGCGAGCTATAGCTTTTTAATTTTTTTGCAGGACAAGATGACGTTTTAAGCGGTACCATGTTTATTTACAACTGTATTTTTGATTGCGTGATATTCCAGTTTTTGTTCTGCTGTATGATGATAAAGCATTGTTTTTTTGCCTTGTTTTTTTTTAAGGGGTTCACTAAAGGAGTTAACTAGTGGGACAGTTTTATAGGGCGGGTCGGTACGGATGCGGCGATACTAAATATGTGTACTTTTATTGTTTTTTTTATTTACATAATAATAATGTGTTTATTGGGGAAATATTTTATTTTTTTTTTAATTTATTTAGGGATTTTAAAAAAATATTTTTACACATGTTTATTTTTTTTACATTTTTACATTGTCCCAGGGTGGGACATCACTATATGTGTCAGATCACTGATCTGACAGTTTGCAGAGCACTGTGTCAGATCAGCGATCTGACAGGCAGTGCTGGAGGCTTGCCAACTCTGCCCTCAGCAGGCACTGAGAAACCACCTCCCTACAGGACCTGGAAGGACCCTGCGGCCAACTTGAATCCAGGGGCCTGCAGGGAGGAGGCCCTCGTAACAACGCGATCACATCGCGTTGCTCTGAGGGTCTCAGGGAAGCACACAGGGAGCCCCTTCCCTGCGCGATGCTTCCCTATGCCACCGTAACGCTGCGATCATGTTTAATCGCAGTGTACTGGAGGTTAAAGTGCCGACAGCAGTCCATGACCACTGCTGGCACTTACTGCCGGGTGTCAGCTGTGACAATCAGCTGACACCCGGCCGCGATCAGCTTCGCTCTCCCCGTGAGCGCGGCTAATTGCATATGACATACTATTCCATCCATGGGAATTAAGTCCCAGGGCACATGGATGGAATAGTCCGTCAGATGACAGAAAGGGGTTAAAAACGAAAGTAAAAAAATGGTACCAGTGTCATCAGTTTTGTGCATCAGTGAGTCATTAATGTGTCAGTTTTTATCATCAGTGTGTCATCCATGTGTCCATTTTTACCATTAGTGTCATCAGTGTTTTTCACATATTCGGCAGCCCGAACATTAGGTGTTTCCCTCAATGTCATATGCATGACAGTGCGAGAAACTTTGGCCGCTCTGAACGACGATAAGATTATTACTGCCAGTTAGAGAGCAGCAGTTCCCACGCTGTCACATGACAGCGTGAGCCAACAGCTGTGACCAGTGGTAAAAAGGTTACCAATGGTCACACGCGTTGGCTGATGAGGGAGTACTATTCCCAATAGCCTACGCCTGCTGTCGCTGATCACAGCGAGAACAGGCGCCGCTGATCGGAGTATGAATCAGTCGGCGCCTGTGTTATCAATAAATTTTTAAAAAATGACGTGGGGTCTCTTCTATTTTTGAAAACCAACAAAATTTAAACTGACAGCTGCGGTCTGCAAGCCTCAGCTGTCAGCTTTATCATGGCTGGTTATCAAGAATAGAGGGATCCCACAACATTTTTTGCTAATTATTTAAATAAATAATTTTAAAAAATTGCGTGGGGTCCTCTCCATTTTTGACAACCAGCCAAGCTAAAGTAGACAGCTTTCGGCTGGTATTCTCAGACAGGTCAGAGGCCATGGATATTGGCTCCCCAGCCTAAAAATAGCAGCCGGAAGTTGCCCCAGAAAAGGCACATCAATTAGATGTACCAATTCTGGCCCTTTGTCTGGCTCTTCTCACTTGCCCTGGTAAGGTGGCAAGTAAGGTAATGGTTGTGCGGTTGATGTCAGCTTTTTTATGGCCATTGAAATCAAGCCCACAGGTTAGTAATAGAGAGGCATCTCTAAGACACCCCCATTACTAACCTGATAGTTATATTGTAAAAAACACACAGCCAGAATAAAATCATTTAATTGAAATAATGACACAGACTACTTTATTTGAAATAAAAATAACAAAGCAGTTATACTCACCTCATGCCTATTCCACTGAAGCCCATTTCACCTTTAAAAACAGAATTAATAAACAGCCATGATACTCACCTGTCCAATGGGAAGATAATACATACTGTCCCATGACGATCCAGATGATTTGAACAGCAGTCACATCAGTGACCGCTCTCTCCGCTAGCTGCAGCACACTGACAGGAGCGTAATAGCTCCTCCAGTATCTAATGCTGAGCTGCATTGCGAGAGTTCACCAGAGTTCAACCTCGATGAACCTCCAGTGACCTCACTTACAGCACCGATCGCTGCATGAGAATGTTCTCACGCAACGAGTGGTGGCGTAAGTGAGGTCCCTGGGGTTCATCAGGTTTGAACTCCATTGAGGTTTCTTACCGGAGCTCAGCGCTAGACACTGGAGGAGCGATTATGCTCCTGTCAGCGTGTTCTGACTGGCTGGGATAGCGGTCACATCACTGATGTGACCGCTATCTAAATCATCCGGATCTTCGTGGGACAATATGGATTATCTTCACATCGGATAAGTGAGGGATATGGTTGTTTATTATTTTTCTTCTTTTCCAGAGGAAATGGGCATTGGAGGATTAGCTTCACGTCGAGGACTGGTGAGTAGTGTTGAGCATTCCGATACTGCAAATATCGGGTATCGGCCGATATTAGCTGTATCGGAATTCCGATTCCGAGTTCCGATATTTTCGTCTTATCGGATACCGGAATCGGGATGTCACTGTCACTGTCAGTGTCCGTCTGTCGGGTCTGTCAGGAGTCAGCGGCACTTACCTGGCAGAAGATCTCCGGCGGTCACGTCCTGGACTGCTTCATGGCCGCCATCCTCTTCTCCCCGGCGGTCACATGCAGTTTCTCGCGATAACTGCAGTGACTGCTGGGTAATCCCGGCCGTAAAGCAGTCAGTCCGATGACGTCACCGCCGGGGAAGCAGGTAATCAGCTGTGCTGTGTTGCGATGACAGGCTCTGCCTGTCATTGCGATGTAGCAGAGTTGGATCGTCGTGGGACAATCGTTACTATGGACTGCGTCGGACAGGTGGTATACTGTTGGTTTGTTTTTTTTCTTTTTTTACAGGAGATCGATGGCGTCGCAGGAATGAGTGTATAATAAAAGAAATGAAAACTGTGTTGTCTCTTTTATTTCATTAAAAGACTTTTTTCTTGCTTTGTCTTTTTTTTACACATTTAATAACTTTGGGATTAATAATGGATCGGTGTCTTATTGACGCCTCTCCATTATTAACCGGGCTTATTGTCACCGTGCAATCAACGGTGACAATAACCCCTTATTACCCGCTTGTCACCGCTACAGGGCAAGTGGGAAGAGCCGGGTAAAGTGCCACAATTGGCACATCTTTTGATGCGCCAAATGTGGGGCTGCTGTAGCCTGGTATTATCAGGCTGTTGAGGGCCAAAATCCATGGGCCTTGACAGTCTTTTAATACCAGGCCGCAGCAGTCTGCATTTTACTTGGCTGGTTAACAAAAATAGGGGGGATCCCCACGCCGTTTTTTTTTCGAGGGGATCCCCTATTTTTGTTAACCAGCCAAGCTAAGCAGACTGCTGTGGCCTGGTATTATCAGGCTTGCAAGGTCCATGGATATTGGATCCTTACCAGCCTGAAAAACCAGGCCTCAGCGGTCTGCTTCATCTGGCTGGTTAACAAAAATAGGGGGGACCCCACGCTAATTTTTTTCGAGGGGATCCCCTATTTTTGTTAATCAGCCAAGATATGCAGACTGCTGTGGCCTGGTATTATCAGGCTGGCAAGGTCCATGGATCTTGGCTCCTTAACAGCCTGAAAATCCAGGCCTCAGCGGTCTGCTTCATCTGGCTGGTTAACAAAAATAGGGGGGACCCCACGCCAATTTTTTTCGAGGGGATCCCCTATTTTTGTTAATCAGCCAAGATATGCAGACTGCTGTGGCCTGGTATTATCAGGCTGGCAAGGTCCATGGATCTTGGCTCCTTAACAGCCTGAAAATCCAGGCCTCAGCGGTCTGCTTCATCTGGCTGGTTAACAAAAATAGGGGGGACCCCACGCCATTTTTTTTTCGAAGGGAACCCCTATTTTTGTTAATCAGTTCCCTCTGACGTCACTGATTGTGTCCCTGGCTGACCTGAAGTGAAAGTGGAAAGCAATCAATTAAGCTTTCCACTTAAGGGCCCGTCTCACATAGCGATATCGCTACCGAGATCGCTGCTGAGTCACTAGTTTTGTGACGCAGCAGCGAGCTCACCAGCGATATCGCTGTGTGTGACATTCAGCGACGATCAGCCCCCCTGCCGGGTATCGCTGATCGTCGCTGAAATGTCAGGACCTTTGATCGCTGGTTTCCCGCCTGTCACACGCAGCGATGCGTGCCTGTCAGAGGGAAACCAGCGATCAAAAAAAGGTCCTGACATTTCTGCGACGATCAGCGATACCCGGCAGGGGGGCTGATCGTCGCTGAATGTCACACACAGCGATATCGCTGGTGAGCTCGCTGCTGCGTCACAAAACTAGTGACTCAGCAGCGATCTCGGTAGCGATATCGCTATGTGAGACGGGCCCTTAAGCGATGTTACCCGCAGTGTCGCTGTCCCATATCGCTGCCTGAGCTGCCTGTTTGGCAGCTCAGCAGCGATCATGTAGCGATACACCAGCGATCCTGACAAGTGCATATCGTTGTCGGGATCGCTGGTGTATCGTTATGTGACACCCAGCCTTTACTCTCCTGTCAGCCAGGAGAGGAACTCATTCATTTGGGGTTTACTGTGAGGCTGCAGCATTAGCTGCGGTCCCTGCAGTAAACATTAACCCTTTCTGAAGGATTACACCGTGGGACCTGACTGTGCATGGGATAGGTAAGAATAATTTTGCTTTTTTATTTTATTTTTATTACAGGAAATGGTTTTTGCAGTAAAATAAAAGATGGTCAAAAACATGTGTCTTTATTTCATTAAAATGATTTTTAATTAAAGTGTGTGTGTTTTATTTTTATTTCATGCAATAGGATTAATAATTGATAGTTGTCTAATTGACAGCTCTCAATTATTAACCTGGCTTAAGGTCACCTTTCAATAGCAAGGTGGCTTTAACCCCATATTAACCCATTCGCCACCGCTACAGGGCAATGGGAATAGACGGGCAAAGTGCCAGAAAGGGCGAATCTAATTATAGATTTGTCTTTCCTGGGTGTCTGGGGGCAGATGTTAGTAGCCGGGGGGGGGCAAAAATAATGGTCCCTCTCTGGGCTATTATTATCTGCCCCCACTCACTGGCTTTGTCTGTCTGGTTGCGAAAATAGGGCGGGAGCCCACGCATTTTTTTTCAGCAATTTTACACCTCATATATATATATATACATGTCATTGAATTTGTGACACATATATATATATATTTATATTTGTAGTTCATACACTTCTACATAGTATAATAGCCGCTAATTCAATTGCCGGCTTTTGTGAAAATGCAGAACCCGACATGAAATGACACTTGGTGTACATAGGGTTAACCATGTCTTTTCATGTCCTTTGCTATCTAATTTGCACAAACAATTAAATCAGACTATGTGTGCAAAATTTCACACCTCTAGGGGTTAATTAAAGGTGTAAATTCGTAGCAAAAAAGTCCGTTTTTTTTACAACGAATTTACACCTTTAATTAACCCCTAGAGGTGTGAAATTTTGCACACATAGTCTGATTTAATTGTTTGTGCAAATTAGATAGCAAAGGACATGAAAAGAAATGTTTAACCCTATGTACACCAAGTGTCATTTCATGTCGGGTGACCCACATGAAATGACACTTGGTGTACATAGGGTTAACCATGTCTTTTCATGTCCTTTGCTATCTAATTTGCACAAACAATTAAATCAGACTATGTGTGCAAAATTTCACACCTCTAGGGGTTAATTAAAGGTGTAAATTCGTAGCAAAAAAGTCCGTTTTTTTTACAACGAATTTACACCTTTAATTAACCCCTAGAGGTGTGAAATTTTGCACACATAGTCTGATTTAATTGTTTGTGCAAATTAGATAGCAAAGGACATGAAAAGAAATGTTTAACCCTATGTACACCAAGTGTCATTTCATGTCGGGTGCTTCTGTCTTTTCACTGAAGCCGGCTTTACCCGGCAATTGAATCAAAGGATATTTTACTATGTAGAAGTGTATAAACTATACATATATGTATATATATATGTCACAATGACATGTATATATATATATATGTATTCTATGTGTGTATATTTAGTGTTTACAAGGAAAGAATGGGGTTTTTTTAGTTGCGATATTTTGTTCCCATAGACTTACATGGGACTTCCGGTATCGGTATCGGGTATCGCCGATATTTTAGTGATATCGGCGATACCATTCCGATTCCGATACTTTAGCATATCGGAAAGTATCGCTCAACTCTACTGGTGAGGGATATGGTTGTTTATTATTTTCTGTTTTTTTTACAGGTGACATGGGCATTGGTGGATTAGGCGTAAGGTGAATATAACTGTGCTTTTTTATTTTTATTTCAAATGAAGGTGTCTGTCTCTTTCAAATAAAGGATTTTATTTTGGCTGTGTATTTTTTTTTACAATCTAACTATGGGGTTAGTAATGGGTGTGTCTTAGTGACATCTCTCCATTAATAACCCCTGGGCTTGATGTCAGCTGACAACACAAATCTGACATCAACCCCACAAATATTACCCCACTTCCTACTGCACCAGGGCAAGTGGGAAGAGTGAGACTAAGCTCCGGATTTGGTACATCTTATTGATGCGCCAAATGGGGGACAGCTGAGAACTGACAGTGTGTGAACCGCAGTAATGATTTTACCACCGATCTGAGTTTGTGTTTGCTGCGCTGTCATGCAGATGACAGTATGGTAAACAACGATGTTCAGACCTCCATTCATCTGAATGGGGTCCGGGTGCAGGTACCCAAACTGAACTTTTTTTTAGATGTTCGGGCGAACACGCTGGACCCGAACATCCACGGGTTCGCCCCTCACCAGTGATCAGTCCAGGTTGAGGACGAAGAAGCAGATTTCGCTGATAATATATATTACAAAATCTCTTATATTTCAAAGTCTCTTATAAGTACTATTGATTTGTTAATAAAAATTAAGACAAGGGTTAGAGAGAATTCTAACCGAGCACAAACTCAGATATCTTGCTATGCTGTGTGGCTGAACTTAAATTCAAAATTAGTTTAACACAATCAAATTGGTGCAAAAATTCCCTGGATCTAGTCAACTACTATCAGTTGTGGATTTATAACTGTAGAAACATTTTTTTTAACTGCTGAAAAGACAAAAAAATAACACAGTTTAATTTTCACCCAAAAATTTAATGAGCATGTAAAAAAATACACATCAACTATAGAATTAGTTATAATAAATGTTATATGTATTTTACAATATATAAAAACTTGTGTGATAAAATGTATCGATAATAATGATAATTCTCTTTGTTTTAGTGCTTTTTTTGATTGAAAGAATTTGACATTTTCAATTTAAAACACAAGTATGTATATATACCATACAAGCAATCAGATTACTAGCCAGTGCGAGAACTGTATAATTTAAGTATTTACAAAATGTACACCTTTAAGTAATATAAAACCCTAATATATACCCTTTAACAAAATAAAATTTAATTTATATATACAAAAATGGTTTTTACTGTTTAATAGACTTGTGATTTGATCAGGAGTCTAGCGACAAAACTTTGTTGCATATAGTCTTTTGGGTGTGGAAATGCAGCAGTCAACACTAAGTGCAGCAGTCAACACTAAGCAGTGGTAGGAATCTTTACACTACACACAAAACCAATGACCATAAGGCATACTAGAGGTACCAATCTTTGCTTAAAGGGGTTCTCAAAAAATGCAATAAAATGGTCCCGATCATCTAATTCAAACGGCATCCTGTCTTAGTCATGTGTCAGGACGGGCGGCAGTGTGAAGAAACATAGCTCCCGCAACCTGTGCACACATACTGGAGCTGCCATAGAAGGGCTCTGACAGGAGAAGAAATAAATCTCATGGCTTACTGAGCATGGAGGACTGAGGCTGGACAAAAAAAATTGTAGTTCTCACTAAAGGTACTGCCACACTTAGCGATCTCGTTAGCGATCTCGATAACGATGCAAGCTAACGAGATCGTTGGTGTGATCTCTTTTAGGTCGCTAGTAGCTGCCAAACAGGAGATCTCATAAACGACTCATCAGCGGTCAGCGATCTCTTTAACGACTTTGGCGGTAGTTAGGATCTGTCATTAGCATGTACTGAGCGCTTCTGATTCATAGGAATTTCCAGCATCGCTCCTGCTCTCTGCGTCCTGCTAGCCTGCTTTGCAACTTCTGCGATCCTCTCTGTGACGCAAAAGAGAACTTACAGATATTGCGATCCACTCCGTGACGCTAAAAAAACAGTCATATGCGTCACAAACGAGGTCGCTCGTCGTTCGCAAAAGGTGCCAAACAGCGATATAGGCTCACCAGCGGGACGCCAACGATCAAAAAACGGTCCAGAACGCTAGTGAACGATCAGCGACATCACAGCAGGGGCCACATCGTTGCTACATGCCACACACAACGAGGTCGCTAACGAGATCGCTAAATAGTGACGTTTTAGTGATCTCGTTAGCGATCTCGTTTAGTGTGACATACCCTTAAGCGAGATGTATTCTCCTGTCACACACTTCTCCAGAAGATCGCTGGTATGAGTATTAACAATGCAGCTCCTCTGTCAGTTGAGACATAGGTCTCATAAGCTCTGTGTCTTCAGACTCCAGCCCATTCTGACATGTGGCTAGGACGGGCTGCCATTTGAATTACATGATAGAGGCCATTTTATTACATTCTTGGAAATCCACTTTAAATAAACAAAGTGATTGCTGCCCTTTCTCCCAAAGGTTATGTGCGAATGAGCTTAACTACCTCATTTTTCCAATTCCTGGTTTGCTGCCATTGGACATTTCATTATCTTTCCAGTCATAAATATGTAATTTTATTTTACATGATTTAAATGTGCCTTTCTGTTCTTAGGTATTCCCCCTTTTTTCTTGTAGGTAAATCTAGTTTTTTTAGCCAGTTAGGGTCATTTTTCTTTACAGGTATCTTCTTGAGGATCATGCCCAGTTGGCTAATAAGACTAGAACAGAAATAAACAATTCAAGATTCAGGAGAACAGCAGCATATACATCAATTACATATTAAAGGCAAGCAACAGGTTCTTTTTAAAATGAAAAGTGTCATTACATGGTTCCCTGGTGCTGCCACTGATTCCACCATCATCTCAACATATGTACTGTCTACAGTGAAACACAGGAGAGAGTGTATGTATACCATTGTGTGTAAATATACAGTATGTAGTAATCCGTATGTGTGAATGCATGTATTGAACATTGGTGTGTGTGTGTGTGTGGGTGTGTGTGTGTGGGTGTGTGTGTGTGTGTGTGTGTGTGTGAATGAATGTTCAAAGTGTCCATGTGTTGTAAAATTCTGTATTTGTTTAATGATTATATTCATGTGTTACTGTATAGCATGTGCAAAAACACTTCCATAGTGTGTTATTTAGGCACTGAGTGACAATGTGACATGGGTATTTGAGAAAAATGTTATTAAGACATAAGTCTATATTATTTGTATTTTATAGCGCTATGTTTTCTAGGCACCAAATGGCAGCATTACTATTGCTCTGGGCCAGGAGCTACGTATTTTTGGGATACAATAGTTACACACAACGGTGCTGGCTTGGCTGATGTTGTATGTAAGAATTGGTAGGCATTGTGCTGTCATATATATATCATCATAATATGGCAGCATAATGTCTAGAAGTGCTTATGTACAACGTCAGCCAAACTAAATATATGCTTACTGTCTGTGTATATATATATATATATATATATATATATATATATATATATATGTACTAGCATCATAAACAAAAAGTGCAGCACATTGACTGAATGGGGATTAATCAGTGTTTGTGCCTAGGGCAGCATGTCCTGTAAATATGGCCCTGTGTAATACGAAAATTAATTTTACATCCTTATCCAGACTTAACCAGCTTAGATTCTGTTCACATCACATTTTAAGCCTTCCTTCATAGGTATAGGTCGGGAGGATCTGCTGCCATAGGTCTCAGACAGAAAGCTTGGACGTACTCCACCGTATAAACATAAAGTTGCACGTGTCTCCCACAGGCTCCTGCTTCAACAATAATGTTTACATATGTAGGTTTTTTAGGTCTCTGCAATGAAAAATATCGTAAACATTGCTTTTCTGCAAAAGATAAAAATTGCTATGTCAGCATATAGGGACCATTGACTTGTTTATTGTACGGTCTGGGGGCTGCTTCAGAACTTGTGCCGAGCCATGGAGGCAATGTGCACATAGTGCTTGAATATGGAAAACATTCCTAATGTGAAATATCTAATTTATCAATACACTTATTTTATCTGGACTATAACAGGCCCTAATTGGGAAAACAAAAGCTTATCAAGGCTGAGGGAATTGTCACTAACATCATATCAGATTACTTTTCTGATGTTTTATCTTGAATTATTGCTATGTGTAACTTTTCTTTTCCATGGCTGTTTTCCAAATCACGCCCAAAGTCTCTTCCACCTGTCTATAGCATACTAGTTTCCCAGGTTTTGTACACCTCAGATATACTTTATGGTGATTCAGTTTTAATGGGACTTTTCGTTGCCATCTCCTTACATCACCAAGTGCTTCCCACTGTTACAATGATTGGGGTGTCTTGCCATGTGGATAACGGTGTGGTCATGTCAAGCCAATTTACGGCCAGCAGGACTAGTAACTTGCTTGACATAGAATAAATAGATTCTTATTTATCTGGTCATCTAACTAAATAGGTCATATATTTTAATGTTCACTTGCAAGTATGAACATCAGTCATACTTTCACATCGTCTGCAGCGCACATAGCAGCACCACACAAATTTACACTCGCATCTTTCCACGTGTCTTACTACATGCGTGTTATACCCCCTCCCGCAGCAGAGCAGGTTACAGCCATCTGGTCCCTCCGAGGTACGGTTGCATTCTCGACCATGGGTCCCAGATATTCCAAGTTTTTGATCTTCTACACAATAATTAGGGGATCTGTTGGTGTAAACAAGGTCTTCTTTCCTGACTGGTATCTTCCGATGATTCTTCTCTTTCCTGCGGACTTTTCGTTTCATTCGATCTGAGATCTGGACACTATTTTCATATTTATCCTTTAGGTAACTTCCAATCTTTTCAAATGAAGACATAGATTTCCAACATGTCTTCACAGCACAGGAACCGGAGACTCCATGACAGCGACAGTCCACTGTCATCAGCTTTGTCACTGCCTAATGAAAGAGATCCACAATCATCAGAAGCAAATCTTTTCCAGGTCTACAGTATGAAATAAAAGAGCATGCATTTAACTTCTACATTTCTGTGACATTTATGACAGGCATCAGCTGTACGGTCATGTATCATGTACTCTAGTCATATACTACGTTGGTCACAGTATACAACATAGGCAACAGACCTAAAATACACCGTAATACACACAAAATAGATATAATTATGAAATTCCACAACCCGCAATTGGTTATAATTATCTATTAATGACATGTCCCAATCAAGATACTATTTTACCACTTTTATACATAAAAAGGTAACTTAAAAAAAAAGCAAGTATATATATTTTATACATATTTTAATAATCTATTTACAATAAAATTAATTTATAAAATGGCATATATGTCCTGCTGATCCAAATAAAGTGAGCCACCTGCAAACTAAGCCATTAACACTATGTTGAGGTGTCTGCTAATTCTATAGATTAGTTTGTAATATTCATACATGCAGGGTTGACCTAAAAAAATGCTGTCAGACTTCCGCCATCTAGTTGTCTGTATTACGCTACTTATAATAATTCACAGCAAATTCATATGTGCCACTAGGTGGTGCATACTGATGGAAAAACAATCTTCTTTGCAGCCTCCTGCCAAATGGGATGTAAATATTGGCATCTTTCAGGCAGGGATGCAGGATGGTGGAGACAGAGCATGCAGGAAACTGTCTACAGTGCACAGCAGAGAGCACAGGAAGAGGAACCACTTTGCTCCTCCCTCTTTTGTGAAGTGTGAGCACTGATTGGTGCAGCGGCAGTCTGCAGGCTTCTCTCTGCTCACCTACTGATCATATAGTTGAAAACTATATGATCAGCCACTGGCTCCCAGCTCCTTACTAATTGTGCAAGCCGCCAGCCTTTCAAAGGATCCCACAGCTGCAAAGGATGTTGACGTCCTGTTGCAGGCTGTACAAGGATGTCACTGCACTGCGCCACCTGCACTGGAAGGAGAAGTATGACAGAGATGTTGTCCATGTTTAGAACAAAAGTCTGCAGTCACTCCATGTGACTGCAGGTCGCCGATACATGACAGAGTGTGGTGCACGTCACGTTTTCCTGGTATTTTCGGTGCAAACAGGTCGCCATGTTGTAGGGATGTAGACTGCAATGTAATGAAATGTTATTATGGTAATGTATAGTATATAAGGTGATAATGCATAATGTGAGTATAGCATAAAGATAATAGGCTTAGCATATAAGATAGGAAATGGTTAATGATAGAGGTAGCCCAGTGGGTGGGCACAAGTGCTGATAAAAGGGGGGCACTTCCTGGATAGGGGGGAGTTCAAAGAACCCAGTGTCCCACGTATTTTGTGTGGCAGCTCCTGAGGACAGAAGCCTGGAGGCAGCCGAGACCTGCGGCCTACAAGTGAGTGTGATGCACCCCACACCTGCAGCACACTAGGACTGGGACACTCATTGTCTGTAAAGTGCCAGAGGGAAACCGGACAGCAGCTTGCTCATGACTACTGCTCTTGGCCACTTTACATTTGGCATAGTTGGCAGGTTCGATCCATGCATCAAGAAAACTTGACAAATGCGGGAAAAATCTAGCAAAAGCAAAGTTGGACTGAACACTGACGACCAGATGGTAGTGAGTGGCGAGAAATGGCTAGATGGACCGGCCTATCATGGGGATGGCAGAGGATCCCCAAATCCAGGTGTAAAAAACTTGTTGCATCATTCTCAAGAAGACTCATGGCTGTACTAGCTCAATATGGTGCTTTTACTTACTCAATAAACTGAGCAAAGGGTCTGAATACTTATGACCATGTGATATTTCAGTTTTTCTTTTTTAATAAATTTGCTAAAATTTCTATGTTTCTGTTTATACAGTCAAGATGGGGTGCAGAGTGTACATTAATGAGAAAAAAAATGAACATTTTTGAATTTATCAAATGGCTGCAATGAAACAAAGAGTGAAAAATGTAAAGGGGTCTGAATACTTTCCATACCCACTGTATATGCTATGGCCAGGAGACCGCCTTAGTTTCATCAAGGAGGACGGACCATGAGGGTGGTCTGCAGTCACGGTGATACTAATCCCTCCAAAAGAGGGAGATCCCCTAGGAATGCGGCAGGAGAAGGTGAGCCTCCAGGCAGCCACTCAACTGCGACCGGTAGAGTCCCCAGCCAGGGTTCCTTGGCCCACTAGCCCTGCAGTTTCTTTGAACTTGCAAAGACCCTGATGTCCCATGCATTAGGTGTGGCGGCTCCAGAAGACAGAAGCCTGGAGACAGCGGAGACCTGCGGCGGCATACAAGTGAGTGTGATGCACCCCACACCCTGCAACACACTAGGACTGGGACACCCATTGTCTGCAAAGTGCTGGAGCACAACCAATCAGCAGCTTGGTGGCTACTACCGCTCTCAGCCACTGTACAATGTGACCACATGAATGTGATCTGCATACTTCTCCAGTATTTTCAGTGCTAGCAGGTGGTCATGTGACCACATGAATGTGATTTGCATTCTCGTGGTTAAAGGTCAACTAGACTTGTTCGGCTCAGTAGAAGTGAATTGTCTAGTTGGCATGTGGTCGCAAGTATGCAAATCGCATACTATATGGCCACAGGACTGCTCTCTTGCATTAGGATTACCAGGGATTTGTGACAGTGTGCGCACCACATGCTGTCACAATTCAGCAGTCTGCTGTCATATAGAGTAACTGCAGACTTTAGTCTCAAGCCTGAACATTCCCTTTAATATGTAAGTCCACACAGCGAGACATTAATAAAATAAAGGGCCACTGAGGAGGTATATTATTAATATGTGGGGACACAAAGGGAACATTATTGATGTATTGGGGCACAATGGGGAACATTTTTAAAGGGGTTGAATGATCATCATTCACGAAACCCCCTGAAGAAGTGAATACGAAACGTGCGTTGGGGTGGAGGGAAGCACCGCCAGTACCCGCAATAGTACGTTGGATCTCTGGGTTTCCTACAAGAATAGGTAAAGAATTCCTTCCCCTTCTTGTTGTTTACTATGACATTCATATTGTGTAATAGAGAAATGGCCACTGGGCACTTATTAAATATACATTGATGTACTTGCACCTTTTTTCCTGATATGGATATTTTGAATAACACCTCATTTGGGTATGTTACAACAGATCTGGGACATATATACTATACACACAAGCCCACTGAAGTGTGAATAGGATTCCCTTTATTTGATCCGTCTTTATATTTATATAGAAAATAACACAAACGCAGTTTACTTCTGGCATGTCTTCCCTCACACAAGAGGCAACTTATTACTGTATTATTATTTAAACTATTCATGTGATTTTTCATTTTGATGATTTTAAATTGACTAGTAAAACATTGTAATACCTTTTAACAAATACACTTTTGCAAGTGGTTATCTTTGTATGTCCAGGATGTTGAGTGGTCTTAGGTCATACTAATTGATTTTTAACAGCCTTCTCAAGCAATAATTTAGCCTGGCACTTAAATATACTGTATATAAAAGTCTATAATAGCTCATCATCATCATAGCTGTCAATATCAGCGTTGTTTTTATCCTACTCACCAGCCTCCCAGCCTCATTATTGTGCAGGTGCATGGCACTAATAATATCGGACTCCTGTCCAGTTGTGTTTTTATAGGGGGCATCAAGGAATTTCCTGCTGAACCACATTCCATACTGAAGATTATCTGAGCAGCCTCCCCAATGCCATCCCTCGCTGGCTGAGCCACCATTCTGGAGGCTTGTGTCGCAGGAACATTCGGTCATATTACCAGCACTACATGACCTGGTGATGGAATGCACCAGACCTGCTGCTGTCACTGCGGAGATGAATGCTGTTTCTTTAGTCCCTAAAATAAAGGCAGGCAATAAATGGTCTGAGCAATTATTAACGGCAGAATATAAGTACCAGTGTTATAAAGATTAAGTACACGGCAGATGACAATGCGGGAGAATTGAACACTTATCCCAGGATGTCCACTGATTGTAGCGTGACATCTTGTGATCAGGTTTTGTCACAGGACCCTTCTAACAGAAAGAGATGTCCCAATGTGTCCCTTTGTACATTCACAATTATTCTCCATTGACTGTAAAACTATAGATACAGTTTTGGAATAGAAAGCATTTAGCCAGTCATAGAATGATCAGGCAACCTGGTGGGCCAGTCCAACACTTGCTACCTTTGAAGTACATGGCCTACATGCATGTATGTAGTCATCCAAATTATATAGTTGTGCCAGTCTGTTTATAGGCTATATATGCAAAATTTACACAAATCATAATAGACACCATCTTATTTTGTAACTTACACTTATTTTTATTAAAGTGTCTTTATTCAAGGGCCGTTGTACAGAAATCCTGAACATACTGTATATACATACAGTACAGACCAAAAGTTTGGACACACCTTCTTATTCAAAGATTTTTCTGTATTTTCATGACTATGAAAATTGTACATTCACACTGAAGGCATCAAAACTATGAATTAACACATGTGGAATTATATACTTATCAAAAAAGTGTGAAACAACTGAAAATATGTCTTGTATTCTAGGTTCTTCAAAGTAGCAACCTTTTGCTTTGATTACTGCTTTGCACACTCTTGGCATTCTCTTGATGAGCTTCAAGAAGTAGTCACCGGAAATGGTTTTCACTTCACAGGTGTGTCCTGTCAGTTTAATAAGTGGGATTTCTGGCCTTATAAATGGGGTTGGGACCATCAGTTGTGTTGTGCAGAAGTCTGGTGGATACACAGCTGATAGTCCTACTGAATAGACTGATAGAATTTGTATTATGGCAAGAAAAAAGCAGCTAAGTAAAGAAAAACAAGTGGCCATCATTACTTTAAGAAATGAAGGTCAGTCAGTCTGAAAAATTGGGAAAACTTTGAAAGTGTCTCCAAGTGCAGTTGCAAAAACCATCAAGCGCTACAAAAAAACTGGCTCACATGAGGACCGCCCCAGGAAAGGAAGACCAAGAGTCACCTTTGCTTCTGAGGATAAGTTTATCCGAGTCACCAGCCTCAGAAATCGCAGGTTAGCAGCAGCTCAGATTAGAGACCAGGTCAATGCCACACAGAGTTCTAACAGCAGACACATGTCTTTAACAAATGCTAAGAGGAGACTTTGTGCAGCAGGCCTTCATGGTAAAATAGCTGCTAGGAAACCACTGCTAAGGACAGGCAACAAGCAGAAGAGACTTGTTTGAGCTAGTGAACACAAGGAATGGACATTAGACCAGTGGAAATCTGTGCTTTGGTCTGATGAGTCCAAATTTGAGATCTTTGGTTCCAAACACCCTGTCTTTGTGCGATGCAGAAAAGGTGAACGGATGAACTCTACATGCCTGGTTCCCACCGTGAAGCATGGAGGAGGAGGTGTGATGGTGTGGGGGTGCTTTGCTGGTGACACTGTTGGGGATTTATTCAAAATTGAAGGCATACTGAACCAGCATTGCTACCACAGCATCTTGCAGTGGCATGCTATTCCATCAGGTTTACGTTTAGTTGGACCATCATTTATTTTTCAACAGGACAATGACCCCAAACACACCTCCAGGCTGTGTAAGGGCTATTTAACCAAGAAGGAAAGTGATGGGGTGCTACGCCAGATGACCTGGCCTCCACAGTCACCAGACCTGAACCCAATGAGATGGTTTGGTGTGAGCTGGACCGCAGAGTGAAGGCAAAAGGGCCAACAAGTGCTAAGCATCTCTGGGAACTCCTTCAAGACTGTTGGAAGACCATTTCTGTTGACTACCTCTTGAAGCTCATCAAGAGAATGCCAAGAGTGTGCAAAGCAGTAATCAAAGCAAAAGGTGGCTACTTTGAAGAACCTAGAATATAAGACATATTTTCAGTTGTTTCACACTTTTTTGTTAAGTATATAATTCCACATGTGTTAATTCATAGTTTTGATGCCTTCAGTGTGAATGTACAATTTTCATAGTCATGAAAATACAGAAAAATTTTTAAATGAGAAAACTTTTGGTCTGCACTGTATACAGTTATGTGAAAAAGTATTTGCACCCGATCTGATTTCCTATTTTTTTTGCATGTTTGTCACACTAAAATGTTTCAGATCACCAAACAAATGTAAATATTAGGCAAAAATAGCACAAGTAAACACAAAATTCAGTTGTTTTTATTGAAGGTCATTATTATTAAGGCAAAAAAAATCCAAACCTACAGGGTCCTGTGTGAAAAAGTGTTTGTTACGCCCTTATCACAAAACGTAAATTAACTGTTTATCACATCTTTGGGAAGCTGAGTTCAAATTCCTTAGCAATACCCAAACCTGATTACTGCCACACCTGTTCTCAATCAAGAAATCACTTTAATAGGACCTGTCTGACCAAAATTCCCTCAAAAGCTAGACATCATGCTGCGATCCAAATAAATTCTGGAATAAATGAGAACCAAAGTAATTGAGATCTATCATTCTGGAAATGGTTATAAAGCCATTTCTACAGCTTTAGGACTCCAGCAAACCACAGTGAAAGCAATTATCCACAAATGGCGAAAACATGGAATAGCGGTGATCCTTCCCAGGAGTGGCTGGCTGACCAAACTTACCCCAGGAGCGCAGTGACGACTCATCCAAGAGGTTATAACAGACCCCACAACAACATCCAAATAACTGCAGGCCTCACTTGACTCATTTAATGTCAGTGTTCATGACTCCACCATAAGAAAGAGACTGGGCAAAATGGCCTGCATGGCAGAGTTTCAAGACAAAAACCACTGCTGAGCAATCAGAACATAAAGGCTCATCTCCGTTTTGCCAAAAAAACATCTTGTTGATCCCCAAGACTTTTGGAGAATAAGCTGATAAGCTGTGGACTGACGTGACAAAAGTCAACATTTTTGGAAGAAGTATGTCTCATTACACCTGGTGTAGAAGTAATACAGCATTTCAGAAAAGGAACATCATATCAACAGTAAAATATGGTGGTGGTAATGTGATAGTTTGGGGCTGTTTTGCTGCTTTCAGACCTAGAAGACTTCCTGTGGTAAATGGAACCATGAATTTGGTTGTCTACCAAAAAATCCTGAAGGAAAAAGTCCGGCCATCTGTTTGTGACCTCAAGCTGAAGTGCACTTGGGTTATGCAGCAGAACAATGATCCAAAACACACCAGCAAGTCTACCTCTGAATGGCTTAAGAAAAACAAAATTAAGACTTTGGAGTGGCGTAGTCAAAGTCTTGACCTTAATCCGATTGAGATCCTGTGGCATTACCTTAAAAAGGCAGTTTATGCTCAAACCCCCCCCCCCCCCCAATGTGGCTGAATTAAAACAACTCTGCAAAGATGAGTGGACCAAAATTACTCCAGGACGTTGCGAAAGACTCATTGCCAGTTATCGCAAACTCTTGATTGCAGTTGTTGCTGCTAAGGCTTGCCCATCAGTTATTAGGTTTAGGGGCAATCACTTTTTCACACAGGACCCTCTAGTTTTGAATTTCTTTTTCCCTAAATAATAAAGAACTTCAATAAAAAACTAAAGTTTGTGTTTACTTGTGCTTTTTTTGCCTAATATTTAAATTTATTTGGTGATCTGAAACATTTAAGTGTGACAAACATGCAAAAGAATAGGAAATCAGGAAGGGGGCAAACACTTTTTCACACAACTGTATACATATATCTACACATTTTCATGAATCGTGCTCATGGTTTAATCATTAAAGAGAATCTGTCAACAAGTTTTTGCTACCCCATCTGAGAGCAGCATGAAATAGGGACAAAGACCCTGATTCCAGCTGGGCTTTGTGCTGTAGTTTTGATCAAATAATGTTTTATCTGAATAATAAGCTACTACTGCTATGTAGTATTCAATATTCATGAGCTCTGGCTATTCCACCCCACACCATTGATTGACAGCTTTCTGCCTATGCACAGTAAACATGATTATTTGGGAGCAAAATACTGGTTATTATGAAAAAATCACATGTACATATTTCTTATCATCTGAAATATAACATTCTATTCAAAAAACTAACAATTTAGTACAGAATTACCACAAAATATGTATGAAATGTCATACTCATGACCCGCAGGTACATTATTTTATTGCCTGTCACTAGATTTTTTATATAAAAATCCTAAAAGTACAGAGTAGACTGGATGTCATTCATCTCAGTCTGAATACATTTGGTTTCTAAGCTGCTGCCAGGTACTCATTAGGCGCACATACAACTGTTGTTCTGCGAGGTTAGTATTCATGTGGGGTATGTAAACTACCTTCCATAGCCCCTCTAAAGGACTTTAACCCCTTCCTGACCCATGATGCCTACGTCGGCGTCATGAAAACCTGTGCCGTCCCCACCCATGACGCCTACGTAGACGTCATGGTATAAATCGAGCTCCTGCGGGTCGGGTGACCGGGGTCACTTTGTGTTTCACCACAGGGGGGTGGCTTAACCCCCACATGGCTACGATCACTCTGATTGGCTGTTAAAAGTGAAACAGCCAATCAGAGCGATTTGTAATATTTCACCAATGAAATTTGGTGAAATATTATAGAATCATAGAATCATAGAATCATAGAATGGTAGAGTTGGAAGGGACCTCCTGGGTCATCTGGTCCAACCCCCTGCTCAAAGCAGGATTCTCTAAATCATCCCAGACAGATATCTATCCAGCCTCTGTTTGAAGACTTCCATTGAAGGAGAACTCACCACCTCTTGTGGCAGCCTGTTCCACTCATTGATCACCCTAACTGTCAAAAAGTTTTTTCTAATATCTAATCTGTGTCTCCTCCCATTCAGTTTCATCCCATTGCTTCTAGTCTTTCCTTGCGCAAATGAGAATAAAGATGATCCTTCTACAATGTGACAGCCCTTGAGATATTTGTAGACAGCTATTAAGTCTCCTCTCAGTCTTCTTTTTTGCAAGCTAAACATTCCCAAATCCTGCAACCGTTCCTCATAGGACATGGTTTGCAGACCGGTCACCATTCTGGTGGCTCTTCTCTGAACTTGCTCCAGTTTGTTGATGTCTTTTTTAAAATGTGGTGCCCAAAACTGGACACAGTATTCCAGATGAGGTCTGACCAAAGAGGAGTAGAGGGCAATAATGACCTCACGTGATCTAGACTGTATGCTTCTGTTGATACATCCTAGAATTGCATTTGCCTTTTTTGCTGCTGCATCACACTGTTGACTCATGTTAAGTCTGTGATCAATTAGTATACCCAAGTCTTTTTCACATTACAATCCAGCCATGGCCGATGTTGCAATAGCATCGGCCATGGCTGGAGACCGAGAACCGACCCCCCCACACTGAGTGACGGCGGCGATCTGTCACTATCTGTTCCCTTCCCCTCCGGTCCGCTACCCCTCACCTTCCGACCCCCCATCACCTCTCCCGGGACCTGCGATGTCCCTGTGGCCGTCCAGGAGTCCCTCTGGGATTTTTCATGGGCGCCGCCATCTTGGAAAATGGCGGACAGGTGCGCAAGTGCGCCCGCCGGCCGGCATATTCCATTCATTTATTTTGATCACTGTGATAAACTCTCACAGTGATCAAAATAAAAAAAAAGTAAGTAAACCCCCCTAGGTAGGGACAAGTAATAAAATAAAGAAAATATTTTTTATTTTTCCATTAGGGTTAGCTTTAGGGTTAGGGTTAGAACTAGGGTTAGGGTTGGAACTAGGGTGGAGGTTAGGATTAGGGTTGGAATTAGGGTTAGGGTTGGAATTAGGGTTAAGGTTAGGATTAGGGTTGGAATTAGGGTTACAGTTGGAATTAGGGTTAGGGTTGGGATTAGGGTTACGGTTGGAATTAGGGTTAGGCTTGTGGTTAGGGTTAGAGTTGGGATTAGGGTTAGGGGTGTGTTGGGGTTAGGGTTGGAATTAGGGTTAGGCTTGTGGTTAGGGTTAGAGTTTGGATTAGGGTTAGGGGTGTGCTGGGGTTAGGGTTATGGTTGGGATTAGGGTTAGGGGTGTGTTGGGGTTAGGGTTGTGCTTAGGAGTGTGTTGCAGTTAGGGTTGGAGTTAGAATTGAGGGTTTTCCGCTATTTAGGCACATCAGGGGGTCTCCAAACGTGACATGGCACCACCATTTATTCGAGTCAATTTTGCGTTCAAAAAGTCAAACAGTGCTCCCTCCATTCCTAGCCCCGACTTGCGCCCAGTGTTTTACCCCCACATATGGGGTATCAGCATACTCAGGAAAAATTGCACAACAATTTTGGGGGACTAATTTCTCTTGCTACCCTTGGAAAAATAAAAAAAATTGGGGACTAAAAAAAATTATTTTTGTGGAAAAAAATGATTTTTTATTTTCACGTCTCTGCGTTATAAACTTCTGTGAAGAACTTGGAGATTCAAAGTGCTCACCACACATCTGGATGAGTTCCTTGGGGGATCTAGATTTCAAAATGAGGTCCCTTGTGGGGGGTTTCTACTGTTTAGGCACATCATGTGCTCTGCAAACGTAACATGACGCCGCAGACCATTCCATCAAAGTCTGCATTTCAAAACGTCATTACTTCCCTTCCGAGCCCCGACGTGTCCCCAAACAGTGGTTCCCACATATGGGGTACCAGCGTACTCAGGACAAACAGGACAACTTTCGAGGTCCAATTTCTCCTGTTACCCTTGTGAAAATAAAAAATTGTGGGCTAAAATATCATTTTTTGAGGAAAAAATATGATTTTTTATTTTCATGGCTCTGGGTTATAAACTTCTGTGAAGCACTTGGGGGTTCAAAGTGCTCTCTACACATCTAGATAAGTTCCCTGGGTGGTCTAGTTTCCAAAATGGGGTCACTTGGGGGGGGGTTTCCACAGTTTAGGCACATCAGGGGCTCTGCAACGTAACATGACGCCCACAGACCATTCCATCAAGTTGGCATTTCAAAACATCGCTACTTCCCTTCCGAGCCCCGACGTGTGCCATACAGTAGTTTTCTCCAACATATGGGATATCAGCGTACTCAGGACAAATTGGACACCAACTTTTGGGGTCCAATTTCTCCTGTGACCTTTGGGAAAATAAAAAAATTGAGGACTAAAAGTTGTGGAAAAAATATGAGTTTTTTATTTTCATGCCCAGACATTATAAACTTCTGTGAAGCCCTTGGGATTTCCAAGTGCTCACCACACATCTAGATAAGTTCCCTGGGGGGTCTAGTTTCCAACATGGGGCCACTTGTGGGGGGTTTCAACTGTTTAGGCACATCAGGGGCTCTGCAAACGTAACATGACGCCCGCAGACCATTCCATCAAAGTCGACATTTCAAAACGTCACTACTTCCCTTCCGAGCCCCGACGTGTGCCCGAACAGTGGTTCCCCCCCACATATGGGGTACCAGCGTACTCAGGACAAACTGTACAACAACTTTTGGGGTCCAATTTCTCCTGTAACCATTGTGAAAATAAAAAATAGGGGGCTGAAAAATCATTTTTTGAGGAAAAAAAAGATTTTTTATTTTCACGGCTCTGCGTTATAAACTTCTGGGAAGCACCTGGGGGTTCAAAGTGCTCACTATGCATCTAGGTAAGTTCCTTAGGGGGTCTAGTTTAAAAAATGGGGTCATTTGTGAGGGAGCTCGAAAGTTTAGGCACACAGGGGCTCTCCAAACACGACATGGTGTCCGCTAACGATTGGAGCTAATTTTCCATTCAAAAAGTCAAATGGCGCTCCTTCTCTTCTGAGCCCTGCCGTGCGCCCAAACAGTGGTTCCCCCCACATATGGGGTACCAGCGTGCTCAGGACAACACCTTTTGGGGTCAAATTTATCCTGTTACCCTTGGGAAAATAAAATATAGCAGGTTAAAAAATAATTTTTGAGGAAAAAAAAGATTTTTTTATTTTCACTGCTCTGTGTTTATAAACGTCTGTGAAGCATCTTGGGGGTTCAAAGTGCTCACTACACATCTAGATAAGCTCCTTGGGGGGTCTAGTTTCCAAAATGGGGTCACCTGTGGGGGTTTCTACTGTTTAGGTATATCAGGGGCTCTGCAAACGCAACATGACGCCCGCAGAACATTCCATCAAGTCTGCATTCCAAAATGGCGCTCCTTCACTTCTGAGCTCTCCCAAGCGTCAAAACAGTGGTTCCCCCCTATATATGGGGTATCGGCGTATTCAGGACAAAATGCACAAATACTTTTGTGGTCCAATTTCTCTTGTTTCCCTTGTGAAAATAAAAAATAGCGGGCTAAAAAATCTTTTTTGAGGAAAAAAATGATTTTTATTTTCACTGCTCTGCGTTATAAACTTCTGCGAAGCACTTGGGGGTTCAGAGTGCTCACATGTTTGTGGAAAAAATATGACTTTTTTATTTTCTGCCTGGTGTTATAAACTTCAGTGAAGCACTTGGGGGTTCAAAGTGCTCACCACACATCTATATAAGTTCCTTAAGGGGTCTAGTTTCCAAACTGGTGTCACTTGTGGGGTTTTTTCACTGTTTAGGCACACAGGGGCTCTCCAAATGCGTCATGGTGTCTGCTAACGATTGGAGCTAATTTTCCATTCAAAAAGTCAAATGGCGCTCCTTCCCTTCTGGGCCCTGCCGTGCGCCCAAACAGTGGTTTATGACCACATATAAGGTATCAGTGTACTCAGGAGAAATTGGCCAACAAATTTTAGGATCCATTTTATCCTGTTGCCCATGTGAAAATGAAAAAACTGAGGCTAAAAGAAAATTTTTGTGAAAAAAAAGTACTTTATTTTTTTTTACGGATCAATTTGTGAAGCACCTGGGGGTTCAAAGTGCTCACTATGTATCTATATAAGTTCCTTGGGGGTCTAGTTTCCAAAATGGGGTCACTTGTGGGGGCGCTCTAATGTTTAGGCACACAGGGACTCTCCAAATGCTACATGGCAACTGCTAAATATTCCAGCATATTTTCCATTCAAAAAGTCAAATGGCGCTCCTTCCCTTCTGAGCTCTGCCGTGTGCCCAAACAGTGGTTTATGACCACATATGAGGTATCTGTGTACTCAGGAGAAATTGCCCAACAAATTTTAGGATCTATTTTATCCTGTTTCCCATGTAAAAATGAAAAAATTGATGCTAAAAGAAAATTTTTGTTGGAAAAATTAAAATGTCCATTTTTTCCTTCCAGGTTGCTTTAGTTCCTGTAAAGCACCTAAAGGGTTAATAATCTTCTTGAATGTAGTTTTGAGTAGTTTGAGGGGTGCAGTTTTTAGAATGGTGTCACTTTTGGGTATTTTCTGCCATATAGAGCCCTCAAAGTAACTTCAAATATGAGGTGGTCCCTAAAAAAAATGGTTTTCTAAATTTTGTTGTAAAAATGAGAAATCGCTGGTCAACTTTTAACCCTTATAACTTCCTAACAAAAAAAAAAATTGTTTCCAAAATTGTGCTGATGTAAAGTAGACATGTGGGAAATGTTATTTATTAACTATTTTGTGTCACATAGCTCTCTGGTTTAACAGAACAAAAATTCAAAATTTGAAAATTGCAAAATTTTCGCCAAATTTCCATTTTTTTCACAAATAAACGCAAAAAATATCGACCTAACTTTACCACTAACATGAAGCCCAATATCTTATGAAAAAACAATCTCAGAATCGCTAAGATCCGTTGAAGCGTTCCTGAGTTATTACCTCATAAAGGGACACTGGTCAAAATTGCAAAAAATGGCAAGGTCTTTAAGGTCAAAATAGGCTGGGTCATGAAAGGGTTAATTAGTTAAAGACCAGGTTTTTTTTCTAACAGGAGCAGACTAGTAATAATGGTCTCTCAGGACCCAGCAACTTGCTTCTGCTTTCTCTCTAGAACCAATGATCACATGACCACTGAGAAGAAGCACTGTAAGTGCCTTTTTAGTGCTTTGTATACAGTGATTGGGAAGACAGAAATGTCTTTGCCTTCTCTATGGGAAGTCTGGCTGTGTCTCAAAGCCGGCTCCCCACTCCCACAGCTGCACAACCTTGTACTGCTGCTCTACTATGCCGTTATGTTTTAGACTGTCAATGCAAAATAGAACATGAACTGCTCAGACGTTTATTGTCTACAGATTGCCTGGAAGAAGTAAAAAAAAATGAATGGCCTTTGTTTTAAAAAAAAAAAAAAAAAAAAATCAGTAGTGTCCGACTCTTATCACCCCCTCAGATCAGCTGTTGGAAGGAACCATGGCATGGCATTAAAAACCGACAAAGATGGCCTAAGCCACAAAGCTTCCGCAAGAACACAAAATTGTATTTGATGTGGTTGTCAATGACAATTATACATTCTACAAGAAACAGTCACACCCACTGCCATGATACATCGAAATACATTTTATTATGTATAAAATCAATTAAAAAAAGTGGAAAGGAAACGCTCCAAAAAAAATCATCTTAAAGGGTAAGTGGTTCATATATACAAATTTAAGTCTGGGTACGCTCAAACCAATCACATAATATAAGTATTTTCACAGGTTCATTGATTCAGTTAAATCCCATAAGGTGCATAGTGCAAGGTAAGTAAGAAATGTGAAATTTTTACTGAAATTAGCAAGTGATTGTATAGAAAAAGTAGTCAATACATACTGATGTACCCTTACTAAATATAAAGAGCCACTAGGCCTTAAGTGCTTAATTCATTATATCCTGATACATTGTGGATTTAGTTCTTATAAGTGTAATATTGTAGACCACATTAAGAATAAAGTGATATTTACCAGTCCACGGGCCTACTGCTGTCTATGATTGACATATGTTTCACCTCTGTTACCTCAGGGGGCAAATCATTGAATGAAATTAAGTACATTAAGTGATTGTTTTATGCATTCCGAGATATAAAATTATAGTATATAAATGAACCACTTACAATGGATCTTGTTTGGAGTGTTCCTTTTCCACTTTTTTAATTGTTTTTATTAAATACGCATAATAACATTTATTTTGATGTATCATGTGAGCGGCTGTGGCTGTTTTTTTGTAGGATGTATAATGAATGAAATTTTCAGGAGCATTACAGTCTCCTTAATTGGTGGATGGTCCGAGGGTCAGACGCCCACCGATCCCATGTTGATGTTTATCCTATTAATAAAACTAGAAAATCCCTTTAAGTGAATAACGCTATGGAAATCAACACCGTACAATCAAAGTCGTCCATTAACATGCTGTCACCATTACTCTCTCATTGCTTTAGTGCACAAGTTCAGTCCCTGAGGACCAATTGAAAGCACTTGTGCAGTGTATGCTCCCACTTATTCATTCCTTTTACTAATTATGCATATGATACTTTAAGTAATAAAATCCATTACATTTAAACTGAAAAAGTCCAGAAAGTCTAAATCTTGTGAATTTCGTATGTGAATTCTTTCATTTATAATTGTTCTCAAGTCTCCCGAGTTTTCAATGTTTGCCTTATGCTGCAATTAGATCACACTGCGGTTTCCTCAAGCTAAGCTGTATTTTTATTGGAAAAATACCCTCTTTTTAACCACATGCAGGACTCCGCTAACAGTTCCCAGGATAGCAACAGCAGATTAGTGTTGTTTTAACGAATCTAAAAGAAAGTGGCTGCGAAATGATACGTTAACCCTTTTTAAATCTTTTCCAGTTGACACAGAGAGTAATATCTGTAGTCTGACTGCATATGATTTTTACATTATGTATCCATATTAAATATGCATGGTTCTGTAGTAAACCTTTTTAGTGACAGCTTTGTTAAACTGAAATCAAGGTTGTCTCTTGCTACCGCAGACAACATATCCCTGTACCCCACCACCCCTTTCTAGAAATGGAAATACATAAATCCCCAAAAAGGAAAATACAGCTTACCTCTCCAGCTTCTATAACCCCTCTTCTCAAGAATCATCCCAAAAGTTAGATTGTTGCTTACAAATATTACAATGTGTTAGGAGATAAGTGTATTAGAGGGCTTGCATCAGGGGCTGAACATTCACACTTTTTGGCCAGTTTATCTTATGCAATGATCTGAGTAAGCGCTTGTTCACAGTATAACACAGCTCAGTGCTATCTGATGTTTTATCGGATAGTGCTCTGACCAATGTTATGCTATGGGGCAGTGCAGGTCTGCTATTTTTTCCTCATGCCGATCCTGCATGAGAAAAAAAATCACAGCATAGTGATAGAATAGTGTTCTGCATCTTTGTATATATTGTATCATGGGATATTGTATATATTGTATCATGGGAATTGTGATGTAATGTATAATGTAAGATAAGTAATGTTAGTAATGTACAGTATAAGGTGTATACGATAAGTGGTAAAAGGAATGAAAAGGTGGTAGTTCAGGGAATGACTTTAGGGTAAGATAGAGTTAATGTTTAGGACTAGCCCATGGTGGGAGGGCATAGTGTTAGGGCAAGTGACTTCTTTCTGGGTATAGTTAGTTGAAGTTAGAGTTTAGAGGTAACATGAACAGTGCTGCTATTGGGGTGATCCACAGTAAGATGAGACTAAGGACAGCGCTAGAGAGATCCTAAAGAAGAGGTGACTGATTAGGCACAGTGGCCTTCCGGAGAATGCATCCGTGAATAGGACACCGAGTCATGAACCCCTGAGCTTGCAATGCCAAAGCAAATGGGCCTAAACAGGAATGAGTTCATGGGACTAGTGGGGATCCCGAGCGGTAGATCCAAGATGCCAGTAGTGGAAGAAATAGGACGCTGTACCGTAGAGAGTATAGGTATATCAGGTCTGTGACGTTGAGTCCGGGTTGTGGCAACAAAGGACAAAACAGTGTGTCTGCAAAACCCTGGAGCAGAAATACAGAGAAAGAATATGGTAGAAGGGGAAAGTTCTTTATACCATGTAGGAAATGTTCATAACACTTTGTTCCTTCTAACTCTTGAATATAACCTTTGCCAAGTTATCGTTCAGTAAAGGATCTAGGGTCAAACGACAATCTCCTTTATTGAACTATAGAACCCATGTTCCTGGCTAGCTCACACCACCAGCTACATGCAGCCTGCATGAGCGTGATACCCTCACAGCACAAGCCACACAGCCAGCGAGGACTTACACTTTCATGTAGTGTGTCTTGGTAAAAATGGAGACAAGTGCCTCGCCCACAGCTACTGCTCTGCGTCATACTACACTTTGCATAGTCGGCAGGATCGTGTCTTGCATCTGAGAGAGCAAAACAGCACAAAGAAGACTTGAGTGACAGGAAAGATGGCGACCCTTGAGCGGTCTAAATGGTGGTAAGTGGAACAAAATGGTGAAACGGACCTGCCCATCATGGGTGTTACAGAGGCGAAAGGGCACAAAGGGATATCCAGTCCTTCATCAGATGCACCTACAGAGGGGAGTGCCACAACCAAAAGCGCCAGTCCAAATGGGGAGGGAACTTCATTGCCAAGGATCGAAGGGGTCTGAGCTGGTTAATGGGGGAGGGAAGGCGGCGCGGCGCCTGGGCTAAAGATCCCCTGGCATCAGGAGGTATAGTCACTAACTACGACTCCCATCAGGGTTATGGGTTAATTTGGGAGTTTGAAATTGACCACGATGTATATGTGGAGAGAAAAATGGTGAATATGGAATATCCGTCGCGAGGGCAGTATGACCTCATGGTGGGCACGAGAGTCCAGTTCCTGAAAATGGATGGTCTATGTGGATGGTATGCGGTCTGTGTGATTCGTGAGGACCGGGACTCTTCTGGACTGTGGTGGAGAATGGAGAGAGACTGTGAGGAGGTCTTCAAGGTCTGTCATCCTAAAGTCTCAACAACAGAGTGCTGGAGAATGCCCTCACAGGCTTATGGGTCGGTTGTCATCCAGGTCATGGCCAGAGCATTCGCTATTGTCCACACATTGGGAACCCCGCTAGTTCCAGGAGATGCACCACACCCAAGAAAGGTGTCTGGGGGTATGGGATCACCTTCAGGTCCGTCAGTAAAAAAATGGATTCCCCCAAAGTAAACAGAGTTGGATGCTGTGGTTCATATGGTACATGTCACACATTTACCCATTACTCCTTGCTGTTGACAGTGGATGGCTGAAGATTTAGGTTACCCTCCTGTATATTAGCACGCCACCCCCGCTGGATTGCAGAGATGCTGCAGCCACTGGATGGTCCTACATCTTCAGCCCTGAACTGGATATCAGCCAGTGGAAGGGATGGGGGGGCAATGGATTCTACCTTAAGAGGACTGTGTCCCGATCACCGGGACCTTTGTTGGGGGAGGGAGCAAGGACAACTCGATGTCCCAACCAGGTTGAAGTTGCTGTGCCATTGGACTGTTGGGCCACAGTTGTGTTGGCCTGAGGGCCTAAAAGTGAAAAGAACTTGAACTCCTTTTTTTAGGGGGCCCAAGCTAGTGAAACTGGGGTTTGTGTTGGCCAGAGTCTCTGAAAGAGAGACTGGTATGTGTTTATGGGCATTGGTGTCTTCTAGGTGATTGGATGCTGAAGGACAAACATCACTAAAGAGGGGAATGTAACAATGGTGGACTGTGCTGCAGACTTCCTACTTCGGAGGACACCAATCACGTTGTGTATGAAGTGTCTTGCGTCTTTGTATATATTGTGTCATGGGAATTGTGTTGTAATGCATATTGTAAGATACTTAATGTGAGTAATGTACAGTATAGGGTAGTGGGTAGTGTAGGACATAGTGTCTAGTATAGGTAGTATAGGGAAAGATAGTTAATGGCAGTTTAGGTATTGACAACAGAGTAAGATATAGTTAATGATTGAAACTAGCCCATAGTGGGACGGATTAGTATTAGGGAAAGTGACTGCTTCTTGGATTTAGTTAGTGGGAGTTAAGGGTATGCCACACTAAACAACATCGCTAACGGGATCGCTAAAAAACGTCACTATTTAGCGATCCCGTTAGCGATGTTGTTGTGTGCGGCAGCTGCCAGCGACGAGCTTCCTGCTGTGATCTCGCTCGTCGCTGGAATCGTTCCGGACCCTATTTTATCGCCGGCGCTCCCGCTGGGTAAGTATAATCGCTAAGTGTAGCACCTTTTCTTAGCGATTTAGCGGTACTTTTGTACCGCTAAAGTCGTTAAGGAGATCGCTAACCGCGATAGCGTCCTTAACGACATCGCTAAGTTAGGTAGCTACTAGCGATATAGAAACAATCCCGCTAGCGATCTCATTAGTATGCGACGCTAACGAGATCGCTAGCGGGATTGTGTAGTGTGGCAGTACCTTTAGAGTTTAGAGGTAACATGAGCAGTTTTGCCATTGTGTTGATCCACAGTAAGAGGAGACAAAGGACGGTGATATCAATATCCTAAAGAAGGTGTGACTGATTAGTCACAGTGGCCTACTGGAGGAGGCCTCTGGATATGATGCAGAGTCATGAACCTCCGAACTTGCAATATCAAAGGTAACAGGCCTAAACAGGTCTGAGTTTGTGGGACTGGTGGGGATCCTAAGCAGTAGATACAGGACACCAGTAGTGGAAGAAATAGGATGCAGAATCACTCAGTAAATAGACTTGCTGATCAGGACTGTGACGTTCAGGCTGGTTAATGGCGACATAGGACAAAACAGTGTGAATGCAAAGCCCTGGAGAAGGACTACAGAGAAAGGATACAGTGTGAGTGATGAATGCTTTATACCGTGGAGGAAATGTCCAAAAAACTTTGTAGCCGCTACTCCATGTATATAACCTTTACAAGTTATTGTTCAGTAAAGACTCTACGTTTGAACGATGGTCTCCTAAATTTAACTGCGGAACCTATGATGCTAGCCAGGCCACACCACCAGCTACATGCAGCCTGCACAGGCGTGATGCCCTCACAGCACAAGTCCATACACCCAGCTAGGACCCACACTTTCATGTAGCATGCTGGGGCATAAAAAGAGACAAGTGCCTTGCCAGCTACCGCTCCATGCCATGCTATACGTGCACCCATACAAGTCATTTGTATGTGACTGCATACATACAATGAGGATATCATCCGAGTGCAGTCTAACATCTGCGGACTCACACAATGGAGAAGATGGAGAAATTACAGGCTCCATCTTCTCAACCCCTGTGATATGATTCTCGAATGCAAGAATATCGGATCACACTAAGATGATTCTCGGCTCAAACGCTGACAGAATTTGAACCAAGTTTCATTAGCATAATTGTCATTGTCATTGTAATTGTCATTGTCTCGCATGAGAAAATCTATGCCAGTGTGTTCCTGACCTAAAAAATTTAATCATTATAATGTATATGCCCCTTTAAAGTAATCTCAGAATACGCTATTTACCTGTACATAAAGTGTTATTCTGCAGGTTAATCGTGTTCCAGTGCTGTCTGGCCACCTTACTGAAAGTGCAGCTACTGGAGAAAATTCACTAATTTCTTCGTCGGAGCCGCTGGCTTTGAGTCATGGGGGCACAGATGAGTTGCAGAGCTGGCTGTCAACGTGCCGAGGCATGCTTATAGCTGCAGGTCATTATACTGTTAGTGGTGACTGTAACTGCTCTCTGCACACCTATATAGTTGACAGTCGGCAGCTCCTGGGTTGAAATGTTTATATTCTGCCAGTAGCCACACTTTCAGTTAGGTGGCCAGACAGTATTGTAACGCTGTTTATGTATATTGTGATGTATTGTGATGTATATTTGTGTCATATGTCGTGTCCCTGTCGTGTCCCTATGTATAGCACAGGCGATTGGACGATCGCAGCTTCAAGTCATCTAAGGGGACTATTACACACAGTAAAAAGTGAGAAAAAAGTATTAAAAAACAAAAAAACCCACAAAATTTCAAATCACTCCATTAAAAATAAAACAATAATAAAAAAATAACCATGTTTTGTATCGCTGCCTTCAGTAATATCCGAGCTATCAAAATATAAAGTAACATAACCCCTTAGTGACAGAGACAATTTGGTACTTAATGACCAAGCCAATTTTTCCAATTCTGACCACTGTAAATTTATGAAGTAATAACTCTGGAATGCTTCAACGTATCCCACTGATTCTGAGATTGTTTTTTCGTGACATGGTAAAATTTCTTCGATATAACTTGTGCTTATTTTGGAAAAAAAAAAAAACGGAAATTTGGCAAAAATTTGGAAAATTTTGAAATTTTCAAACTTTTAATTTTTGTACCCTTAAATCAGAGAATGGTGTCACACAAAATAGTTAATAAATAACATTTCCCACATATCAACACCATTCTAAAAACTGCACCCCTCAAGGTGCAAAACCACATTCAAGAAGTTTATTAACCCTTCAGGTGCTTCACGAGAACTAAAGCAATGTGTAAGGAAAAATGGACATTTTAATTTTTTCACCAAAAATTTACTTTGGAACCAAATTTGATTATTTTCACAAGGGTATCAGAACAAAATAGACCACAAAATTTGTTGTGCAATTTCTCCTGAGCACGCCAATACCCCGTATATAGGAGAAAGCCACTGTTTTGGCGCAAGGCAGGGCTCAGAAGGGAGATAGCAACATTTGACTTTTTGAATGCAAAATTGGCTGGAGTCAATGGTGGCACCATGTTGCATTTGGAAACGCCCTGATGTACCTAAACAGTGGAACCCCCAATTCTAACTCCGACCCTAACCACAACACAACCCTAACCATAACCCTAACCACAACCCTAACCCCAACACACCCCTAACTCTAATTCCAAACCTAACCATAATTCTAACCACAACCCTAACCCTAACACCCCTAACCCTAATTCCAACCCTAACCGTAATCTCAACTCTAACCATATTCATAACCCTAAACACAACGCTAACCCTAGCCCAACCCTAACTTTAGCCAAACCCTAACCCTAGCTCAACCCTAACCTTAGCTCAACCCAAACCCTAGCCCCAACCCTAACCCTAGCCCCAACCTTAACCCTAGCCCAACCCTAACCCTAACCCTAGCCCCAACACTAACCCTGGCCGAACCCTAATAGAAAAATGAAAATAAATACTTTTTTTATTTTATTATTTTTACCTAACTAAGGGGGTGATAAAGGGGGATTTGATTTACAATTTTTTTTTATTTAGGGTCTATCACAGTGATCAAAATGGACCAATAGGAAAAATTTCCTATTGTTGCCAGGTGCCGGCCGGCAGACCTCGGGGGGGCACTGCGCATGCGCCTGCCATTTTCCTCCCGGAAGAAGACGCCGCTGGCCGAGGGACATCATGAGGGGATGCAGGAGGGTCCAGGGACACCGGAGGTACAGGGGGTAAATCAGGGGACCATATTTCTCTCTCCTCTGATGTGCGATCACATCAGAGGAGAGAGAAATTAAATGAGAAATCTGCCTTTTTTTTTTTGCGGTCACCGTTAGTCCGTGAATAATGGTGATTGCAATACTGGGGTCAGTAAAAACCTGTCTGAATCATGTTCTCCAGGGTCTCAGCTATCCCAGTAGCTGAGATCCCAGAGAATTTAGAACGCTGGGGGGCTCTATACACTTATTTCTCAGCGCCGTTATAAAGAGGCTCTGAGGAATAAGTACCATTAACTGTCGTCGATAAAAGGCATATAGGCGGTTACTAAGGGGTTAATCAAATTGGTAAACGGAGTAAGGAGGAAAAAAACTGAAACACCAGAATTACTTTTTTTTTAGCCGACACAACATTGCAATAAGAGGCGATCAAAACATCATATCTACCCCAAAATTGTATAAATAAAAACGTTAGGTCAGTGTGCAAAAAATAAGCCATCATCCAGCCCCAGATCCCCCAAAAAATGCTACGAGGCTTGGAAAATGTTGACAAACACAAAAAATTTTTTAATTCAAATTTCTGAATTTATTTCAACACTTAAACTAAAAAGTAAACTATACATGTTTGCTATCTGTGTACTCATACTGACCTGGGAAATCATATTGTCAAGTTAATTTTACCTTATAGTGAACATGGTAAATAAAAAAAACCACATAGAACAATTGTGGAATTGCACTTTTTTTGCAATTTCACTGCATTTTCCAGTATACTATATGGTAAAATCAATGGAGCCATTGAAAAGTACTACTTGTCCCACAAAAACAAGCCCTCATACAGCTATATTAACAATAAAGTAAAAGATTTGGCTCTTGAAAGAAATGGCCATGGCAAGAAGAGGTTAAGAGAAGTGTTAATAATAATAGTATTGTAGGCAGTAGCATCACTTACAGAACGTTAGGTTCATGTGAATAAGATGAAGCAAAGTCTGAGTTCTGGAGATGACATTTTTATTCATTGTATAATGATAACTATTAAGAATAAAAACTTACCACTGCTCAGTTCATAGCCAAAGACTGAATGAGCTGATGCTAATGAGGATGACAGGAATGACAGTGAGAATGATGAACTAGATGAGTACATAGTTGGGGAAATAGAGCAGTTCCACCTTTCATGTTTGAACTGATTCCTGCACTCCTGGATTCCTAGCCTGGCTCCCTCACGTATGCTGGACAACAAATATGGCTTCTTTTTACACATATCTTTTTGTCGTAAATTTAATGGAAGGTTGGAGCAACCCAACTTTTCTGGGACCCCAAAAGATGTGACACCAAGCCACCTGTAATGAGAAATAATACAAAGTTACAAACTTTTATTTTAACTTTTTCATAAAATACATAGGCACCAAAGTCTGACTATTCAAAGACTGCAAAAAAGATTTGGATATCAATGTGGCTCATTGTTTGCTATTTTGCAGTACTGGTTTTATGAGTTTGAATACTCCCTGGTCAGCATCTGCTTGTATTTTACAAGTACCTACCTTGTTCCCACTGATTTATTCTGGAAGCTTTTTTTGTCTATTTTGCTAAAGGGTTGTTCCCAGGAAGGGTTTGTCTGGTCTTAAGCTACAAGTTTGCCATCACTCTATGTGACTGCAGACTTGTGAAATCTCACATCGCGCACCCTGCATGCTGTGAAGATTCTCCAGTGCTGGTGCTGGGAGCAGGTGGTTATGTTACTGCGTATTTGTGAATCCTCATATTGCACACACTGCACGTGTGCATGTGAGGATTCTCTGGCACCAGGAGCGAGCGGTCATGTGACCGCACGTATGTGATTTGCATACTTCCGGCTACATTCCAGCTAAACTGTATCTGGCCTTGCTCAAAACACTTGCATTGAGAGAGGCCAAGAACATCTAGTTGGCACATGACTGCTTGCATGCAAATCATGCGCCCCGACACCAGAGAATCTTCACAGCGAGAGTGATGTGAGGATTCACAAGCCTGTAGTCACAGTCATATTTTACATTTTAAAAATTACAAAAAGGAAAATGGGCAAATACAAAAGTTTGGGCACCCTTGGAGATTTGTGTGTTCAGATAACTTTGACCCAGATTTCAGACCTTAATTAGCCTATCAGGGTTATGGTTTGTTCACTATCATAGTTAGAAAAGTCAGGTGATGCAAACTTCTCAGCTTTGTAAAAACCCAGCCTCCTCTAACCTTGTGCCAGAAAACTGCAGCCATGGGTGCTTCTAAGCAGCTGGCTAGCACTTTGAAAATGAAAAAAGTGGAGGCCCACAAAGCAGGAAAAGGCTGTAGGAGGATATCAAAGCGTTTTCAAGTTGTCCTTTCCTCAGTTGGAAATGTAATTAAGAAATGAACAGGAACAGTGGAAGTCAAGATAAGGTCTGGATTGCTGCTCGTAGGATTGCTAGAGAGGCAAATCAGAACTCCCGCTTGACTGCAAAAGACCTTCAAAAAGATTTAGCGGACTCTGGAGTTGTTGTACATTGTTCTACTGTTTAGAGTCACCTGCATAAATATGGCCTTCATGGAATAATCATCAGAAGAATTCATAAAATTCAGCATAAGAAGTATGCAAAAGAACATCAAAACAATCCTGATGCATTTTGGAAACAAACTGTGGAACGATGAGGTCAAAATAGAACTCTTTGACCACAATGACCAAAGTTTGCGTGAACAAAAAAGGGCACAGAATTTCTGGAAAAGAACATCTCACCAACCACTAAGCATGGGGGTGGATCAATCATACTTTGGGGTTGTGTTGCAGCCAATTGCTTGGGGAATATTTCAAGGGTAGAGGGAAGAAAGGATTCAATGAAATTTCCACAAATTCTTGATGTAAACATAACACCATTTGTAAAAAAGCTGAAGTTGAAAAGAAGATTGCTTCTACAGATGGATAATTATCCTAAACCCATCTCACAATCTACAATAAACTACCTTAAAAGGTGCAAGCTGAAGGTTTTACAATGGTCCTCACAGTCCCCTGATCTGCACATCATTAAAAATCTGTGGCACTGGCTAGACCTCAAAATAGCCGTGCATTTAAGACGACCCAGGAATCTTACAGAAATTAAAGAATTTTCCGAGGAAGAATGTATGAAAATCCCTCAAACATGAATTTAAAGACTCTTGGCCGGCTCAAAAAGTGTTTACAAGCTGTGATACTTTCAAAAAGGGGTGCTACTAGGTACTAATCATATGATCTTATCAAAAATGAAGTCCTTTACAGAATCCAACAAATGTTATCAATGCATAAACAACATTAATAAAATTTGTTCTATTCTATAAAGCAGAGGATGCCATTTTTTGATAGGATAATATGGTAATATTTCAGGAGATACTTTAAAATAATTGGTTGGTACATTTGTCGGTTATTTAGGTACCAACCATGCTGGGTGCCAAAACTTTTGTATCGACCCATTTTCCATTTTAGTAATCTTTAAAATGTAAAAGATGAAAAAAAAAAAATATAAAATATATATATATATATATTTTCTTTTTTTTTCCTAAAATACAAAGGAAATGTGTCATCTTTAACTTTAGGCCTTTTAGAGATCATTTCATCTTCAACTTGCATAACTGTTCACAATAGCAGTAATTTTAACCAGGGGTGCCCATATAGTAACCAAGAAATTTCCACCACTCGGACAACTCCTTCTCAACCCCTATATTTCCCCTCATTAAAAAGATAGCACCTATACTCACCTCCGGTGCCAACGCCGTTTCATAGGTGTCGGCACTGGATCTCCAGGAGCTCTGGATCTCTGTAGTCAATCAGCGCTGGCTTCACTCTCCCATGCTTTGGATGTAAATGACATCCAGAGTATGCAAGAGCCAAGTAGTGGACAACCCCTTTAATTTACACTGAGGCTACATTGATATAACTGTATTTTCTATTGAAGAGCTGTCTCTGAAAAAACGTTTTTGAGTAGGGCTGTACAGTTAACGTTTTTCTTTCATGGACTGAATTTCCACATACAAATATAATAGCATGCACAAGTCATCTCCATATTTTAGATACAAATTGCCTTTTTGAGTCGATGGGTGTGCAAAAGAATTGGATCCCATATGGATTAAATGTAAAACATCAAACTTTTGTGTATGCATTGCCATTATTAACATAGGAATCTGTATTTGGTCTTGTAAATTTTAATACCTACTGATGATGACAATGCAAATGGATGAAAAATCGTCTGTTTTTTCTTATGAAAATAAGAATTTTTTATTCACACGTTTTATTTAACTGTATGTAAATGATTTTATTTGCCATAAAAGCTAATTTTGTCTAATAATTGTGCAGTGACCTAGAATTTTGTAAATGAGACATTTTGCAGTGCACAATGTTTTAATCATGAGTAGAGGATTTTCTAGGCATCATGGTTGAAGTAGCAGACAATACAACTGTATGCTGACTGCATTATGTGCATGGCTAATGTAAAATCTCCACTGCAGCCAGCAATAATGATCTGAGCCAGCAAAGTAATAAGTGTCAGCTGTCAGAGGGTAGAAGATTGAAATATTATGTCTGTACAATGAGATATTCTTATCCGAGGAGGAAATGAAGCTTCTATCTGACTATATATTATTAGGGGAATGATTGCTCTATAAAGCCAGCAGCATTACACCCTGTACATATGTGTATTGGAGGGCAGATCCTGTAGCATAACACTTTAAAACGACCAATGTATTAAGATGCAGAACTAGCTCAGGGAGTCATATTTTTTTCTGTGGTGAAGGAAAGTCATATCCAAATGACAATTAAGATATTAAAATTCAGTTTTACTGAGCAGATGAGCAATGGTGTATTGTATTATCTACTGCTACATGTTATATATATATATATATATATATATATATATATTAGTACCTGTACTTTATGCATGTCATATAATATATTAATACAATTTATAGATATCTACCTGACAAGATGTTTAGTTTTGTTTTATAGTTTGAAGTTGCAAAACTCCTTTCTGTGACCGGTCCTCATTCCACAAAGGTCTCTGTCCTCTTCATGGCACTGACCTAATGACACTGCATTCTTAGCACAGTCTCTCTGGATTTTAACATCCTTTCTTTTCTGCTTTTCGGGCAAAGTTACTACATTTTACAGTTCTGTCTTGGCTAAAAGTTTTCCTATCTGTAAACCCAGCTGAGAACTCTGGACAGTAAGTTGTATGCAGTTTATGCATCTCACGGGTGGTGGCTAATTGGGCTAGAAATCTCTTTTCATATCCTCTTGATGTCTATGTACACTAGATTACTGTGACCTACTATATTCCATTTTCTACACACTATCATTGCTACTACTATATTTTTCTCCGAACACCTGGCCTATGAGCTCAGATCGTCATATACAAATGACGCATCCCCAAAAAACCATAACCACAAATCATGAAAATTCTTAGCACCATCTAGGATATTGGCCTGTAAGTCTAGATTTGCATCCATAATCCATTTAGCATTAAATGTTATGATGAATGGAAAGAAGGTCCAGCGAGCAAAGTGTCTGGAAATTTAGTACAACGCATGGAATTGAGAGACAAACGAAGACTTTCCAGCTGCCGTAGACCTACAAATAATCAAGAATCATAAGACTCACGCCTCGATGACTGAAATATGCTAATGTATGTCAGATATGACTTATACACCAATTGCTGCACATCATTTTAGATTAAAAGTATTTTAGATTATTGCGTTTTAGGTAATGTCAAGTAAAATATGATTTCCATGATTACTAATGAACTAGAGCCCAAAAATTGCGATCAATATGTTTAAAAATACGCTGAAAATGGGAAATTATTACTAGTGCGCAATGGTCATTGCTATGAGATACTAGCTGTATTTTAATGTTATATATTAAACTTACGAAAATGTGTTGCCACTGAAACATCTACAAAATATCGCATTACTAGGCCGCCTGAATGTGGTCACTGCTCTCGTGGCAATTGTTTGTCTATAACACATCTTGGCTGAAGAGCAGATTGAATTTTCATCACTTTTTTCACTCTCAGATATAATATAGGAACATATTTCACAATTGGTAAATTCATTGAATCCCACAAAACTTATTAAAAAGGATAAATTGCCCCTAAAAGCATCCAAAATATCTAGAGTTTCTCAAAGTCCAGAAAAAATGGTTTTGCTCTACTCAACAAATGTAGCCCTGAATTCTTCAGACCTTGGTGATAACATGCGGACAATTTACTAACGAGCAGTGGGAATGTGCCATGATATTTATGACAATGTCCACCACTGACTAGAGCCCATGGGGGGAGATAAGCCACTGCGAAGAACAAAGCTGCGAAAATATGTATAGCCTTCCTTGGCACATCTTTCAAAATTCTGCATCAAAAGGGAGAACAAAGAAACAAATGGAAGACGGCGCACATGAGCTAGCAAGTGCTGAAAGAATCTAGAGGCTTAGAAAATACATAAAAGGCACTGTCCAGATAAGGTGTCACAACATCACATAGTAATCTAGTTAATCCAGAATCAAAAGACATGTAACAAATGACTAGGAGACAGCTGGGTGGTGAAACTTATACTCCATGGTACTGGTATATGAGGGCAGTCTCCTTGTATCAGTTCTGATGCTAGTTTAGTACTGTGTTATATATCATGTTATGTGTAGATAGAGAGATACATGAGATCAATATGAGATGATAGATATTAGATGATAAATAAATAGATAGATAGATAGATAGATAGATAGATAGATAGATAGATAGATAGATAGATAGATAGATGAATAGCTAAATAGATGGATAGATAAATAGATAGATAGATATGGGATAGATAGATAGATAGATAGATAGATAGATAGATAGATAGATGAAATTATAACTATGGGATAGATAGATGGATAGATAAAATGATAGCTATGGGATAGATAGATAGATAGATAGATAGATAGATAGATAGATAGATAGATAGATAGATAGATATGGGACAGATAGATAGATAGATAGATAGATAGATAGATAGATAGATAGATAGATAGATATGGGACAGATAGATAGATAGATAGATAGATAGATAGATAGATAGATAGATAGATAGATATGGGATAGATAGATAGATAGATAGATAGATAGATAGATAGATATGGGATAGATAGATAGATAGATAGATAGATAGATAGATAGATAGATAGATAGATAGATAGCTATTAGATGATAAGTTAGACAGATATGAGATAGAAAGATATTAAATGATAGACAATTAGATGCTAGATTAGGGATATAAATATGAGATGATATATATTATATGATAGATAATATGAGATGATAGATATTATATGATAGATAAATATGAGATGATAGGTAGATAGATTTCTATATATATATTAGATGATAGAAAGATATTAGTTGATAAATATACAGATACGAGATAGAAATATGAAATGACAGATTAGATAAATAAATAAATATCAGATGATAGATATTATATGATAGATATGTATGAGATTATAGTTATGATAGCTACAGTATATATTCATATGGTACTATAGACATAACATACATTTAAATGCCAAATTATATATATATATATATATATATATATATATATATATATATAATACACACATGTATAATCCATATTTTAATGTGAAGTTTTCTGTTTTCATTTTTCCAAACTACTGATATATAGCAAGATATAGATAGCTAAATTAATTTTGCATGCATTTAAAAATGTATGCAAAGAAATTGTATAATATACAATATTTCCTCATTTACATAAAATCAGTTAATTGATTCATCAGGTATAAGATTTGCCCCAAATTACAAATATACGATGCAGATTAGTGCAGATATATACAGATTTATGAATGAACCCCAGGGGATCTGAATTCAATGTGTTTATCATATTTCAGAGCTGCCTGTAAACACATTTGAGAAGTGTCATTTTTTGTTTGTAGGCTCCAGATGTGCGGAGAAGAGAAGGTTCTTGTTGTATGGGAATTGGAAATGCTGTGTATTATTCTGTCTAATGGCTGGAAAGCTGATGTGTACACAGTGAGACTGGATCTACAGAATGAAGGAGACCTCAGCACAAGGGAGCTGGCAGTAATAATTAGCAGGAGATATTTCTCGGCATGGTGTATACAGATGTGCAGGCGCCACTCAAACACTGTGTTATAGAAAGGAAAGCCTCAATGTGCAATAAAAGTGCATTATTTGTACATTAAAGGAAAAAGAAAAGATACCTACATCCAGTTTCCTTGTGAGCATGGAAACATAGCCATGAATATAGTCAGGAGGACACATATATGACATAGTCCAACCGAAGTCGCCTTCTCCATCTCCTGCACATTTATTCCTCCAGCTTCAGTAGACTTGGCAATTGGTATTTTTATTACAGATATGACTTCAGTATTTCTGCCTCCTCTCCGCAGTCATTGCTGGATGTGATAATTACTGGATATCAGATGTTTGGATGCTGCCTTAGATGAATGGGGACAAGGAGGACCAGTCCTTCTGCTTTAGGTGAGATCCCTCTCTTTGATTATTTGTACTTTTGCCAATCCCCCAGCACAGTGAGTTTCCTTACAATGGAATTCTTCATGTGATTGGCCAGAAGTGTAAGGAATAACAATGCATCCATAGGGATAACTCCTATTGGCCAGCAAGTCCAGGAGTTATAGTGGGAGGGTGCATAGGTCCCACTGCAGAATGACAGCTTCTCTAACCCCAGCTTTGTGCTGCTGGTCTGCAAACACAGACTAGAAACTGAATGAACTATACACAAAGACTATACATGTCACATTATCAGGATGCTGTGCAATCAGATCCTCAAACCACACAGTGGGATTTATCAATCCTAGAGGGAATCCGCTCCTATAAGAGGTTTCTGATAATCAGAATGTTACGAGACGGTACTTCATGCCAAAGAACAAAATGTTTCTGATTATAATAAACTCATTTATAATAGATCACAAAGCAATGCAACAGTGCTATTCTTACGTAAGAGTGTCATCTATAGGTGTGGGGACATAAGTTTAGTGCTGATATAAATAACCACTTCCCGCCTCCAATCTGTGGATCTACATAAAAAAAGCCAATGCCCATATACATTAGATGAGAGATGGTTAAACCAATCGATATTGGAGGACTGGCTAATTATCTTTTGTATATGGGGGCGTCCCTACTCAATTTTAATGTCAATACTTTTTTTCAGAGGAGATAAGTCGCTGCCAGTAGTGTCTTTTGCAACAGCTTAATTAATTCCTCTTGTCCTGTTAAAAATACATGCCTATCCTACCCAAGAACTCATGTCTCCAGAGATACATCTGACTGCCAATTGACTGTTATTTTGTGTGTATGGCCAGCTTAAGTAAGTCTTGCTTTAGTAACCTGTAAATTCAGTAGCGATTTCAGTCGTCTGTCACTTAAAGTGCTAACACTACTATGGAGATATAAGGGTCAGTGGGTGCTCTCATCCACTGGCCTGGCTGTCTTTAGAAAGACCGCATGAACCAGGGCTCATCACAGTGTTCCCTATTGGCAGAACACTACTCAGACAGCACAGGGTTAGGGTAACAGACTGCGGTAATACTTTATTGGATCACCAATAGTGATGAGCGAGATTCCCTAACAAACAGACAATCCCCACATGTATTCAGGCTGTCTAGTAGTCGCAAATCATGCAGCTGCGGCGACAAAAACTAAATCTCCGAGCACTACCAAATACTCGGAGACCACCTGAGCATGCTCGGGAAAACCCGAGCAATGAGCATACTCGCTCATCACTAATCACCAACAGTCAACAACATACAGTACATTCCCAGCAAGTACATAAGATGGTGCAAATGACAGAGTCTCAACCTTTTGCTGCCTTGCTGGGGATTAGAGCCTCTGCGACTTTGGTGCATCAAGGGCCAACTACTCCAACCAGTAGCACCCCACTTTTGGCGGGCACCCACAATGAGGAGGTATCAGCATGCTTAGGAAGCTGACCGAGCACAGCGAGGTATGTGGCCAGGTGAACTGATTCTCCCAACCTAGGTTCTCCAAATGTCTTTGTGGGTTCAGTGATAGTCAGTGGAGCAGATCTGTATTCCACCAGCAGTAGCCAGTGTTCCTGGGCTAATGTCCTATAGAGGCACACCGGTGACAGGGGCAGGTCCCATTTAAATCCCACTGGATTGGGAGAAGGGGGGGTGGAGTAATCCCTGATTGTTCGAGTGTTCAATTAGACTGCATTTTTGTCCTACAAATTTGTCCTCCTAGTATACTGCATGGCGCTGATGCAATACGTAATCAGCAGGCATTACACAAACTAAAATACAATTGTCAATGGACAGTCTTACATGAAGCAATGGCTCATGTCCCTTGACCTACTGATCAAAGGAACAGTAGGTCTGGCATATTTAAGAATAATTCACCCCCGCACTGGTGGCCTGATTGATGCTGTGTCATCACTACTGTAGAGATGGGCGGACCCGGAGGGTTCAGCCAAACAGTTAAAAAGAAGTTCAGGTTTGGGTGCCAGAACAGTACTCGGACCCGAACCCAGACCCCATTCATTTGAATGGGGGGCCCGAACATCCAGTGTATGCCATACTGTCATGTGCATGACAGCACAGCAAACACTACTTCTGATCGGCGATAAAATCATTACCGCGTCAGACAGCTGCGGGTCCCATGCTGTCAAATGACAGCGTGAGCCCACAGCTGTGATTGGCGGTACAAAGTTTACCTCCCGTCACTGGCATCGGCTGATGGGACTACTGCTCCCATTAGTCGATGCCTGCTGCCTGTAATAACAGCGAGAGCAGGAGCTGCTGACGGGAGTATTCATCAGCCCTCACTACTTGGGTTTCCCTGTATTTTTGATAACCAGCCAAACAAAACTTACAGCTGGAGGCTGCAACCCTCAGCTGTCAGCTGAACAAGTTTAATTATCAAGAATAAAGGGCTCCCCATGCTGTTTCTTTAATTATTTAAAGAAGTAATTAAAAAAACAATGTGGTGTCCCCTCATTTTTGATAGCCAACCTTGCCAAAGCAAACAGCTGGGTACTGTGTTATGTTTCGGTAGCTGAGGAGAAATAGCAAAAATAGACGAAGTAGCAATTCACCAGAGAGGCTGGAAACTACTGGGTTGCAGAACCCTAAACTAAACGCAACACTCGAAGTAGCCGTGGAGCGTACCTACTGTGATCCTAGACGCCTCGTCACAGCCGGAGAGATAGCTACACCTAAAGACAGAAAGATGAAAGCTATCTGCCCCGTAGCAGAACCCCCAAAGAAATAGGAAGCCCCCAAACATCTAATGGTGGTTAGACAAGATGAAAATACGTACACAGACAAAAATAGAATGAGCAAACGCTGGGGCCCAATACTGTCTAGATAGAAAAGTATAGGAAAGAATTCTGACTGCAACCCAAAAAACCCTGACAAAAATACCAACACTTCTGAGTAACAAAAAACCTGAGATCACACGATCTTTACCACCTAAATCAGATCTCTGGTGTAACACACAGCAATTCAGCAAATAAAAAGTGACACAGGAACAGCGCAAAATTGCAAACACAAACTGAGCACAACTGAAGAGCCAGGCCCCAAAAGGGGACCAGGCTGAAGTCCACTGCAAGGCAGCAAACCAGCAAGGAAAATCCAACCAGAGGAAAAAAAAACAACAAGTCACTTATCTGAATGAGAGCAGGAATGCAAGCTGGGCTCCAAGCAAGACATGGAAGAACAATTGATTACCGGCAAGGCTGATGGGAGTTCAGGTCACTTATATCAGACCAATTAGACCCAGCTGAAAGCCATTCAGCAATTGATTCATTACCCTCAGCAACCACCGGAGGGAGCCCCAGCTCCGAAGTCGCCTACAACGTGCTCACAACAGTACCCCCCCTTGAGGAGGGGTCACCGAACCCTCACTTGCGCAACCAGGCCGATCAGGATGAGCTCGATGATAGGCACGGATAAGTCTCCTAGCATAGATGTCCGAAGCAAACACTCAAGAATTGTCCATAACCTCTCCACTTAACCAAATACTGGAGTTTCCGTCTAGCAAAACGAGAATCCAATATTTTCTCAACCACATACTCCAAATTGCCCTCAACCAAAACAGGGTCGGGAGGTGCAGCCATAGGAACCACTGGCTCAACAAACCTCTTCAATAAGGACTTGTGGAACACGTTATGGATCTTAAATGTCCCTGGAAGAAGCAAACGGAAGGAAACCGGATTAAGAATTTCCATGATCTTATAAGGTCCAATGAACCTTGGCTTAAATTTTGGAGACGCAACCTTCATAGGGATATTTCTTGAGGACAACCAAACCAAGTCCCCCACTTTAAAACGAGGACCATCAGTCCTATGCCGGTTGGAAAACCGCTGGGCCTTCTCCTGAGAGAGAGACAACCTCTCCACTACCTGGTCCCAAATCTGCTGCATACGCTCCACAATAGAGTCAACTCCCGGACAGACGGAAGCCTCCACCTGTCCTTAAGAAAATCGAGGGTGAAACTCAGAATTGCAGAAAAATGGAGACATCAAGGTGGCAGAGCTAGCCCTATTATTAAGAGCATATTCAGCCAAAGGCAAAAAAGAGACCCAGTCATCTTGATCAGCAGACACAAAACATCTCAAATAAGTCTCCAAGGTCTGGTTTGTTCTCTCGGTTTGTCCATTGGTCTGAGGGTGAAATTCAGAGGAGAAAGATAATTGAACACCAAGTTTAGAACAAAATGTTCTCCAAAATCTGGAAACAAACTGGACTCCTCTGTCAGACACAATGTTCTCCGGAATGCAATGTAACCGAACCACGTGCTGAAAAAACAAAGGCATCAATTCGGAGGAGGAAGGCAACTTATGTAATGGCACAAGATGTATCATCTTGGAAAACCTATCACAGATTACCCAGATAACGGTCATTCTCTGAGAGACAGGGAGGTTGGAAATAAAATCCATAGAGATATGGGTCCATGGCCTCTTGGGCACAGGTAATGGCATTAACAAACCACTAGAGTGAGAGCAAGGCTTGGAACGAGAGCAAGTCCCACAGGACTGCACAAAGTCTCTGACGTCACGAGTAGAGTTGAGCGATACTTTTCGATATCCAAAAATATCGGATCGGAATGGTATCGCCGATATCACTAAAATATCGGCGATACCCGATACCGATACCGGAAGTCCCATGTAAGTCTATGGGAACAAAATATCGCAACTAAAAAAACACTTTCTTTCCTTGTAAACACAAAATATACACACATAGAATACATAATATATATATATATATATATATATATACATGTCATTGTGACATATATAATATACATATATTTATAGTTTATTCACTTCTACATAGTAAAATAGCCTCTGATTCAATTGCCGGGTAAAGCCGGCATTTGTGAAAAGACAGAAGCACCCGAGGGTCCAGTCGCCACAGAGATGTTGCATCGCACCCAGCGGTGTGACAACTTACTCTCAGGTAAGGAGGAAACACCCCATTGACTCCAACCACTGCATTCAACAGTACACTATGCCAGCTGAGTGTAGGCGGACCCAATGGGATGGTCTTGCTCAGGCTGGTTAGAACAGGGTGTAGCTAGTTGGATGGGAGGGGTTGAGGCAGCCTTATGCTGCATGTCTTTGTAGTAAGAATTGTTTCCTTTCCTGCTTTCTTACTACGTCGCATACTCCACTCTGCTACATCACTCTGCACCATTGCTCTATCTCACATCTATCTGCCCTGGAAGGATACCGTCTTACCTGTAGAAGACTTATCACCCAGCTGCACTACACCATCCCTGCCAGAGGACCTGCACAGCAGCACTGGCCTGGTACTACAGGTGGCGTCACGACAAACTACACAAACATTCTATCATCCCCTGGAAATATCCCACATTCCAGTGAGCGACCAGGGCACGGACATAGCTGTGCTACCCGTCACATCCCCCATAGAAGTCGACGGACTTGGTGCCGAGTACCCCCAAAACCTGTGGCTCTGTGCGACTCAACTTTGGCGTCACAAACAGGATTCAGAAGCTCACTATAAGCGAGTCCTGTGTGCCTTAATTGAACTGTTTTTTTGCTTGAGAATTGCAAAAATCATCATAGACTGTATTTGCCATTTTTCCGTCATATCTGCGCCACGAGGCACAGGTGAAGAATAAGGGCGTGCTCTCGTGGGCGTACACTCACTCCGTGGCGCGAAAACGATGTCCGCCCACTCTAAATGTTACTGCAATGTAAGATCGTGCCCCACAGCTCTGGAGTTCCGCCTCCTCATCCTCCTCAGTGGGCGGAAACGAACGCGAAGGTCCCGCCTCCCTACAAAAGATGGCGCCTCTCCTGATGCTAATGACACATGTGACTTGGCAGAGATGGCGAACGGACGTGAGCAGAAGTGGGAAGGGATGGAGGAGTCAGAGCTCTCCCCCCACGGAAGCGACCCGATCGCCACGGAGCCACCGTTTGGCACCCGGCCTGGAAACCCTCCTACGCTGGAAGAAGCGGAGGATACCCTGAGAGACCTGGCCCGGCACCGGGAGGAGGTCGCCAGGATGGAAGCGAGCTGGCGGGCCCTAAAACTACACTTGGAGCGGCGCCAATCCCTCTTACCCCCTGAAGTGTCTGTACCGGAAGGTGAGGCACCCGTTCCAGTAGAGGAGGCCGTGCGGGCATCCCAGCCCTTGCAATCTGAACCGGTTGCCAGTATCTCAGTGGAGGCACCCGTTCCAGTAGAGGAGGCCGTGCGGGCATCCCAGCCCTTGCAATCTGAACGGTTGACAGTATCTCAGTGGAGGCACCCGTTCCAGTAGAGGAGGCCGTGCGGGCATCCCAGCCCTTGCAATCTGAACGGGTTGACAGTATCTCAGTGGAGGCACCCATTCCAGTAGAGGAGGCCGTGCGGGCATCCCAGCCCTTGCAATCTGAACCGGTTGCCAGTATCACAGTGGAGGCACCCGTTCCTGCAGAAAACGCCGCACCAGCACCCCAGATCCCGCTGTCTGCCCCCGTCGCTGAGGCAGAAGAAGCGACACCCGTCCTCATGGAGGAGGCCGCGCAGGCACCAGAGCTCTACCTGCCTGTACGGGAGCCCCGACCGTCATCTGTTCCAGAGCCGGCTGCTTCCGCCACAGGTGAGCGCCGCCAGGACTGGCGGGCGCCAGGAGAGCTGCCGCAAACCGGACATCGTATGCTGGCGTTTGATGGTGGAGACATGGAGCTGCTGGCGGAGGAGAATTACAACCGGCGTCAGGAGGAAGAGTGGAGACGTCGGGAGCGGGAAGCAGAGCGACAAAGGGAGCAGCGAGAATCCCAAAAGCTTCGGCAACGTCACCTGGACAAGGACCTGGCAGAGAAGGCACGTATGAGAAAGGATAAAAGTACGCTGAGGGAGCCGCGGCGTAAGGGTGCAGTACGGAACTTTAAGTTAAAAGGTGGTTGGGGCTTCATCCAGGAGCCTGGACTTTATTTAGAAGTCTTTGTAACCCGGCGGGACGTGGAGGCTCACCTCCCAGAAGGACACCCGGGGAGGGACCTGTTGGCAGGAGACTTGGTGACTTACACCCGACACTGGGGTTACAATGGATGGTACGCCCTAAATGTTACCAGGTGTGACCCCTACTCCCCAGAGTGTCAGGAAACTGACAGACCCTCCGAGCCTTCAGCCTCCCCCAACCAGGCCTCTGCACAAGTGCCCACCCCACGCCGTAAATCTCCCCAGCCTCCCTCAGTGGTCTCCTCAGCAGCCCCAGCTATGGACATGATAATGATAGCTGGCCCGTACCCGGCGCCTGTTAGGCCCCCTGGGGTTCGTTCAGTCCGGGACATAGGGTTCCAGACCCAGAGGGAGACGAAAGAGGTGGCCACACAGACCCAGATAGCGGGTCACGACGTAACTGTACAGGCCACACGACGTCATCAGGTCTGGGTGGACCCTCCTGTCACGGATGTTTGGCAAGCTCCAGAAGAGTACCAGGTGGTACCTGTAAGAGGCCAGCCAAAGAAGTCTAAATAACCCGGACAGGGTCTCTGTATGTAAATAGTTAAATTATTGATGTACCCGGACAGGTGAATGTTCATAAAAAGAAGTTTATTGTTGCCTTAATATACCCAGGTTGGGTAATGGTTTGATGTACCCGGACGGGTGAATGTTCAGAAGAACAAGTTTATTGTTGCCTTTATATACCCAGGTTGGGTAATGGTGTTTCAATGTAATCAAAATGTTGAACTTTGAAGCCATGAACTGTACTGGTTCACAAACTTTTCTGTAAATAGTTGGCACTTCGGTGCTCCATCTTGGTTTTACAAAAAACTTAACTGTGCACTATTTTCAACTACCTCAGAAACTAAAAACCCGTTTGGTGTGGCCGAAAGTGAGGTCTGCTCAAGGAAAGTCTTGCAGCCCACCCAAGACCACAGTTGGAGGTTTGGAGCGGGTCCTCCACAAGCACAAGTAAAGGACACTGTGAAGTTACCCCGGTGGGGGTAATCCTAAGAAGTCTCAACGAACTTCGGCAGTAATGCTATTTGCACTTTTGTAATGTTATTATTAAAAATTGTATTATGCAACGTTTAACTTGAAGTGTTTCCTGCTTTCTTACTACGTCGCATAGTCCACTCTGCTACATCACTCTGCACCATTGCTCTATCTCACATCTATCTGCCCTGGAAGGATAGCGTGTTACCTGTAGAAGACTTATCACCTACCTGCACTACACCATCCCTTCCAGAGGACCTGCACAGCAGCGCTGGACACCCTGACCAGGTACTACAGGTGGCGTCACGACAAACTACACGAACATTCTATCATCCCCTGGAAATATCCCAATTCCAGTGATCGCCCAGGTCACGGACCGAGCTGTGCTACTCGTGACATCCCCCATAGAAGTCGACGTGATCGGTGCCGAGTACCCCCAAAACCCCTGTCTCTGTGCGACTCAACTTCCCTCACTGTGCTGGCACTTTACATTTACAATGCCTCTGGGTTTTTTTTTGGGGGGGTGGGGAACATTCAGACTTTTGCTATGGGGCCCCATGATTTATATGTACGCCCCTGCTGCTGAGGCATGGTATTTAAGGCTGTTAAGGAGCCAACATACATGGACCTTGCCAGCAGCGTCGGACTGGAGTACCTTGGGCCCACCAGAGAAAATATATTCTTGCGGCCCAACATCATACTTCCCAACCTTTGAATAAGGGAAAGAGGGACAAAGGCTGTGGCACGCTGTGCATGCTGCAGAAAATTTTAGGCCATGCCACGTTGCACCACAGATTGTCCAGGAGTTGGTGGATGCTTTAGTCCAGGTGTGGGAGGAGATCCCTCACGAGACCATCCGTCGCGCTCATCAGGAGCATGGCCAGAAGTTGTAGGGAGGTCATACAGCATACCTCCCAAATTTGGAAGACAGGAAAGAGGATTAAAGGCTGCGGCGCGTGTTGCGCGGCGCTGAAAATTTTAGGCCACGCCCCGACAACACCCATTTCACAGCTAATCACACCCATATCCTCGCCCCAAGCGTAACCATTTAGCACTGCTGATCACACTGACTGGTAATGAGGGCACAGTGGCTGGTACTGAGGAAAAGAAAGAAAGAGCAGCGAGAGAGAAAGAACAAACAGAGAAAGAAAGAGAGGAAAGAAAGAAAAGAGAGAAAGAAAGAACAGAGAGAAAAAAGAACAGAGAGCGAGAAGGAAAGAACAGAGAGCGAGAAAGAAAGACTAGAGAGAGAGCCATAGGCGTAGCTAGGGTTTTGGTTTAGTGGGGCAAAACTTCTGAGTGGGCCCATCATCAGAGAACCTCAGCAAATGACCGCGCTGTTGGCCAAAATAATCTATATATAAAAAGACCAATATTGATATTACCGCCATATGGTCTGTGTTAAATAATACCAGTCCTACAGAACATATAGATTACAGCACAGGTACAGATAATGACTTACCGCTGATGTTCTTTCTAATGGAATTGTTCACTTTTCATGTCTTTTCCATCTGGCCCACACTGACATGACGACTTCTCCAGCCAGGACTCGACTGCACCCCATTAAAAAAAAAATAAAAAAAATACTCACCTCCCGGCTCCTGTGCTGCTCACTGTTCTCCCTCTCAGCGTCTGACAGCGGGCTCCGGCAGGTGATGTTATTGCGCCCGCTGTCATACGCTGAGAGGGGGATTATGGGAGAGAAGGAGCGCTCGCTCCTTCTCTCTCTATGCGGTCAGTTTTATCGGCTGGATGCCGATACAGTTGACCCTCCGATGACGGGTGGGGGGCCCACTGCTGGCACCGGGCCCCCCCAACGCCTGTTCAGGCCCCATAGCTTCCGGGTGGCAGAGCAGGGAGAGCGATCTCCTGCTCTGCCGCAGAATGTAACTGTATCGTAGCTCCGGGTGGGCCCCCTCAGAGCGCGGGCCCCGGGGCCACCGCCCCCTCTGCCCCGCGACCTATCCTTTCAAATCAGGGCCCACCACGCAGGAGCTGGGGCCCACCGTAGGTTTCTCCGGTGTCCCGGTGCCTCAGTCCGACCCTGCTTGCCAGCCTGATAATACCAGGCCACAGTAGTCTGCTTATCTTTGCTGGTTAACAAAAATAGGGGATCCCCTCGAAAAAAAAACGGCGTAGGGGTCCCCCTATTTTTGTTAACCAGCCAAGTAAAATGCAGACTGCTGCGGCCTAGTATTAAAAGACTGTCAAGGCCCATGGATTTTGGCCCTCAACAGCCTGATAATACCAGGCTACAGCAGCCCCACATTTGGCGCATCAAAAGATGTGCCAATTGTGGCACTTTACCCGGCTCTTCCCACTGCCCTGTAGCGGTGGCAAGTGGGGTAATAAGGGGTTAATGTCACCGTTGATTGCACGGTGACAATAAGCCCGGTTAATAATGGAGAGGTGTCAATAAGACACCGATCCATTATTAATCCCAAAGTTTTTAAATGTATAAAAAAAAAGACACAGCAAGAAAAAAGTATTTTAATGAAATAAAAGAGACAACACAGTTTTCATTTCTTTTATTATACTCTCATTCCTGCGACGCCATCGATCTCCTGTAAAAAAAGGAAAAAAACAAACCAACAGTATACCACCTGTCCGACGCAGTCCATAGTAACGAGTGTCCCACGACGATCCAGCTCTGCTACATCGGAATGACAGGCAGAGGCTGTCATCCCGGCGCAGCACAGCTGATTACCTGCTTCCCCGGCGGTGACGTCATCGGACTGACTGCTTTACGGCCGGGATTACCCAGCAGTCACTGCAGTTATCGCGAGAAACTGCATGTGACCGCCGGGGAAAGATGATGGCGGCCATCAACCAGTCCAGGCCGTGACCACCGGAGATCTTCTGCCAGGTAAGTGCCGCTGACTCCTGATAGACCCGACCGACGGACACTCACAGTGACAGTGACAATTCTGATTCCAGTATACGATATATGGGAAATATCGAAAGTCAATATCGAAAGTCCGATACAGCTAATATCGGCCGATACCCGATACTTGCTGTATCGTATCGCTCAACACTAGTCACGAGACAAAGTAGGCCACCAAAAGGACCGACTCACCAAGTCTCTGGTACCAAAAATACCGGGATGACCAGTCAATGCGGAACAATGAATCTCAGACATAACATTCTTCCTCCACTGGTCTGGGACAAACAATTTCCCAACAGGGCAGCGTTCAGGTTTATCCTCCTGACACCCCTCCAGAGCCAGTCTCAAATTGGGCGAGATGGCGGAAAGAACTACACCCTCTTTCAAAATAACAGCAGGATCAGTTAACTCAGGAGAATCCGCAAAGAAACTCCTCGAGAGGGCATCCGCCTTAACATTCTTAGTTGTAATGTATGTGATACAGTTCATATAGCGTCTTGTGCTTGGGTGCGATGAAAATACTTGAGACACAGGTTAAAAAAGAAAGTCTTGTATTGCTTCATACAAATTGGCAAAAATAAACACACAGGTTGCAAACACAGAAGCAGGAGACACAGCAGGCCAAAGTAATCTAAGTTCATCAATAACTCTCCACAACAGATTCAGATCTTCTTCTATGTTACCGCAAGTCCATGCAACCGTGAGGCTTTCAAGAGCAGAGTTCAGAGTCCACAAGAGCTCCAGAGTTTCTCAGTAGAAATGGCTGGAGTACAAAGTCCAAGGCTTCAGGAGTCAGAACACAGGTTCACTGCAGGCCAGATTCTGAAGCACTGATTGCTCAGGTGTGGCTGTTTAAGAAGCAAACGGAGAGAATCAGGGCGGGAACATGCAAGCTGGAAAACTCCATTTTAACTGAGGGCAAGATAGCTGCAGCAAAACAGAAAGCAAAATGGCCGACGAACAAACTGAGTTTCAGAAACAGATATACAGAACCTTACATTACTCCCCCCTTAGGGGCAACCTCCGGATGACCTCAGACCAGGCTTGTGTGGGTACCTCTGATGAAACTGACGGAGCAAGCGAGGAGCATTAACGTTATTGACTGGCTCCCATGAGTTGTCCTCCACTGGGTAGCCCTGCCATTTGATCAGATATTGTAACTGATTTCTATACAACCTGGAATCTAAAATCCTTTCCACCACAAATTCTTCCTGACCATCGACTAGCACTGGGTCAGGGCAAGGAGAGGAACGTCCAGGAAACGTATTGGGTGTTGCAGCCTTTAGTAGGGATACATGAAAGACAGGGTGGATTCTCATAGTTCTGGGCAATTGAAGACGACAAGCAACGGCACTTATAATCTTACTGATTTTATAGGGTCCAATGTACTTATGTCCCAACTTAGATGATGGAATCCTTAACTTAAGATTTCTGGTTGACAGCCAGACCAGGTCTCCTACCTTAAAAACTGGTGCAGGTTTACGAAATTTATCTGCTGCCTTCTTGTACCTTTCCTGAGCCGATTCCAGATTCTCCTTTAGAAGATCCATATTCTTCTGTAAAGTCGTGACTCTTTCAGCCACTGCTGGCAAAGGCGTCTCTATGGGAAATCGTGGTAGAATGTTAGGATGATAACCTAAATTAGAGAAAAAAGGAGACTGTTTAGTGGAGGCACTCTGAGAGTTGTTGTAAGAGAACTCAGCCAATGGAAGTAGATCCACCCAATCATCCTGTAGGTGGCAGATAAAACAGCGGAGATACTGCTCCAGGGTTTGATTGGTTCGTTCGGTTTGTCCATTAGTCTGGGGATGAAAAGCAGAAGAAAGGTTTACTTTAATGTCCAATGCTGCACAGAAATTTTGCCAAAACCTAGAAGTGAATTGCACCCCTCGATCCGAAATAACCTCATCCGGTACTCCATGTAAACGAAACACATCTTTAATCATCAAATCTGATGTCTGTTTTGCAGTGGGTAAGCCGACACAAGGGATAAAATGAGCTGCCTTTGTTAAACGATCAACCACCACTAGAATAGTGTTCTTCCCTTGAGAGGTTGGTAATTCGACAATGAAGTCCATAGAAATGGATCCCCACGGGCGGGACGGGGTGGGAAGAGGCTGTAACAGACCAGTTGGTGAAGAGCGAGGTGTTTTGCATCTTGCACAAACCTCACACGAAGTGACATAATCCAAAACATCCTTCCTACAAGTGGGCCACCAAAAGAAACGAGAAAGAAATTCCTGTGTCTTTAGAATTCCTCTATGCCCGGCTATTTTGGAATCATGAATGAGTTGCAATACTCTCAATCTGACTGTTTCAGGTATATACAGACGTTGTCCCAGAATCCACACACCATTCTTAAAGACAAGACTTACGTCCCTTGGGGGTTGAGCCAAAAAAGAATCCGCATGGTATGCTTCCTTGATGTCTTTAATTAGGTCTTGATGATGAATCACTCCTAAGAATCTAGAGTCAGGAAGAATAGTCTTAGGAGGAGTAATTGGACGTGTCTCTGCTGAGTAAATCCTAGAGAGTGCATCAGCCTTTCCATTGCGCGATCCTGGTCTATAAGAAATAATAAAATTAAATTGGTTTAAGAAAAGATTCCAGCGAGCCTGGCGAGGAGTCAGGCACTTAGCCGACCTGATAAACTCAAGATTACGATGATCTGTCAGAACGACTATTTGCTGTGCAGCTCCTTGCAGAAGGTGTCTCCATTCTTTGAAGGCGGCAATAATGGCCAACAACTCTCTATTGCCCACATCGTAGTTCTTCTCAGCCGAAGACAACTGCTGGGAAAAGAAGGCACAGGGATGCAAGACATTCTTCTCACCTGTTCTCTGAGAGAGTATAGCTCCTACGGCACAGTCTGAAGCATCCACCTCTATTATGAAGGCAAGCTCTGGGTTGGGATGTACTAGAATAGGTGCAGTGGTAAATTTATCTTTTAGACGGGAAAATGCTTCCTGGGCTTGGGGAGTCCAGGAGAACTTAGACTCTTTCCGGGTAAGTTGGGTGATAGGTGACACTACCTCAGAGAAATTTCTAATGAAACGTCTATAGAAGTTTGCAAACCCGATGAAGCGCTGTACCTCCTTCACATTTCTAGGACTTGGCCAATCATTGATGGCTTGGGTTTTACTTCCATCCATACTAATTCCTTGTGTAGACAGTACATACCCCAGAAATTGAATTTCGGTCTTATGGAATTCACACTTTTCAAGCTTGATGTAAAGATGATTTTGTCTTAGACGTTCCAAGACCATTCTCACATGTCCATGATGTTCCTCTGTGGAGTTAGAAAAAATTAAAATATCATCCAAATAAATTACCACGAATGTATCTAGGAGATCCCTGAAGATGTCATTCACCAAGTGTTGGAAAGTGGCTGGGGCGGTACTCAGACCAAAAGGCATAACCAGATATTCAAAGTGTCCATAGCGTGACCTGAATGCAGTCTTCCATTCATCCCCAGGTCTAATACGGACTAAGTTATAGGCCCCACGAAGATCTAGTTTAGAAAAAATTTTAGCATGTCGCACTCTCTCCAATAACTCAGGGATTAAAGGCAATGGATAACGGTTTCTAATAGTAACCTTATTAAGTTCCCTATAGTCTACGCATGGTCTCAGAGATCCATCTTTCTTCTTTACAAAGAATATGGGTGCCCCTGCAGGAGATGAAGAGGGGCGTATGAAGCCCTTGGCTAGATTTTCGTCTATATACTCTTTTAAAGCCTTCAGCTCGGGCCCCGCCAGGGGGTAGATCTTACCAAAAGGTATCTCTGCTCCAGGCAATAATTCAATTGGACAATCATATGGACGGTGAGGAGGAAGCTGGTCAGCGTTCTTCTTGTCACATAAATCCACATAGTCCTGGTATACAGCTGGTAATTCAGGGACTGACATGGTTCCTTTAGGAACAGAGCAAGCTGAAATTTTTTGACTCATCTGTTTCTCTGGGAAGTGTAATTCCTTGGTCTCCCAGTTAATGGTAGGATTCTGAGCCTGCAGCCATGGTAGCCCTAGAATAATGGGAAAGTGAGGAGAAGAGATAAGCATAAAGGACAGTTTCTCTTGATGATCTTTACCCATAAGAATCTTTAAAGGCTCTGTTTCCTGATCCACTGGTCCAGAGGTCAGCAGGGAGCCATCCACAGTTTCCATCTGTACGGGAGCAGCCTTCTTCACTGAACGTATTCCCTGTTTTAGAGCAAAGGAGACATCCATAAAATTTCCACTTGCACCTGAGTCGATCATGGCAGAGCTAGACACCCAGGCTGAGTCAACCCAGAGTTTGATGGAAAGAAAACAGTGAGAATTGTTTTTCTTACAACTCAGCTGGGACACCGCTGAGGAAACCTGAAAGATGGCAGCATTTACACAGTCAACGTCCTCAGAGGTAACGGAGTTTAAGTCCGAGAAATCAAGATCTGTTGCGGCAGCTATCTCTGGAGCCTGAGGCTCGGACCTGACAGATCCCCTCTCGCAACACTCACAATGAATGAGTGCTGCAGTAGTCTTGCGAGAACGGCTGGGACAGTTAATAATAAAGTGCCCTGACTTACCACAGTAAAAACATAGATTCTCCTTAAAACGATGTTCCTTGCATGCATCACTAACCCGTCGTAGTAAAGAGTCTACCTGCATGGGTTCAGGTTCAGGTTCCCGTGTAATCCTATTCAAAGGTTCCTTAGCTGGAGAGGAAGGTAGGAAAAGGTTAGTACGATTGCTTTCGAACCATCTCTCTTGCCTGCGTTCAGTTAAACGAGTATCAATACGGATGCAGTAGTTAATAAAGTCACCTAACGCAGTGGGAGGGTCGGCACGAGCAAGTTCATCCTTAATTAGTGGGGATAACCCCTTTCGAAAAATAGATTTTTTGGCGGAATTGTCCCAGGTGGTATCAAGGGCCCATCTCCTGAAATCCAAGGCATATTCAGCTACTGAGTGCTTACCTTGGCGCAAAGCTAACATGGCTGCTTCAGCTGTTGCACCTCGATTGGGGTCATCAAACACCTGCCCCATGGCTGAAATAAAGTCATCAAGGTGATTCAAACAATTATCCTCAGTCTCAATCAGAGGGTTTGCCCATATCAAAGCCTTGTTGGTAAGCAACATAATTATAGTAAGCACCTTAGATCGTTCAGTAGGAAATTGTGAAGCATGTGCAGAAAAAAAAAGATTACATTGATTAACAAATCCCCTGAATTTTTCACGTTCACCACCAAAACGAAAAGGGGGCAACTTGGGAATCCCAGAACTCGGGGCCATGGCAGGAGCCTGGACTTGCCCCTCCAGAACCTCAATCCTGGCTCACAAATCCTGAGTAGTCTGTCCAACCACTTGCAAATTGTGATTATTTAGGTCCTGAAGATTTGTAAGACGGGTCTTTATATTCTGCAAATCTGCAAGGATATTATCAGTCACTCCACAAAGTTCCTTTATGCGGGCCTCCATTTTCCAGATCTTTTAAGACAGGATACTGGAAGAAGAGGAGAGAAAAAAAAACAATAGTGTTCACCTGTGGCAACACTGAAGAAAGAAAAAACTTTAAGGGAACTGCTCACCTGGAATGGTTGTGAGAAGTCACAACCACTATCATCACAGAAAGCTTTCAACCAGACATCTGATATCCAGAGTTTCAGCAGACAAAAGAGAAGAGAAAAAAAAAAAACAATAGTGTTTACCTGTGATAACTCTGCAGAAAAAAAAAACTTAAGGGAATTGCTCACCTGGAATGGTTGTGAGAAGTCACAACCACTGTTATCACAGAAAGTACAACCGGACATCCGATATCCACAGTACAGCAGACAAGCCTTTCCAGACCCAGCAGACACTAACGTTTGGCTTCAGAATCTTGTAATGTATGTGATACAGTTCATATAGCGTCTTGTGCTTGGGTGCGATGAAAATACTTGAGACACAGGTTAAAAAAGAAAGTCTTGTATTGCTTCATACAAATTGGCAAAAATAAACACACAGGTTGCAAACACAGAAGCAGGAGACACAGCAGGCCAAAGTAATCTAAGTTCATCAATAACTCTCCACAACAGATTCAGATCTTCTTCTATGTTACCGCAAGTCCATGCAACCGTGAGGCTTTCAAGAGCAGAGTTCAGAGTCCACAAGAGCTCCAGAGTTTCTCAGTAGAAATGGCTGGAGTACAAAGTCCAAGGCTTCAGGAGTCAGAACACAGGTTCACTGCAGGCCAGATTCTGAAGCACTGATTGCTCAGGTGTGGCTGTTTAAGAAGCAAACGGAGAGAATCAGGGCGGGAACATGCAAGCTGGAAAACTCCATTTTAACTGAGGGCAAGATAGCTGCAGCAAAACAGAAAGCAAAATGGCCGACGAACAAACTGAGTTTCAGAAACAGATATACAGAACCTTACATTAGTGCCCGGAAGAAAAGAAACCACAAAATTAAAACGTGTGAAAAACAGGGCCCACCTGGCCTGTCTAGGATTAAGTCGCTTGGCTGATTCGAGATAAACCAGGTTCTTATGGTCCATGAGGACCACCACCTGATGTTTGGCTCCTTCCAGCCAATGTCTTCACTCTTCAAAGGCCCACTTCATGACCAATAACTCCCGATTACCCACGTCATAATTACGTTCAGTTGGAGAAATTTTCGAGAGAAGAAGGCACAAGGGTTACTTTTAGAGGTCTCCGGATCCCTTTGGGACAAAACGGCACCTACCCCAATTTTAGAAGCATCAACCTCCACCTGAAACGGTAAAGAAACATCAGGCTGCCATAGATTAGGAGGAGAAATGAATCTCTGCTTAAGTTCCTGAAATGCAGAAACTGCCTCAGGAGGCCAATTCACCACATCGGAACCCTTTTGGTCAAATCAGTCAATGGTTTAACAATAACGGAGAAATTACCAATAAATTTACGATAAAAATTGGCAAAACCCAAAAATCTCTGAAGAGCCTTCAATGTAGTAGGTTGAACCCAATCACAGATGGCCTGAACCTTGACCGGGTCCATTTCAATAACAGACAGAGACAAAATGAATCCCAGAAATGAAACCTTCTGTACGCCAAAAAGACACTTTGATCCCTTCACATACAGTGCATTCTCTCTCAAAATCTGGAACACACTCCGAACATGTTTCACATGAGAGTCCCAGTCGTTGGAAAAAATCAAGAAATCATCCAAATAAACGATCAGAAATTTATCCACAAAATCCCTGAAAATATCATTCATAAAGGATTGGAAGACGGAAGGGGCATTAGTAAGCCCAAAAGGCATCACTAGGTACTCAAAATGCCCCACTGGGGTATTAAACGCTGTCTTCCATTCATCCACGTGCTTAATGCGAATAAGGTTATACGCCCCCCTGAGGTCAAGCTTGGTAAACCAACTAGCACTTTTCACTCTGGAAAATAGGTCAGAAATCAAGGGTAACGGTTATTGATATTTAACAGTGATTTTATTCAGGAGGCGATAGTCAATACACGGCCTCAATGAACCATCCTTTTTGGCCACAAAGAAAAAAACCGGCACCCAAGGGTGAAGAGGATGGTCTGATATGACCCTTCTCCAAAGACTCCTTGATATAAGATCGCATAGCATCGTGTTCAGGTACAGATAAATTAAAAAAACGATCTTTAGGAAATTTACCACCAGGCACTAACTCAATAGAGCAATCATAGCTCCTGTGAGGAGGTAAGGATGCAGATTTACTCTCACTAAACACATCAGAAAAATCCATCAAAATGTCAGGGACATCGTGAGACTGGGGAGAGGCAGAAAAAACAGGAGTGTCAGTAATAACACATTGGCAGCCCCAACTGGTCACAGACACAGATTTCCAATCCAAAACTGGATTATGAGTCTGTAACCAAGGGAAACCTAGTACAATAATGTCATGCAGATTATGCAACACCAGAAATTTGCAACTCTCCTGATGATCTGGTTCACCCCTCATTATCACCTGAGTAGACTACTTGGGTTTATTCTCTGCCAAAGGGGTAGAATCAATGCCCAGCAAAGTAATAGACTTCCGCAGCGGTATCATGGGAAGCCCACAATGTTTGGCAAAGTCAAAATCCATCAGGTTAATAGCTGCTCCTGAATCAACAAAAACCTGAGCCGAAAATGTGGACAGGGAGCAAATCAGGGTAACAGTCAACAGAAATTTAGTGTGAACACTACCCAAGACAACTGAGCGCGGAAAACGTCTCCCCTGCTTAGGGAAAACGGAAATAGCATGAGAAGCGTCACCACAGTAGAAACATAACCCATTGCGCTTTCGAAACTCATGATGCTGAGCCCCAGAAGTCACACCATCACACTGCATGGGCTCAGGAGCTGGCTCACAAGGCAACACTATCTCACGCATAGCTCTGCGCTCACGCAAACGTCTGTCAATTTGAATAGCCAAAGACATAGAATCATTGAGACCAGAGGGAACAGGGAATCCCACCATAACGTCCTTTACATTTTCTGACAGACCCTTCCGAAAAAGGGCTGCCAAAGCATCATCATTCCATTTTGTCAGGACTGCCCACTTTCGGAATTTCTGACAGTACAGCTCAGCGTCTTCACGACCCTGATTTAATGCCAACAAGGTCTTTTCAGCTTGATCAGTGATATTAGGTTCATCGTACAATAACCCCATAGCCTGAAAAAATACATCAACATCATTGAAAACAGGATCCCCAGGTGTCAGGGAAAAAGCCCAATCCTGAGAGTCGCCGCGCAGTAGAGAGATGACAATTTGAACCTGCTGTGCTGTGTTCCCTGAGGACTTAGGCTTCAAGGCAAAAAACAACTTACAGTTATTTTTGAAATTCAGAAGTTTAGCCCGAATCCCCAAAATAAATCTGGTATGAGGATCCTAGGTTCCACCACCAGCAACCTAGCAAGATAGGTGGCAATGCTCTGAACCTCAGCAACAAACCGCTCCACACGGCCAGACAACTGTGCAAACTCCATTGAGGACAAAGAAAAAATTCCTCCTCAGCACCCAGAGAAAAAGAGGGAAAAATGCAAAAAACAGAAAAAAAAATTTCTGACAACTCCCTTTTTTTTTTCTTTTTAACTATTTTTCCCTTCTATTGAGTACCATATAATTTTCAGTGTGGCCGGTAATACTGTTAGGTTTCAGTAGCTGAGGAGAAATAGCAAAAATAAACGAAGTAGCAATACACCAGAGAGGCTGGAAACTACTGGGTTGCAGAACCCTAAACTAACACTAGAAGTAGCCATGGAGCGTACCTACGGTGATCCTAGACGCCTCGTCACAGCCGGAGAGATAGCTACACCTAAAGACAGAAAGATGAAAGCTATCTGCCCCGTAGCAGAACCCCCAAAGAAATAGGAAGCCCCCAAGCATGTAATGGCAGTTAGACAAGAAGAAAATACGTACACAGACAGAAAATAGAATGAGCAAACGCTGGGGCCCAATACTGTATAGATAGAAAAGTATAGGAAAGAATTCTGACTGCAACCCAAAAAACCCTGACAAAAATACCAACACTTCTGATTAACAAAAAACCTGAGATCACACGATCTTTACCACCTAAATCAGATCTCTGGTGTAACACACAGCAATTCAGCAAATAAAAAGTGACACAGGAACAGCGCAAAATTGCAAACACAAACTGAGCACAACTGAAGAGCCAGGCCCCAAAAGGGGACCAGGCTGAAGTCCACTGCAAGGCAGCAAACCAGCAAGGAAAATCCAACCAGAGGAAAAAAAAACAACAAGTCACTTATCTGAATGAGAGCAGGAATGCAAGCTGAGCTCCAAGCAAGACCTGGAAGAACAATTGATTACCGGCAAGGCTGATGGGAGTTCAGGTCACTTATATCAGACCAATCGGACCCAGCTGAAAGCCATTCAGCAATTGGTTCATTACCCTCAGCAACCACCGGAGGGAGCCCCAGCTCCGAAGTCACCTCCAACGTGCTCACAACAGGACTGGTATTCTCAGGCTGGTAAGGGGCGATTGATGTTGCCCCCAGTCTAAAAACAACAGGCCAATTCTGGAGCTTTACCTGACTCTTCCCACTTACCCTGTAGCAGTGGCAAGTGGTGTTCTTACTGGTGGGGTTGATTTCACCTTTGTATTGTCCGGTGACATCAAGCCCACGGCGTAGTAATGGAGAGGTATCTATATTTATAGTGTAAATAAACACAGCCAGAATGAAGTCATTTAATTGAAAGAAACACAGACTCCTTTAATGAATCTAAATTAAACCATACTCACATCATCACCCATTCCTCTGAATCCCTCGTCTCCTGTAATAAAACAAAATAAAAAACAGCCATATCCCTCACCTGTCCGTCGTTCTCTCCCATGCCGTAATCCATTGTCAGCGGTAAATACTTTTCAACCTGGATGGTACCAAGATGTGACCGTCCAGGCTGAGATCCACTGAGGAATGAGCTGCTTCGAGCACAGCATCAGTGACTCGCAGTGACGTGATTGTTTTCCGCCCGTCACTGAGGCTGCGTTCCCAGTCAGCCCTCTGAACTGCAGTGACCTCAGTGAGAAAACCAATAGGGAACATAATCCTCCTTCCCCTTACACTGCTAGCAGTACTTAGGGAGAGATTGTGCTGAAGTGACCATGTAGGCCAGATAGGGTGAATTGCATGTACTTTACTCTGCAGGCTGCAACTCATACCAAAACCCCTTCTCATGGCTAATAATATTCTTGTAATCCTGCAAATTGTTCTGAGCAGCGAAACATTATACATCATTTTTACTGCGGCAGTTGTGCATCAAAAGCACACAGCCAGACTTGGTTGGATCTCAATAGCATTGCTGTATTGCTCCTGAAGTGTAACAAGTCCATCTGAAGTGGGCAATTTTTGCTGCAATAGTAATACTGCTAATTTTTTAGACTAGTGAAGCTGTGTATCAAAACAAAAAAAGCTTGGTTTGTTAGAAACACCATTGCTATATCGATACTGCAGTGAAAGAAGTCCATCTGAAGTGGCCAAATTTTCTTACACTAGTAATGCTGAAATTTTTTTTCAACAGTGAAATTTTATATGGCATTTAAAGTGCTCCAGTTGTGCATAAAATAAAAACTTGGTTGGTTAGAAATAGCATCGCTACATTGATACTGCAGTGTTAGAAGTCCATCTGAGGTGGGAAAATTTTCCTGCAATAGTAATACTGCAACGTTTTCTCAACAGGGATATAGCATACATAATTTAAAATGGGGAATGTGCTTGGTGTGGGATGGAGAAATGGACGTGATGCTGATGGTGATCACAGAGGCCGAGGCCATGGGCAAGATGAAACTGTGCCTGCCACGGGAGCATAACAAACACACATCATGTCAATCTAGCTTCCTGTCCCACTTTGTAGGGGGGCACTGAACACCATTCTTGAAGCAGAAGCAGTGTGAAAACTTTTCTGGATGCATAGCAGATAATGCTTCCAGTCATTTTGCCAACACCACCCTGTCTTAAACACGTTCCAGTCTCAGTAGCCGTGATTCTGGATCACATAATTCTCACCCTGATCTTCCTGCTTCCCACCATGCCGAGTGAACGGAGACCAGTGATCCCACACTTGGACATTCCAAAGAGCTGTTCACGTTTCCATTTATAGATTCTGCACTCTCGCCCTGCCCATTTCAAGCGGGACATGAGAAGATCGAATGTAGCGATGCCCAAATAATTGAGCAGCCATGCTCACAAGAAGGCAATGGCGGGAAAAAGCAATTACTGTCACAATCACTGTCAAACCCTTTCTGAGGAAGCATCTTATACGAAACGCACGTAAAAGGGTGCGCTTAGGTAAATATATGTCCATATTTGTCATCTCATGAACGTAATACTTTGTGGTCTTCTGCTACAGTTCATTTTTACTGGATTTGGGCTTTAGCCGTTTTATTTTTTACTTGGGGTAATGACTGTCTATGCTTTGTGGACCTGGGCCAATGAATGCACTGACACTTTTTAGCACATGCACTTTTTTTTGTGATATATGTCTTTGCAGTGACCTATTTATATACCTTATGCCATATGCACTTTACAGGTGTTTCTTTGTATGCACTGTCACTTTATTTATCTGCCTGTACTATTCATGTTATGATTATTATCTAGTCAATCACTTATAAGTTTTGTACACTTAAAAACTTTTGTAGATTAATGAGGTTTTACCTTTGTGCTATGGCATAGCAATATTTGGATGGGTACCTGTTATGATTTGGTAGCTGAGGAGAGCAGGCAAAAACGGCAATACACCAGAGAGGTTGGAATCTACTGGATTGCAGTACCCTGACTAACCACCACAACTAAAGGCAGCGTGGAGCGTTCCTACGTTGGTCCTAGACGCCTCTCACAGCCTGAGAGGTTAATTACACCTAAAGATAGAAAGAGGAAAGCTATCTGCCCGGGAGCAGATCCCCAAAGAACATAGGAAGCCCCCAAACATGTAATGGCGGTTAGACAAGGGAAATACAGACACAGACAGAAAATAGTAAGAGCAAACGTTGGGGCCCAATCTGCCTAGAAAGAAAAAGGATAGGAAGGACACTTACTGCAATCCAAAAAACCCTAAAAAATACCAACTCTACTAATTGCAAAAACACCTGAGATCACACGACCTCTACCACCTAAAATTAGTTCTCTGGTGTAACAAAACTAAGCCACAGCCACTGAAAAAACTGGAAAAGGCAAATGAACAAATAACAGTGGCTCAGATAAACTGAGAGGAGCACAAGCCCCCGGAGGGGACCTGGCTGACCTCCACAGAAGTGCAGGAAACAATGCAAAAAGCAAGCACAAAATAAAAACAGAAAATATCTTATCTGAGAGCAGGAGAAGAGGCAAGACTCAGCAAGCTTCCAAGTGAACAAGGAACCACAGTTGAGACAAGAACAATTGATCACCGGCAACCATGATGGGAGGGAACCTCCCTTATATAAGACCAGTCTGTAACTCCTGATTGCCAATCTTCATTGAATGGTTCAGTACTGTTTGTAACACCAGAGGGAGCTTCTGCTCAGAATTAATTTCTAACACATTCATAATAGGTACCTTTTTGGGATTCATTTATTAATATTACCTATTTTTTCCACATGGGCATATGAGATGTTATGTAGCTGCTCATACGAACTTTAAATTGATTTTCTGGGACCAATTATTTATGTATTTACCCTATAATCTTTTCTCAGTATGACCTCTCCTTTTTTACTTGTTTTTAAATAATTGTTAACTGTTTCAATAAAATGTGTGTTTTATAGTGACCTGTTGTCCATGGGAGTATTTTTGTAGGTTGCATTACTGTCGCAAGAGGTAGAGGATGATACACAATTGCCAACAAATGATGTTGTTACATCAGCAAATTAGGAGGAGGACCAGGGTGTGGAAGTGGAAGACTAGGTGGTGGACGATGAAGTCACTAACCCAACCTTGGAAGGTGAAATGCATAGCGAGGACAGCAGCGCACAGGGGGAGGGATCCGAGGGATCCACAGCACCACAACAGGCAGGAAGAGGCAGTGGGGTGGCAAGAGACACAAGGTGGGCAACTGTTCCCCAGAGCATCAACACAAGTGATGTTGCCAAGCCAAGGATTAGGTGTTCACGAGTCTTGCGTTTTTTTAAAGACAGTTCAGTTAACCCAAAAAGGCCATTTGCAACATCTGCCATGCTAACATCAACATGGGCAGCACAAATACCAGCCTAACCACCACCAGTATACTCAGGCACATGCAAGCAAAGCACCTGACTACTTGGGCCAAACGCCAGGGTCCAAAAACAGTCTGTACGGGTGACACCACTCCCTTTTCCCCTGTTCTACGTGAATGTTAATTCCCTGTCCATGATGTAAGAAAAGATGCATCCTACCCTGCACCTGTCATTGCACACTTGCAACCACGTTCACATCCTTGTCCCAGTGCAGCGTTCAGTTGTCTGTACCCCAGTCCTTAGAACGCAAGCGTAAATATGCAGCCTCCAACCCAAAGGCCACAATATTAAATGACTACATTTCAAGACTGCTTGCCCTGTAAATGTTTTCGTTTAGGCTTGGGGTCGAAAGCCTTCTGCAACCTTATGCCCTCAGAACTCAGTCTCCAGCTGCCACTTACCTCGGCTAAGCAGTAACAAGCTCTGCTGAAGCTAATTTGCTTGGGGACAAATTACACACCACCGCAAAGTTGTTGAAAGGTGTAACAGATCAGACTGATCTGTGGCTCTTGCCCCTGAATCTACAACCAGGCATGGTCATGTGTGACAATGACTGTAACCTGGTGGCATCTCTGAAGCTTGACAACCTCACACATGTGCCATGTCTGGCCCACATGCTCAACATAAAGGTTCAGCAGTTTCTCAAAACCTACCCAGATCTGCCTGAGATACTTGTGAAAGTACGCTGCCTGTGTGCCCTTTTCCAGAAGTCAACTACAGCTGCTGCTGCCCTAGCAGTGCTGCAGCAATGTTTGCAAGTTCCAGCTCACCGACTGGTCTGCGATGTCACCACGCAATGGAATTCAATGTTACATATGTTGGCAAGGCTTTGTGAGCAGCAGAGGGCAGTAATTGACTAGCAGCTACACCATGCCGTCGGTATTCCAGTCAGCCTGCGCCAATAAGAGTTGATGAGTGGGCATGACTGTCTGACATCTTTGCCGTTCTCCAAACTTTGAGGACTCGACCAAGATGGTGAGCGGCGATGACGCCATAATCAGAGCCACATCCCACTTCTCTGTCTACTGAAATGCTCGCTGCTCACAATTAAAGAGGAGGCATTGCAGGTGAAGCAAGTTGAGATGGAGCAAGAAACTATACTGAGTGATGCTACACAGCCCAGCCTCTTCTCATCTTCTCAATGCATATTGGGTGATAATGAGGAGGAGGAACAGGAGCTGGCTGCCTATGCTTCAGATGGTATTACACACACACACCTTCATCCGGTCTGTTCAGGGTGGATGGCCTGAGAATGAGGAGGAAAAGGACAACATGGACAGTTGTCTTCTTGGTGGGGACAAAGAAGTCTTGGCTTTTGGCAGTCTGGCACACATGGCTGAGTTTATGGTCTGCTGCCTTTACTGTGACCCTCGCATTGCATGTATTTTGGCCAACACTAATTACTGGTTGGTCACCCTTCTAAACCCACGCTACAATGAGAACTTTACATCTCTTCTTCTTGTGGTGGGAGAATCTAATAAAATTTTGCAGTACCAAAAAGCCCTATTTGAAGTATATATTAAAAAATTTGCCATATGACAATGCTGGCTGCAGAGGTCACAGTTCCTTGGACAACCAAGAAGTAGAGACGAGGGAGGCACACACAAGATGCAGCAGAAGCAGAGGAACACTATCAAAGGTCAGGGATAGTTTTCTCCGACCCTCCCATGTCTCAAGCATTGACATACTGGGTACTCTGACAAGGAGGGAAAAGTTTTGGAAGATGTTGAAGGAGTACCTTGCCGACCATAATGGTTTATGTAGGCAGCATAGACCAAGGTGTAGTAAACCAAATACAGCCCCGTGGGCAAAAACAGAAAAATAAAACAGAATCGTGGCAGAAAACACAGTCCCTCTGAAAGCGGGGTTCCACTCGCTCTCCTCTAGCAGTACACACATGGTTCAGGTTTTAGCATACAACACATGCGCAAACACTTTCCTGGAGTGTTTCCTCTCCAGGCACACTGAACACTGTGGCCTTTGGAAGGAAGCTACTTAAGCACCAGACCAAGGGACTCCTCCATCATGTGACTGATCACATAACTGTGACATCACACAGGACCTGTCAGGACACGGTGGTGCCAACTCTGCAGGTGGAGATAAGGTGGACATTCTCCCACCCACTCTATGACTGTCCACGTAAAACCAGCCCATTTGGGTCATTGTCCTTTTTATACACCCTAAAATCTTGTTTGCTTTTGCCGCTCCTGCTTGACATTGAGTTCTGCTGCTTAACTTACTTGCAACCAGAATACCCAAGTCCTTCTCCTGTTCTGTAGTCTCGTTATACTCCCATTTAATGTATATGCAGCAACAGGATAACTCCATGCTATATGCCTTTCTCTACATTTATCAGCAATAAATCTCATTTTCCAAGTGTTTTCTTATTCACACATTTTATCCAGATTGTTTTGTAATACTTTAATGTCTAGGTCAGATTGTAATATTTTACATAGTTTGGTGTTGTCAGCAAAGACTGACATACAAGGCCATTAATAAAGAGATTAAAAAGACTATATCCCATTTAGAGTATGTACCATTTACAACAACTCTTTATTTTCTGTCTTTTAGCCACTTCCTTACACATTTTTGCCTAAAATACAAAGGAAATGTGTCGTCTTTATCTCTAGGCCTTTTAGAGATAATTTAATCTTCAACTTGCTTAACTGTTCACCAGGGGTGCACAAACTTTTACATGCCACTGTAGTTTTACTAGTCTGATATGCATCATTTTATGAGGTAATAACTCTGGAACGCTTAAACATATCCCAGTGATTCTGAGACATTTTTTCTTGACACGTTGTACTTTGTATTTTGGTGGATATGATTTATGTTTATTTATGAAAATATTAAAAATGTTACAAAAAATTAGAAAATTTTGCAATTTTCAAACTTTGAAATTTTATGCCCTCCCATAGGCGTGGCGTCTATATTCATGGCCTTGATGAGCAGTATTACGTCACCGCTCAGCACAGGAGAGCTGTAGGAAGCCGGGTACAACGGAGGATTGCCAGGACGTTCAGCGATGGCACGGGGGGTGAGTATGATGGAGGAGGATGGGGGAGCATGGAGGAGGACAAGGAGCACGGAGCAGGATAGGGGGAGGACGGAGAGCATAGAGGAGCATGGAGCAAGACGGGGGGAGGATGGAGAGCACAGAGGAGCACGGAGCAGGACGTGGGGAGGATGGAGAGCACAGAGGAGCACGGAGCAGGACAGGGGGGAGGATGGAGAGCACAGAGGAGCACAGAGCAGGACGGGGGAGGATGGAGAGCACAGAGGAGCACGGAGCAGGACGGGGGGAGGATGGAGAGCACAGAGGAGCACGGAGCAGGACGGGGGGAGGATGGAGAGCACAGAGGAGCACGGAGCAAGACGGGGGGGAGGATGGAGGGCACAGAAGAGCACGGAGCAGGATGCGGAGGATGGAGAGCACAGAGGAGAACGGAGCAGGACGGGGGGAGGATGGAGGGCATAGAGGAGCACGGAGCAGGACGGGGGAGGATGGAGAGCACAGAGGTGCACGGAGCAGGACGGGGGGAGGATGGAGGGCACATAGGAGCACAGAGCAGGACGGGGAGGATGGAGAGCACAGAGGAGCATGGAGCAGGACGGGGGGAAGGATGGAGGGCACAGCGGAGCACGGAGCAGGACGGGGGGCACAGGAGGACGGAGCAGGAAGGGAGGAGCACAGAGGAGGACATGGAGGACGGAGCAGGAGGGGGGGAGCACAGAGGAGGATGGGGCGCACAGAGCTGGATGGGGGAGCATGGAGCAGGACGGTGACTTATACACCCGGCTTATACTCGAGTCAATAAGCTTACCCAGTTTTCCGTGGCAAAATTAGGGGCCTCGGCTTATACTCGGGTCGGCTTATACTCGAGTATATATGGTATATTAGCCTTAATCAAAAGAATTAAAACAATTGGGAAGAAAAAAATGAAAATTTAAATTTTTCCTACTAAAATATTGCTTTAGCCCCAAATTTTTCATGTTCACAAGGGTAACTGTTGTGAATGGGCTTGAATGAGTTCTGAGCAGAGGCTCCCTCTGGTGGTTACAAGCGGTACTGGTCTGTCCAGTGAAGATTGTGAAGATTGTGAGGATTGGGAATCAGGTGTTACTGACTGGTCTTATATAAGGGAGTCACCTTCCCATCAGGGTTGCCGGTGATCAATTGTTCTGGTCTCTATCCTTGATTCCTGTTTCCCTTGTAGCCTGCTGTCTCATGTCTGCATCTCCTGCTAACAGATAAGACATTTTCTTCTTTTTGTTTTTGTGCTTGATTTTTGCATTTTATCCTGCACTTCTGTGGGGGCCTTCAGGGTCCCCTCCGGGGGCTTTTGCCCTCTCAGTTTAGTTCAGCCACTGATGTTTGTACTTTTGCTTTTTACAGTTTTTTCAGTGGCTGCTGTTTTGATTTTGTTACACCAGAGAACTAATTTAGGTGGTAGAGGTCGTGTGATCTCAGGTGTTTTTGAAATTAGTAGAGTTGGTGCTTTTCAGGGTTTTCTGGGATTGCAGTAAGTACCCTTCCTATCCTTTTCTATTTAGTTAGTTTGGGCCCCAACGTTTGCTCATACTATTTTCTTTCTGTGTCAGTATTTCTTCTTGTCTAACCGCCATTACATGTCTGGGGGCTTTCTATTATCTTTGGGGTTCTGCTCCGGGGCAGACAGCTTTCCTATATCTATCTTTAGGTGTAGTTAGTTTCTCAGGCTGTGACGAGGTGTCTAGGACCAACGTAGGAACGCTCCACGGCTGCCTCTAGTTGTTGTGGTTAGTCAGGGTACTGCAATCTCATAGATTCCAACTGCTCTGGTGTATTGCCTATTTTGCCTGCACTCCTCAGCTACCGAAACATAACAGTATCACCGGCCCAAAATTTAAAATTGTATGGTACTCACAGAAGGGAAAAAATTTGTGAAAGAAAAAACGGTTGTCAGAGTTGTCAGAGATATTTTTCTGTTTGTTGCATTTTTTTTTTTTCCCTCTGTATCTCTGGGTGCTGGGGAGGATTTTTCTCTCAATGGAGTTTGCACAGTTGTCTGGCCGTGTGGATCAGCTTGCCACTGAGGTTCAGAGTATTGCTGCATATCTTGCTAGGTTGCCTGTTGTGGAACCTAGGATTCCCATGCCAGATTTGTTTTTAGGGGATCGAGCTAAGTTTCAGAATTTCAAAAATAATTGTAAATTGTTTTTTGCCTTGAAATCTAAGTCGTCAGGGAACGCAGCGCAGCAGGTTCAAATTGTCATCTCTCTCCTGCGCGGCGATCCTCAGGATTGGGCTTTTTCCCTGACACCTGGGATCCTGTTTTAAGTGATGTTGATGCATTTTTTCAGGCTTTGGGGTTATTGTACGATGAGCCTAATGTCACTGATCAAGCTGAAAAAGCCTTGTTGGCATTAAATCAGGGGCTTGATGACGCTGAGTTATACTGTCAGAGATTCCGTAGGTGGGCAGTCCTGACCAAGTGGAATGACGACGCTTTGGCGGCCCTTTTTCGGAAGGGTCTGTCAGATAATGTAAAGGATGTTATGGTGGGATTCCCTGTCCCCTCTGGTCTCAATGATTCTATGTCATTAGCGATTCAAATTGACAGACGTTTGCGTGAGCGGAGAAGTATGCGTGGAATAGTGTTGCCTTGTGAACCTGCTTCTGAATCCATGCAGTGTGATAGAGTGGTGTCTGGGGCACAGCGTCATGAGTTTCGAAAGCGCAATGGGTTATGTTTCTACTGTGGTGATGCCTCTCATGCTATTTCAGTCTGCCCTAAGCGGGGAAGACGTTTTGCACGCTCAGTTGTCTTGGGTAGTGTTCAGACTAAGTTTTTATTAACTGTCACTCTGATATGCTCTCTGTCCTCATTTTCTGCTCAGGCTTTCGTTGATTCTGGAGCAGCTATTAACCTGATGGATTATGATTTTGCTAAACATTGTGGGTTTCCCTTGATACCCCTACAGAAGTCTATTCCCCTACTGGGGATCGATTCTACCCCTTTGGCTGAGAATAAACCTCAGTTCTCTACTCAGGTGATAATGAGGGTTGAACCTGATCATCAAGAGTGCTGCAAATTTTTGGTTCTGTATAATCTGCATGATATTGTCGTACTGGGTTTCCCTTGGTTACAGTCTCATAATCCTGTTTTGGGCTGTTGGGGCTGCCAATGTGTTAATACCAACACTCCTGTTTTTTCTGCTCCCCCAGGCTCAGAATGTTCCTGACTTTTTGATTGATTTTTCTGATGTATTTAGCGAAAGTAAATCTGCATCCTTGCCTCCCCATAGGAGCTATGACTGCGCTATTGAATTAGTGCCTGGTAGTAAATTCCCTAAAGGTCGCCTTTTTAACTTGTCTGTACCTGAACATGACTCTATGCGGTCTTATATCAAGGAGTCATTGGAGAAGGGTCATATCAGACCATCCTCTTCACCCTTAGGTGCCGGTTTTTTCTTTGTGGCCAAAAAGGATGGTTCATCAAGGCCGTGTATTGATTATCGTCTTTTGAACAATATTACTGTGAAATATCAATACCCGTTACCCTTGATTTCTGACCTGTTTTCCAGGGTGAAAAACGCTACTTGGTTTACCAAGCTTGACCTCAGGGGGGCATATAACCTTATTCGCATTAAGCACGGGGATGAATGGAAGACGGCATTCAATACCCCAGAGGGGCATTTTGAGTACCTTGTGATGCCCTTTGGGCTCACTAATGCTCCTTCTGTCTTCCAGTCCTTCATGAATGACATTTTCAGGGATTTTGTGGATAAATTTCTGATTGTTTATTTGGATGATATCTTGATTTTTTCTAATGACTGGGACTCTCATGTGAAACATGTTCGAACTGTATTCCAGATTTTGAGAGAGAATGCTCTGTATGTGAAGGGATCAAAGTGTCTTTTTGGCGTACAGAGGATCTCATTTCTGGGATTCATTTTGTCCCCATCTGTTATTGAAATGGACCCGATCAAGGTTCAGGCCATCTGTGATTGGGTCCAACCTACTTCATTAAAGGCTCTTCAAAGATTTTTGGGTTTTGCCAATTTTTATAGTAAATTTATTGGTAATTTCTCGGTTATTGTTAAACCATTAACTGATTTGATGAAAAAGGGTTCTGATGTGGTGAATTGGCCTCCTGAGGCAGTCTCTGCATTTCAGGAACTTAAGCAGAGATTCACTTCTGCTCCTGTTCTACGGCAGCCTGATGTTTCTCTGCCATTTCAGGTGGAGGTTGATGCCTCTGAAATTGGGGCAGGTGCCTTTTTGTCCCAAAAAGATCCAGAGACCTCTAAAAGTAACCCTTGTGCCTTTTTCTCTCGAAAATTTTCTCCTACTGAACGTAATTATGACGTGGGTAATCGGGAGTTATTGGCCATGAAGTGGGCTTTTGAAGAGTGGAGACATTGGCTGGAGGGAGCCAAACATCAGGTGGTGGTCCTTACTGACCATAAGAATCTGGTTTATCTTGAATCTGCCAAGCGACTCAATCCTAGACAGGCCAGGTGGGCCTTGTTTTTCACACGTTTTAATTTTGTGGTTTCCTTTCTTCCTGGCACTAAGAATGTTAAGGCGGATGCCCTCTCGAGGAGCTTCCTTGCGACTCTCCTGAGTTATCTGATCCTTCTGTTATTTTGAAAGAGGGTGTAGTTCTTTCCGCCATCTCACCTAATTTGAGACTTGCTCTGGAGGGGTGTCAGGAGGATAGGCCCGAGCGCTGCCTTGTTGGAAAATTGTTTGTCCCGGACCAGTGGAAAAAGAGTGTGATGTCTGAGATTCATTGTTCCGCGTTGGCTGGGCATCCCGGAATTTTTGGTACCAGAGACTTGGTTAGTCAGTCCTTTTGGTGGCCTACCTTGTCTCGTGATGTCAGGGAATTTGTGCAGTCCTGTGGGACTTGCTCTCGCTCCAAGCCTTGCTCTCGCTCTAGTGGTTTGTTGATGCCATTGCCTGTGCCCAAGAGACCATGGACCCATATCTCTATGGATTTCATTTCCGACCTTCCTGTTTCTCAGAGAATGACCGCCATCTGGGTGATTTGTGATAGGTTTTCCAAGATGATACATCTTGTGCCATTACCTAAGTTGCCTTCCTCCTCTGAATTGGTGCCGTTGTTCCTTCAGCACGTGGTTCGTTTACACGGCATTCCTGAGAACATTGTGTCTGACAGAGGAGTCCAGTTTGTTTCCAGATTTTGGAGGACTTTTTGTTCTAAACTGGGGGTTCAATTGTCTTTCTCCTCGGCATTTCATCCTCAGACCAATGGTCAAACTGAGAGAACAAACCAGACATTGGAGACTTATCTGAGATGCTTTGTGTCTGCTGATCAGGATGACTGGGTCTCTTTTTTGCCTTTGGCTGAGTTTGCTCTTAATAATAGGGCTAGCTCTGCCACTTTGATGTCTCTGTTTTTCTGTAATTCTGGGTTTCACCCTCGATTTTCTTCAGGACAGACGGAGGCTTCTGTCTGTCCAGGTGTTGACTCTGTTGTGGAGCGTATGCAACAGATTTGGGACCAGGTAGTGGAGAGGTTGTCCCTCTCTCAGGAGAGGGCCCAGCGGTTTGCTAACCGGCATAGGACTGATGGTCCTCGGTTTAAAGTAGGGGACTTGGTCTGGTTGTCCTCAAAAAATATTCATATGAGAGTAGCATCTTCTAAATTTAAGCCTAGGTTCATTGGACCTTATAAGATCATGGAGATTCTTAATCCTGTTTCTTTTCGTTTGCTTCTTCCAGGGACATTTAAGATCCATAACGTGTTCCACAAGTCCTTGTTGAAGAGGTTTGTTGAGCCAGTGGTTCCTGCTGCTGTGCCTCCTGACCCTGTTTTGGTTGAGGGCAATCTGGAGTATGTGGTTGAGAAAATATTAGATTCTCGTTTTTCTAGACGGAAACTCCAGTATTTGGTTAAGTGGAGAGGTTATGGTCAGGAAGACAATTCTTGGGTGTTTGCTTCGGACATCCATGCTAGGAGACTCATCCGTGCATACCATAGAACTCATCCTGACCGACCTGGTTGCTCAAATGAGGGTTCGGTGACCCCTCCTCAAGGGGGGGGTACTGTTGTGAACGGGCTTGAGATGAGTTCTGAGCAGAGGCTCCCTCTGGTGGTTACAAGCGGTACTGGTCTGTCCAGTGAAGATTGTGAAGATTGTGAGGATTGGGAATCAGGTGTTACTGACTGGTCTTATATAAGGGAGTCACCTTCCCATCAGGGTTGCCGGTGATCAATTGTTCTGGTCTCTATCCTTGATTCCTGTTTCCCTTGTAGCCTGCTGTCTCGTGTCTGCATCTCCTGCTAACAGATAAGACATTTTCTTCTTTTTGTTTTTGTGCTTGATTTTTGCATTTCGTCCTGCACTTCTGTGGGGGCCTTCATGGTCCCCTCCGGGGGCTTTTGCCCTCTCAGTTTAGTTCAGCCACTGATGTTTGTACTTTTGCTTTTTACAGTTTTTTCAGTGGCTGCTGTTTTGATTTTGTTACACCAGAGAACTAATTTAGGTGGTAGAGGTCGTGTGATCTCAGGTGTTTTTGAAATTAGTAGAGTTGGTGCTTTTCAGGGTTTTCTGGGATTGCAGTAAGTACCCTTCTATCCTTTTCTATTTAGTTAGTTTGGGCCCCAACGTTTGCTCATACTATTTTCTTTCTGTGTCAGTATTTCTTCTTGTCTAACCGCCATTACATGTCTGGGGGCTTTCTATTATCTTTGGGGTTCTGCTCCGGGGCAGATAGCTTTCCTATATCTATCTTTAGGTGTAGTTAGTTTCTCAGGCTGTGACGAGGCGTCTAGGACCAACGTAGGAACGCTCCACGGCTGCCTCTAGTTGTTGTGGTTAGTCAGGGTACTGCAATCTCATAGATTCCAACTGCTCTGGTGTATTGCCTATTTTGCCTGCACTCCTCAGCTACCGAAACATAACAGGTAACAGGAGAAAATTACTGTGCAATTTCTCCTGAGTACACTAATACCCCATGTTTGATAGAAAACTACTGTTTGGGCTCCTGGAAGTGCTTGGAAGGGAAAGATCACCATTTGACTTCTGGAGTACAAAATTGTCTGAAATAGATAGCAGACTCCATGTCACGTTTGCATAGCGCCTGATGTACCTATTCAGTGGAAAACCCTCACAAGTGACCCCATTTTGAAAACTACACCCCTCAGGAAATTTTTCTCGAGGTGTGTTGGGCGCCTTGAGCCCACAGGTGCTTCACAGAATTTTATAACGGTGAGCCATACAAATGGAAAAATATATTTTTTGCATAAAAAGTGGATATAGCCCCACATTTTTCATTTTCAGAAGGATAACAGGATAAAATGGACCATATAATTTGCTGTTCAATTTCTCCTGAGTACACCAATACCTGATATGTGATGGAAAATTACTGTTTAGGCACATGGCAGGACTTCAAAGGGAAGGAGCAATGTTTGACTTTTGGAGAGCAAAATTGGCTGGAATAGGTAGCGGACACCATATCATGTTAGCAGAGTCCCAGATGTGCATAAACAGTGGAAACCCAGCACACGTGACCCCATTTGGAAACTACACACCTAAAGGAGTTTATCTAGCGGTGTGGTGAGCACCTTCATCCACAGGTGAGTCACAGAATTTTAACCCCTTTCCGACATCGGGCGTAATAGTACGCCAATGTCGGACTCCCTCCCTTTGATGTGGGCTCTGGCGGTGAGCCCTCATCTTTCCTGGAACATGTCAGCTGTTTTGAACAGCTGACATGTGCCCACAATAGCAAGCGTGCAGGAAATATGCTCACCGGTGACCGACGTCACTTGATCGCAGGTCACCGGTGTTGGCATGACAACCTGAGGTCTCCTGGAGACCTCTATGGTTGTCAGTGCCGGCTTGCTATGAGCGCCACCCAGTGATCGGCGCTCATAGCAAGTGAGTAAATCTGCTATATAGAGGCGATCTGCTCATCGCCTCTATTTAGCAGAGCCGATCGGGTAGTGGCAGCTTCTATTGAAGCATGCCAAAAGTAAAAATAAAGTTTTTAAAAATCTAAAAACAAAAACATTATAAAAGTTTAAATCACCCCCCTTTTGCCCCTTTCAAAACAAAACAATAAAATAAAATCAAACATACACATATTTCATATTGCCGCTTTCAGAATAGCCCAATAATTCAGAATCTATCAATAAAAAAAATGATTAACCTGATCGCTAAACGGCGTAGCGAGAAAAAAATTCAAAACGCCAGAATTACGTTTTTTGGTTGCCGCGACATTGCATTAAAATGCAATAACGAGCGATCAAAAGATTGTATCTGCACCAAAATGGTATCATTAAAAACGTCAGCTCGGCATGCAAAAATAACCACTCACCCAACCTGAGATCACGGAAAATGGAGACGCTACGGGTTTTGCAAAATGGCACAATTTTTTTTAACAAAGTGTGTAACTTTTTTTCACCAATTAGATAAAAAAGAACCTAGACATGTTTGGTGTCTACAGACTCATAATGACCTGGAGAATCACAATGGCAGGTCAGTTTTAGAAATTAGTGAACCTAGTGAAGAAGCCAAACAAAAAACAAGTGTAGGATTGCACTTTTTTTGCAATTTCACTGCACTTGGATTTTTTTTCCCGTTTTCTAGTACACAACATGGTAAAACCAATGATGTTGTTCAAAAGTAAAACTCATCCCACAAAAAACAAGCCCTCATATGGCCATATTGATGGAAAAATAAAAAACTTATGAGTCTGGGAAGAAGGGGAGCGAGAAACAAAAACGCAAAACCGAAAAAAGCTCCGGGTTTAAGGGGTTAAAATATTAAATGGTGAAAATAAAAAATTACACATTTTCATCTAAAATGTTGTTTTAGCCTCAATTTTTTCATTTTCACAAGGGTATTAGGTAAATGTACCACATAATTTGTTGTGCTATTTCTTCTGAGTACTGGGATACCCCATATGTGGGCAGAATCTCTTGTTTGGGCACACGACTGGGTTCGGAAGGGAAGGAGTGCTGTTTGATTTTCGGAGATGCTATGTCACATTTGTAGAGCAGCCAAGGTTCTAAATCAGCATAAACGCCTACAAGTGATCCCATTTTGGAAACTACACCTCTCAAAAAACTCCTCTAAGAGTATAGTGAGCATCTTAAAACCACATTGTATCTCACAAAATTGTAGAACCTTGAGCTTTGAAAATAAAATGTTGTTTTAACCTCAAGTTTTTAATTTTCAAAATTGCTGACAGGAATAAATGGACCAAAAAATGTGTTATGCAATGTCTCCTTTGTATAGCAATACCCCATATATGGTACAAAAACTGCTTTTTAGGCACAGTACAAAGCTCAGTAGTAGTGTTGAGCGATACGATACCGCAAGTATCGGGTATCGGCCGATATTAGCTGTATCGGCCTTTCGATACTTATTTCCGATATTTTATATATATCGTATACCGGAATCGGAAGTTCCCATAATTCTTTGAGAGGCAATGTGATTTTAGTCAGCCAATGAGGAATCCTAAGAAGTGTGGGCACATCCTGTACTGCTGCGGTCATGTTAATTAATGGCATGGCTGTGATTGGATGCTGAAATGATGTCAGAATGCACTATAAAAGGCGCCGCAGCCATTTTAGCGTCACTGTGCTGTGAATTCAGTAAGGGACAGAACGCTGCTGTGCTGACTCTGAGGGACAGTTAGAGATTGCGATTTAGTGTACTGTGCTTTAGGCAGGCTAGCACCAACCGCTGTGTAAAGCTTCCTTTTGCCTGCAGTGTTGTTTTAACAGCTCTGCAAGGTGTGTGTGAGTGCAGGTGACGCTGCAGTTTGCTCTGCATGCAACGCTGTCTGTAGGCATCTGCACGTGTCACTCACAGACTCTTTCTTTTTTCTTCAGTGTAATTCTTGCTGCTCCATGCAATTTAAATTTTAGTGTGACGCGCTTCCATCCGTATCCAATACATTGGTTGCAAACACTATAGAAGTAGACAAAGGAGTAGCCTTTCACAGATTGTGAACAGTTGTGTTTCAGTGTTCACTTCAGTCTGTGTTTTTTATTTTTGAGTGCACATCACGCTCCAGTTACTTGTTCAAGCACTGCTGCTTGTACTCTGCTGAGCGTGTCTCAGTGCCTCATCCTTTTCATTTCTCTCCAATTGGTTCTGCTCCATTCCATTTAAAATAAATATAATCTATTAGTGTGACGCGCTTCCATCCGTATCCAATACATTGGTTGCAAACACTATAGAAGTAGACAAAGGAGTAGCCTTTCACAGATTGTGAACAGTTGTGTTTCAGTGTTCACTTCAGTCTGTGTTTTTTTATTTTTTGAGTGCACATCACGCTCCAGTTACTTGTTCAAGCACTGCTGCTTGTACTCTGCTGAGCGTGTCTCAGTGCCTCATCCTTTTCATTTCTCTCCAATTGGTTCTTCTCCATTCCATTTAAAATAAATATAATCTATTAGTGTGACGCGCTTCCATCCGTATCCAATACATTGGTTGCAAACACTATAGAAGTAGACAAAGGAGTAGCCTTTCACAGATTGTGAACAGTTGTGTTTCAGTGTTCACTTCAGTCTCTGCGTAATAACCACACTTAGGCCTTATAACTTTTCTGACTTTCTTTATCAATCTACCAAGATGAAGAAGTCAGTGAGTAAGGTACGTGGTCGTGGCCGTGGAGTTTCAGCAGGGAGAGGACGTGGGGATTCTGTGGCTGCTGCTGCCCTCAGTGACACAGCATCCACAAGTTTTACCCATGAGCGTTCCTTTATGCGCACTTTGGTAGGAGCTCGGCGTGCCCCCCTGCTGCGGGAAGAACAAATTGAAGCCGTTGTTGGTTGGATGGCAGCCAATGCATAGACTTCAATTCCTTCCACCTCCTCTCAGGAACACAACACTGTTGAGCAACCATCTGTCTGTTCACCGCCTGTCAAATTGCCCAGGCAGTCAGAGAGTTCTGTACAGGAGCCAGCTGAGTCTCTGCTTCTGATCTCAGAATCTGTTGGCTCGCAAACACGGGCACAGGCAAGCAGCATTCTGCAATTTGAAGAAGAGGGAGTATGCAGTGATGCGCAACAGCTGTGTCTCTCTCAATCTGAAGAGGCGGGTGAGCCAGTGCCGATGGACAGCACACCGCAGAACGCATCTCATGATGATGATGAGACTCAGGTGCCAGGTTTTGTGGAGCATGGTGCTTCCCAGACCATCCAACAGCAGCAGGTGTTGGAAGAGGGTAGTGGAGATGATGAAGTCCGAGACCCAACATGGCGTGAGCAACAGGAAGGTGGTGGGAGCAGCTCTGAAGAAGAGATTGGCCCAACGGTACAAAGAGGAGGGAGAGGTAGGCTGCAGACTCGCTTGCCTGTAGCCTCCAGTTTGGCACCTGTTGGGAGCAGTTCTCTTACAAATGTCAAAATTGGCGCTCCCATGACTTGCACTGCGTGGTCCTTTTTTGACAGACTTGTAGATGATATTTGCTATGTTAAATGCAAGCTGTGTAAGCAAAAAGTTAAAAGAGATAAAAATATCAGTAACCTGAATACCACAAATATGTGGAAACATGTACGGACAAAGCACGTAGCTGAGTTACAAAGACACACTGGAGATGTAGGCCAACCTACAGCAGCACCTACATCTTCAGGTCGTGTTGGAGCCTCTACCTCCAGCTCACACACACCTGGTTCGGCTTCCTCACAGGATCTCCATGGAAGAACCTCGGTCACTGTTGTCCATAGACAAACTGTTATTCCACCTACAGCAGCAAGTTCACAGTCATCGTCACACTCCCAGGCCACAAAACAGCCATCGGTACCACAGGCATGGGATAAAAGACGGCCATACTCGGCAAACCATCCACGAGCACAGGCTCTGAATTCTGGCATTGCAAAACTCCTGTCCCTTGAAATGCTGTCATTCAGGCTGGTGGAGACTGACAGTTTCAGGAACTTAATGGCATTGGCAGTCCCACAATATAATGTGCCAAGCCGATTTTATTTCAGCAGGCAAGCCGTCCCTGCTCTGCAAAAACATGTCGAGGGAAACATTAAACATGCGCTACTAAACGCCGTCAGTAGCAGGGTCCACCTGACCACCGATGCGTGGACCAGTACCCATGGCCAGGGATACCTTTCCCTCACTGCCCATTGGGTCAATGTTGTGGAGCCGGGTACAGATCTTGCCAGTGGCGCTGTACGTGTTCTGCCAACTCCAAGGATTGCAGGAATCCAGTCTGTACACATTGATTCCTCCTCCTACTCCAGTTCCTCAGAATCATCGCTGCACGAGCCGTCACGGTATCCCTCCACATGGACCCGTGAACGCTTACCTGTTGCGACCGATATGAGCACAGCCGTGGCCAAACGTCAACAGGCCGTCCTGAAAATGATTTCAATGGGGAATCTAAGCCACACAGCGCAGGAGGTCTGGAATGCCATCAAGCAGGAGAGCGACGTGTGGTTTTTGCCTGCGAATCTCCAGCCAGGCTTGGTAGTGTGTGACAATGGCCGAAATCTGGTGGCAGCTCTGGGCCTTGGCAACCTTACTCACATACCATGTCTGGCACACTGGACTATCCGGATCTTGCTGGACTGCTGCAGAAGGTCCGCCTAGAGTGCGCTCACTTGCGACGTTCCAGCATAGCCAGATCGCGCATTGCTGCTCTGCAACGCCGATTTCGCCTTCCTGAACATCGCATCATATGTGACGTACCCACCAGGTGGAATTCCACGTTACATATGTTGGAGCGGTTGTGTGAGCAGCAGACAGCAGTAATGGAGTATCAGCTGCATCAGGCGCAATCAAGTCGCTCTTTGCGCCGTCCACACTTCACCACTACTGAGTGGGCCTCTATGAAGGACATCTGCGATGTATTGCGTGCGTTTGATGTCTCAACGCGGATGGCGAGTGCAGATGATGCACTAGTCAGCATGACTGTCCCCCTTATCTGCCTGCTTCAGAAATCACTGAAAGCACTAAAGGAAGAGGTTTTGGAAGAGGTGGAGGATGAGGAGTCACAAATTCAATTACCTTCAGGACAGTCAGCACAACGTGGTTCCTCACAAGGGGCTGGGCAGGGCTCACTTTGTGAGGAGGATGAGGAGGAGGAGTCAATGGAGGAGGAAAAATCCCTACAGAGGGAGGTACACAACGCTCTAGTCAGTATGTAGAGCGAAGGTGGGGTGATGCAGAGGAGGCAGAGATGACGCCTCTTCCACAGGACAGCTTTTGTTGGCCAGTTGGGAGTCTGCAGCACATGGTTGATTTCATGCTTCAGTGCCTGAGAAACGACCGCCGCATCGCCCACATTCTCACCACGTCAGATTATTGGGTGTACACCCTCCTAGACCCTCGCTACCGGGACAACTTACAAACCCTCATCACACCGGGGAACCGGGACCGTAAAATGCGGGAGTACCAAGACACACTGGTGCAATCCATACTGTTGTACATTCCAGCCGAGAGAGATGCTGCTGCTACTGCTTTACAAAGCAGCTCTGTGCGTCGAGGCAGTGTAGACACCTCTACAACAAGAGGGAGCACAAGCAGCGCCTCTGCACAGGGCAAGAGCTGTATGTTACAAATGTGGCGAAGTTTTGTGACAGCGCCAGCAAGGTCTACACCATCCGAGACGGCTCCAGTCACCAGGAAGCAACGTTTCCGTAAGATGGTGACAGACTACTTGTCTTTCCCTCTAAGTGTACTCCCAGATGCCTCTTCCCCTTTCAAATTTTGGGTCTCTAAGTTGGATACATGGCCAGAGCTTAGCCAGTATGCATTGGAGGTGCTGGCTTGCCCTGCTGCCAGTGTATTATCTGAGCGCGTCTTTAGTGCTGCAGGTGGTGTACTAACAGACCGTCACATGCGACTATCCTCAGAGAATGTAGACCGGCTTACTTTTCTGAAAATGAACAAGGCATGGATATCACCTGAATTTGCCTGTCCGTTTTCAGATTAAATAACTGTTTGGCAACGTTTTCCATGTCTCCTGTTATGTTCATCTTTCTACCACCTGAACTCTACTCCCTGGGCTACAACACCGCCATTTGTTGCTCGTAAGTAATTGGCAGGGGTACTGACTCCTGGCCAGCCTGGTTACAGCACGACAGCTGTTTCCTGGCAGTGTGAACGTCAATTATCCTCCAATAAGTTGTGGTGTCGTGTTGCATTCGGGTTAGCCGACTCTATGGTGCCTGCAGTTTAGGTGATTCCTATGTGTGCTGTGGGATATGTAAATAAAGGCTGTTTCCATTGTGACAAAGGACAAGCACCCACTGTAGGACTGTGTGATTTGGTAACTGCGGACGGCTTGCGTCCTGTCAACTTACATTTTCATGGGTGCGTTCTGCTACCCGTCCGGGGTCCAGTACCGTCAACTGGTTCTCCCCAGTGCCTTTGGCCTAGGTGCCTCCATCTCCGTATACGAGTTCCAGCAACGTCTGCTGGTCCTTGGTAGTGCTTTGGAGCACAGGTACCTCCTGCTTAGTAACCGTGTCACAGTAACGTCAGTTGGTACTCGGTTGTGACATTGCCTCTTTTCCTTCTGCTACCCGTCCGGGGTCCAGTACCGTCAACTGGTTCTCCCCAGTGCCTTGGGCCTAGGTGCCTCCATCTCCGTATACGAGTTACAGCAACGTCTGCTGGTCCTTGGTAGTGCTTTGGAGCACAGGTACCTCCTGCTTAGTAACCGTGTCACAGTAACGTTGATATGGAAATTTAATTAGGATAAAAATATCCTGTGTTTGCTGCTTGCCATGTCCAAATCTCTATATAATGTCTTTTTGAGCGCTCAGAACGAAATGAGGACTGTCCACACGAAAGTGTCAGTATAACAGTTCGTCAAAGACATACATTTATTATTCATTCAAGGTTTTATACGTTTACAAAAAGGGGCTGGTTAGTCAATTAACATACAATTAAAAGCTGCTAGATTATTGGCTGTTCTAGTGTAAATATGATAATTATGATAATCATGATTAAAAGAGCTGAAGTTGCAGAATTATTGTTTATATTTTTGTGACCTAGTTGCCTTGCATAACTATAATGTAAACAACAGATATCTAATAGGACATTTTGTACTTCATGCATTTGTTCCTTTACGAAGGTCTTATGGAGGCCAGATTTCTTTAAAACGACTGATTATATCTGGCCTAGAAATATGTGAGCACAAGGTTTTTTAGCAAGTGAGATCTATCTAACTGTGAACTGTGAATACATATATGTGAATATACTTTGAATATATATGGAAGACATATATATTTCCATGACAGTCCCCCCTTAGATACCACTTGCCCTAAAAAACCTGCTCCTGGCCCAAAGCGCTGCAACTCTTTTGTGCTGCCGGTGAGTTGAGACACCCCTAGTACATGCCTCCCCCACCGAATACAGACTTTTCGCAAATGGGCGGTCAGGAGGACTGTCCCTGTCGGGGGTTTATGTGTTTGCAATCATAGTCTCCTTATTTGATAGGATGATTCATCAAGGATGTGTATTCTCAGTCTGGAGGTAGTTCAGAGATCTGGTCAAGCCAGGCAGTTCTATCCGGACTGGTGCGAGGTCCAAGATGGTGAGTGGCATCAAATTGGTTGTCTCCTGAACAGCTTTTTCCATTTTCCTGCGGATACAAGGAATTACACAGCAACCAGTAATTAATGCAAAAATGAGAACCCCCATAATGGCTGTCCCAACCTGTGCCAACATTTTCTGCCACCCACTCATCCACCCAAAGTATCGATCCCATGGGTCAGTGACACCTGAGTTCTGTTTCAGTTCCTCTGATAACTCAGTAAGTTTCTGTATTGCCATTGTGACTTTACCATTTGGGCCAGTGTTGTCTGGGATGTAGGTGCAACAGGTGTCTTTGATCATTTTGTAAACACCTCCTTTCTCAGCTAGAATCATATCCAAAGCCATTCTATTCTGGAATGCCATAATGGAAGTGGGGCCTAACTGTGCTGCCAAACCTTTTACAGCATCTATGGTGAAGTTAACAAATCTCTGCTGGTTATAATAGATGTAATTTATCCTATCAACATTTTTTTATAGTTACTAGTGGCAATAGTGACTCAAATCCTGCTTTAACTTGGTCTCTGGCCTTGAACTCATCAGGTAGGTCATCTGGTCATCTGTCTGGTCAGTCAGAGCATCCACGACATCCTTCATGGCTTAGGTGTTCTCCTGGTACGGGAGCTTCCTTGTAATGCGATACGTGGATTCAAACAGGCTTTCCCTCTAGTTACACAGAGGTTGATGTCATCTGGGGCTCTTGGACAGGATCATCAAATCTGGCAGTGAGGAGAAAAAAACTCGAGAATGGACATTAGTTTTTGACCAATTCAATTACATAAGTGTTATGATTTGGTAGCTGAGGAGAGCAGGCAAAAAAAAAAAAAAAAAAAAAGCAATACACCAGAGAGGTTGGAATCTATGGGATTGCAGTACCCTGACTAACCACCACAACTAAAGGCAGCCGTGGAGCGTTCCTACGTTGGTCCTAGACGCCTCGTCACAGCCTGAGAAGCTAACTACACCTAAAAATAGAAAAAGGAAAGCTATCTGCCCCGGAGCAGATCCCCAAAGAACATAGGAAGCCCCCAAACATGTAATGGCGGTTAGACAAGAGGAAATACAGACACAGACAGAAAATAGTATGAGCAAACGTTGGGGCCCAAACTTCCTAAATAGAAAAGGATAGGAAAGGCACTTACTGCAACCCCAAAAAACCC
>JARQOD010000004.1:252821467-252940821 GCA_033576555.1 Oophaga sylvatica | reverse complement strand
CTTGTGCATCACTGACTAGATCTATGACGAACTCACAGTGCTGGTGACACAGCAGAAACAAATGCTCCTATGATAAAATAATCAGGCAGGGAAATGTGTTCACTTGCACAAATGATGTTAATAAAACATTCCAAACATTTTCAAAGAATATATGTTTAATATTAAAACATGATTTTAATAATAAGTCATTTTCTAGTGATAGCTTTAAAAGGGTTATTCATGATTTGAAAAAAGGGCAATAAATGTGTTAAAATAAAATAACCATTACTCCCCTATTCAAACTACTTCTGTTCTAGCACATCAGAATAGCAACACTGGAGCAGAGGCAGTTTATATAACTGTGAAATGGTTTTCTTATTATCTTAACACATTTCCTGCAGTTTAACCATAAAAAATTTTGGACAACCCCTTTAACTTTAATAACATAAAAAACAGAATATCTGTTGCAAAACACATGTATGCCACTTGCTAGAATGAAGTCAGCATGCTACTAAAGTGCCTTGCAACTTAGATTCCTGATGGCTTCATCTTTTCCAGGTAGGAAGGTCTTTGATTGTAGTCTAAAGCTTAGTGATGTGCCCCTATGGGTATGATGAGACAATAACTTTACATAGAGGAAATAAGTGACAGCTCATATCTACCATACTTTGTTCCAGAAATATAAAACTCAACCACCATCACCATCATCATCATCACCCATTTCCAGTGATTCGCACATTTGTTTTGATCACTTCGCTGTCACCACTACGTGCATTTATTCACTCCATGGCACTCGTTCAGCCTGAGCCACAGAAACTATTTGCTCCAATGCAGGTATTTTATGTTATATGACTATATAGATTGCATTATAGAAATAATTTATTATTATATTACTTTTTTATCATCGGCAAACTAAACACCATATCACTTAATGTACAAATGTCTTGCAGAGAGGATGACAGTAGTATTTAATGAGTTTACTGACAATAAATCATGTAAAATGTTTGCCATAATGAACAATACTTTCTCATTTTTCTTGTCTTGGGAACTTCCACAGAAAGGTACATATATATTTAAAAAATGTACTTGCAGTTTCTAAACTGCTTTTCTTAAAACTATTCTTCCTTCATATTGTTTGCATTGTATAAACTTTACATATTAGCTTTTTTGTCCTCAAAACTACAGTTGTGTGAAAAAGTGTTTGCCCCTTCCTGATTTCCTATTGTTTTGCATGTTTGCTACATTTAAATGTTTGAAATCACCAAACAAATCTAAATATTAGACAAAGATAACACAAGTAAACACAAAATGCAGTTTTTAAATGAAGGTCTTTATTATTAAGTGAAAAAGTAATCCAAACCTACAAGGCCCTGTGTGAAAAAGTCATTGTGCCCTAAACCTACTAACTGGTTAGGCCATCCTTACCAGCAACAGCTGCAATCAAGTGTTTGGGATAACTGGCAATGAGTCTTTTACAACGCTCTGGAGGAATTTTGGCCCACTCATCTTTGCAGAATTGTTGTAATTCAGCCACATTGGAGGGTTTTCCGAGCATGAACTGCCTTTTTAAGGTCATATCACAGCATCTCAATCAGTCTAAGGTCAGGACTTTGACTAGGTCACTCCAAAGTCTTAATTTTGTTTTTCTTAAGCCATTCAGAGGTGGATTTGCTGGTGTGTTTTGGATCATTCTCCTACTGCATAACGCAAGTGCACTTCAGTTTGAGGTCACAAACAGATGGACGGACATTCACAGTCAGGATTTTTTGGTAGACAGCAGAATTCATGGTTCCATGATTTACCACAGCAAGTTTTCCAGGTTGTGAAGCAGCAAAACAGCCCCAGACCATCACACTACCATCACCATATTTTACTGTTGGTATAATGTTCCTTTTCTGAAAGGCTGTGATACTTCTAAGCCAGATGCAATTGGACATATACCTTCCAAAAAGTTAAACTTTTGTCTCCTCAGTCCACAGAGTATTCTCCCAAATGTCTTGGGGATTATCAAGTTGTTTCCTGGCAAAACTCAGACGAGCCTTTATGTTCTTATTGCTCAGCAATAGTTTTTGTCTTGGAACTCTGTCATGCAGGCTATTTTTGCCCAGTCTCTTTCTTATGGTGAAGTCATGAATACTGACCTTAACTGAGGCAAGTGAGACCTGCAGTTCTTTGGGTGTTGTTGTGAAGTCTTTTGTGACCTCTTAGAGTAATTTTGGTGGGCTGGCCACTCCTGGGAAGATTCACCTCTGTTCCATGTTTTTGCCATTTGTGGATAATGGCTCGCATTGTGGTTCACTGGAGTCCCAAAGCTTTAGAAATTGCTTTATAACCTTTCCAGACTGATAGATCTCAATTACTTTGCTTCTCATTTGTTCCAGAATGTCTTTGAATTGCAGCATGATGTCTAGCTTTTGAGGATCTTTTGGTCTACTTCACTTTGTCAGGCAGGTCCTATTTAAGTGATTTCTTGATTGAGAACAGGTATGGTAGTAATCAGGCCTGGGTGTGGCTAGGGAATTTGAACTCAGCTTCCCAAAAATGTGATAAACCACAGTTAATTTATGTTTTAAGGGAGGGGGGCAATCACTTTTTCACACAGGGCCCTGTAGGTTTAGATTCCTTTTTCCCTTAATAATAAAGACATTCATTTAAAAACTGCATTTTCTGTTTACTTGTGCTGTCTTTGTCTAACATTTAAAAATCATTGGTGATCTGAAACATTTAAGTGTGGCAAACATGTAAAAGAATAGGAAATCAGGATGGGGCAAACAGTTTTTCACACAACTGTATGTGCATTTATTTCTAAATAATTTCAAAATGAGTAATACATAATGATTTAAGTTTCCTGCTGCAGTACCACACGCTGGCAGTAGGTGGCAATAAAGCCTCAGATGATTGTTATACATGCATAAATTGTCTAAGTTTTCTTCTTCTCTTTTACTGTATATTTTAGGCCCTTCTCTGAGTTTTATTTTTCTACTTTTAACAGCTGCTGTAAACTTTTAACGTTTGCCTGGATTATATTTTGATTTTCAGTTGTCAGTTAATAAACTGTATGTGAAATTATTTTTGAACTGTATGAGAAATGGTAAATTTTGGAGGTAGGGTTATTTTTTTGTCTGAATGCTGCCATGATAGTGTTCCAATAATGTAGTAGTGCTGTAAAGTGCTTAAACAATACATCCATAGAGTACAAATGACACATGGAATAATTGATTTTTAGAATATAAATTGCATACGTTATTAAACAGACCTCTTTGATCTGATGAGGCTGGAGTACTTACTCTGACACACCATGTCAGAGAGCCTTATAATCATTATTTTAAAATTAACATTTTATGAGTCCATTTAAAGAGTGAAAGAGTTTCTTTGATTCCAAGGGTATTCTGTTTCCACGATTCCCAAATGCTCATTTTAATTGCATGCATTTAAACTGTGAAATAGGATTATACACACAAAGTAACATGGATTTTCAAAATAAATACAGTGGCATGTAAAAGTTCAGGCACCCCAGATCAAAATTATTGTTACTAAACAGTTAAGCAAGTTGAAGATGAAATGATCTCTAAAAGGACTAAAGTTATAGATGACACATTTCTTTTGTATTTTAGGCAAAAAAAAATACATACTGTAATTTTTTCATTTTAAAAATTACAAAAAGGAAAATTGGCCTATGCAAACGTTTGGGCATGCTTGGAGATTTGTGTGCTCAGATAACTTTGACCAAAGTTTCAGACCTTAATTAGCCTGTTATGGTTATCGCTTGTTCACTATCATTGTTAGGAAAGGCTAGGTGATGCAAATTTTCAAGCTTTATAAAAAGCCATCCTCCTCTAACCTTGTGTCAAAAAACAGCAGCCATTGGTTCTTCTAAGCAGCTGCCTAACACTCTGAAAATGAAAATGGTGGAGGCCCACAAAGCCGGAGAAGGCTATAAGAACATAGCAAAGAGTTTCCAAGTTGCCTTTTCCTCAGTTAGAAATGTAATTAAGAAATGGAAGTTAACAGGAACAGTGGAGGTCAAGATAAAGTCTGGAAGACCAGGCAAAACTTCAGTGAGAGCTGCTCGTAGGATTGCTAGAGAGGCAAATCAGAACCCCCGCTTGACTGCAAAAGGCCTTCAGAAAGATTTAGCAGACTCTGGAGTTGTGGTACATTGTTTTACTGTCCAGTGACACCTGCACAAATATGGCCTTTATGGAAGTGTCATAAGAATAAAACCTCTCCTGCGTACTTACCATAAAATTCAGTGCCAGTAGTATGCAAAAGAACATCTAAACAAGCCTGATGCATATTAAAAACAAGTCCTGTGGACCAATAAGGTTAAAATAGAACTATTTGGCCACAATGAACAAAGGTATGTGTGGAGAAAAAAGAGAATTTCAGGAAAAAAACATCTCACAACCAATAAGCATGGGGTTGGATCAATCATGCTTTGAGGTTGTTTGCAGCCAATGGCATGGGAAACATTTCACAGGTAGAGGGAAGAATGGAGTCAATGAAATTTCACCAAATTTTGGATGCACACATAACACCATCTGTAAAAAAGCTGAAGTTGAAAAGGGGATGGCTTCTATGAATGGATAGTGATTCTAAACTCAAGTCAAAATCTGCAATAGACTACCTCAAAAGGATCAAAATGAAGGTTTTACCATGGCCCTCACAGTCTCCGATCTGAACATCATTGAAAATCTGTGGCTAAAGCTCAAAGTATCAGTGCGTGGAAGACGACCCACAGAACTGGAAGAATTTTCCAAGGCAAAATGAATGAATGAATTAAAAGACTCTTGGCTGGCTACAAAAAGCTTTTACAAGCTGTGATTCTTGCAAAAGGGGTGCTCCTAGGTACTAACCATGATAAGATAAAAGGTAAGATAAAAGATAAAAATGTTTCTTTTTTGCCTATAATACAAAGGAAATGTGTCATCTTGAACTTTAGCCCTTTTAGAGATAATTTAATCTTCAACTTGCTTAACTGTTTACAATAACAGTAATTTTGACCAGGGGTGCCCAAACTTTTACATGCCACTGTACATCAACCTTATCATATCAACAAGATCTATTTAATTATGTCTGCAGCCAGTGGCATAACTTGAAGTTTGTGAGCCTCAATGCAAAATGTCCAACAGGACCCCAGCTATCATGGATCTGCAATAGTATTGGTCTGTGTGAGTTCCTTAGGGCCCCGTCTCACATAGCGAGATCGCTGCTAAACAGCGATCTCAGCAGCGATCTTGCTATGTCTGACATGTACCAGCGATCAGGCCCCTGCTGTGAATCGCTGGTCGTGTCAGAAATGGCAGGACTTTTTTTTGATCGCTGGTCTCCCGCTGGCCAGCACGCATCGCTGCGTGTGACACTCAGGAGACCAGCGATCTCCTGGTAACCATGGTACACATCGGGTTTCCAAGTGCGGGGCTGTGCCTGGAAACCCGATGTGTACCTTGGTTACCAGCTCCCTGCATCAGTGCACTGGTATCCAACGTACACTGCGGGTAACTAAGCGACGTTACCCGCAGTGTCGCTGTCCTGATCGCTGCCTGAGCTGACTGTTTGGCAGCTCAGCAGCGATCATGTAGCGACACACCAGCGATCCTGATCGTTGTCGGGATCGCTGGTGTGTCGCTATGTGAGACGGGGCCCTTAGGCTCCAGGGCTATGGATGTGACTGTAACACCTGCACCTACTAGAGTTACCCTTGTATGCATTTTTGTGAAATATGGTGACAGATAGGATCTAATACGTAAAAGAAGCACTCTCATTAAAGTTTTTATGCTCTTCCTATATAAGGCTGTGGTTCCACGGTCCGGAACCACAGCGCTTTGGACGGAGCGGAAATTCCGCTCCGTCTAAGCCCCGCCCCCTTTATGACGCGCGATATTTCCGGAGGTGTTCAGGACACCTCCGGAACACCTCCGGAAAGAGCGCAGGGCTACATAGCCCTGTGTTAATTCTGTTGCGGCGACGCACCGTCGCCGCAATACGCGAGGACATGCTGCGGTCTAAAAAGACGCGCCGCATGTCCGTTTACGCAGGTTTGCCACCTGCGTATTGTTACGCATAGTGGAGACGGGATTTCTTTAAATCCCCTCCACTATGCTGTAACATCTGGACGCTGCGTGTTTGGCGCTGCGCCAGCGCACAGCGCCAAACACGCAGCGTATCCTGACCGTGGAAACTCACCCTTACAATCATCATATTATACAGCACTGTGTACTTACAATTACTCATTTTGCCTTTCTACCCAGCTAATTCTTCTCTTTTCTCTGTTCTATGTAGGAGCAGGAAGTCTCTTTTCCCTGCAAAAATCATTCCCCTGTTCAACTCCTGATCAAGCTAGGGACTTTTGCATTGATGACTCATGCAGGAAAAATTGACCTCCTGTTTTACTGTAGAGCTTGGAAAGATTCAGCTAGTCGGTTTTAAATTACGTGATACCTAATGGAAAAGGGAAGAATTAACTGGGTAGAAAGGCAAAATGAGCAATTGTACGTTCACAGTGATGTATAATGTGATGACTGTAGTATATTAGGAGGATACAAATTTTAATAGGAGTGCTTCTTTAGCGTCAGTTTTATCATGCCATTTTAACAAAAATTAAAAGATCTGGCTTAGTGGTAGCATAAAAAGAACTGAAATTAAATGTTCTACTTGTCAATAAGCATAGTGTATGATGCACTGTTCATAAGCACAGAAAATTTAGTAGCGATTACTGCAGTTTTCAAGCATCAATTTACCTTTGATTTGACTGGTTTGGTCAACTAGTTTGATTATCAGTGAATAGTAAAAGATGACCCGTCACCAGATTTCATGATAAAAACTGAATACTTTTTTTAAATTGATCTTTTAGACATGATGAGGTTGGTGTATACAATGAAATAAGTCATGAGTCTTAAGCACCCGTCTCACACTAGTTTTGTGACGCAACAGCGATCTCCCCAGCGATATCGCTGTGTGTGACATTCAGATACGATCAGCCCCCCTGCTGGGTATCGCTGATCGTCGCTGAATGTCAGGACATTTTTTGGATCGCTGGTCTCCCGCTGACAGGCATGCATCGCTGTGTGTGACAGGCGGGAGACCAGCGATCCGCTGGTAACCAAGGTACACAGCGGGTTTCCAGGCGCGGGGCTGTGCCTGGAAACCCGATGTGTACCTTGGTTACCAGCTCCCTGCATGAGGGCGCTGGTATCCAAAGTACACTGTGGGTAACTAAGCGACGTTACCCGCAGTGTCGCTGTGCTGATCGCTGCCTGAGCTGCCTGTTTGGCAGCTCAGCAGCGATCATGTAGCGACACACCAGCGATCCTCATCATTGTCGTGATCGCTGGTGTATCGCTATGTGAGACGGGGCTTTAGTGGATTCAGTCTCCACCCACCCATCCATCCACTCAGCCTGACTGACACTTCAGGTTGTACAGAGCAATGTGAGATCTCTGCAGAGAGGAGGGATGTTGAGGATCTGTCTTTCAGGCTAGGTGGGTAGATAATTAGTTAATCTTTTATACAGGATTATACAGTCATTCTAACATAACTTTTCAAAGTAAATACATAATCTTCATCAGGTCCAAGAAACCTATTTAACAATCTATGTAGTTTGTATAGTAAAATCTGATAACAGATATGCCTTCAACTTGTGATATACTGTACATCACAGCAATTTTGATTTTTTTTTGTAGTTCCAAAGCTTGTAAATCCATTGTTTCAGACATGCCAATATGGAACCAGCAGTTTTACTAGGCAGTTGAAAGAAAAGTTATAATACCAACATCTGCCCCTTTCGTATCGTGATCTGAGCACTGCTCAGACAAGACCGCAATAATTGTGTATAAATTAAGAGTGTAGATAAAATGGAATTGCTGGTTCTTATTGTGCTACTTAGACATATTTTTCACTGAGTGCTGAGTGCAGTAGAAGGTTAAAAAATTCACAATTCATGTTCACAAGTTTAGTTTTTGGTCAGTATTTTACATCAATATTTCTAAGTAGAAATGAGCGAACCTGTGGATGTTTGGGTTCCCCAAGATTGACACACATACAGTATAAAGTTTGATTCGGGTGCAAACTTGACCTTGAACTTGCCCCTGATCCGAACACAGTAGAAGTCAATGGGGACCCTAACTTCAGTGCTTTAAAATGGCTGGAAAATGGTGATAGTAAGGGCTAGGGGGCAACAAAAGGCAGCTAAATGGGGGTAAGAGCAGGACAATTGTCCTACAAATGTGAAAAGTGAAATGATTTAAAGGGATTCTATCACCATAGCAATCAAGGTAAAAAAGGAAGTAAATGAATAACAATAATTTTTAGCAGTGCCCTCACAGAGATTAAAATACTAGCTACTTCCAGTCTAGTTAAAAATTTCACCCACAGATCATGAGGAAGAGTGCCCCCTCAGAAGCAGCTTACCAATTTCACCCACAGAGCATGTGGCATAGTAACCCTATATTAGCAGATTACAAATTTCACCGACAGAGCATGGGACAGAGTACTCCCTAAGAAGCAGCTTACAAATTTCACCCACAGAGCATGGGTCAGTGTACCCCATCAGAAGGAGCTTACAAATTTCACCCACAAAGAATAGGGCACCGTACCCCTACATTAGCAGCTTACAAATTTCACCCGCAAAGTGTGGGGAAGAGTACCCCCTCAGAAGCAGTTTACAAATTTCATCCACAGAGCATGGCACAGAGTAGCCCCTCAGAAGCAGCTTACAAATTTCACTCACAGAGCATTGGGCAGAGTACCCCCTAAGAAGCAGCTTACAAATTTCACCGACAGAGCATGAAACAGAGTACCCCTAAATTAGCAACTTAGAAATGTCACCCACAGAACATGGGGCAGAGTACCCCAAAATTATCAGCCTAGAATTGTCACCCACAGAGCATGGAACAGAGTACCCTGCCACTTCAGCAACTTACAAATTTCACCTACAGAGCATGGGACACAGTACCCACACAGTTTCAAAATTTCTGCTCCAGTTCCAACTGCCGCCGATGAATAGCTTGTAGTATGATCTTGTATCGAGCTGGTGGTTCACAGCGAGGCTTGCTACTGGCACGTCAGTTAAAAATTTGACCCACAGAGCATGTTTCCACATTTCCCTCACATAAGCTGATAAAAAATTTCACACACAGACAATGGTCCACAGTATCCCCAAAGGCAGGGTGGCAGAGTATACACATAGTAGCTTAAAGGCACATTACTCACACAGATATGGCTTCAAGAAAACACACAACAGCTTTTGGCCAAGTACTCCCACTGACATGGGTTAAATAATGCACACTGCAGCTTTTGTCAAAGTACTCCAAAAGATATGGGTTAAAGAGTACACACCACGGTTTTTGACACAGTACTATCACAGACATGGCTGCCTAACAGTAGAAAATTATGTTCACTCACACATCACGCCTACTGATTCAGTTGAAGATTCTTCAAACTTTTGGTTACGCACGTTACTATCACAAACACTGATGCAGAGTACACATAGAGAGTGTTTTGGTAAAATTTCGCACACACAAAACCTAATACTGTCATTCACTACAGCTGCATCCTGTCCATATGCTAAGCAGAGTAGAAATAAAAATTAAGTATCTAGAACCAAGACGGAGAGGTCCAAGTGGAGGAGGAGGTGGATGTGGCCATATAGTCGGAAGAGGCAGAGGAGGAGATAGCCAACACAGTTTTTTTTTTTTTTTTTGGGGAGGAGGCCCCCAAATGAAACGAATGTCAAATAGAGTGGTCGGGTGCCGCTGTTATAGTTTTCTAGTCATCCAAAGGTATGGACAAGTCCTGTGGGATCCATGCCTGGTTCATTTTAAGGAATATTAGTTTACCCATGTTGGATGTGGACAGGCGGATGCGCCTGTCTGTGATGATACCCCCTGCCATGCTAACCACACGTTCCAACAGTACACTTGCTGCAGGTCAGGCCAGCATCTCCAAGGCATAAAAGGCAAGGTCAGGCCATGTGTTCAATTTGGAGACCCAGAAATTAAATGGGGCACATCCATCTGTTAGTACATGGAGATGTGTGCACACGTAATCTTCCACCATGTTGTTGTAATGCTGCCTCCTGTGTTGTGAGTGGGCTTGGGATGAGTTCTGAGCAGAGGCTCCCTCTGGTGGTTACAAGCGGTGCTGGTCTGTCCAGTGAAGATTGTGAAGATTGTGAGGATTGGGAATCAGGTGTTACTGAGTGGTCTTATATAAGGGAGTCACCTTCCCATCAGGGTTGCCGGTGATCAATTGTTCTGGTCTCTATCCTTGATTCCTGTTTCCCTTGTAGCCTGCTGTGTCGTGTCTGCATCTCCTGCTAACAGATAAGACATTTTCTTCTTTTTGTTTTTGTGCTTGATTTTTGCATTTTGTCCTGCACTTCTGTGGGGGCCTTCAGGGTCCCCTCCGGGGGCTTTTGCCCTCTCAGTTCAGTTCAGCCACTGATGTTTGTACATTTGCTTTTTCCAGTTTTTTCAGTGGCTGCTGTTTTGATTTTGTTACACCAGAGAACTAATTTAGGTGGTAGAGGTCGTGTGATCTCAGGGTTTTTGAAATTAGTAGAGTTGGTGCTTTTCAGGGTTTTCTGGGATTGCAGTAAGTACCCTTCCTATCCTTTTCTATTTAGTTAGTTTGGGCCCCAACGTTTGCTCATACTATTTTCTGTCTGTGTCAGTATTTTTCTTGTCTAACCGCCATTACATGTTTGGGGGCTTTCTATGTTCTTTGGGGTTCTGCTCCGGGGCAGATAGCTTTCCTATATCTATCTTTAGGTGTAGTTAGTTTCTCAGGCTGTGACGCGGCGTCTAGTACCAACGTAGGAACGCTCCACGGCTGCCTCTAGTTGTTGTGGTTAGTCAGGGTACTGCAATCTCATAGATTCCAACTGCTCTGGTGTATTGCCTTTTTTGCCTGCACTCCTCAGCTACCGAAACATAACAGTATCACCGGCCCAAAATTTAAAATTGTATGGTACTCACAGAAGGGAAAAAATTTATGAAAGAAAAAACGGTTGTCAGAGTTGTCAGAGATATTTTTCTGTTTGTTGCATTTTTTTTTTCCCTCTGTATCTCTGGGTGCTGGGGAGGATTTTTTCTCTCAATGGAGTTTGCACAGTTGTCTGGCCGTGTGGATCAGCTTGCCACTGAGGTTCAGAGTATTGCTGCATATCTTGCTAGGTTGCCTGTTGTGGAACCTAGGATTCCCATGCCAGATTTGTTTTTAGGGGATCGAGCTAAGTTTCAGAATTTCAAAAATAATTGTAAATTGTTTTTTGCCTTAAAATCTAAGTCCTCAGGGAATGCAGCGCAGCAGGTTCAAATTGTCATCTCTCTCCTGCGAGGCGATCCTCAGGATTGGGCTTTTTCCCTGACACCTGGGGATCCTGTTTTGAGTGATGTTGATGCATTTTTTCAGGCTTTGGGGTTATTGTACGATGAGCCTAATGTCACTGATCAAGCTGAAAAAGCCTTGTTGGCATTAAATCAGGGGCTTGATGACGCTGAGTTATACTGTCAGAGATTCCGTAGGTGGGCAGTCCTGACCAAGTGGAATGACGACGCTTTGGCGGCCCTTTTTCGGAAGGGACTGTCAGATAATGTAAAGGATGTTATGGTAGGATTCCCTGTCCCCTCTGGTCTCAATGATTCTATGTCATTGGCGATTCAGATTGACAGACGTTTGCGTGAGCGTAGAGGTATGCGTGGAATAGTGTTGCCTTGTGAACCTGCTTCTGAACCCATGCAGTGTGATAGAGTGGTGTCTGGGGCACAGCGTCATGAGTTTCGAAAGCGCAATGGGTTATGTTTCTACTGTGGTGATGCCTCTCATGCTATTTCAGTCTGCCCTAAGCGGGGAAGACGTTTTGCATGCTCAGTTGTCTTGGGTAGTGTTCAGACTAAGTTTTTATTAACTGTCACTCTGATATGCTCTCTGTCCTCATTTTCTGCTCAGGCTTTCGTTGATTCTGGAGCAGCTATTAACCTGATGGATTATGATTTTGCTAAACGTTGTGGGTTTCCCTTGATACCCTACAGAAGTCTATTCCACTACTGGGGATCGATTCTACCCCTTTGGCTGAGAATAAACCTCAGTTCTCTACTCAGGTGATAATGAGGGTTGAACCTGATCATCAAGAGTGCTGCAAATTTTTGGTTCTGTATAATCTGCATGATATTATCGTACTGGGTTTCCCTTGGTTACAGTCTCATAATCCTGTTTTGGATTGGAAATCTGTGTCTGTAACCAGTTGGGGCTGCCAATGTGTTAATACCAACACTACTGTTTTTTCTGCCTCCCCCCAGGCTCAGGATGTTCCTGACTTTTTGATTGATTTTTCTGATGTATTTAGCGAAAGTAAATCTGCATCCTTGCCTCCCCATAGGAGCTATGACTGCGCTATTGAATTAGTGCCTGGTAGTAAATTCCCTAAAGGTCGCCTTTTTAACTTGTCTGTACCTGAACATGATGCTATGCGGTCTTATATCAAGGAGTCATTGGAGAAGGGTCATATCAGACCATCCTCTTCACCCTTAGGTGCCGGTTTTTTCTTTGTGGCCAAAAGGATGGTTCATTAAGGCGTGTATTGATTATCGTCTTTTGAACAATATTACTGTGAAATATCAATACCGTTACCCTTGATTTCTGACCTGTTTTCAGGGTGAAAAACGCTACTTGGTTTACCAAGCTTGACCTCAGGGGGGCATATAACCTTATTCGCATTAAGCACGGGATGAATGGAAGACGGCATTCAATACCCGGAGGGGCATTTTGAGTACTTGTGATGCCCTTTGGGCTCACTATGCTCCTTCTGTCTTCCAGTCCTTCATGAATGACATTTTCAGGGATTTTGTGGATACATTTCTGATTGTTTATTTGGATGATATCTTGATTTTTTCTAATGACTGGGACTCTCATGTGAAACATGTTCGAACTGTATTCCGATTTTGAGAGAGAATGCTCTGTATGTGAAGGGATCAAAGTGTCTTTTTGGCGTACAGAGGATCTCATTTCTGGATTCATTTTGTCCCCATCTGTTATTGAAATGGACCCGGTCGAGGTTCAGGCCATCTGTGATTGGGTCCAACCTACTTCATTAAAGGCTCTTCAAAGATTTTTGGGTTTTGCCAATTTTTATCGTAAATTTATTGGTAATTTCTCGGTTATTGTTAAACCATTAACTGATTTGACCAAAAAGGGTTCTGATGTGGTGAATTGGCCTCCTGAGGCAGTCTCTGCATTTCAGGAACTTAAGCAGAGATTCACTTCTGCTCCGGTTCTACGGCAGCCTGATGTTTCTCTGCCATTTCAGGTGGAGGTTGATGCCTCTGAAATTGGGGCAGGTGCCGTTTTGTCCCAAAAAGATCCAGAGACCTCTAAAAGTAACCCTTGTGCCTTTTTCTCTCGAAAATTTTCTCCTACTGAACGTAATTATGACGTGGGTAATCGGGAGTTATTGGCCATGAAGTGGGCTTTTGAAGAGTGGAGACATTGGCTGGAGGGAGCCAAACATCAGTTGGTGGTCCTTACTGACCATAAGAATCTGGTTTATCTGGAATCTGCCAAGCGACTCAATCCTAGACAGGCCAGGTGGGCCTTGTTTTTCACACGTTTTAATTTTGTGGTTTCCTTTCTTCCTGGCACTAAGAATGTTAAGGCGGATGCCCTCTCGAGGAGCTTCCTTGCGGACTCTCCTGAGTTATCTGATCCTTCTGTTATTTTGAAAGAGGGTGTAGTTCTTTCCGCCATCTCACCTAATTTGAGACTTGCTCTGGAGGGGTGTCAGGAGGATAGGCCCAAGCGCTGCCCTGTTGGAAAATTGTTTGTCCCGGACCAGTGGAAAAAGAGTGTGATGTCTGAGATTCATTGTTCCACGTTGGCTGGGCATCCCGGAATTTTTGGTACCAGAGACTTGGTTAGTCGGTCCTTTTGGTGGCCTACCTTGTCTCGTGATGTCAGGGAATTTGTGCAGTCCTGCGGGACTTGCTCTCGCTCCAAGTCTTGCTCTCGCTCTAGTGGTTTGTTGATGCCATTGCCTGTGCCCAAGAGACCATGGACCCATATCTCTATGGATTTCATTTCCGACCTTCCTGTTTCTCAGAGAATGACCACCATCTGGGTGATTTGTGATAGGTTTTCCAAGATGATACATCTTGTGCAATTACCTAAGTTGCCTTCCTCCTCTGAATTGGTGCCGTTGTTCCTTCAGCACGTGGTTCATTTACACGGCATTCCTGAGAACATAGTGTCTGACAGAGGAGTCCAGTTTGTTTCCAGATTTTGGAGGACTTTTTGTTCTAAACTGAGTGTTCAATTGTCTTTCTCCTCGGCATTTCATCCTCAGACCAATGGTCAAACTGAGAGAACAAACCAGACATTGGAGACTTATCTAAGATGCTTTGTGTCTGCTGATCAGGATGACTGGGTCTCTTTTTTGCCTTTGGCTGAGTTTGCTCTTAATAATAGGGCTAGCTCTGCCACTTTGATGTCTCCGTTTTTCTGTAATTCTGGGTTTCACCCTCGATTCTCTTCAGGACAGACGGAGGCTTCTGTCTGTCCAGGTGTTGACTCTGTTGTGGAGCGTATGCAACAGATTTGGGACCAGGTAGTGGAGAGGTTGTCCCTCTCTCAGGAGAGGGCCCAGCCGTTTGCTAACCGGCATAGGACTGATGGTCCTCGGTTTAAAGTAGGGGACTTGGTCTGGTTGTCCTCAAAAAATATTCCTAGGAGAGTAGCATCTCCTAAATTTAAGCCTAGGTTCATTGGACCTTATAAGATCATGGAGATTCTTAATCCTGTTTCTTTTCGTTTGCTTCTTCCAGGGACATTTAAGATCCATAACGTGTTCCACAAGTCCTTGTTGAAGAGGCTTGTTGAGCCAGTGGTTCCTGCTGCTGTGCCTCCTGACCCTGTTTTGGTTGAGGGCAATCTGGAGTATGTGGTTGAGAAAATATTAGATTCTCGTTTTTCTAGACGGAAACTCCAGTATTTGGTTAAGTGGAGAGGTTATGGTCAGGAAGACAATTCTTGGGTGTTTGCTTCGGACATCCATGCTAGGAGACTCATCCGTGCGTACCATAGAACTCATCCTGACCGACCTGGTTGCTCAAATGAGGGTTCGGTGACCCCTCCTCAAGGGGGGGGTACTGTTGTGAGTGGGCTTGGGATGAATTCTGAGCAGAGGCACCCTCTGGTGGTTACAAGCGGTGCTGGTCTGTCCAGTGAAGATTGTGAGGATTGGGAATCAGGTGTTATTGACTGGTCTTATATAAGGGAGTCACCTTCCCATCAGGGTTGCCGGTGATCAATTGTTCTGGTCTCTATCCTTGATTCCTGTTTCCCTTGTAGCCTGCTGTGTCGTGTCTGCATCTCCTGCTAACAGATAAGACATTTTCTTCTTTTTGTTTTTGTGCTTGATTTTTGCATTTTGTCCTGCACTTCTGTGGGGGCCTTCAGGGTCCCCTCCGGGGGCTTTTGCCCTCTCAGTTCAGTTCAGCCACTGATGTTTGTACATTTGCTTTTTCCAGTTTTTTCAGTGGCTGCTGTTTTGATTTTGTTACACCAGAGAACTAATTTAGGTGGTAGAGGTCGTGTGATCTCAGGTGTTTTTGAAATTAGTAGAGTTGGTTCTTTTCAGGGTTTTCTGGGATTGCAGTAAGTACCCTTCCTATCCTTTTCTATTTAGTTAGTTTGGGCCCCAACGTTTGCTCATACTATTTTCTGTCTGTGTCAGTATTTCTTCTTGTCTAACCGCCATTACATGTTTGGGGGCTTTCTATGTTCTTTGGATTTCTGCTCCGGGGCAGATAGCTTTCCTATATCTATCTTTAGGTGTAGTTAGTTTCTCAGGCTGTGACGAGGCGTCTAGGACCAACGTAGGAACGCTCCACGGCTGCCTCTAGTTGTTGTGGTTAGTCAGGGTACTGCAATCTCATAGATTCCAACTGCTCTGGTGTATTGCCTTTTTTGCCTGCACTCCTCAGCTACCGAAACATAACACTCCTGCTAATACGGACCGTTTCAGATGGTGGTGCCGGATGTTATGGCGTGCTCATAAAGTTTTGCCACATTTTGCCATGCTAACCCCATCTTCCGGGTGCTGACAGTGCCCCAACTGTGTTGGCGAATCGCAACTTCCTCCCCTGCCACTGCCTTGTTGTTTCACTGAGCCCCTGCTGTCAAGGAGAAAAGCCATTAGTAGTTTTTCTACCAGCATGTGCAGATTGTGATCCCTCTCAAGAGACGGAAGTAATGTTGGTACATTGTCCTTGTAGCGGGAATCCAGCAGGGTTGCACCCAGTAATCTGCACTGATAACAATATAGGCAACTCAGGCTCAGCGGTAATTCCGCAGGCACTTCAGCATGTATTGGCACATGTTTGCCAGACTGTCCAGAGACAATGACAGGCTGTCCTTGGCAGGAGTATATCATCCGGGTAATCTGTATTCTCGCAGCCATGCTCCAGTGATGCCTATTGATGTCTATAAGCTGATGTGCGTGCCACCCTGCTGTGAACACATTTATTCCTCTTCCCCCGCATTCTCCTCATCATCATCGTCCATTGCCCCCTGGTTGTACACTTGGGTACCTGGCAGATGTTGGGACAGTAACCCAACCTCTAAGCCATGTGTGGAAGACAGGTCTGAGAACGGTGTGAATTGGCTCTGTTCCTCCTCTTGCTTCTCTTCCTTCTGTGCCACCACCTCATCCATCATGGCCTGAATTGTTTTTTACAGTAGGCATATAAGTGGTATAGTAATGCTGTTTATGGCATCATCAGCTCTAGCCATATTGGTGGAATATTCAAAGCAGCACAACATGGTACACATGTCCTGCATGGAGGCCCAGTCATTGGTGGTGAAGTGGTGTTGTTCTGCTGTGCAATTCAGCCGTGCGAGCTGCAGCCAAAACTCCGCTATAGCATGCTCGCAGTGTCTCCAATGCAGTTTCACCTTGTTGGTACGTCACATATCAGCCGGTGACCAGGAAGGCAGAAGTGACGCTGCAGCACAGATAGGCTAGTAGCTGCAGGGTGAGAACGCCGTAAGTGCGCACACACTGGCCGCACTTTCCTCAGTAGTTTCAACATGTGTGGGTAGTTATTTGGGAAGATCTGCACCACCAAGTTTATCACATGCACCAGGCAAGGGGTGTGGGTCAAACTGGCTAGGCCCAGAGCTGTTATGAGATTTTGCCTGTTATTGCACACCACCAAGCTGAGCTTGAGGTTCAACGGCATCAACCGCTCATCTGTCTCCTGTTTTTTAAATTCCAGTCCAGAGCTCTGGCAAGTTATAGGATTTGTCCCCAAAATAGTGGAGCTAAAGAACAGCCTGCTGTCGTTTCCCCCTGGCTGTGCTCAAGTTGGTAGTGCAGGTCATTCTGTGACCGAATGAGGAGGCAGTGGAGGAAGAAGAGTAGGGTGAGGAGGGAACCTGGACAGATAAACATCCAGCAATACTAGGTGGTGGTAGGACATGAGCTAGAACACCTTCCGCCTCTGCCCCAGCTGCTACTACATTTACCTAGTAGGCAGTTAAGCAGCAGTAATTTTCCTGGCCATGCTTTCTGGTTCATGTATCGGTGGTTACCATATATACTCGTGTATAAGCCGACCCGTGTATAAGCCGACCCCCCTAATTTTGCCACAAAAAACTGGGAAAACTTATTGACTCGTGTATAAGCCGAGTGTATAAACTGCCCTCCTGCTCTGTGCTGCCCCGTCCTGCTCCTTGCTCCCCCATCCAGCTCTGTGCTCCCCCATTCTCCTCTGTACTCCCCCCCTCCTGCTCCGTCCTCTGCTGTGCTCCCCCATTCCTTCTCCGTCCTCCTGTGCCCCCCCGTCCTGCTCCGTGCTCCTCTGTGCCCTCCATCCTCCCCCTGTCCTGTTCCGTGCCCATTGTCCTCCTCCATGCTTCCCCCGTCCACCGTTCTCCCCCCCGTCCTGCTCCATGCTTCCCCCGTCCTCCGTTCTCCCCCCGTCCTCCTCCATGCTTCCCCCATCCTCTGTTCTCCCCCGTCCTCCTCCATGCTTCCCCCGTCCTCCGTTCTCCCCCCATCCTGCTCCATGCTTCCCCCGTCCTCCGTTCTCCCCCCGTCCTCCTCCATGCTTCCCCGTCCACCGTTCTCCCCCCCTCCTGCTCCGTGCTCCTTGTCCTCTCCTCCATCATACTCACCCCTCCCGTGCCATCGCTGAACGTCCCTGCAATCCTGCGTTCTCCCCGGCTTCCTGCAGCTCTCCCCGGCTTCCTGCAGCTCTCCAGCGCTGAGCGGTGACGTAATACCGCTCATTAAGGCCATGAATATGGACGCCACGCCTATGGGAGTGGCGTCGCGTCCATATTACATGACCTTAATGAGCGGTATACGTCACCGCTCAGCACAGGAGAGCTGCAGGAAGCCAGGGAGAGCTGCAGGAAGCCGGGGAGAACGCAGGATTGCAGGGACGTTCAGCGATGGCACGGGGAGGGGTGAGTATGATGTCCCAGCCACCGGCTCCTGCCGCGGCATCCCCTCCCCGCTGGTTTCTGCCCTATGACTCGTGTATAAGCCGAGGGGCATTTTCAGCACGAAAAAAGGTGCTGAAAATCTCGGCTTATACACGAGTATATACGGTATGTGGATCTTGCCATAGATGGCGTTGCACAGTGCACACTTGATTTGGTCCGCAACATGTTTGTGAAGAGCAGGGATGACTCACCTGCAGGGCCAGCATTAGGGGCAGGCAGATAAGACAGCTGCCTAGGGCCCCCGTTCCTCCAGGGACCCTCAGCACACCATGCGGCCGCTATGGGGCCCCTGAGTAAGAGGGGCCTGGTGCAGCCCCCATCGTGCATTCAACTTATCGGCATGCCGATACAGTTGAAAGCAGTGACAGAGGAGAGAGCATCATGTGACACTCCCTCTCCCATTACTCCCCCTCTGCACTATACTGTATATGTGGGGGGCTGCATTATACTGTGTGGGGGGACTGCACTATACGGTGTATGGAGGCGCTGCATTATAGTGTGTGTGGGGAAGTGCACTATACTGTGTATGTGGGGGCTGCACTATACTGTGTATGGGGCTGCACTATATTGTGTGTGTGTGGGCTGCACTATACTGTTTTGGGGGCTGCACTATACTGTGTGTGGAGGGACTGCACTATAATGTGTGTGGGGGACTGCACTCTACTGTGTGTGGGGGCTGCATTATACTGTGAGTGGGGGCTGCATTATACTGTGTGGGGCGCTGTACTATACTGTATGGGGGTTAAATTATACTGTGTGTTGGGGGTCTGTATTATACTGTGTGTGCAACTGCATTATACTCTGAGGGGCTGCATTACACTCTGGGGGCTGCATTATCCTCTTCAGACCCAGAAGTCCCAGAACCCCGAAACCGTTGTACACTACAGTGTACGCAAGGTCTAAGAAGGCTATACTGTGTGTGTGTGGGTCTGCACTATACTGTGTTGGGGGAATGCACTATACTGTGTGTGTGGAGGGCTGCATTATACTGTGAGTGGGGGCTGCACTATACTGTGTTTGTGGGGGTAATTATACTGTGTGTGGGAGATCTGCATTATACTGTGTGTGGGGCTGCATTATACTCTGATGGTGCTGCTTTATACTCTGGGGAAGCTGCATTATACTGTGTGTGGGGGGCTGTTTATACTGTGGGTGAGAGGGGCTGCACTATACTGTGTGTTTGTGGGGGGCTGAATTATACTGTGTTTATGGGCTGCAATATACTCTGAGGGGGCTGGTTTATTCTCTGGGGGCTGTATTATACTGTGTGTACGGGGCTGCATTATACTCTGAGGTGGCTACATTATATTCTGAAGGGGCTGCATTATACTGTGTGTTGGGACTGCACTGCATTATACTTTGAGGGGGCTGCAGTATAATCTGAGGGGGCTGCATTATGCTCTAAGGGGGCTGCATTATACTCTGAGGGGTTGCATTATGCTCTATGAGGGGACTACATTATACTCTATGAAGGGGCTGCATTATACTCTGAGGAGACTGCATTATACTCTAAGGGGCTGCATTATACTCTGAGGGGTTGCATTATGCTCTATGAGGGGACTACATTATACTCTATGAAGGGGCTGCATTATACTCTGAGGAGACTGCATTATACTCTGAGGGGGCTGCATTTTACTCAGGGGGCTACATTATACTAGGGGGCTGCATTATGTTTGGGGGATGCATTATTGTTGTGAATGTGTTAGAAATGAATTCTGAGCAGAAGCTCCCTCTGGTGGTTACAAACAGTACTGAACCATTCAATGAGGATTGGCAATCAGGAGTTACAGACTGGTCTTATATAAGGAGGTTCCCTCCCATCATGGTTGCCGGTGATCAATTGTTCTTGTCTCAACTTTGGTTCCTGGTTCACTTGGAAGCTTGCTGAGTCTTGCCTCTTCTCCTGCTCTCAGATAAGTTATTTTCTGTTTTTATTTTTGTGCTTGCTTTTTGCATTGTTCCCTGCACTTCTGTGGAGGTCAGCCAGGTCCCCTCCGGGGGCTTGTGCTCCTATCAGTTTATCTGAGCCACTGTTATTTGTTCATTTGCCTTTTCCAGTTTTTTCAGTGGCTGCGGCTTAGTTTTGTTACACCAGAGAACTAATTTAGGTGGTAGAGGTCGTGTGATCTCAGGTGTTTTTGCAATTAGTAGAGTTGGTATTTTTTAGGGTTTTTTGGATTGCAGTAAGTGTCCTTCCTATCCTTTTTCTTTCTAGGCAGATTGGGCCCCAACGTTTGCTCTTACTATTTTCTGTCTGTGTCTGTATTTCCTCTTGTCTAACCGCCATTACATGTTTGGGGCTTCCTATGTTCTTTGGGATCTGCTCCGGGGCAGATAGCTTTCCTCTTTCTATCTTTAGGTGTAGTTAACCTCTCAGGCTGTGAAGAGGCGTCTAGGACCAACGTAGGAACGCTCCACGGCTGCCTTTAGTTGTGGTGGTTAGTCAGGGTACTGCAATCCAGTAGATTCCAACCTCTCTGGTGTATTGCCGTTTTTGCCTGCTCTCCTCAGCTACCAAATCATAACAGTTTCACCGGCCAAACTGAAAATTATATGGTACTCAACAGAAGGGAAAAATAGTAAAAGGAAAAAGAAAAAGGGAAGTTGTCAGAAATTTTTTTATTTTTTTTTTCTCTGTTTGTTGCATTTTTTCCCTCTTTTTCTCCGGGTGCTAAGGAGGATTTTTTTTTTTCTCTCAATGGAGTTTGCACAGTTGTCTGGCCATGTGGATCAGCTTGCCACTGAAGTTCGGAGTATTGCTACCTATCTTGCAGGGTTGCCGGTTGTGGAACCTAGGATCCCCATGCCAGATTTATTTTTGGGGGGTCGAGCTAAATTTCTGAATTTCAAAATGAACTGTAAGTTGTTTTTTGCCTTAAAACCTAAGTCCTCAGGGAACGCAGCACAGCAGGTTCAAATTGTCATCTCTCTCCTGTGCGGCGATACTCAGGATTGGGCTTTTTCCCTGACACCTGGGGACCCTGTTTTGAGTAATGTTGATGCATTTTTTCTGGCTCTGGGGTTATTGTACGATGAACCTAATGTCACTGATCAAGCTGAAAAAGCCTTGTTGGCATTAAATCAGGGGCTTGAGGACGCTGAGTTGTACTGTCAGAAATTCCGAAAGTGGGCAGTCCTGACCAAATGGAATGACGATGCTTTGGCAGCCCTTTTTCAGAAGGGTCTGTCAGAGAATGTAAAAGATGTTATGGTGGGTTTCCCTGCTCCCTCTGGTCTCAATGATTCTATGTCATTAGCGATTCAAATTGACAGACGTTTGCGTGAGCGTAGAAGTATGCGTGGAAAAGTGTTGCCTTGTGAACCAGCTTCTGAACCCATGCAATGTGATAGAGTGGCTTCTGGGGCACAGCGTCACGAGTTTCGAAAACGCAATGGGTTATGTTTCTACTGTGGTGACGCCTCTCATGCTATTTCAGTCTGCCCTAAGCGGGGAAGACGTTTTGCACGCTCAGTTGTCTTGGGTAGTGTTCAGACTAAATTTCTGTTGATTGTTACCCTGATTTGCTCCCTGTCCACATTTTCTGCTCAGGCTTTTGTTGATTCGGGAGCAGCTATTAACCTGATGGATTTGATTTTGCTAAACGTTGTGGGTTTCCCTTGATACCCCTACGGAAGTCTATTCCCCTACTGTGGATTGATTCTACCCCTTTGGCTGAGAATAAACCCCAGTTCTCTACTCAGGTGATAATGAGGGTTGAACCTGATCATCAGGAGAGTTGCAAATTTTTGGTGCTGTATAATCTGCATGACATTATTGTACTAGGTTTCCCTTGGTTACAGTCTCATAATCCTGTTTTGGATTGGAAATCTGTGTCTGTAACCAGTTGGGGCTGCCAATGTGTTAATGCCAACACTCCTGTTTTTTCTGCCTCTCCCCAGGCTCAGGATGTTCCTGACTTTTTGACTGATTTTTCTGATGTGTTTAGCGAAAGTAAATCTGCATCCTTGCCCCCCCATAGGAGCTATGACTGCGCTATTGAATTAGTGCCTAGTAGTAAATTCCCTAAAGGTCGCCTTTTTAACTTGTCTGTACCTGAACATGACGCCTATGCGGTCTTATATCAAGGAGTCATTGGAGAAGGGTCATATCAGACCATCCTCTTCACCATTGGGTGCCGGTTTTTTCTTTGTGGCCAAAAAGGATGGTTCATTAAGGCCGTGTATTGATTATCGTCTCTTGAACAATATCACTGTGAAATATCAATATCCGTTACCCTTGATTTCTGACCTGTTTTCCAGGGTGAAAAGTGCTACTTGGTTTACCAAGCTTGATCTCAGGGGAGCGTATAACCTTATTCGCATTAAGCACGGGGATGAATGGAAGACGGCGTTTAATACCCCAGAGGGGCATTTTGAGTACCTAGTGATGCTCCTTCCGTCTTCCAGTCCTTCATGAATGACATTTTCAGGGATTTTGTGGATAAATTTCTGATTGTTTATTTGGATGATATCTTGATTTTTTCCAATGACTGGGACTCTCATGTGAAACATGTTCGGACTGTGTTCCAGATTTTGAGAGAGAATGCTCTGTATGTGAAGGGATCAAAGTGTCTTTTTGGCGTACAGAGGATCTCATTTCTGGGATTCATTTTGTCCCCATCTGTTATTGAAATGGACCCGGTCGAGGTTCAGGCCATCTGTGATTGGGTCCAACCTACTTCATTAAAGGCTCTTCAGAGAGTCTTGGGTTTTGCCAATTTTTATCGTAAATTTATTGGTAATTTCTCTGTTATTGTTAAACCATTGACTGATTTGACCAAAAAGGGTTCTGATGTGGTGAATTGGCCTCCTGAGGCAGTCTCTGCGTTTCAGGAACTTAAGCAGAGATTCACTTCTGCTCCTGTTCTACGGCAGCCTGATGTTTCTCTGCCATTTCAGGTGGAGGTTGATGCCTCTGAAATTGGGGCAGGTGCCGTTTTGTCCCAAAGAGATCCAGAGACCTCTAAAAGTAACCCTTGTGCCTTTTTTCTCTCGAAAATTTTCTCCAACTGAACGTAATTATGACGTGGGTAATCGGGAGTTATTGGTCATGAAGTGGGCTTTTGAAGAGTGGAGACATTGGCTGGAGGGAGCCAAACATCAGGTGGTGGTCCTCACGGACCATAAGAATCTGGTTTATCTGGAATCAGCCAAGCGACTTAATCCTAGACAGGCCAGGTGGGCCTTGTTTTTCACACGTTTTAATTTTGTGGTTTCCTTTCTTCCTGGCACTAAGAATGTTAAGGCGGATGCCCTCTCGAGGAGTTTCCTTGCGGACTCTCCTGAGTTATCTGATCCTGCTGTTATTTTGAAAGAGGGTGTAGTTCTTTCCGCCATCTCGCCCAATTTGAGACTGGCTCTGGAAGGGTGTCAGGAGGATAAACCCGAGCGCTGCCCTATTGGGAAATTGTTTGTCCCAGACCGGTGGAAAAAGAGTGTGATGTCTGAGATTCATTGTTCCGCGTTGGCCGGTCATCCCGGAATTTTTGGTACCAGAGACTTGGTTAGTCGGTCCTTTTGGTGGCCTACTTTGTCTCGTGACGTCAGGGAATTTGTGCAGTCCTGCGGGACTTGCTCTCGCTCCAAGCCTTGCTCTCGCTCTAGTGGTTTGTTGATGCCATTGCCTGTGCCCAAGAGACCATGGACCCATATCTCTATGGATTTCATTTCCGACCTCCCTGTTTCTCAGAGAATGACCGTTATCTGGGTAATTTATGATAGGTTTTCCAAAATGATACATCTTGTGCCATTACCTAAGTTGCCTTCCTCCTCCGAATTGGTGCCTTTGTTCCTTCAGCACGTGGTTCGGTTACACGGCATTCCTGAGAACATTGTGTCTGACAGAGGAGTCCAGTTTATTTCCAGATTTTGGAGGACTTTTTGTTCTAAAGTTGGTTTTCAATTGTCTTTCTCCTCGGCTTTTCATCCTCAGACCAATGGACAAACTGAGAGAACAAACCAGACATTGGAGACTTATCTGAGATGCTTTGTGTCTGCTGATCAAGATGACTGGGTCTCTTTTTTTGCCTTTGGCTGAGTTTGCTCTTAATAATAGGGCTAGCTCTGCCACTTTGATGTCTCCATTTTTCTGCAATTTTGGGTTTCACCCTCGATTTTCTTCGGGACAGACGGAGGCTTCTGTCTGTCCAGGTGTTGACTCTGTTGTGGAGCGTATGCAGCAGATTTGGGACCAGGTAGTGGAAAGGTTGTCCCTCTCTCAGGAGAGGGCCCAGCGGTTTGCCAACCGACATAGGACTGATGGTCCTCGGTTTGAAGTGGGGGACTTGGTCTGGTTGTCCTCAAGAAATATCCCTATGAGGGTTGCATCTCCTAAGTTTAAGCCTAGGTTCATTGGACCTTATAAGATCATGGAGATTCTTAATCCTGTTTCCTTTCGTTTACTTCTTCCAGGGACATTTAAGATCCATAATGTGTTCCACAAGTCCTTATTGAAGAGGTTTGTCGAGCCAGTGGTTCCTATGGCTGCGCCTCCTGACCCTGTTTTGGTTGAGGGCAATCTGGAGTATGTGGTTGAGAAAATATTGGATTCTCGTTTTTCTAGATGGAAACTCCAGTATTTGGTTAAGTGGAGAGGTTATGGTCAGGAGGACAATTCTTGGGTGTTTGTTTCAGACATCCATGCTAGGAGACTGATCCGTGCGTATCACAGAGCTCATCCTGACCGACCTGGTTGCCCAAATGAGGGTTCGGTGACCCCTCCTCAAGTGGGGGTACTGTTGTGAATGTGTTAGAAATGAATTCTGAGCAGAAGCTCCCTCTGGTGGTTACAAACAGTACTGAACCATTCAATGAGGATTGGCAATCAGGAGTTACAGACTGGTCTTATATAAGGGAGGTTCCCTCCCATCATGGTTGCCGGTGATCAATTGTTCTTGTCTGAACTTTGGTTCCTGGTTCACTTGGAAGCTTGCTGAGTCTTGCCTCTTCTCCTGCTCTCAGATAAGATATTTTCTGTTTTTATTTTTGTGCTTGCTTTTTGCATTGTTCCCTGCACTTCTGTGGAGGTCAGCCAGGTCCCCTCGGGGGCTTGTGCTCCTCTCAGTTTATCTGAGCCACTGTTATTTGTTCATTTGCCTTTTCCAGTTTTTTCAGTGGCTGCGGCTTAGTTTTGTTACACCAGAGAACTAATTTAGGTGGTAGAGGTCGTGTGATCTCAGGTGTTTTTGCAATTAGTAGAGTTGGTATTTTTTAGGGTTTTTGGGATTGCAGAAAGTGTCCTTCCTATCCTTTTTCTTTCTAGGCAGATTGGGCCCCAACGTTTGCTCTTACTATTTTCTGTCTGTGTCTGTATTTCCTCTTGTCTAACCGCCATTACATGTTTGGGGGCTTCCTATGTTCTTTGGAGATCTGCTCCGGGGCAGATAGCTTTCCTCTTTCTATCTTTAGGTGTAGTTAACCTCTCAGGCTGTGAAGAGGCGTCTAGGACCAACGTAGGAACGCTCCACGGCTGCCTTTAGTTGTGGTGGTTAGTCAGGGTACTGCAATCCAGTAGATTCCAACCTCTCTGGTGTATTGCCTTTTTAGCCTGCTCTCCTCAGCTACCAAATCATAACACATTATACTCTGAGGGGGCTGCATTATACTCTGAAGGGGCTGCATTATTCTCTGAGGGGGCTACATTATACTCTGAAGGGGCTGCATTATACTGTGTGTGGGGGGCTGCATTATGTTCTATGAGGGGACTACATTATACTCTTTGAAGGGGGCTACATTATACTCTGCGGGCTGCAGTATACTCTGAGGTGGCTGCATTATACTCTGAGGGGGCTACATTATACTCTGAGAGGGCTGCATTATGTTCTATGAGGGAACTACATTATACTCTATGTGGGGGGGGCTGCAGTATATTTTGATGGGGGTTGCAGTACACTCTGAGAGAGTCTGCAATATACTCTGATGGGCTGCATTATACTCTATGATGGGGCTGCATTATACTCTATCAAGGACAATGGGGAGTGCATTTTACTATATGTACTATATGGGACCTGCATTATACTGTATCAAGGACTGTCTGTACCCATCATTCTTCCTCAGCCGCAGTAAGGGTAGGTGCACATGGTCAGTAAACGATGTGGGTTGGACACTGCATACTTGTGCAGTGTCCAGATGTTACAGCATAGTGGATGGGATTTCAAGAAACCCATGCCCACTATGCATGCACAGACACCCGCGGCTCACCTGCAGAGACGGACATGTGCGCGTCTCTCCAGACAGCAGCATGTCAATTTATCTTGCGGAGATGCAATGTATTGGATGCAGTGGATCTGCATGAATTCGTTGAACCATGCGGATCAATGAATTCATGCGGATTCACCTGCGTTCAATAGTTGGAGGTACTTTGGATGCAGCGGACATGTGCTGCATCCAAAACGCTGCCAATTACTGAATGTGTGCACCTATCCTAAAGAGGTCAGGAAACAAGCGTGAAACGACTTCAATATTGTCAACCTTGCTCTATTAACAGCCTGAACTCAGCGCATGCATTGTAAATACAACAGAAATGTTTCTGTGTGATGGTGAAATATGTAAGCATTTGGGGCCCTCCTTTAAACTTTTGCCCAGGTCCCCACTTTGTCTAAAACTGGCCCTGCCCGCCTGGAAAATTAGGGACAGCTGGGAACAGCATACTGCCAGACAGCCACCAACATCAGTTTTTTAAAACTATCCATCTCCACCAGCCGAAATGGCAGCTTTTCAAAGGCCAGTAATTGGGAAATGCGGTCATGTCATAGCTTGTGGGTGGCTAGATTGTTATCTCCTCTTTCTGTCAAGAATTTTGGGGATGGATAGCTGAAAACTTCCAAAGGACGGTGTGGAAATGCTCGGTGGCATTGGTAGTGGTGATGATACTGTCACATCCTCTCTTTGCATGGAGGCAGGTAGCCTTGTTGATCGTGAGTGGGAGGAAGAGGCTGAGCAGAAGAGGGAGCAGGAGGAGGCTCAGATCTGTCATGTTTTTAAGTTGTATACTCCACTGCACCTTGTGTTTGGAATTCAGATGCCTTGTCATACATGTGTTGCTCAGGTTCAGAACATTTATGCCTCGCTCCAGCCTGTCGGCAACACATTTCCAGGAGAAATGCCACAAAAAATTAGCTCTTTTGAGCTGTCTTTGGTGTACTTATATCAGCGGCGCGGTGGGCTATAGCAGCCAATGCACTGGCTAGGGGCTTCCCGCTGTGCCTCTGCACCCTGCTCACTATTTTGCTGTGCTCCTGTGGCAGCGTGGCCATATCCACTTCTGGAGCAAGGATGGGTGGATGGGCCATGGAATCTCAACCAGTGGAGTCATCAAAAATCAAAGAGACTGCTGCACGACTTGAGGCTCAGACTGCTTGGCTGATTTGCAAGGGGGTGAGGTGGAAGCTGGATGACCATGGTCCTCAGGTGCAAACTGTGCACTGTCTACAATGAACCGGGGCCAAGATAATGTGAAGGAACTGGAACCACTCTCAACTATCCAATCTAACACCTTTTCCTCATATTGTGGCATCACTATTTGTGCAGCGGTATTCAAGCCTACAAAAAGACGCATAAAGTCCTGTCGCCTGAGTGCACCGGAGGAAGGTGTTGTATTTGGGTACATAGTAGGTACAGAACAACAATGTCCTCTCCCTGCATTAGCTTCACCACTATCAGCAACACCAACACCAACACCAACACCACAACGGCCACGTCCACGTCCCTTATTTAATGCTCTCCTCATTTTTGGAAGTTGATTTTCAAGCACTACAGTACTTGCAAAGAGATGGCAGAATAGTAGATTTATTTATTTGCAACACTTCTAGAAAATAACAGCGGTCCTGAAAAAATATTTATTTGGCCTAGAAATTATGCCAATTTTTTATTTCCCAGACTAATTGAAAACACACACCAGTAAAGAAAAATTATTTTTGGGCCCTAGTAATGGCAACGAGACTGCTGATGCAATATATGTGAAATAATATTGGCACAGCTCAAGGGAGGTGCTCCAGTTGGTTCCCAAACCAGATAGTGTATCAGAAACTGGGCACACTCATAATTGTGTTAAAAAAGGAAAATTTAATACGTACACTTGGTCACTAGTTTACAATAAGACGTTTCGGTCAAAACAGACCTTCATCAGTGTACTACAAAAAATGAGTGATCAATACATATGTTACAAAATGAAATAAAGTATAAACACATATATATACACATGAGTCAATAATGAAATATAGTGAGTCTCAAAAAAGTCTAGTCAATATCCAGCTATCTATAGTACTCAGGATGGTGAATCTAGAAATAGGAAAAATAAGTAGTGGACATACCTAGTGATAGTGTATACCCGATGATATAGGGATTAGAGATTATATCTGTGAACCGGATTGATAATATATTATTAATAGATGAATGACAAAATACCAAAAGAGATGCCGTATTTAGGAAAAGAAGGAGAACATACCAATTGCCACAAAGTGATACTGGTAACTGCTGTGATAAAAATGAGTAACAGTGAGGACCTATTAGGTATAAAGAGATTGAATAGCTTTAAATGGAAATAAACATACCGCTTGAAATAGCCTCTGGATTATACTGAATAGAAGTAATGGCTGTGGAAACTGTAATGGAGGCGCCCATAAGGTAATGAACACAGCGGTACATAAATGTTGCGGTGTGACAACGCTATCAACGTGCACTTACCAGGTAGTGACTATAAGTGTGTGAGGTCCCAGGGACGCGGCATCCACCGCTTGTCTCGTGGTGAGGGGGAGTGGTGACTGACCATACTATATAGCGTCTGCGATCATCTCGTGGCAGTGCACGATAGACCGGAAGTGCTCATACCGGAAGTGACGTCAGCGCTGCTGTGGAGAAGATAGAGGCAGCATTCTGCGTTCCACAGGGACCGCTTGCATTCCAAGTATAGAGCGCATGTCTGAGAGTTCAAGAGAGGAGGGTGCAGAAGAAAATAGGAAGTGACCATCCAGGAGAGATATGTTAATAGCGATTCTGTAAAAGAGAACATAGATATCAGTAAACGGCATAATATAACATTAGTAGTAACATCTCATAGATTTTGAGATATTGGGACATAATAAATCAATAGATTAGAGAAAGAATGCAGGTCATAATCTTTGTTTAACCCCTTGGGGTACAGGGTGTTCAATTCATGAATCCAGTATGCCTCTCTCCGTTTTAACTGGGTTATGCGATCCCCTCCCCGCCTTGGTTGCGGTACATGTTCTAGCACTTGATAGCGGAGTTGTGCTATACTGTGTCCTGCCGCAATAAAGTGTTGTGGGATAGGAAGAAGTGTGTCTTTGCATCTTATTGTGGATTTATGCTTTGATATCCTATCTTTTACACTTTTTGTGGTCTCTCCAATGTAGAGGAGACCACAAGGACATTTAATCAAGTAAACCACATAATTTGAGTTACAAGTGAAATATTCTTTAATGGTATACCTTTTACCCGTGTGAGGGTGATATACAATACTGCCCTTAAGGACATTGTTGCATTGGTGACAAGAAAGACACGGGAAAGTACCCATTTTCGGGTTTTGCAGGAATCTTTGGATTGTAGTAGATTTTTTTTGGGCCAATGTCTGCCCTGACTAAGCTGTCTCTTAAGTTACGTGGTCGCCTAAAACATGGCATAAAGGGTTGTCTAAAGGCCTCGACTTCAGGGTGGGCTTCAGTCGCTATTAACATATTTCTCCTGGATGGTCACTTCCTATTTTCTTCTGCACCCTCCTCTCTTGAACTCTCAGACATGCGCTCTATACTTGGAACGCAAGCTGTCCCTGTGGAACGCAGAATGCTGCCTCTATCTTCTCCACAGCAGCGCTGACGTCACTTCCGGTATGAGCACTTCCGATCTATCGTGCACTGCCACGAGATGATCGCAGACACTATATAGTATGGTCAGTCACCACTCCCCCTCACCACGAGACAAGCGGTGGATGCCGCGTCCTGGGACCTCACACACTTATAGTCACCACCTGGTAAGTGCACTCTGATAGCGTTGTCACACCGCAACATTTATGTACCGCTGTGTTCATTACCTTATGGGCGCCTCCATTACAGTTTCCACAGCCATTACTTCTATTCAGTATAATCCAGAGGCTATTTCAAGCGGTATGTTTATTTCCATTTAAAGCTATTCAATCTCTTTATACCTAATAGGTCCTCACTGTTACTCATTTTTATCACAGCAGTTACCAGTATCACTTTGTGGCAATTGGTATGTTCTCCTTCTTTTCCTAAATACGGCATCTCTTTTGGTATTTTGTCATTCATCTATTAATAATATATTATCAATCCGGTTCACAGATATAATCTCTAATCCCTATATCATCGGGTATACACTATCACTAGATATGTCCACTACTTATTTTTCCTATTTCTAGATTCACCATCCTGAGTACTATAGATAGCTGGATATTGACTAGCCTTTTTTGAGACTCACTATATTTCATTATTGACTCATGTGTATATATATGTGTGTATACTTTATTTCATTTTGTAACATATGTATTGATCACTCATTTTTTGTAGTACACTGATGAAGGTCTGTTTTGACCGAAACGTCTTATTGTAAACTAGTGACCAAGTGTACGTATTAAATTTTCCTTTTTTTTACACTGCTCAAAAAAATAAAGGGAACACTCAAATAACACATCCTAGATCTAAATGAATGAAATATTCTCATTGAATACTTTGTTGTGTTAAAGTTGAATGTGCTGTCAACATAATCACACAACAATCATCCATGGAAATCAAATTTTTTAATTAATGGAGACCTGGATTTGAAGAGAACCCCAAAATGAAAGTGGAAACGAGTCCAAATGAAAATCAAAACAAGACAAAATTACAGTGGAAACAAGTCAAAATGATGCTCAGTATTGTGTGTGGCCTCCACGTGCCTGAATGACCTCCCTACAACGCCTGGGCATGCTCCTGATGAGGTTGCGGATGTTCTCCTGAGGGATCTCCTCCCAGACCTGGACTAAAGCATCCGTCAACCCCTGGACAGTCTGTGGTGCAACGTGACGTTGGTGAATGGAGCGAGACATGCTGTCCCAGATGTGCTCAATTCGATTCAGGTCTTGAGAATGGGCAGGCCAGTCCACAGTTTCAATGCCTTCATCTTACAGGAACTGCTGACACACTCCAGCCACATGATGTCTGGCATTGTCCTGCATTAGGAGGAACCCAGGGCCAACCGCACCAGCATATGGTCTCACAAGGGGTCTGAGGATCTCATCTCGGTACCTAATGGCAGTCAGGCTACCACTGGCGAGCACATGGAGGGCTGTGTGGCCCTCCAAAGACATGCCACCCCACACCATTACTGACCCACTGCCAAACCGGTCATGCTGAAGGATGTTGCAGGCAGCAGATCGCTCTTCTTGGCGTCTCCAGACTCTGCCACATCTGTCACATGTGCTGAGTGTGAACTGTTGTGAATGCACTGGATTCTGAGTTGGAGCACCCTCTGGTGGCTGTTGATATTAATGAAGCGGCCTTGATTGACAGAGGCCCTTCAGCTGAGGATTCAGCTGCGGACGATTGGCAATGATGACTGGGAGATTTAAGGGAGTAACTTTCCCATGATCCTCGCCGGTGATTAGTTGTCTCTTCCTGGTCTAGTTTGGAAGTCGTCGTGCTGCGATCTCCTGCAACTTTCAGATAAGCTATTTTCTGCTTGTTTCTGTGGTTTTGTTTTCTTTTGTTTTTTCTGCCTTCTAAGTGAGGTCAGCCGGGTCCCCATGCTGGGGCCTGCGCTGGTCTCTGTTTCTCAGTTATCTCTGTTCATTTGTTCAGTCCCTGTTATTTCAGTGGCTGCTGGGTAGCTACCTGTTCACACCAGACTTCTGATATAGAGGGGAGAGATCGTGTGGTCTCAGTATTTTTTTGGAATCAGAAGTGTTGGATTTTTTCCTGGGGTTTTGCTGGATTGCAGAAAGTATTCTTTTCTGTCCTGTCCTATCTAGACAGTTTTGGGCCCCAGCATTTGCTTATTCTATTTTCTGCCTGCGTTTGTACTTCATTTTGTCTCACCGCCAATATATGTGTGGGGGCTACCTATTCCTTTGGGGCGCTACTCCGGGGCAGTTAGCTTTCCCCTTCCTATCTTTAGGCTTAGCTAACTCTCCGGCTGTGTCGAAGCGTCTAGGTCATAGTAGGTACGTCCCACGGCAGCTTCTAGTTGTGCGGTTCGTTTAGGGGTCTGCAATCCATTAGTTACCAACTTCTCTGGGTGACTGGCTGCCTTGGCTATTTTTGTTACTGTCCTCCTCGGCGACCATATCATAACAGTGAACCTGCTGCCTGCAACATCCTTCAGCATGACCGGTTTGGCAGTGGGTCAAAGTGATTGGCTGCACTGCAGCCTTTAAACAAGCTTTATTAGACTGGCAGAATCAAACAGGAAACTGGACATACAGTAAAAAGTCCTTGTTCGAGGTTCGGTACTGGACAGTAGGTGTCCATTACAAACCCTGAACTTTCCAGTTCGGGTTCATCCATCCCTATTTGTAAGCCAAAAGGAGGAGTCGGTGATACAGGTGCTTCTCACAAAATTAGAATATCATCAAAAAGTAAATTAATTTCAGTTCTTCAATATAAAAAGTGAAACTCATATATTATATAGAGTCATTACAAACAGAGTGATCGATTTCTAGTGTTTATTTCTATTAATGTTGATGATTATGGCTTACAGCCAATGAAAATCCAAAAGTCATTATCTCAGTAAATTATAAGAATTAACAAAGAACACCTGCAAAGGCTTCCTAAGCATTTTAAAAGGTCCCTTAGTTTGTTTCAGTAGGCTCCACAATCATGTGGAAGACTGCTGACTTGAGAGATGTCCAGAAGGCAGTCATTGACACACTCCACAAGGAAAGTCAATTTTGCATTTCATTTGGAAATCAAGGTCCCAGAGTCTGGCGGAGAGTCAAGAGGCTCAGTGATGGTTTGGGGAGCCATGTCATCTGCAGGTGTAGGTCCACTGTGTTTTACCAAGACCAAAGCCAGCGCAGCCGTCTAGCAAGAAATTTTAGTGCACTTTATGCTTCCCTCTGCCGACAAGCTTTTTGGAGATGGAAATTTCATTCTCCAGCAGGACTTGGCACCTGTCCATATTGCCAAAAGTACTAATACCTGGTTTAAAAACAGTATTACTGTGTTTGATTGGCCTGCAAACTCGCCTGACCTTAACCATAGAGAATCTATGGGGTATTGTCAAGAGGAAGATGAGACACACCAGACCCAACAATGCAGATGAGCTGAAGGCTGCTATCAAAGCAACCTGGGCTTCCATAACACCTCAGCAGTGCCACATGCTGATCGCCTCCATGCCACGCCGCACTGATGTAGTAATTGATGCAAAAGGAGCATCAATTACTACATGCATTTACTGTACAAAAAAACCTGACCAGCACCTCCTAAGTGTGAATAGGTACAAGCTGTAGTGACTGCAAAATATGTATAAAAAAGCACAGCAGCACTCTATGAATGCCAAGATATATAGTGTCAATGGAAATAACAACTTACAACTGCATTGTCCCTCAGCAAGATGTACTTACAAAAAAAAGCGAAGGTTCTTAGCTCATAAATTGGCCAATTCATGTGTGCCCGTCAACCACGGCCAGGTGACACTTCTCTGACGGGTCCTATCATAACCCTTCCCTATCCTACTGTACATTTACTGAACATACACTTCAGTAGGCCAACATTTTTGGGCTTTAAAATCATTTTTCAAGCTGGTGTTATAAAGTATTCTAATTTACTGCGATAACAACTTTTGGGTTTCATCGGCTGTAAGCCATAAACATCAAAAGTAACAAAAATAGACTCTTAAAATAGATCACTCTGTTTGTAATGACTCTATATAATAAATGAGTTTCACATTTTGTATTAAAAAAACTGAAATAAATTAACTTTTTGATTATATTCTAATTTTGTGAGAAGCACCTGTAAATACATAAGTGGTGATGTGTTTCTATTATACTTTTCCTCTGATTGTTCAACTACAGATTTTGACTTACAAAGGCTGAGGTAAAATACTGATCAAATACTGAACGTTGTGAATGTGGCCTCATAGTTTGTTTCTGTTTATGACTCACTGATGAATTATTGTACTTGGCTCTATACTGTTTTTTGTACACGCTGAAAATGGCCACCGCATTGCGCTCGCCTAACCTATAAGAGGATGTTGTCATTCATCAGGGATGGCTTTTCAGATGTGGAATTAGATCTGTGTGAATCTAGAAATCTTTTAGTTTTGCTAAACCCTGAACATGTTTGTTGAACATCTTGAATGCAGTGCTTCACTTGTGTACTTTACAGCCAGCAGGTGTCTCTGTCAGAGTAACTTTGTAGATATTGCAAACACTTGTACTTTGGCTGAAAAAGAGAGGACTGAACATTTTTTAAAGTAAACTTCTTGAGTATTAAATAAAAGAAATGTAATTAACTTGAAAAACCATTGTCAATCATTCTTTATTCAAGAATAATTATAACTCGTTAATCCTTTTAAGACAAAACCAATTTGTTCTTCAGTAGTGAATATCTTTTTCTTTTTTCATCTTGGCATTCAGGAATGTGCATTCTATATGCACCATTTGGCATTCATACATTATCATTAAATCTTTATGAATTTCATTTCTTGTGGATGAGCAAACAACATATTCCAAAATGCACAACGTACTGAGTATCTAGAATTTTACAAAACACTGTCTAGAGATGAGCGAATCAAACAGTGGAGAATCCAATTTGCGTCAAATTTCCTATAATTCACGGTTTAAAGCAAATTTAAATATTTTCAGATTTGATTTGCGGTTTGCAAAAAAAACTCAAAAACTTGCCAGGCACGATTTCCCACATAGAGCGGGGTTAATGTCATTTTGCATGGCTACACGGACCCCCCCATAATGCCCTGCAGCTATGAGATCTTACAGGTTATTATTATACATTGTTTAGTGGTGGTGACAAGTACCTGCCCCGTCACAGATTGGCAGTTCCCAGTGGAGCACACTTTGTAAGGCAGTCATTTTCCATTTCCAAAGGCCTGGGGTAAGTCTCTCACTCCTACAGAGTGTAAGCTTTTATGGTCAGCAGGGTCCTCGCTATCTTTCTCTCGTCCACATGTATTTTCCGAGCAATTACAATCTTTTTCATATTGAAATTTGAGCAAATTTATTTGCCGCAAATCTAATTTTTGGAAAATATTCTGCAAAGTCAGCGATTTCGAATTTCAAAAGATCGACTCACTTCTATTTATGTGGATAGAATGATCTAAAACCTCTGATGTAATAGAAACATGGTCAGGTGTTTAACCCCTTAACTCCCCTCGGGCAATTTTCCTTTTTTACATTTTTGTTTTTTGCTCCCCTTCTTCCCAAAGCAATAACTTTTTTATTTTTTAGTCAAAATGGCAATGTGAGAGCTTGTTTTTTGCGGGACAAGTTGTGTTTTGAATGGCATGATTGATTTTAACATATCATATACAGGAAAATGGGAAAAAAAAATTACAAGTGTTGTGAAACTGCAAAAAAACGTGCAATTTCACACTTGTTTTTTTTTTTTCTTACCATGTTCACTAAATGCTAAAACTGACATGCCATTATAATTCTCCATGTCATTACGAGTTCATAGACATCAAACATGTCTAGGTTCTTTTTCAATTAAGTGTTGAAAAAAAAATCCAAACTTTGGTAAAAAAAAAAAATGACGCCATATTCTGAGACCCGTAGCATCTCCATTTTTCGTGATTTGGGGCTGCGTGAGGGCTTATTTTTTGCGCACCGAGCTGATGTTTTGATTAATACCATTTTGGTTGTAGATATGATCTTTTGATCGCCCATTATTGCATTTTATTGCAATGTAGCAGTGATCAAAAAAACGTAATTCTGGCGTTTTTCATTTTTTTCATGTTACGTTGTTTACCGATCGGGTTAATTCTTTTTTTATATTGATAGATCAGGCGATTCTGAACGAGGCGATACCAAATATGCGTGTTTGTTTTTTGTTTTTTTTATTGTTTTATTTTGAATGGGGTGAAAGGTTTGGTGATTTGAGACTACAAGCTGAAGTTCTCCGATCGGCTCTTCTACATACAGGCGATGATCAGATTGCCTGTATGTAGCAGAAATGCTCACTTGCTATGAGCTCTGACCACTGTGCGGAGCTCATAGAAATCTGGCTATGGCAACCATAGAGGTCTGCTGGAGACCTCTGGTTGTCATGCCAACCAATGACCTGTGACAACGTCTTTGGGTCACCGATGGGCAACATTTCCGGCGAGCTTGCCGGAATCGTGAGTTAAATGCCCCTGTCAGTGATTGACAGCAGCATTAAACGGGTTAACGGCCACGGGTGGATTGCGATTTCATCCGCGGCTGTTAGAGGCACATGTCACTTGTTCAAAACATCTGACATGTGCCGGGAAAGATGTGGGCTCAGTGCCAGAGCCCACATCAAAGGGAGGGATTCCAACGTGGGCGTACTATTACGCTCAACGTCGGAAAGGAGTTAAAGGAAGCCTGTCACATCATTTGCAGCATGTAAAGTGTCCCCAGTGTGATGTTAGTGATGCAATGTGCACCCACATATAGGGTATCAGCGTACTCAGGACAAATTACACAATAACTTTTGTGGTCTTCTTACCCTTGGGAAAATAAAAATTAGGGGTGAAAAGATAATTTTTGTGGAAAAAATATGATTTTTGAATTTTATGGCTCTACGTTATAAACTTCTGTGAAGCCCTTGGGGGTTCAAAGTGCTCAGCACACATCAGGATAAATTACTTAAGGGGTCTAGTTTCCATAATGTTGTCATTTGTGGGGGGTTTCCACTGTTTAGGCACATCAGGGGCTCTCCAAACGTGACATGGTGTCCAGCCAGTTCTGCATTGAAAAAGTCAAACGGCGCTTCTTCCCTTCCGAGCTCTGCCATGGACCCAAATAGTGGTTTACCCCCACATAGAGGGTATCAGTGTACTCAGGACTAATTGCACAACAATTTTTGGGGTCCAATTTCTCCTGTTACCCTTGGGAAAATAAAAACTTGAGGGCGAGAAGATCATTTTTGTGGGAAAATTATGATTTTTTATTTTTACGGCTCTACGTTATAAACTTCTGTGAAGCACTTTAGGGTTCAAAGTGCTCACCACACATCTAGATAAGTTCCTTGGGGCATCTACTATCCAAAATGGTGTCACTTGTGGGAGTTTCCACTGTTTAGGAGCATCAGGGACTCTTCAAACGCAACATGGCTTCCGATCTCAATTCCAGCCAATTTTGCATTGAAAAGTTAAACGGCGCTCCTTCCCTTCCAAGCTGTGCTGTGCACCCAAAAAGTGGTTCCCCCCACATTTGGGTTATCAGCATACTCAGGACAAATTGCACAACAACTTTTGTGGTCCAATTACTCCTGTTACCCTTGGTAAAATAACATTTTTTTATCTGAAGTAAATATTTTGTGAAAAAAAGTTAAATGTTCATTTTTTTTAAGTCCCATAAACCCCTGACTCTCAATCCTAAATATTTTTCATTTTTTTTAAATATTCCAAAAATTCCAGTGAAGCACCTGAAGGGTTAATAAACTTCTTCAATGTGGTTTTGAGCACCTTGAGGGGTGCAGTTTTTAGAATTGTGTCACTTTTTGGTATTTTTTGTATCATATAGACCCCTCAAAGTGACTTCAAATGTGATGTGGCCCCTAAAAAAAAATGGTGTTGTAAAAATGAGAAATCGCTGGTCAACTTTTAACCCTTATAACTTCCTAACAGAAAAAAAATTTGTTTACAAAATTGTGCTGATGTAAAGTAGACATGTGGGAAATGTTATTTAGTAACTATTTTGTGTGACATATTTCTTTATTTTAAGGGCATAAAAAGTTTGAAAATTGCAAAATTTTCAAAATGTTCGCCATATTTCCTTTTTTCATAAATAAGCGTAAGTTATATAGAAGAAATTTTACCACTAACATGAAGTACAATATGTCACGAGAAAACTTTCTCAGAATCGCCAAGATCCGTTGAAGTATTCCAGAGTTATAACCTCATAAATGGACAATGGTCAGAATTGTAAAAATTGGCACGATCATTAACGTGCAAACCACCCTTGGGGTTAAGGGGTTAAAATCACAGCTGTAATCCTTAGCAAAAAAGCACTTTATATAATTGGATCTTACCTGCTCATTTAGTCATAGGGGTGTGCTTCATTGTGTTCAGTCAGGGTTGTCGCTGTCCACACAATTGGAAATCCTGGAAATCCTGCACATGCGCAGTGAGTATTGGGTTGCCACACATGCACACACAGTAGGTGAAGCTGGGAACTACTCACAGCTTCAGTATGCACGCTTGGGGAGCTGTTCGTCACAGCGCATGCGCAGCTTCCCATCAACAATGTGCAAGCGCTGCTCCCCAACAAATACTGTGCAAGTGTGGGATTTCAAGTGATGTCAGCGCAAACCCGGGAACATAATTCAAATTGTGTGGGTGGCCACAACCCTAACTGAATGCAATGAAGCACAACCCTGTGACTAAACGAGCAGGTAAGGTCCAACTATATAAAGTGATTTTTGCTAAGGATTGCAATGGTGATTTTAATGAAAATAACGTGTTAGTGATGCTTATTGCATCACTAACAATGCACTGGGGACACTTTCCAAAGACATGACAGACTTCCTTTAAAAGGTAAGCTGGGAACCCAATGATCACTATATCTATACTTGAAGGGCACAAGCTATTTAGCCATTTGGATTTTATTTTTGAAAATTTGTAATGTCCAGACCTAATTTTAAAGAGTAACTTTAATTTTATTTTTTATTTAATTAATAAATTGTACACATGAACATAACAAACCTTCTAATATATGTTTGAGAAATTTGATTCTTTCACTCACAATTCATGGGTAAAATCAGTATTCCATGAAGACAGATTTCCCATTACTGAGATATGAGTTTACAGTTGGTGCTTGTAAAATTATATGGAGCATAGAGGGAGGAGCTAGAGGTAAACACAGACATTCTGCTTCAAGTTCTCCTGAAACGACCGTTACAAATCTCAATAGTACTTTATGGAAAAATCTGTACCTACTAAAGATAGATTTTACCTGTGAACTGAGACTATTTAAATGAATGATTGGTCAGTCCAGGGGGAAAAAGAAGCAGAATTGTTTGATGAGATATATTACAAAGATTTTTATTTTCAAATATGCTATTGATTTAGAGGGGAAAAAAAGTTTAAATTATGTTAGCTCTTTAATTGTGATCCCATATAATAAAGATGAGCATCGCTGTGCTTAGAGTGATTGACAACTCCTTCTCAATCGGAGTGTATACCCCCATTAAGATAAAAATACTTGTACTCACCTTCCGGCCCGGCACCGTTCCAGCAGTGTCTGCTCTCTCTCTCCCGGGGCTCTCGTGAGCTGTTTACGTCATGTGAGCCCTGCTCCCAATCAGCTCCAGCTTCTCTTTCTTAACCGTTAAATAATTAACAATAAGTCAGAGCTGTGGCTGCTGTTTACGTTTTGTCAATTACTTTAGTGTCCGAATGTGAGGAGAGAGAAGCCGGCGCTGATTGGGCACAAGGTTAATGTGATGTAAATATGAACCCTTGCTGATTTTGTAAGTTTGCCTACTGACAAAGACATGAACATGAGTACCATGTGGTCTCACTTTGTAGCTGTAGCTCTCTTTTCCTTGCTTCATGAGATCCCCAGTTCCACAAATCCCAAACAGCACAGCTAGGACTAGCTTGTATGACTGCAGCCCTATATTCTGAACTGAGCTCATACCATTTTGCTCATCGACCTCCTCATAGCTAATCTCTGCAGCCACACTCATTACGCTATATTGATATACAGTTTAATGAACACGTAGTTTGTGCTTTTGTTCCCTTTCCTAACTGAGGAAGTATTTTAGAGTATTTCCTTTCATTTGGATGCCAGAAGAATGTAAAATTGAATATCTTAACAATTTCAAGTGCTTGACCAATTAATTAAACATTCAGTTCTTTGCCCAGAAGCAAAACAATTATCACTGATCCAAAACAAATGTTAAGAATGTTTATAGTCTTAGATCATAGAAAGGAATAACCACAGCAGGGTAAAAAGAGCACGAACTCCAAGGAAGTCCATCAGACGTCGGACTACCTGCTTTAATGTATGGTTTCCTTTCTTCTTTCCTCCTTATCATGTTTCTCAGTCATGCAGTATTTGGTGTGATCGATCTGTCTTAAGCCGTATCAACTCCTTCAGTGTTGTCATTTCACTGGACTCTACTAGTGTAATTGCCAAAGGATTGCTATGTGGTGATGTAGTTCAGACCATAGTATAGAATTTCAAGCAAATAACACTGAAAGTATGGTGGTAATTGTATTGTATCTTGCTGGCGGAGCACTTAAGTGGCAAGTTGTTTTGTAAGTATCATCTTACGGACATTTTCTTGGAGACGGTTGATGATGAGAATTTTGCAGGGTGTGAATGTGGTAAGTGATCGTGTTGCAGGAGACTTGTCTTCTAAGTACAGGTGCATGTGATTGACAGCTTCCAAGGTGATAAATGGCAGAAAACAGCATCAATTAATCACGGTAAATATCTTGATTTGAAATCTTGTCAATTTTCTAGTAAAAAAATGTTTGGTATTTATGTTACTCCCATCACAGCTTCACAAGTTTTATCAACATTTCTTCAAGTCAGATTCTCAATTACAAGCATTTAACGCCTTAAAGGAGATGATAAGCAAATTGTTACTTACCTTGGAGGTGATAAGCGAAGCAGCTGCTACAGGACACAGTTCATGGAGCAGGTAAATGAAATACAGGAATGTTTGCTTTTCCCAAGAAACACAGTTCTATAACACAGTGCACTGTTATGTTTATCTACAAAGTGTAACTGCGATAACATGCAGTATAAGGCCCTGTTCACACTATGTTTTCGGCAATGTGTACAGGTCATTCTGTCCCCATACAGGGCCATAGACTGCATTAACATGAACACCATTCAATTTCTGAACGTGTCCATTTGTTCAGACGGGCACAGAAATTACTACGTTCAGAAAACAACACAAACAGAGATAATTTGAGTTCATGCCATTGCCGTATTTGGCTCCATCAGTGGTCTGTCTGAATCCCATTTTTAGGAGGATTCAGACAAAATAATTCAAACGCACTACACAAGCGCAGTGTGAACACAGGACATAAGGCAATGACATAGATGTGATCATTGTTTTTTTACTATTTGTGTACAAGTCATATTCCGCTTAATGCAGTTATAGTAGTGAAATACCACCATGAGGAGACAACAGTACATTATGGTAAACCATTACATTAATGAATCTGTAGTATATGTAAAATAAAATGCGACCTGTCAGGTTCCCGTTCCCCCAGAACCACCGGCAGTTGTGTCTGCATATGTAAACACCTGGCCTAACAGTCCCTGTGTTACATTACACACACAAACAGATCTTTAGAAAAAGTATTTCTAAAGTCCGTTTATAATATGTAAATGAGGCCTTTGACCAGTCGATGGGGAGTTAATGTCCTCAGACTAGACGGCCCACTTAGATGTTATCACGCCCCTGTGGACATGATAACATAGCTTACAAACCAGCACTATACAAACCTTGTACATGCATTCGGCTTCTTTCCCTCACTTCATTGATCCTCTGAAGCTGAGTGTACGCGTCCCGGCTTCAGAGAGGCGCACTGCTCATGATCAAAAGTGAAGAAGACTACCTATCATGTGCAGCGTGCCTCTCTAAAGCCGGTTTCAGAGGATCAAGGTAATAATTGGGAAAACTGCGCACATGCTTGTAAGCTTGTAAGCCATGTTATCATGCCCACGGGTGCGTGTTAACATGCTTAGTGGACCGACTAGTCTGGGAACACCAATGCCCCATCTACTAGTCAAAGGACTCATTTACATATTAGAAACATACTTTAGAAATACTTTTTCTAAAGATCTGTTTATGTGTGTAATGTACTAAAGGGACTGTTAGGCTGGGTGTTTAGTGATGTAGACACAACTGCTGGTGGACTTCAGTTTACCATTTTCCTTTTAGAATGTGAAAGAATATTTTCCTTTTAAACCAAATCCTATATATTTTATTCAGCTGTTTTGCTGCTTCTGAAATGGATGAGTGGCACTGGCTTCCTCTTTAGCTCCTTAAGGAATTGTCATTTGGAATCCTTAGGCTTATTATATATTATGCACTCCTATGTTGCTGCAAAACTAGGCTGAGTTGCCTTATAGAAATCTTGTAAACCTGGGAAACCAATGATATAGTTGTAAGGCACACAGGGATTTAGGAGATTAGGCAATGCATCCCGAGTTCTCCCTCCTGTAAAAAATGCTCTCTGAGTGCCTCCTCCTGTAATAATGCTCCCAGAGTGTACCATCCATTAGCAATGCCTCCTGAGTCCTCACTCCAGTAGTAATGGCGCTTGAGTGTCCCCTTTCCTATTCCATTAATAATGTCCCCTGAATTCTCCCAAATTTAGTAATAATGCTCCCAAGTGTTCCCTCCAATAATAATGCCTCCAGAGTGTCCGCTCCAGTAATAATGCCCGCTGTGTGTCCCCTCCAGTAACAATGCCCTATGAATCCACCCATGTATAGTAATAATGCTCCTCTGAGTGCTTACTCAACCTCTCCACTAGTACCCCCCAGATAATACTACTGCGTGCGGAAACCCCCCAAAAATAAAACTTATAGTCACCTAATCTGATCCCGCAAAGTCAAAACTACAGAGTTTCCCTCTGTTTTTGCATGTAAGAAAGGGCAGTGCTTTGACGTCATTGCACTGCCTTAGCCCTGATGCTTACAAGAGCCTACAAGTCTTGGAAAGGTAGCACAGAGAACCCGTGGCTCTCTGCTTTATTACAGGATCAAACATGTTGACACTGATATGGTTTAAAGTGGTACTTGCCAGAGAATCGGAGGACTAGGCCACAAGTCCGGGTGTGGAATTCCAGATTTTTGGCTCTGGTAGCATACCTGTATCCATCTATGTTTTGCCCTTAAATTTATTAACAATAAATGTATTTTTTTTTTAATTTGCTACCTTCTATCTTTACCGCCACAAGTAAACATCGTATCAGTGCTCAAGTCTCTAATTGGCCCTCTTCCCTCTGGTCATGTTTTAGTTAAAGTTTCCTGAACTTCTGTTGATCTTTTTTTACTTTAGGTACTAAAGACACTAATGATGGTCTTCATAAAATCTCCTTCACCAAAAGCTCATTGATATAATCCTATACTCTTGCACTCTTGTTGCCTGAAATTACATAACACACAAATGTAATTGATCTTGGTCATTCGTCAGCTATACAATATATTGTAATCCTCATTTCCCCAAGATTTATCATCACACTTAACATGCAGTAAGCCAGTAACTCTTTTAATGAGCCAGTAGAAAAAAATATGATTTTGCCATATGAGGTTTGCATCCATTTACTTGTAAAGTACTGAAAAATATATGCAGGAGCTACAAAAAGCAGCAGAACTAAATACACTGCTCAAAAAAAATAAAGGGAACACTCAAATAACACATCCTAGATCTAAATGAATGAAATATTCTCATTGAATACTTTGTTGTGTACAAAGTTGAATGTGCTGTCAACATAATCACACAAAAGTCATCAATGGAAGTCAAATTTTTGAACCAATGGAGGCCTGGATTTGGAGAGACCCCCAAAATGAAAGTGGAAACAAGTCAAAATGAAAATCAAAACAAGACAAAATTAAAGTGGAAACAAGTCAAAATGAATCAATGAGAATATTTAATTCATTTAGATCTAGGATATGTTATTTGAGTGTTCCCTTTATTATTTTGAGCAGTGTACATAAATTAATTTACAGCTTTCTGTATGGATATGTTGCAGCCCATTAATTGCTCTTCTCAGAACATTCCACTGCATATATAGTATAAATATGTTTGAATGGCAAATAAATTGATGGATGATTGATAACTTAGGAAAAAATTTTCAAACGTGTTTTGACACTAGGGAGCAATGAAAGTACATTCATGCTCTGTCTTGCAATTAATTTAGAATTATTCATTCCTTTTTAAGTTCCATTAGTGCTTTCTTCTCCAAAGGATGAATGATATGGAACACATTTGTGGCTTGGGGTTCAGACATTCAAACATGTCCTACGGTATTCAGCAATACATATTTTGGATTCCCTACTAGCAACATAAGTGGATTCATCTCTGGTTTACCAATATGATAGATGCGCTTGTGGTCTAATGACGAAATTTATAAAACATTCACTATTGGCAAGACCTGAGGATAGGCCGATGGTACAAACAGAATTTTCATCTGTAGCTGCTCAGCCCTAGCATTAACCATACAATTCATGATCAATTCTTTGTGTTCAAATATCTAATCTTTATCCTTAATGAAAAAGATCTCACTCTACATTTTTAGTCCCCAGTATTCACAGAATTTAACTTGTTCAGCCTCTACTAAATGATTCCTAATTTTATTGGACCTAAGCTGGTCATGCTGTATACATTATCTGTTTACTTAGCTATTATTACCTTCACAATTATTTTACAGGAAAGCTATAATCAGAAAATGACATATTATTTGAATCAAATTTTTGTGTTGCATGTATTTTTTTAACCCCTCTCTGCCATTAGATGTACTATTCCATCCATGTGACCTGGGACTTAATTCCCATGGACGGAATAGTACATCATAGGCGATCAGCCGTGCTCACGGGGGGAGCGCGGCTGATCGCGGCCGGGTGTCAGCTGATTATGACAGCTGATACCCGTAACTAAGTGCCAGGAGCAGTCACGGACCACTCCCAGCTCTTTAAACCCTGGAACACTGCGATCAAACATGATCGCAACGTTCCAGAGACAGCAGAGGGGTTGACAGCCCCTCTGCCTTTGGATCAGAGACCCCGTAGCATGATGCGGGGTCCCGATCGCTGTCAAGGAGACCCAATGTCGTCATGATGACATCCGGGTCTCCAGACCAGAGTGACTTAATGTCATGCAAAGTGCATGTCAGGAAGTCTCACAGGTTAGTGAGAAATCCCTGCAGCGCTGACAGCTTCTATAGCATGCAAATCTGCATGCTATAGTAGCGATCAGCCTGCAGAAAATGAGAGCCCCATAGTGGGACAAAGTGTAAGACTAAGAATTATATAAAAAAAACATTTTTTAATACTTGTAAAAATATTTAAAAAAATAATAAAAAATAATAATGAAAAATCAATATTTATTCCATTAATAAATAAATATTTGTATTAAAAAAAATCTAAACAATAAAAGTACACATATTTAGTATGTAACGACCCGCACTATAAAACTGTCCCACTGTCCCACTATGCTTTATCATCATACCGCCGAACAAAAAGTGGAATAACAAGCGATCAAAAAGACGGATATAAATAAACGTGAAAACAGAAGAGGTGATGGCACACCAGGGAATAAAATCCAAACCTTTATTGCGGCATGTCAAGCCATCGTTAAAACCATCATGTCCTAGTTGAACTGTATAAAGCAGGAAAGGGATACAAAAAGATATCCAAGGAATTGATAATGCCAGTCAGCAGCATTCAAACAGTAATGAATGAATGGAAAATCAGGGGCTCTGCAAAAACAAAACCACTGTCAGGTAGAGCAACAAAAATTTTGTCCACAGCTGCTAGGAAAATTGTTCGGGATGCAAAGAAAAACCCACAAATCTCATCAGCTGAAATACTGGAATCTGAAAACTAGCGGTGTGGCTGTTTCAAGATGCACAGTAAGGAGGCACTTGAAGAATAATGGGTTGCATGGTCAAGTCGCCAGAAGAAAGCCATTACTGCGCAAATGCCACAAAGTATCTCACCTACAATACACAAAACAGCACAGAGACAAGTCTCAAAATTTCTGGAACAAGGTAATTTGGAGTGATGAGACCAAAATTGAACTTTTTGGCCACAACCATAAATGTTACATTTGGAGAGAGGTCAGCAAGGCCTATGATGAAAGGAACACCATTCCTACTGTAAAGTATGGATGTGGATCGCTGATGTTTTGGGGATGTGTGAGCTATAAAGGAAAAGTTGAAGGAAAGATGAATGCAGTACATTATCAGCAAATACTGGAGGCAAATTTGCAATCATCAGCCCTGAAGCTGCGCATGGGATGTACTTGGACGCTCCAACATGACAACGGTCCAAAACACAAGGCCAAGTTGACCTGTTATTGGCTACAGCAGAACAAAATGAAGGTTCTGGAGTGGCTATCTCAGTCTCCTGACCTCAGTATCATTGAGCTACTCTGGGGAGATCTCATGCGCGCAGTTCATGCTAGAAAGCCCAGGAATTTACAGGAACAGGAGGCTTTTTGCCAAGAAGAGTGAGCAGCTTTACCATCTGAAAAAATAAAGAACCTCATCCACAACTACCACAAAAGACTTCAAGCTGTCATTGATGTTAGGCCTCTTTCACACATCCGTCTTTTTGTATCAGGCATGATCCGTCCTATGCCTGAAGGGACGGATCTGGCGCTGAAACAAAAAAACTGATGTAACGGTTTCTGATGCCCGGAGACAGTGGAAAATGTAGTAGTAGTAGTAGTAGTAGTAGTAGTAGTAGATTTCCACAATCCGGATCAGACTTTTGGCGGATTGCACAAAAGTCTGATCCGGTCCCATTGACTTCTATTGTTTGCGGCTGCCTGATGCGCCGCTTCAGGCACATCAGGCAGCTCCGGCAAAAAAAAAAAAAGCGTTACATGCTGCGTTGTGTCCGGCCGCCGGAATGTACATTTCCGCCGGATCCGGACAAAAATGCATACAACGCACTGACATCAGGCGCCATCCGGCGCTAATGATAGTCAATGCAAAAAAAAACGCATCCGGCATTACATTTCGCCGGATGCGGTTGGACAAAAAAATGCCGGAGGGCGCCGTCAGGCGCACAACGGATGTGTGAAAGAGGCCTTAGAGGGGGCAATGCACAGTATTGGGGTATGTGAACTTTTGATCAGGGTCATTTGGATGTTTTGGGCTGTCATTATGATTTTAAAAAGAGAAAACACAGTAGTTTGACAATAAATGGCTTCACCCAGCCACTAACCATGAGTGGAAAAAAGTTTTGGAATTATCATTTGTATTCTCTGAAAAAAGGCCAAGAAAGCAAAAATTCTGCTGGGGTATGTAAACTTTTCAGCACAACTGTATATAATATTAAAAGGCATCCATTATCCAAACATTATAAACAGATGCATAGTGGTCACCTGAGGGGGAGCCATTTTTGGGGCATTGAAAAAGTGGAAACACACTGGAGAGGGGGAGATTTCCTACATCAGATATCTAGAAGTAAGTGCACCTTAAAACCAGCTGGTCTCAAAAGTGAGATAGAGCTTTTTTGCCTTTACAAATTAACTGAGTGGAAAGGGTTAAACCATAGACATACCATTGGTCCAGGTATATCTATATCTATATATAAAAGACTACCATGCCTCCTGAAGCTGTAATACCTGAGGAAGGACATTACCTCTGAAACATGTAGGATTTGTTTTTTGGCTTACGTTCCTTCCCGTAGCAGGTGACGTCACACTACTTGAGCGGTAGTCATATGAGTGCCATGCAAGTGCTGCCAATTGTGGCGTCATGGACAAAACTTGTTATTGTTCTCCATTTTTGTGCCATTGGACTATACAAATTGTGGTTAGATCTCCTAATTACAGAGGCTCCACATCTACCCTGGATTTCTTACATATTGGCCATACACTTATCACCAGTTATCACCAGTTACTTGTCCGTGCCAGTAGTAGTGGTAGCCAAGGGCAGACACAATATAGTATTGTTTAGTAACATGCCTTAGATTTCCATATAGACTACATTATAAATTTTCAATGATGTACCACCAGACTTAGGACAAAATATAGAAGAGCAATTGGTCATTCTAAGCTGTCCATTTAACACCAATCGGCCGGCATGTAGCTGATCGGCAGTCATCAGGGCCGGCGTCAGCACCCGGCACACCCGGGCAAGTGCCGGGGCCCTTAGCAGGCGAGGGGGCCCACTCGATGTCGGGCACCCCGGCGCCCGTTAGCGGATGAGAGCGGTGTCAGCACCGCCACTGGACCCCCCCGCTTGCTCAGGGCCCCGGCAGCAGCTGGCACAATACTTACCTCTCCCGTGCCTCTGCTGCCGCAGCTCCGGGCTCCAGGGGCGCCGGCGCTTCCTCTCACAGCAGCGCCGCTGAATGACATCATCATTCAGCGACCAGCTGTGGCAGAGAGCGTGAGGACGCCAGACAGGTGAGGCGTGTGTATCAGTGTGTGTGTGTGTGTGTGTGTATCAGTGTGTGTGTATATGTAGTGCGGTGCTTTGTGTGTGTGTATGTTTGTATGTATTGTAATGCAGCCTTGGCTGGCATTCCTTTAATGGCTCAGTGTGTGTGTTTTGACTGTCCATGTCCCTTTCCCCCCAGCTGACTAGTCACATGACTGTGACATCACACAGGTCCTTTTACACACACAAGTCTGAACACATGACTGTGACATCAGCTCAGGTCCTGTGTGTGTGTGTAAGGGTATATAAACCCTGCTTAATTGAAGACAGAGGGGTGTCAGTGATAGGCGTGAGGCCTGTTCCTGTTCCCCTGGTGGGGGACACCGTTTGTGTGAGGCCTAGTGAGGCCGAGTGAAGCCTGACTGCCTGAAAGGTCAGAGACTGGATCCTGTGTGGATGCTAGTGGCCTTGGAAGGTAAGTGAAGAGCCCCGGAAGGCGAAGGCTGGATGTTAGAGTGAAGGCATACCAGTAGCCTTAAAGGGAATGACGCCTAGAGACCCCAGTTGGGAAGCCGCAAAACCGCAGTGGTGGCGGACTAAATGGACTGAAGCAGCCAGACCCCGGACAAGGTAATACTCGTTGTCATATGGACAGTTATCTGGACATTGTTCAATTGTTACCTTGCGGGAGGCTGTACCTGGAGCAAGTGGGCCTGTGTGCCACTTGGCTCACGAATACTGTTTATATGTGTGTCGGCGGGCCACGGAGTGGACCCGGAAACATGGAGTTTATGAAGTAATAAACTGCTACATAATGAAAATAATGAAAAGACATTGCAAGTGTGAATTGATTGGCGCAGCGAAGCGAGTATTCCCCAGGATGATGACAAGCGCTGCCTTACAGTATGTATGTATGGATAATGTGAGAGAGTGCTTGTGTGCTGTGGTGCTGTCTGTGTGTTTTGATGGGCAGGCATTGATGATAATGGGCAGGCATTTATGATAATGGGCAGGCATTGATGATGATGGGGAGGAGATGATGATGATGGGCAGGCATTGATGATGATGGGGAGGAGATGATGATGATGGGCAGGCATTGATGATAATGGGCAGGCATTGATGATGATGAGGAGGCGATGATGATAATGGGCAGGCATTGATGATGATGGGGAGGAGATGATGATGATGGGCAGGCATTGAACATAATGGGGAGACCATGATGATGATGGGGAGGCCATGATGATGATGGGCAGGCATTGATGATATTGGGGAGGCGATGATGATGATGGGCAGGCATTGATGATAATGGGGAGGAGATGATGATGATGGGGAGGTGATGATGATAATGGGCAGGCATTGATGATGATGGGAGGAGATGATGATGATGGGCAGGCATTGATGATAATGGGGAGGCCATGATGATGATGGGGAGGCCATGATGATGATGGGCAGGCATTGATGATAATGGGCAGGCATTGATGATGATGGGGAGGCTATGATGATGGGGAGGAAATTATGATGAGGAGACATGATGATGATGGGGAGGCATTGATGATATTGGGAGGCGATGATGATGATGGGCAGGCATTGATGAATTGGGAGGCGATGATGATGATGGGCAGGCATTGATGATAATGGGGAGGAGATGATGATGATGGGCAGGCATTGATGATAATGGGAAGGCCATGATGATGATGAGGAGGCAATGATGATGATGGGGAGGCAATGATGATGATGGGAAGGCATTGATGATGATGGGGAGGCAATGATGATGAGGGGGAGGCAATGATTATGAGGGGGAGGCAATGATGATGATGGGGAGGCAATCATGATTATAATGGGGAGTCTTTCCACAGCGCCCTTTCCTGAGCCGTAACAGTGCAGAACGCAGTACAGCACAGAGGAGAGCTCCATATTTTGTATGGAGCATTATATGGGGACCAGTATCCTGTATGGAGCATTATATGGGGACCACTATCCTGTATGGAGCATTATATTGGGTCCAGTATTCTGTATGGAGCATTATTTTGGGTCCAGTATTCTGTATGGAGCATTATATGGGGATGGGGGGTGACATCCTGCATGGGGTATTATATGGGTGATGAGGGGAGACTATGTGGTGCCCATAATATTGTATGGAGGACTGTACTGTTCATTCTGTACTATGTACTGTGAGGATTTGGCGGTTTTTGAGCTATTGTACAATTTACAATAGATATCACTCATGTAATGGAAGAAGTGAAGTATTTGACATTGTACTGTACCTATATTTCTCTGCTGTATCTGTGCATCATGAATTGTGGTCTGTGTTAAAGGGGCCCACTGAGGCTCTTTCGCCCGGGGCCCATAAAAACCTGGAGACGGCCCTGGCAGTCATTCAACTGTTGCATTTATTATGTCTAAAGCCATCATTAGTAATTGTGTGTCAGTGATCATATGTATCAAATCTATTCCAGAGAGAAATTCTCCTTATTTCCAAAAGCAATTAATGACTTTAAACCTTTGTTCTCTAAACTGCAGGAAAATTATATCTGTCCATTTTCTACAACTATTTTAAAGTTTCTCACACAATTTAGATTTTCGCCTTTTGGAATCCACTGACAAAATGTCTATGGGGCCTCAATGACCCTCATCTGAGGCCAAAAGGGCAGTCATTCAGTCAACAACTATTCTGTCGCTTTTTATCTGCCTGTTGTCCTTACATATAATACATTACTTTTCTTTACTAGGTCACTATGCTGAAATTACAGAATATTTAGATTTTTATAATAAACCATAAAAATGCTGGATAACTCTATCTATATACATACTGTATATGTCTCACGTTGTATAACTACTTATCTGAATGATTTCAGGTGCAGTGAATGCTTTCAGCTCTTAACTCTCGACATTGGATACAGCAGGGCTTCTCGTCCTTCCGTGCTTGAGGTCAGTGCTAAACTTCCATCTGTATGTTGAGGTTAAAGTGAGTCTAATTTCCTGTGCGCTCTGTTAACACGTAAATCACTCCAGTGTTATGCGGGATTTACACAAGCTAATCACATACTCTGTATAAGTCACTTGTATGTCGTTGTGTCTGTACTGTAACGTGGCTTTCACAGGGCTTATTCTTAATCTGGAAGACTGATTTCAGAAAAATAAGTTGAGTCATGCTTCTAGGTCTGTGAAAAGTGTAATGGTTTGGATGAATGATGAAAGCATTAACTAAATGTGCAGTTAAATATGGAATTATAAAGGAAACAACAAACAATTAAAACACAGCTGGGGACCCAGTATATATTCGGACAAAGATAAAAAAAGGAATAATCCTAATGAATTGACATATAATAAAATAATAAATACCCCTCAACTCTCTATGCTGTCTAGTTAGTGCAATGCATGTGAGCCAGCCGACCTTCTAATGTGTATGGGCCCTCCGACTTCCCGCGAGAGATGTAGAAGAGAGAAGAATCAGGCAATTTAAAGCACCACTCCAGCGTATTTTTTATTGCAGCGTTGGAGTGGCGGTACTGATGTTAGTTCTCTGCCCCAAGTCTTATACTTACCTATGGCCATCTTCAGCCGTTCCTGGCACCGCTCCTGTCAGTATCCAGCAGCTTGTGACCTGCTGGAGTGTTTTCTGGAGCAATCCGAAAGTCACAACTCAATGTACTTCTATGAGAGCCAGAACGAAGGTGTCCTAGACTTGCATTAAGAGCTTGTGACCGTTATCTCTGGTTTCCAGTCAGTCAGAACTAACAGGTGCCAGGAACAGCTAAAGATGGTAGCTGGTAACTGTAATACTAGGCTCAGGGAACTTAGATTAGTAGCACCACTCCAGTGGTGAAATAAAAAGAAAATCAGGAGTGGTGGTTTAAAGGTAAAGAATTAATCTCAGAGATGAGCTTTCACCTCACCTTTGAAAACACATAGGGCCAAATATATTATGATCACTGTTGTTCATGTCAGTCTTTGATGAAGGGGTGTGTTGGAGTCAGATGCTACTGATTCATGAAGAGCTGCATGTCTTTTCATGAATCTGGAGCTGCTGATGAGTTGCGTGGGCCTCCTTGCACAACGCCAGAAATCTCATTCCAGTCCCGCCCCTGCTCCACCAATTTCAATGGAGCTGGTAGAAACTGTTATTGTGTAGATGGCATAGATCACAAAAGTTAGATGCACTAACAAGTTCTGGCGTGAATTCTCATGTGAAAGCTTTATGAATGGAGCCCTCAAAATTTGTGTATGAGAGGAACAGGGAGATCTATCCGTTGGCTGATCGAGCATCTCATTTGTACAGGCACGTATAGTGTATAGTATAGTGTATATAGTTTTACTTTATACAGTACTTGTGTCAGTATACCAATCATTACTCATTATAAGTTGCTAGAATTGCACTGCATTATTTACAGAAACAATAAAATACCACTTTCCTTTGGATGCTCTTATTTCTGGTCTTGATTTCTAGCTTTAGAATTTGATAAAATGTTAGTGTTCGTGGACACTCCAGGTTAAGATTTACTGACCTTTTCACTTATTCTGTTCATTCCTGAATGGAAAAGAGACCTGTTATAAATGCGTCATTAGCAAATGTACCCAACGACATCTTCTCCTTATTGTGAGGATGGAACTGCCATTCAATGTGTTTGCATTCCTATAGTCCTCTGATGGCTAGGATGTAGTGGCTTGATGTACCCTCATCATTGTCGGAGGGTTAAAGAGGAATATTGTCATGTTCAGAAAGGTAACATTACATTTCAATCCTGAACAGATTTACCATACGTCACTTTCATTACTGCATGAATGAAAACGCATTAATCATTATTGTTGTTTATGGTAGGAGTTAACAATCTCTAATGCAAATGACTGTGTCTTTTAAACTTATGCTGGTCTGCTGTTCCATTAATGGTGCACTTTCCTAAACAATCCTGTCCAATGGTTTTGACGAAAAATATGCACAGAGGTAATTCAGGTGCAAAGTGTCATTCATTGGGAAAAATATTTAGAGTTGAGAGTCCTCAGTGGTTGATACCTTTTAATGGCTAACTGAAAAGATGGTAACAAATTGCAAGCTTTCGAGACTACTCAGGTCTCTTCATCAGGCATAGACTAATACAACATCTGAAGAATCACATATTTATACACAAAATAGCACAGAAAAAATGCAATAGGTAAGACAAGTGATGTGAAGCAGAATAGTCATTATGGCAGAGGGATGAGCATAATCCCTCTGCCATAATGACTATTCTGCTTCACGTCACTTGTCTTACCTATTGCATTTTTTCTGTGCTATTTTGTGTATAAATATGTGATTCTTCAGATGTTGTATTAGTCTATGCCTGATGAAGAGACCTGAGTAGTCTCGAAAGCTTGCAATTTGTTACCATCTTTTCAGTTAGCCATTAAAAGGTATCAACCACTGAGGACTCTCAACTCTAAATATTTTTCTATCTACTGGCTAACACGGTACAAAGATATACATCTTTACTGTATCATTCATTGGGAATGCATTCTTAATGCACCCGGCTATCTGCAGTCATTTGTAATCACATTGCTAGCTTTGATATGGTCGTCAATCAGACTAAGTAGTAAACTCTGCCCTACTACATCTATAAATCACCTCTTACATAGGGATATATAAGCCAGTTTTTTTCATCTGTAAATGTAAGCCAAGACTAGGAGTGGAACCAACAATGCATTATGGAAGTATTTTCACCTCTTCCATGTATTCGACCTACTCTGGTTCTGGTTTAAAATTGCTGGTACAAAACGTAGTCCCAAAACTGCAGCATAAAGTAGATAACTGAAATGTTTCTCACATGTTAACTAACTCTAAAAATCATAGGAAAGTGTATCTAATCACTTGATGTATACGAATCTAATAATAATTTGTAAAAATCAATGGTATATTATTAGTCTAAATTTAATTTCGTATTCTTACAAACATTAAGAGAGTGTCTTATTTTTTAGTCTTATTTTTCTATTGTTTTTCGTACAGAAAATAAAAATTTTAATTGTGTCTTCAGACAAGAATCAGGATAATCACTTACATTTAGGTAAACGCAAAAAGAGATCTAAAATTGCGAGGAATTGATATAGGAAACCTATGAGAACACTGTATAACATTTTTTCTAAATCAGATTCTTTTTATTGAACATTTTTCAAAAAGTAATAACAGCAAAATGTACATCATAAATCACAAAAACAGAAAGAAGGTGATTTCCGCACCTATTTTTTTAGGGAGAAACTGAAGAGTATCTTCTGTATATATAAATATAATGACATTACTCTATGTTCAGGAAAGCTCAAGAATAAATCCATAAGGTACAATATACAACAGAGGCTATCATCCAAGCAATGTCCATTGTTACCATTCATATTGATCCTAGAAAGGGAAAGTTAGCTTAGTGTGTATATACAAATACGTTTTCCAACATTAGGTTGCTCGATGGTAGACTAAGGGTATTAACCAATGGACTCCAAATATTTTCAAATTTTTTTATACACACCCTTTTCTAAATCCCATTTACTTTATGAATAAATTCACCAGTGGTTGGGGAAATAGATTATATCCAATGGGAAACAGTAGTTTTTCTAGCAGTGTCAAATATTCTGGATATACCAATTGCTGCCAGTTACTCCTCAGGAAGATCTGGTAAAATACCCAATGTGCATAGTTTAGGCTCTGGGTTCATTGTTATGCCACAAATTCTATTAATTATATTGAGAACAGCCCATTATTGCTGCATCCTCACATCATGTGTATGAGATGGGCATTAAGTAGCTCACATCTTGGACAGTTAGAATTTTGCCTTACACTAATCCTATGAAGAAATCTTCGAGTTTTACGTTTCCCATGGAGCAAATATATTTGCGATAACCTTTGTGCCCCAGAAAGGGAGAGAAGAGGTGTTAATCTTAGTATATAATCCCATTGATCCTCCATGATTACACCTACATAAGCTTCCCATTGAGATTTAATACTAAAGGGTATGCCACACTAAACAAGAACGCTAACGAGATCGCTAAAAAAGTCACTATTTAGCGATCTCGTTAGTGACGTTGTTGTGTGTGGCATATAGCAACGACTTGGCCCCTGCTGTGATCTCGCTGATCGTTCACTAGCGTTCTGGACCGTATTTTTATCGTTGGCGTCCCGCTGGTGAGCATATATCGCTGAGTGTGGCACCTTTTTGTGATCGATGTGCAGTGTTTTTGTACCGCCAAAGTCGTTAAGGAGATCGCTAACCGCGATAGCGTCCTTAACGACATCGCTAAATTAGGCAGCTACTAGCGATATTGAAACGATCCCGCTAGCGATCTCATTAGTATGCGTCGTTATCGTGATCGCTAGCGGGATCGTTAAGTGTGGCAGTACCTTTAGAAGGAATTTATTTAAATATGCATTAAGCAGAAGCTTGTATAGACGAGAGATGAGACCTCTCGTTTCTCCATCCCCTGTAACACAATCAGCCATGGAGTTATGGTAAATGGCCAGGTCATTGTATGACATTTGTATTGTATAATGTGTTATTATTATTTGTGGGCGCAATAAAATAAAATAAAGTTATCATTACTGGCATTTTCTCAAATGTTTTATGATAAATTCACACATCACGTTTATGCCGCATTTTTACCTTGTTTTTACTTTGTTTTTCTCCTCGTTTTTGTCTCGAAAAACACAGCATTTTACTGCCCCGCAAAGTGAAACAGATTTCTGAAATCTCATGCAAATGTTGCTCGTTCAAATAGGCATCATGTCAATTCTATCTGCAGTGTTTCTGCAGCATTTTTTACCCATTCTAATGAATAGCAAAAAAAAAAGCATAAAATGGAAATAAAAAAGCCAAGATTTTTATGCAGCATTTTTCCTGCCAGGAAACATTTTTGATGCAGAAATGTCTGCGGCAAATAGATGTAACATGTACACATACCCTTATGATTACTGGAAGTAAAGTCACACATAACAGTGAAGTTAGATAAATATAGACTATACAGTATATAGCAAGAATGCATACTGCACCAAAGCAAGGTGGACTTTATTTTAGAGTAGCAATAAAATATTGAAAAATGATCTTCAATTTTGTCAGAGAAGGGTTTCTTGTTCTTTACACTCTCCTCAAGTTCTTGGAGAATACCCATATACTCTTATATTCTTACTAGAATAATGGACGCTTAGAAGTACCAGAACTAAGTAATTCCATAAATAAAGAAAAAAAGTATGCCTACTTAGACTGTCAAGTAACCACTTCTAAACAATCCAAGCTTTAAGAGTAACCATCATTTTAGTTTTTATTTCATAAATCGATACTACACATGAAAATAAGAATTTTTGTACTGTATTTTAGCAGAGAAATCTGCTTCTTTCTCTGGCATGACTGATCGATCATTCTCAAAATTCTTGGGTAAAATCTTTATTCAGTAAAGACAGATTTTTACGTTACTGAGATAGGAGATGGCAGATGGTGTAGATAAGATTCTATGTGGAAGGGAGGGGTAGGAGGAGAGACAAGCTAGAAGCAAGGCCTCTCCGCCTCCTCCTTACTCCCGTCTACATAGAAATTTTACCCGCAAATTGAGAATTTTGGAAATTAATGATTAGTTCTGTTGGAGAAAGAAGTGGATTTGTCTGATAAGATATAGTACATAGTTTCCTATTTTCACATATACTATTGATTTGTGAAATAAAAATTAAACAATGGCTACTCTTTAAGGTTGGGGCTTCATACAAACCCATTATGGAGCATTGTGGAGCATGTCCGTGCAGCTTTAATGAGAGTTTCATGCAAGTGTCGACTATTTGCAGGCAGCCATGCCATACTTGCTTTAAACCTACTACACTACATAATGTCTACTTGTAGCTCCAGTCTTATAATTAGACAGTTGTTGATTTAGCCAAGTCCGAGAGATGAATTAGCAGTTGCTATCCATCAAGATATAGATGAAAAACTAAAGTTTTGTTTAAAGGGATGCTACACTTGCTTATTTTCACTTAATGTTCCTTTTTTGCAAGTGTTTGCATTTCGTCTTACGAGTCATTATTTGTAGTCACATGTAACATTAGGATTCAGCATTACATTACGTCAGTGCTACCCTTCACCTCACTGATATGGGTTGAAGTGGCCATGGGGCAGTGCTGTTGATGTCTCCAAATGTATTTTGGCTGAGAACACAATTCTAATAAAACAGGGGAGATAAATCCATCATCCTAAATGATCTCAGATTCAGTTATATATAAAACATCAGAAATGAGCCCCGATGGGATTTCTTTATTATTCTCACAGCTGCAGAATTGCTTAGTTATTCTCTATGAAATAGAATCAGATTTTTCTAATAAAAAATAGTTTGGGTCCTGAATAGTTTCCAGAATGATGGTGTGGGAAAAGTCAGAGACCACAATCGGCCCTGTTATTTCCATTGTGAAATGTTGTGATGTAAAGCACGTAAAGCAGAACAATTCTTGAAATATCATCAATATTTAGTAATAATGCTGTATTAAGAGGAAGTACAACTTAAATTAATAGATAGTCATGGCCACAATGACTTTTAGATAGCCCATTCCCAGTCGATGGTTCACTGGCTTGTTTAAATGAGTTGACCAAAACTAATGCGACCAGAATAATCGTTAGTGCGACTGTTTTGCCCCTGTACAGCATTGTATTGTCAGTAGTGTGTTCTCTTGTTTACACTGGCCTATGGTTGACAATCATTTTTATGCTGATATAAATGCTTTCACCACATTCATCATTAGTTGGATGATCACCGGCATGTTTACCCTGGCTGATAATTGGAGATGAGCCTGATTATGAATGCTTAAAATAGTGATTACAGAACTCCTGTGGATGGTGCCCAAGTAGGATCCTATCCCATGTAAATCTGGTAGAAACATGATTATGAATGCTTGTCCAGAGACTATCAGCGCTGAATGTGGCATTAATCTGCTTGTGAGGTCACAATCAACCATGGACCAAAGATTCAAACCCCTGTTTGGCTAAGTCAGTAATCTGTGGCCACTGGATGGGAGTCTTGAGAGCCATCACCTTCATCCATAGCCAAACCTGTGGCTCTTCTTTTGTTTAGCCATCCTACAAATCAGCCAGCTAATCAAAAGAAGAACCAAGGGATTACATTATTATTTTGGGATTTAGTCACACTTAATGTAGAGCAACTAACCTTGGCAGCTATCACAGAGAAACAGGTCATGTAATGACAGGAGGAGTGGAGAAATCTGTGGTAGCATATTCAGCGGTACCATCATTTCTGTCCAGGCCTATTTCATGAGTTTTATTTTTTCAAAAATTCTGTGGAAGCATGGTTGAAAAGCAATGTCTGACTTTCATTTGTTCATTTTCAGAGATTTTTGATTTATTATTATTTTTGTCAGATTCAAGTTATTTCTGTGACCATTGCGGGTTTTTCAGTCATTAAACAAGGGGTACCAACAATTTTGACCATGTGTGTGTTTGTCCTTGATCATACAGTAAACAGATCACAAACTTAATGTGAATTATATAGCTGTATCCTGCTTTTAATGTACAGCTCTGTTATTTTTAATACACATATAGAATGTATTTCTTACTCTGACTGCAAAATATGAAATCTGTAGTCTAGAATCCCAGCTTTTTCAAATACTTTTCAAATACCTTAATTTACCAATAATTAACAATTATTAGAATTAAACAGTCATAGTTACTCGCAGTATAATGAATTGTATTCCTTTAAAGGGGTGTTCCAGAGGAAAAGTAATTTTCATTCTAAATCCCTATCAATTTTTGGCATAAGCTAAACTATTTTATAATATACTTGCATTAAAAATTCTCTAACCGTCCCTAACTACACTTCCCTAACTAAACTACTCCTTTTGTATACTTCCTTTCTTAAGACGCTTCATTTGAGAATCCCAGTGCATGCTGGGATACTCAAAGGAAGTTTCATCAGGGGGCTGAGGCTGCGGTCACTGTCACAGCCCCTGCCCCCTCCCTGAAACAAAGCATTATCACTGATGCTCGTTTCAGGAGCTGGGCTAGTCCCTGTGTGCTGTGCACTGTGTGATTTGCACAATGACAGCCCACTCTCTGTTGTCAGCTCAGATTAGCAGTAATGGGCCAGCAATCGAGCGGTGTCAGAATGAATACCCAGCGTGCAGAGACCAGTGATGTCACTTTTAAGGGCGATGCTGGTCTCTGCACACCAGGTATTCTGACACCGCTCTGTTGCCAGCTCATCACTGCTGATCTGAGCTGACAACAGAGAGTGGACTGTCATTATGTACATCGCATAGTGCATAGCACGCAGGGAGAGAGCAGGGACTAACCCAGCTTATGAAATGAGTGTTATTGATAACCCTTCATTTTAGGGAGGGCCGGAGCTGCAGCAGTGACCGCAGCCTCTGTTCCTGATGATACTACGTTTGAGTATCCCAGCATGCACTGGGATCCTCAAGCAAAGTTTCATCTAAAGGGAAGAAGGGGAAAAAAATAGAAAAGCAATTAGATAGTGTAGTCAGGAAAGGATAAATATTTTTTTTAATGGAAGTATATTAGAAAATAGGTTAGATAAATACATAGGTATTTAGAATGCAAATTACTGTGTCTTCAGACCACCCCTTTAAGGCTGTCCAGATAAGTTATACATGTCTGTTTTTAAATGTTTGTTGTTAGAGAACTTATGGTATATATAAAATGAGATTGGTTTATAGTGATCCTCCAGTATAAAGAAAACAGTGTAACTATATGCAATAACAAATCAAAATCACAGATTTTGCTACATGGTGCTTACGTACACCACAAAATATAAGTTTTGTGATCTATTATAATCTCTTTTTATTGGTTTCAAAAAGATATTAACAGATTAACATGTAAACATCATATATTAATAAGTGTCAGTGCTTAAAGCTTAAACATAGTGTAGATAATAAACCAAATTCTCTTATACACTGCTCAAAAAAATAAAGGGAACACTTAACAGAATATAACTCCAAGTAAATCAAACTTCAGTGAAATCAAACTGTCCACTTAGGAAGGAACACTGGTTGACAATCAATTTCACATGCTGTTGTGCAAATGGAATAGACAACAGATGGAAATTATTGGTAATTATCAAGACACCCTGAATAAAGGAGTGGTTCTGCAGGTGGGGACCACAGAACACATCTCAGTACCAATGCTTTCTGGCTGATGTTTTGGTCATTTTTGAATGTTGGTTGTGCTTTCACACTCATGGCAGCATGAGGCTAACTCTACAACCCACACAAGTGGCTCAGGTAGTGCATCTCATCCAGGATGGAACATTAATGCGAGCTGTGGCAAGAAGGTTTGCTGTGTCTGTCAGCATAGTGTCTATAGGCTGGAGGCGCTACCAGGAGACAGGCCAGTACACCAGGAGACGTGGAGGGGGCCGTAGGAGGGCAACAATCCAGCAGCAGGACCGCTACCTCTGCCTTTGTGAAAGGAGGAACAGAAGGAGCACTGCCAGAGCCCTGCAAAATGACCTCCAGCAAGCCACAAATGTGCATATGTCTGCACAAACGGTTAGAAACCGACTCCGGTTTGGCAGTGGGTCAGTAATGGTGTGGGGTGGCATTTCTCCATATGCTCACCAGAGGTAGCCTGACTGCCGTTAGGTACTGAGATGAGATCCTCAGACCCCTTTTGAGACCATATGCTGGTGCAGTTGGCCCTGGGTTCTTCTTAATGCAGGACAATGCCAGACCTCATGTGGCTGGAGTGTGTGAGCAGTTCTTGCAAGATAAAGGCATTAAAGCTATGAACTGGCCCGCCCGGTCCCCAGACCTGAATCCGATTGGGCACATCTGGGATATCATGTCTCGCTCCATCCACCAATGTCACGTTGCACCACAGACTGTCCAGGAGTTGGCAGATGCTTTAGTCCAGATCTGGGAGGAGATCCCTCAGGAGACCATCCGCCACCTCATCTGGAGCATGACCAGGTGTTGTAGGGAGATCATACAGGCACAGGGAGGTCAAACAAGTACGTGGAGGCCACACACACTACTGAGCATCATTTTGACTTGTTTTAAGGACATCACATTCCACTTTAATTTTGTGGGTGACGCCAAATCCAGGCCTCCATTGGTTAATAAATTTGATTTCCATTGATGATTTTTGTGTGATATTGTTGTCAGCACATTCAACTTTGTACAAAGCAAAGTATTCAATGAGAATATTTCATTCATTCAGATCTAGGATGTGTTATTTGAGTGTTCCCTTTTCTGAGCAGTGTATTTCTTGATAAGACTCCTACACCTTTTACCTGATGATGAAACAAACACTTTGAAGTAACCAGCACTGCAAACCCCTATATGGATCCATATTGCTGCAGTACGTATAAGAAAACAAAAGAAAAGAAATAAAAGAAAGAAAATAAAAGAAAGAACATATATATAGGCAAGGAAGGAAAAGTGAGGGGGAGTGGGGAGACAAAGAAAGGTGTAGGGGAAGGGGTTGGGGAATGGAGGGGAAAAGGGAATTATATGTTAAGGCTCAACACGGCTCTCTAATCAGTCCAAACCGGATCCAACTCACCAGGCCATCGGCCTCTCACTCAAACAGCCTATGAAACTCTGGTGAATCCCGAAATAGAATCCACACACTCCATATCCTTCTAAATTTGTCAGCACAGTCATTATAGTCAGCAGAGAGTTCCTCCATTCTGCAAATATTAACCATTTCATTATACCATTCCGAGATTTGGGGGATTTGAGTTGACTTCCAGTAGCGTGGGATTACCGTGCGAGCTGCTGTTAAACAGAAGTGCAGGATATCTTTTTTTTAGATCTGATTGAAGAAGGCAGGATGGAGAGCAGGGCTATCTCAGGATGGTTTTCCACCCTATTTCCAGTTAACAAATTATGGTTTGAGAATATTTTATCCCATAAAGGTTTGATTTTGCTACACCCCACCATATGTGAAGCATTGAACCTTTTTCCACCTCATAACGCCAACAAATATCTGAGGTTGTTGGGAATATGGTATGGAGTTTTACGGGATATTGATACCATCTTGCCATGAATTTAAAATTTTTCTCCTGCGCATAACATGTATCCGACATTTTGTGTGTAAACAGGAATCCTTTTTCCCAATCATTTGGGGATATGACTGTTCCTAATTCTTGTTCCCACAAGTGTTGATAATGTAGCTTTCCTGAGAAACCCTCCCTAATCAAGTAGTTATAAAGCAGGGATATTTTATGATTGGGGGGAGACTCCTGCAAAAACAGCCTCTCAAAAGAAAAGAGTATAAACTGTGATAGAGGCGCCATCCTCTGAGAAGACAAAAATGATTGCAACTGTAGGTATTCCATCCACAGCAATTCTCTAGATGGGACCTATCTTTTAATGTATTGAAAGCTGGTAGTTTACCATCCTCCATCACCTGTAGAAGACGGGTGTCCAACACCGCCCTCCAGCCTAAGAAAGATCCGCGCATATATCCAGCAGTGAAAGAAGGGTTAAAAAAAAGTGAAGTGAGAGGGCTGAATGTTTTAGGGGGGTGGTGCTTTTTCCTGATTGCATGCCTAACTTTAATTGTTCCCCTAGTCAGTTCCGTCAACCCTTCTATCGCTAAGACATCAGAGGCAAGAAGCCAAAGAAGATGTTTTAGTGGCACGCCCACCCCTTCCTGTTCAATATTGACCCATTGCTTTGTCGGGGAGTGGAAATGCCAGTCAACAAGGCAACCTAGAGCAGAGGCTTGAAAGTACTTTTTAAAATTCAGAAATCCAGCTCCCCCAGCTATTTTAGGGCGGTTCAATGTCTGCATACTTATCCTGGGTCTGAGTTTACCCCACACAAACCTGATTAATGCTGTACGTAATGAGCTGTAAAAGCTGCAAGGGGGAAATATGGGGATGGTTTGAAAAATATATAAAAACAGGTAGTATGTCCATTTTTACTGCGTTCATTCTTCCAAACCATGACAGCTTCAATTTACTGTAATTCAACAAGTCTTTATGCGTGCGATCTAAAAGCGGTTGATAATTAAGTGCAAACAGTTTTAATAAGTCAGGGGAGATGAGCACTCCCAGGTATTTCATTGCCTCCGATTTCCACTTAAAGGGGAAGTTTTCTATTGCGAGTTCAACCTCTCCTGTGGCAACGATACATTCAGTGCTTCCGATTTTGAATAACTTACTTTGAAATTACTCAGGAACCCAAATCTGTCAAATTCTTTCATTATGGAGGGAAGAGATATCTGAGGCCGAGAGACATAGAGGAGAAGGTCATCTGCGTATAGTGCTGTCTTAGGCTGGGTTCACATTAGCGTTCCTCAGAGCTGCGGAGGACTGCGGACTTCCTCTGTGAAGCTCCGCCCACTGCCGCACCTCCTCCGGTCAGCTCCGCCTATGTCTGCATGCGGCCTGCGTACCTATCTTTAACATTAGGTACGCAGGCCATGCAGATGTATGTGGATGCCTCCGCATGTGTCGTTTTGACGATGTGAAGACCCGCGTTGAACGCACCGTGTTGGAATTTGTTTTGTTCGCCGCATCGTCAAAATGACGCATGCGGAGGCATCCGCATACATCCGCATAGCCTGCGTACCTAATGTTGAAGATAGGTACGCAGGCCGCATGCAGACATAGGCGGAGCTGACCGGAGGAGGTGCAGCAGTGGGCGGAGCTTCACGGAGGAAGTTCGCAGCCCTCCGCAGCTCTGAGGAACGCTAATGTGAACCTAGCCTTATATGTCCTAGACCCTATTGTGATCCCGTGGATATAACAGTTTTTCCTTATTGCGTTAGCTAGATGTTCCATTACTATCACATATAGAAGGGGGGACAACGGACATCCTTGCCTAGTCCCATTTCGTATTACAAAAGAAGACGACATGGTTCCATTGACTCTTTCTCTAGCAGTAGGACCCGAGTACAGAGAAAATATTAATTGTAAAAATCGTGGTCCAATGCCTATTTGGTCTAATGCCTCCTTCATGTACCCCCAGTGGACCCTCTTAGCTTTAGAAATTAATAGCATGGTCTTGATAGTATTATCTCTTGCTTCTCGGCCCTGTATAAATTCTACCAGATCAGTATTTATAAGAGAGGGCAGCAGAGGGGCGAGCCTTTCTGCAAGTATTTTTGAGAGTATTTTATTGTCCACATTTATTAGTGATATGGGCCTATAGTTAGCTGTGACTGTGAGGTCTTTCCCTGGTTTAGGGAGAACACTAATATGAGCTTCCAATGATTTTGGAGCAAAACCTGTCTTATCATTTAATGAGTTAAAAGTTCTATTCATGATAGGGGACAGCTGTGTTTTAAGGGATTTATAAAATGCTGGGGTAAATCCGTACGGGCCAGGACTTTTACCTGAAGGTGTAGATTGGATTGCAAGATTGACCTCCTCCTCTGTGATATCCCTCTCCAGTGCCCCAGAAACCTGACTGTCCAAAGATGGTAAAGAAGTATCTTGTATGTACTCCTTAATTCGATCAGATAGATCAGAAAGAGAGAGATATGAATATTGCCCTTTAATATTGTACAACTGCTCATACTATGAGCGGAATATGTCAATGATTTCTTTGGGATTATGAGCATCCTCCCCATTTAATTTTTTGATATGAGGAACATATGCCGCCACAGAGTGAGGATGAAGCAGCCTACAAAGTGTCCATTCATATTTGTCTGACCATTCGTAAAAAAAGTTTTTAATTTGCTCCCTGTGCCTTAAATACTTCTGATCTAGTAAAACCCTGAGATTGTTCCTTTTTTAGACAATTCTGCAAGTGTTAGGTGACAATGTTTTTTCTATGCGATACCTCAAGTGTGTGTATCTGCTTCATAAGATCATCCACCTGCAAGGTTCTCTCTTTTGAGTCTTGAACAACACACCCCTCATGACGCATTTTAAAGTCTCCCACTGCAAGGGTACCGAGGTCTGATCCGTTTTATGGATCTGCAAGAAAGAATCAATGGTATCCTTCAATTCTGCCATGCAGAGGTTGTCTTTCAGAAGATAGTCATTCAATCTCCATGTCCACGAACGCTGGACAAGGGAGGGAATGGATAGGGATAGAAAGATTGGAGCGTGGTCAGACCATAAAATATCGCCTATTGTAGCAGATGGGTTCCGTGAAAGGGCGTGATGACTCAACAGGAAGAAATCTATACGACTGTATGAGCCATGTGCAGGAGAAAAATATATATAATCCTTACCTTGAGGATTCAAAATGCGCCAGCAACCTGACAACCTGAGGACGTGAGTAACCCGTTTCAGTGATCGAAGTTGTCTAAGAGGAATGGCACTTCTACCTGAAGAGGACTCTACTGCAGGATTCCATGTGAAGTTGAAGTCTCCACCTACAATCAAGACTCATTCTGCAAAATCAGAGAGAGATGTTAGAAAGGATCTACATGTGGGAATCTGATCTTTGTTAGGAAGGTATCAATTTGCTATTGTACATATCGATTCTGCTATTTTGAGTTTGAGAAAAACATATCTGCCTTGATCATCTATGAGAAAATCTATGAGATTATAGGCCAGTGACTTGTGTATTGCTATGGACACACTCTTAGAGCGCGAATCCGGACCAGCGCTGTGAAATCACCGAGAGTAGTATTTATCCCTCAAGGCAGGCGTGTGCCCGTTTTTAAAATGCATTTCCTGTAACATAAGAACTTGGACTCTGTGTTTGTGCATCGAGTACAAAATTTGTGAGCGTTTCTGTGGAACATTAAAGTCTCTTACATTCAATGAGCCTATTTTGACAGAGGACATGATTGCTCAGGGTATAGTAAGGAGTAGGGAAGGTAAGAAACAAAGAAACATGAAGAACAGAAGAGAAAGAAAAAATTAAAACTAACTTATATAACAAGATATAACAGTCTGGTGAGGGGAAATATATAAATTTTACACCTGCGCAGCAGAGTGTAAACCCCTTGGAAGGACGGACTTTCTACCGAGGCGCTCCCTCCCCCACCCAAGCCAGACATTAGGACAAACCATTTTGCCTTAAAATCTTGAGAAACTGGCAGCCAAAAAACTGTCTAGAATTAGCATCCACTTATTGTTATATTAACTTTAACTCGATAAATGATATATCCTTGCTAAGTAAGATAAATATCAACCAAAGACCAAATATTATTGACATACTGAGATATGAACTCATTATTACGATCCAGTTATATAGATGAATTAGCTGAAGAGCCCGGCGCTGCCTGGGCATAGTAACTAACTACGGTTAGTTATAACAAATTATAATGATTATATCTATATATATATATACAGGTCCTTCTCAAAAAATTAGCATATAGTGCTAAATTTCATTATTTTCCATAATGTAATGATTAAAATTAAACTTTCATATATTTTAGATTCATTACACACCAACTGAAATTTTTCAGGTCTTTTATTGTTTTAATACTGATGATTTTGGCATACAGCTCATGAAAACTCAAAAATCCTGTCTCAAAAAATTAGCATATCAAGAAAAGGTTCTCTAAACGAGCTATTACCCTAATCTTCTGAATCAACTAATTAACTCTAAACACATGCAAAAGATTCCTGAGGCTTTTAAAAACTCCCTGCCTGGTTCATTACTCAAAACCGCCATCATGGGTAAGACTGCCGACCTGACTGATGTCCAGAAGGCCATCATTGACACCCTCAAGCAAGAGGGTAAGACCCAGAAAGAAATTTCTGAACAATTAGGCTGTTCCCAGAGTGCTGTATCAAGGCACCTCAATGGGAAGTCTGTTGGAAGGAAACAATGTGGCAGAAAACGCTGTACAACGAGAAAAGGTGACCGGACCCTGAGGAAGATTGTGGAGAAGGACCGATTCCAGACCTTGGGGGACCTGCGGAAGCAGTGGACTGAGTCTGGAGTAGAAACATCCAGAGCCACCGTGCACAGGCGTGTGCAGGAAATGGGCTACAGGTGCCGCATTCCCCAGGTAAAGCCACTTTTGAACCATAAACAGCGGCAGAAGCGCCTGACCTGGGCTACAGAGAAGCAGCACTGGACTGTTGCTAAGTGGTCCCAAGTACTTTTTTCTGATGAAAGCAAATTGTGCATGTCATTCGGAAATCAAGGTGCCAGAGTCTGGAGGAAGACTGGGGAGAAGGAAATGCCAAAATGCCTGAAGTCCAGTGTCAAGTACCCACAGTCAGTGATGGTGTGGGGTGCCATGTCAGCTGCTGGTGTTGGTCCACTGTGTTTCATCAAGGGCAGGGTCAATGCAGCTAGCTATCAGGAGATTTTGGAGCACTTCATGCTTCCATCGGCTGAAATGCTTTATGGAGATGAAGATTTCATTTTTCAGCACGACCTGGCACCTGCTCACAGTGCCAAAACCACTGGTAAATGGTTTACTGACCATGGTATTACTGTGCTCAATTGGCCTGCCAACTCTCCTGACCTGAACCCCATAGAGAATCTGTGGGATATTGTGAAGAGAAAGTTGAGAGACGCAAGACCCAACACTCTGGATGAGCTTAAGGCCGCTATCGAAGCATCCTGGGACTCCATAACACCTCAGCAGTGCCACAGGCTGATTGCCTCCATGCCACGCCGCATTGAAGCAGTCATTTCTGCAAAAGGATTCCCGACCAAGTATTGAGTGCATAACTGAACTTTATTATTTGATGGTTTTTTTTTTATTTTGTTTTAAACACTTTTATTTTATTGGACGGATGAAATATGCTAATTTTTGAGACAGGATTTTTGGGTTTTCATGAGCTGTATGCCAAAATCATCAGTATTAAAACAATAAAAGACCTGAAAAATTTCAGTTGGTGTGTAATGAATCTAAAATATATGAAAGTTTAATTTTAATCATTCCATTATGGAAAATAATGAAATTTAGCACTATATGCTAATTTTTTGAGAAGGACCTGTACATATAGCTGAGTGTATAGCCCCGCACACTCCACATAGCCACATTCACTATAATATCCCACACAATCATCCCGTCACAGCCACCGGACTACTACCCCTAATATTCCACACAATCCCATCAGCCAGAGCTACCGGACTACTACCCCTAATATCCCACATCGTCCCATCAGCCAGAGCCCCCGGACTACTAATATCCCACATCATCCCGTCAAATCCACCGGACTACTACCCCTAATATCCCACATCATCCTGTCAGCCATAGCCACCGGATAACTACCCCTAATATCCCACATCATCCCGTCGCAGAGCACCGACTATAATATCCCACATCATCCTCAGCCAGAGCTACCGGACTACTAATATCCCACATCATCCCGTCAGCCAGAGCTACCGGATACTACCCCTAATATCCCACATCATCCCATCAGCCAGAGCCACCGGACTACTACCCCTAATATCCCACATCGTCCCATCAGCCAGAGCCACCGGACTACTACCCCTAATATCCCACATCATCCCATCAGCCAGAGCCACCGGACTACTACCCCTAATATCCCACATCATCCCATCAGCCAGAGCCACCGGACAACTACCACTAATATCCCACATCATCCCGTCACAGCCACCGGTCTACTACCCCTAATAGCCCACATCATCCCGTCAGCCAGAGCCACCGGACAACTACCCCTAATATCCCACATCATCCCGTCAGCCTGGGGTCAGAACCAGAGTGCTGAGTGGAATGGCCCTAACTTCCATACTGGGGGATCCCTTTAAGAGAGGCCATGCATCAGAACCAGAGCGCTGAGTGGATTTGCCCTGACTTTCATACCAATGATCTCTTTAATAGAAGCCTGGGGTGAGAATCAGAGCGCTGAGGGATTTACTCTAACTTCCATACCAGGGATCTCTTTAAGAGAGGCCTGTGGTCAGAACCACAGCACTGAGTGGAACGGTCCTAACTTCCATACTGGGGATCCCTTTAAGAGAGGCCTGAGGTCAAAACCAAAGTGCTTGATGGATTTCTTGTGACTTCCATACCAATGATCCCTTTAATAGAGGCCTGGGGTCAGTACCAGAGCATTTGAAGGCAATTGCCCTGACTTCCATACCAGGGATCCCTTTAAGAGAGCCTGGGTCAGAACCAGAACGCTGAGTGGAATTGCCCTCACTTCCATAACGGGGATTCCTTTAAGAGAGGCCTGGGGTCAGAACCAAAGCGATGGATGGATTTGCCCTGACTTCCATATCAATGATCCTTTTAAGAGACCCTGGAGTCAGAACCACAGAGCTGAGTGGAACAGTACTAACTTCCATACCAAGGATCCCTTTAAGAGGGAAGATGTGCCTATGGGATGGAGGATGTGTGATGGGGATATGGGAATGGGAGGGGGGAATCATTTCTGTTATGTGCTTTATACTCCTTTCTGGGGGGCAGACAATGGCTGGAGCTTATGTTCTCGGGGATGCTAGATTTCTCCCACCCAGTCATTGTCTGCTGAGGTGTTGTCAAGGAGTGAGAAAACAGTTGCTCACAGCAACCAATCACAGCTTAGCTTCTTTTAAACAGCTCTGGTGAAATGAAAGATGCTTAGTGATTGGTTGCAAGAAAAACTGTTGCTCATAGCAACCAATCACAGCTCAGCTTCTTTTAAGCAGCTCTGGTGAAATGAAAGATGCTTCGTGATTGGTTGGTGATATACACACACACACACACACACAACACACAAACACATTCAATTTTATAAAAATAGATTATCGTAATAATCATTATACTCATTACTAAAGGGGTGAGGAATGTGATTTCCAGTGTTCTCCTACATTCTCCTCTGAGCTTGTTCATTGACCCTCTTTGTAGTCGTACCTTGAGATCTGACTTGGGGCCTTCCGGGAGACTCGGCCAACCCTCTGATGAAATGGATACATGGGGGATCCCCAAACCTGTAATAACAGCCGGAATGTCTCCCAGGCAGTGTACCACATGCATAGTCCCTGAATGACGGACCTGCAGGCGAAAAGGGAATCCTCAAGAATATAGAATGCACTGCTGTCTCAGGACTTCCAATAATGGCTTCAGTGCCTTCCTCTTCTGCAGTGTGTGGCGCGATAGGTCAGACATGAGCTGAACAGGGTGTTCTTGATATAAAATAGAGGCCATTTTTCTGGCTTTGATTAAAATGCTTTCTTTCGTTTTATATTTGTGAACCCGGCAAATCACATCACTAGGCTATAATACATCAGAGGATCTGGGGCCTAAGGATCTATGAGCCCTATCCAGCTCCATCTCATTCTCTAGGGGTAAGCCCAAAATTGAGTTAAACAGGTGTCGTAGTGCCTCCTCCAGTTTGTGGTGTTCGACTGCCTCTGGGAGTCCCCTGATCCTAATATTGTTTTGCCTCCCTCTGTTTTCAATATCATATATCAATTCTGTCAGGTATTCCAGATGATATGAATGAGAAGACAAAGTTTGTTCATGGGTGTTAACTTGTTGAGCGATGGATGCTGTATGTGATTCAGTAGCAGACACTTTCTCTGTTAGTTCTTGCATTTCTCCTCTAATTTAAGGTGCTTCAACCCTGTAAGAGGACTTCAGTCTAGACATATAATTTTCCATATCCTCCCTGGTTGGGATAGCTTGTATACGGGCTCTGAGGTCCCTCCACACAGCCTCACATTGTGGTGAATCATCCTGTTGACTCTCCTCTGAGCAGCCAGGAGAAGGACTCAATAGCACAGGGAGGGAGCCTCTCTCAGGAGAGCTTTGGAGATCCGTATGTGACTGGAGCCTCTCCAGGTCAGGGCCCATGGCAGCGGTAAGTACCGCCCGATCTGAAGCGTCTAGGGCCGAGGCCCTGATAAGTCCTCCATCATGCATCTGGGTTCTAAAGGCACGAATCTGGGAACTGCCATCTTAGACCGATGAACATCCCCAGCCGCAACAGCCAGGCCTCCCACAGCTCCGCGGGTCTGAGGGGCCCGCTTTCCGCCATCTGCCGACAAAGACAAAGTCTGCTTCACTGATCATGATACGGGGAACGATCACCCCGAGAGCTCCCGATCTCCTGGGCAGGAGCCGAGGAGCGCCAGGCAGGGACCGCCGCCGCCATCCTTTATCCCGTCCGCGCAGCAGAGGTAGATGCCGTGATACTCAAGTAGCAGGCAATACTTGTCGGAGGGACCCTCTGATTGTTCATGTTAGTCTGCATTGTGTCCTTTTTTGCCGGCATTGATGTTGTTTTGGCCCAATTTTAATTGTTAGGCATGTCCCAAAGCCGGCTTAGGGACAGGAGCAACTAACCATGCGACTTCACTCCTCCATAGCCAGGCCACGCCCCCTAAGTTTTGTGCTCTACATACAAATTTTGCAAGGAGTAACTGCCTAATGTCTTCTTTCCAAGGTAAGAGAACAACTTACGTCCAATGATCTAGGTGCGGATGGTTACACTACTGTAGAAGCCATATTAGAAGACACACTTCATTTTGTATTAAACAACCACTCATCCAGTATACTGGAGGCAGTGGAAAAAGCACAAACCTGTCGTTCACTGAAGGTAAGTCTTTAATGAAACTGTTCTTTACATTACATTTACAGCTTTATTAAAGAAACACTCCTCCAATCAAAGTTTTTATCCTCTTAATATATTACAGTCATCATATTACACAGCATTGTGTACTTACAATTGCTAATTTTGCCTTTCTATCCAGCTAATTCTTCTCTTTTCCATTAGATCTATGACATCACATGATTAAAAAACAGACTAGCTGAATCCTTCTAAACTCTATGTACAAACAGGAGGTTGATTTTCCCACCATGACTCATCAGTCACTGCAAAAGTCCCTGGCAGGGGGAGGATGAGCAGCTGGGTCAGGAGCTGAAAAAAGGAATGATTTCTGCAGGGACAAGAGACTTACTATATCTACATAGAGCAGTGAAAAGAGAATAACTGGGTAGAAAGGCAAAATGAGAAATTGTAAATACACAGTGCTGTGTAATATGATGGTTGCAAAATATTATGAGGATAAAAACTTTGATGAGAATGCTTCTTTAAACAACTACATCATCATATAATATAGCACTGTGTGCTTACAATTGCTCATTTTGCCTTTCTGCCCAAATTCTTCTACATTTCCCTCTCCGTGGGCGGCACCATAATAACACCCCGGCAGCAGGCTCACTGTCTGGGTGTTATGTTTGACATCAATCTCTCCTTCACCTCCCATATACAATCTCTTGCCCGCTCTTGAAGCCTACACCTAAAGAACATCTCTAGAATCCGCCCTTTTCTCACCATGGAAGCAACAAAAACGCTCACTGTAGCATTGATCCACTCCCGCCTGGACTACTGCAACACTCTATTACTTGGCCTCCCCATTACTCGACTATCCCCTCTCCAGTCCATCCTTAATGCAGCAGCCAGGGTCATCCATCTGGCCAATCGGTACTCGGACGCGTCCGCTCTTCGCCAGTCCTTACACTGGCTGCCCATTCATTATAGGATCCAATTCAAAGTACTTGTTCTCACCCACAAAGCTCTCCACAGTACAGCACCCCCCTACATCTCCTCCCTCATTTCTATCTATCAGCCTAACCGACTGCTGCGCTCTGCAAACGACTTTCGACTAACCTCTGCACTAATCCGTACCTCCCACTCCCGACTCCAAGACTTCTCCCGCGCTGCGCCAATCCTCTGGAATGCTCTACCCCCAAAAAATTAGGACTATCCACAATTTGCATGGTTTCAGGCGCTCCCTCAAAACACATTTGTTCAGAGCGGCCTATCACATTCACTAATCAAAGTCATTCTATGTGTAAGTGTGTGTGTGTAGCCCATTCACTATCTCCATCCATCCCTCACTCCCTCAAGATGGCTGGACCATCATTGTAAATGCACCATTGTATATACACACCTGTACTTTGTATCTCCCCCACCTCATTGTAGATTGTAAGCTCTCACGAGCAGGGGCGGCTTATTTTGCTTTAATTATTGTATTGTTAACGTTGTTACTTATGACTTGTGTTTTGAAACTGTTAAACTGTAAAGCGCTGCGGAATATGTTGGCGCTATATAAATAAAGATTATTATTATTATTCAATTTTCCATTAGGTCTATAGAATCACGTGATTAAAGACTGACTAGCTGAATCCTTATAAGCTCTATTTAGGAACAGGGGGTACTGATAATAAACAGAAATGTAGAAATTTTTGCAAATTTATTAAAAAAGAAAAACTGAAATATCACATGGTCACAAGTATTCAGACCCTTTGCTCAGACACTCATATTTATGTCACATGTTGTCCATTTCCTTGTGATCCTACTTGAGAGTTCTACTCCGTCATTGGAGTCCAGTAATTAAACTGATAGGTCTTGATTTATAAAGGCACACACCTGTCTATATAAGACCTCTCCGCTCACAGTGCATGTCAGACCAAATGACAATCATAAGGTCAAAGGAACTGGCCAAGGAGCTCAGAGACAGAATTGTGGCAAGGCACACATGTGGCCAAGGTTACAAAAGACGGTTTGCAGTACTCAAGGTTCCTAAAAGCACAGTGACCTCCATAATCCTTAAATGGAAGACGTTTGGGACCACCAGAAGTCTTCCTAGACCTGGCCGTCCAGCCAATCTAAGCAATCGTGGGAGAAGAGTTTTAGTGAGAGAGGTAAAGAAGAACCCCAAGATCACTGTGGCTGAGCTCCACAGATGCAGTAAGGAGATGGGAGAAAGTTCCACAAAGTCAACTATCACTGCAGCCCTTCACCAGTCGGGCTTTTATGGCAGAGTGGCCTGACGGAAGCCTCTCCTCAATGCAAGACATATGAAAGCCTGCATAGAGTTTGCTAAAAAAAACATATGAAGGACTCCCAGACTATGAGAAATAAGATTCTCTGGTCTGATGAGACGAAGATAGAATTTTTTGGTGATATTTCTAAGCGGTATGTGTGGAGAAAACCAGGCACTGCTCATCACCTGCCCAATACAATCCTAACAGTGAAACATGGTGGTGGCAGCATCATGCTATGGGAGTGTTTTCAGCTGCAGGGACAGGACGACTGGTTGCAATTGAAGTAAACATGAATGCGGCCAAGTACAGAGATATCCTGGATGAAAACCTCTTCCAGAGAGCTCTGGACCTCACACTTGGCCAAAGCTTCACTTTCCAACAAGACAATGACCCCAAGCATATAGCTAAAATAACAACGGAGTGGCTCCAGAATAACTCTGTGACCATTCTTGACTGGCCCAGCCAAAGCCCTGACCTAAACCCAATTGAGCATCTCGGGAGAGACCTGAAAATGGCTGTTCACCAACGTTCACCATCCAACCTGACGGAACTGGAGAGGATCTGCAAGGAACAATGGCAGAGGATCCCCAAATCCAGGTGTGAAAAACTTGTTGCATCAAGAAGACTCACGGCTGTACTAGCTCAAAAGGATCCTTCTACTCAATACAGAGCAAAGGGTCTGAATACTTATGACCATGTGATATTTCAGTTTTTCTTTTTTAATACATTTGCAAAAATATTTACATTTCTGTTTTTTTTGCAGTAAAGGTGGGGTGCAGAGTGTACATTAATGAGAAAAAAATTAACTTGTTTGCATTTACCAAATGACTGCAATGAAACAAAGAGTGAAAAATTTAAAGGGGTCTGAATACTTTCCGAACCCACTGTAAGTCATAAGTCACTGCAAAAGTCCCTGGCAGGGGGAGAAGTGTGCGGCTTGGTTAGGAGTTGAAGAGGTGAATAATTTTTGCAGAGAAAAGAGAAGAATTAGCTGAGTAGAAAAGCAAAATAAGCAACTGTAAGTACACAGTACTATATAATATGATGGCTGCACAATATTAACAGGATAAAAACGTTCATTGGAGTGCTTCTTTAATTTATCTTGTGGGTAAATTTGTTTCATACTTGAATAAACACATACCAGTACATTTTTTTTCTGATTTTTACATGTCATTTTTTACCAATTTGCCCAATTGTTTTTTATGATTTGTATAGGCACATTGTGTTATGCTTTATGGGTCTTATGGCCTCTGCTCACTTATTATGTATTGTACGCCACCAATCTTATATGTTAATCTTTCATGCTTTGTACGCTAGAGACCATTTATAATAAATATTGCTAAATAAATTAAATAAAAACATGTTTCTGTATTTCATTAATGTGCGGCCACATGACACTGCATTCAGCTGTCTTCATGTATAGCTGTAAAATGATATATTCTACTAGCGCAGAACCCCTAATGAATATTATGAGGACACACTGATGAAATTCTTAAAAAATTTGGATTTGGAACAAGAACATGGAAAATGAGAAATACTGTATAAACAGGATTATATTCATTAATATTAATGTCTATGTTGTTATTTTTTTAAGAACACTTGCTGGATGGACTCCATTCTTGCTCTTTCTTGGGAACAAGTGGATAACTTATGTTCTTTACTACAAGAGCAAACAAAACTGGGAAATTTTGAGATGGTAATATATTTTGGTTTAACGTTAGTCATGTTAGTAGAATTGTTCACTGCAAGTGTCGTTATTACAGAGTTTTCCACATGCATTGTCAAAATAGTTATTTAGTTATAGGGAGCAATACTGTTAATTTCTATTATTGATTTAACAAGTAGTAAGTGTTTTTCAGGTCAACTGCTCAGAACAGCCAGCATGATAGAACATCATATCTACAGTTGGTAAAATAAGTGTTGAACACATGACCAACTTTCTAAGTAATTATACTGTATTTCTAAAGGTGCTATTGACATGAAATTCTCCCCAAATGTTGGTAACAAGACAACCCATCCAATCCAAACAAGCAATAAATCAAACCATATATGTCCATAAATTAAGTTATGTGTAATAATGAGAAATGACACAGGGAAAAAAGTATTAAACACCTGTCGCAAAAGAGGTGCAAAAAGCCATGGAAAATCATAACAGCAGCTGAAATCTATCAGTAATTAGAAAGCTAACCTGACACTTATTGAAAAGTAATATCAGCTGGCTCAACTGATGGCCTATAAAAAGGTGTCTCATTACCAAGGTGCTACAAAAGAAACATCTCTTGATGAGTAAAACCAGAGAGCTGTTTCAAGACCTTCACAACCTTATTGTTGCAAAACATACTGGTCGCATTTGTTACAGAAGAATTTCTAAACTACTGAAGGTACCAGTGAGCACTGTTGGGACCATAATCTGGAAGTGGAAAGAATATCATTTCACCATAAACTGTCCACAACCTAATGCTTCCCTTAAGATTTCAGACAGAGGAGTGAAAATAATTATCAGAAGAGTTGTCCATGAGCCAAGGACCATCTGTGGAGAGCTAAGTATTTGGTTAGTATTTTACCCACTAAAAAGAGGGAATTTTACAAAAATGGCAAGGTATACATTTTTATAAAAGATATATTAAGTTTATTGAAAACTTTTAAAACAACATATGAAAAAGAGACCACGGCCGATTACAGAAACAAAGTGGGTACACCCAGACGCTATATAAGCATAAGCTAATACTCCAAATACATTACTGTTACATATTTACATAAAGCCCCAAAATATGGATTATAATGTCAGAGAGAAGGGTTAGGGTAATAGATGAATAGGTAGAAAAAAATTCAATTGATGTTACCAATCTAATTATAGCAATAAAATTGCCAGGGGACGAAGTATTTCATTGTGAAATGCGCGTCTTGTGTGGTGGGTCCCCAGTCTTCTTGTCTGAGGTACAGTCCCTTTTTTTATTTGCTTATGCATGCTTGCATACAGATGTGTGTGTTAAGCTGACAGCATCATATCCATCATAAATATGGCAACTTTGCCTCTTACAATGTTACAAACCCCTTATGCAATCCCTTAGGCCTCTTTCACACTTCAGTCGTGCAACGTCAGTCAAAATCCGCCAAAGTGTGAAAAAAGCGGATCCGCCATTTTTTTTTTGGCGGATCCACTTTTTTCCCATTGACTTGCATTAGTGGCTGATTTTGACGGATGGTCGTCCGTTAGGTCCATTTTTTGACGGATCCGCCAAAAATTTGGCGGCCGCCGTTTTTGAAAAATGGCCAATGCAACGTTTTTTCTGTCCACCAAAATGGCGGACTATGACGGATCCGTCAAAAAACGGATCTAACAGACGCCCATCCGCCAGCGGATATGTTGCTCCCATAGAAAATCCATTCAAAATGCCCAGAACACTGTCCGGTCTCTCTCTCTCTCTCTCTCTGTCTCTCCCCTCGGTCCGGACATGCGTACCTGCATTTTCCGGGTTATATTCCGGGTTCAAAAGTTCATGGCGGATCCGTCAGAAAACGGATCCGTTTGCATCCGTTTTTCACCTTTTCTGGTGGATCCGCCATTTTCACACTTTGGCGGATTTTAACTGACGTCAAGCGACTGAAGTGTGAAAGAGGCCTTATGAGCACACCTAGATTTATTGTCTAGCACTTTTCACATTATGTTGCTATTTTATTGCTATAAATAGATTGGTAACATGAATTGCATTTTTTTCAGCCCATTTATCTATTACCCTAACCCCTTCTCTCTGGGATTATTACCAATATTTTAGGGCTATATGTAACAGCATTATATTTGAAGTAGCTGCTTATGCTTATATACCGTCTGGGTGTACCCACTTTGTTTCTGTAACCTGCGGTGCTCTCTTTTTCATATGTTGTTTTAAATGTTTTCAATAAACTTTATATAACTTTTACAAAAATATATACCTTGGCCTTTTTATAAAGTTCCCTCTTTTTGGTGGTTCTAGGTGTCCTTTACGGCCATACAAATATAGGATAAATAGTTGGTGTATCAGTATTTGTAAGCCAAAATCAGGAGTGGGTGAAAAATACAGAAGTGGTGACGTATTTCTATTATAGTTTTCATCTGATTGTTCTACTCCTGATTTTGGCTTATAAATACTGATGTAAAATACTGACCAAATGCTGAGGGTGTGAACGTAGCCTTACTGTACAGCAGGAAGCTGCTAATGTTGCAGACATTAGATAGGTGTATGGAATCCAGTATTTCAATGTGTGAATATGATTACTGTTATAAAAAAGGCAGGACTGTTCTGTTAATGGTTTGCATTGTCAGAAATATTGCCTGAACGTCGGATGAGCTGTAGAAACAGAACCAGTAAATGTGGCTCTACAATTCAAAATCCTAAGGGTTTTACTTTGTGACTACAGAGTATCTGTGAAATTGAGGCAACGGACAAAATAATTACAGACTGTGGTTCACATAATCAACTCCTCTAAGTATTCTGATTCACCAAATTACATTATGGACAGGCTCGGACTGTCCTATAGAAGAACAGGTGAATCTCCTGGTGGGCCCCGGGGCACGAGTGAACCCTCCCACCCTTTTACATGAGCAGTAGTTAGCACAATGCAGTTAATTCACTATATCATATGTGAGACAGTGAAGGAATATGTGGTGAATGAGGTGTATATTTCACCTAAGTACCTTGCTGACTGGTATGAGCGAAATGTGTGGCTTTGTAAACCTGGTGGTAAAGAAAGGTCACTACACCTGCCATTCAGTACACGCTTGCAGCTCAGACCTGAATCCACTCAGGTGTTGATTAGGAAGCCAGAAGTAGGTGTCTGCAAACACAATCTGGGAGCTCATTCAGTCTGGACAAGGGGTCCAGACACAGAAGGTGTCTCCAAGAGTGTGGGAGCTGTCTTTAGCCCGGACACAGGGAGGTGTCCTGGCACAAGGAAGCAGTCTCTAAGAGTGTGAGCTATCTCAGTCTGGGTGCAGGAAGTACCCCGGACACAGGAGTAGTCGCAGTGAGAATCCGTGCGAATAGCGACTGAATAGGAGGTGACCTCTCTCAAGTCTGGACATTGGAGTTGTCTTCGGACATAAAGAGGAGTGTCTGTGAAACTCCATACTGGTAACATATGTGATATGTGTTGTTTTGGGCACAGACTGGTAGAGTCTGGGTCCCGGATAGAGAGGGCCATCTATCTAAGTGTAATTTAGTGGCTAGACAAGCCCAGGTTTTCTGTTTATGATTTGTTTTTATCTGTGTGCTGTGGACTTTAATAAAACTGGTTGCGGCCAGTTTTCACCAAACTGCTGTCTGAATGAACTGTTTCCGTGCCATTCTGTCTACCCAGACAGCGATCCTAGAGCTAAACCCCCCGGAAAGCTTACAATTGGCGGAGAATGCTGGGGCAGCGCAGGGCCTGGTACAGTTAGTGCTGGAGTGTGCATGCAGCACAGTGGCGAGAGACAGCATTAAAGGTGAAGTCTATTGAAATAGCAACAGAAAAAAAAAAAAAAAAAAGTGTGTGTCAGCAGAAACGTCTGTTTGGAGCAGTCTTGGAGAGACAGTGGCCCTGATAGGGTCTGCAGAGAGAAAATGTATGCACAGCAAAGCTGAACTTGTTGTGAAAATGACTGTGGAATGTGCAGCAGCAAAAGAAAAGTTTGTGGAGCAGTCTTAAAGAGACAGTAGCCCTAATAGACTTTGCAAAGGAAAAAAAAAAAAAAAAAAAGTGGTTGCACAGCAAGGCTGAATTTTCGGTGGAAATAAAGCTGTGTAGTGTGTATGTCTTGAGTGAAGACTACAGTTGTGAAGACAGAGAAGTCTGACAGCATGGATGACAGCATGGAGGCGCTGTTTGAACAAATGGCGAAAGTTAATGTGCAACATAAGACTGCTGTGATTGAGACAGATGAGTCCGGCAGTATGGAGGAGCTCATTGAGTACCTGGTCCAGGCCCAGCGAAGCATGCAGCAGAGCATGGAGCAGCAGCGCCTGCAGCACCGGCAGCAATTCCTGCAGCAGCAGCAGGAGAATAACCGAGTGTTGGAGCAGATTGCAGCTCTCAGCACCTCGTCCAGAAGTAATGTTGTGAAGGCACCGGCATTGTCCGCTATAAAGAAGGCGGTAAGACGGTCCTTGAGAAAAATGACACCTCGTGATGATGTGGAGGTATATCTTACTAGGTTTGAGAGACTGGCAGAGAAGGAGAATCTGCCACTATCTGAATGGGCCATGGTGGTCGTACCCTATCTGATTGGGGAACCCCAAAAAGTCTGGGCTGACCTGAGCAAGCAGGACAGCGAAGACTATGCAAAGTTGAAAGCGGCGATTCTTACCCGGCTGGGTGTTACGGTTGCAGCCCGTGCCAGGAGAGTCCATGACTGGAGATACAGTTGGGAGTCTGCAGTCAGCAGGCCTGATTATGGAGTTGAAAAGGTGATAGTGGACCGCTACACCCAAGCACGTCCTCCTGAGGTACAGCCGTCTGAGAGGTCGTCACTTCGGAGTTCCCGGACGCTGAACTCTCGCGGTAAGAGCGTTCCAGCTGTTGGGGACATGGGGTATGCTGATAAGCGGGTTCAGGCCCGAGGGGACATGTGGGTGGGAGAGTGTGATGGACAGTGTTGGAGCTGGCGTGAAATTGCAGCCAACTGTCCAATAGAGGGGGAGCCTATGTGTTGTGATGATGGCAGATCCCTCTCTCCCTGCGCAGAGCCTGTGTGTGTGTCCACCTCAGCCGAAGAGACTGGACCACAGGGGTCCCCGGTGGTTGTAAGTGACTGCCCAGCACAGGCCCTCTTGGACTCAGAGAGTCCAGTGACTTCCGTATGTGACAGCCTGAGTGATAGGGACTTCATCCCTGATAAGCACCTGAGTGTGGTGTACATCCATGAAGACACCAAAGTCTACCCAGAGACTGCCGTGGACTTGGTCCCCAAACTCGGGGAGGTTTCATATGAAGTGGGGGTAGTGAAGACCCTGGTGCACCCCGTTATATTGGGTAATGACTTTCCCCGGTCTAAGGATCTCTGGGGGAAAAATGTTTCTGATGGACAGTGTGATGAAGCTCCTACTGAGGGTGCGCAGTCCCGAGGGGCGGAACACGATGCTAGTGGGATGTTAAAATTATGTGATAATGATGATGATAATGCTAATGATGATGATGATCCTGATAATGATGATGACCATGAAAATGGTGCTGATGCTGATAATGATAGTGATGATAATACTGATCATAGTCATGATAATGATGTTGATAATAATGATGACTGTGGTAGTGATGAAATTCCTTTGCAGGTGATGTTGGGAGACGAGGATGGTGGTTCTCGGGAACCGAGTGTCCCTGACTTGCCTGTGTCCTGTGACGGTTTTGAGAGTGAGCAGTGGCGAGAACCCTCTCTTAAAACAGCACAGGAAAATATGATTGTTCTAAATGAGGTTTCCCAGGAGCCTGACTCTGAGGAGAGGTTCTCTCATGTTGCCATAAACACTGAAGTCCAGGGAGAGGTTGTGAGTCAGCTCCTAGTGCCTGAACTATATAGAAGTATAGTGCTGGGGTTGTCACATAGTCACATACTTGAGGGACCAGATGGTGAAGTTAATGTTGTGGATGACATGTTAACTAAGGTTCCAGATCAAGATGTGAATGAAAATGAATTGTATAACCCTGACAGTGAGCAGGATGTGAATGAAAATGAATTGTATAACCCTGACAGTGAGCAGGATATGAATGAAAATGAATTGTATAACCCTGACAGTGAGCAGGATGTGAATGAAAATGAAATGTATAGCCCTGACAGTGAGCCAGATGTGGCTGAGAAAAAGGGGTCAGATAGTGATAGTGAATTATCTGATGACCATAAAGCAACCAGTGCAAATGAGGAAGGCATGGTAGCAGAGGAGATTGAGAGTCCTGAGAGGAAGGCTGAGGCTGACCTTGCAGTCGGACGGAGGATGGCATCTGAAGATGTTGTACAGTTGGTCGGTTCCCTGGCGAAGACTAAGGTGAAAGACAGGACTCTGAAACTGAACACAGCACAAGTGGATGCTGTTGAAAATGAGAAGTTATCAATGTATGGTGTGGATCTGCATCAGGCCAAGGATTCGGAAGGTGATGCTGCAGAGGTGGAGAAAGCCATGGAAGTGGTGGACACCAGGCCAGGTGCCTCACCAGAGGCTGATGTCTCAAGTGAAGATGTGGGGAATGACTCTGCCCCGGAATATGTTTCTGTTGGAGACAGCGGCGTGGACGGTGTACTGTCCGGATCCGTGGCTGCGACTCGCGAAGCTCGGGCCGGAAGTTTGGCGCCCGGTGCGCCATCGGAGTTCTCGAGCGACCCAAAGGATCTGGATAAATCCCAAGATGAGATTTTGAGACCTCGGGTTGGCCTTGGTGAGCTCAGGCGCATTTTCATGGAGTCTACACTTGAACCACGTCCCAGTGAGTGGGAGGGGCGATGTGTCGCTCCGTTGCCGCTGCAGATACACGGGAGCTCAGATGGGATGCAGAACGTGGTGGAAAAGAAGACTGATGGTAGGGCTTCTGAGCATGTCCTACCAGAAGAGCCTGAAGAAAGGGCCGAAGACGTGGGGGACGTCCAACAACTACAGGAGAGGATGCGTGGCCATGGGGATCTCCTGGAGAAAGAAGTGAGAGCTCTGGGTCTTATGCGGAGTGAGCCTGTACCAGAAGAGGATAGGTTATGTGTACCGACCAAGAAGGACGGTCAGCTCCCTCTGCAGTGCCAATCGTTTGAGCAGTGTGGCTCGGAATGGTCAGAGACCATGACAGAGGCGCTTGGGTTCTGTGAGGTAGAATTTATGAATCAACTGATATTTAAGAAAGTAGATGTGCTAAAGAAAGTTCAGGGGGAATTAGAGAAAACCCCTATACCTCCTGTGACAGTTGGTGACACAGGGTCAGTGCCCCAAAAACAGGAGGTACGAAAGTTTCTGAGGAAGAATCAGCAGAGCTGTTCTGACGTGCCTGGTCGTACTTATCTGGTGAGCCACTATACCGAGACTGAGGCTGGCACTAGAGTTAAGATGAAGCCGTGCAGTGTGCCCGAGGCCCGCAGAGAGTATAGGCCTGGGAGGGTACAGGGTAGTGCGGATGCTTCAGATGAAGAGAAAGCTGATGTTGGCTATGACAGTGGTGAGGATGAAGTTGATGAGGGCCATGACTGGTCCAGAGGTCACTGTCTCTGTTGGATTGTTGACCAGCCCTCCGGTCTGGATGACCAGCCCTCCGGTCTGGAGAAGAGGGAGGGGATATGTGAGACAGTGAAGGAATATGTGGTGAATGAGGTGTATATTTCACCTAAGTACCTTGCTGACTGGTATGAGCGAAATGTGTGGCTTTGTAAACCTGGTGGTAAAGAAAGGTCACTACACCTGCCATTCAGTACACGCTTGCAGCTCAGACCTGAATCCACTCAGGTGTTGATTAGGAAGCCAGAAGTAGGTGTCTGCAAACACAATCTGGGAGCTCATTCAGTCTGGACAAGGGGTCCAGACACAGAAGGTGTCTCCAAGAGTGTGGGAGCTGTCTTTAGCCCGGACACAGGGAGGTGTCCTGGCACAAGGAAGCAGTCTCTAAGAGTGTGAGCTATCTCAGTCTGGGTGCAGGAAGTACCCCGGACACAGGAGTAGTCGCAGTGAGAATCCGTGCGAATAGCGACTGAATAGGAGGTGACCTCTCTCAAGTCTGGACATTGGAGTTGTCTTCGGACATAAAGAGGAGTGTCTGTGAAACTCCATACTGGTAACATATGTGATATGTGTTGTTTTGGGCACAGACTGGTAGAGTCTGGGTCCCGGATAGAGAGGGCCATCTATCTAAGTGTAATTTAGTGGCTAGACAAGCCCAGGTTTTCTGTTTATGATTTGTTTTTATCTGTGTGCTGTGGACTTTAATAAAACTGGTTGCGGCCAGTTTTCACCAAACTGCTGTCTGAATGAACTGTTTCCGTGCCATTCTGTCTACCCAGACAGCGATCCTAGAGCTAAACCCCCCGGAAAGCTTACACATGATAAAGTAAGCAGCTAATCGTTAATTTACCAAACAATCCAGCGTACTATTATATCATAGGTACATTTCTGAATTAGAGTAAAGTAATATTTGAATGCGGTTGAACAGTATGCCCCTAAAGTCAATATTACTGGTGGGCCTTTGGCACCTCAGTCCAACACTGACTGTAGTGAGCCCATTTCTATTTTTGTGACAAATATTCTGAAAAAAACTGAGGGCAAACATCATCTTAAAACTACTGTGAACAATTGATCCAGTTTTTTTTAGCCTTTATTTGAAGCAGCTATTAGATCACTTGTGTATTCAAGAGAAAATGTTAACCAAAAGTGTTGGACCATTTCTTTTTTTTTTTTACAAGAGTCCTTTAACATAAGTGGATGAGTGTTCAATTGAGAATAATTCAGAATTTCTGATGGGTGTGAAAATGTGAAAATAGTTTTTTGAAATATAACAACCCTTAAGATTTTTAAAAAAATGTACGTTGTTCAGTCAACTTCTGCGTCGGATCAACAACAGATCAGCTTGTGGGCTGAACCTACTGAGACTGGTGATATACATATGCTTTTACTTATCAGATAAATCAAAAATTGTGCTGAGTTCCTATTAGTTTTCCTGAAAGTACCCTTATGGTAAAGCTCCAAATCAACAACCATGTGGGCTTCATTAATACCTCATATAATAAAAAAGTGATTTACTATAAATTTAGTTATGTACATTGCACAATGACTGATTTACTAATAAATCTCAAAAAACTAACATAGAGATATACAATGTTCTTTTATATAGATGTGTTCCAAGTCCTCCATACCATTTTTGTATCGCATATTTATAATGCTCCTGTTAACAGGACACTTGTGGAGTGATGTTGAACTCTTCACCGGCTCACAGATACAATCATCAGTACATTATTAGCAAATACTTGGCTGATGATGGCAGTGATTAAAGACAGAGCACTCAGGCAACACTGCCATTAATTTTCTGATGATAACCCACATATCTTCCAGCTAAATGATGAAGACGGGGCAGAAGAACAAAACTAATTATGTAATGAATGAACGCAAGGCCAGGCCAGTCACAACAGACAACTGCAATAACTCTTGAATCACATCTAACTAAACCCAGACTGCAGGAGAATAATGCAATGTATCCTAAAAAGGTCCTTTCCAGGAGCATATTGTCGTGCCATGCCATGACCAGCTTAGAAAGGAGGTCCTAAAATATATTATAGAATAACATGAATATCAACCTTCTGAAAAATATCAGAAACTCTACCTGTAGCTCTGGACATATGCTAATAATTAATCCATGATTAGAGATAAGTGTATTGCATCTTGCAACCCGGCTCCATGGTCCAGGTCAGTTCTCTCTGGCCATGGACTTGAGCTGTACAAATTTCCTGAGCTTCCAGAAACCCTGCAGCAGTGTTTGATTTTCCCACCTGGCTTGACGTCATCTGTGTGACAAGCGGCGCACAGGTAACATCTCGGCAGCCTGGCAAATCATAAGCTGAGTAAGAGGGTAATAACATTTGCACAGCTCCTGCTTACAGACAGATAGCACTAACCTGGACCATGGATCAGGGTTGTGTGAAGAGATCTACTCATCTCTACCATAGATGAGTCTGAGTATGAGCTGTGAGATGGAGCTGCAAGTTTCTAACCAGCATAGAAAAGGTTGCTAACCTCTTTAGCACCAAAGGAAATGTAATTCATTTAATGTGAAACACAAACACACTGGCTAAATGGAAGATCTGCGATTCACAATAGGTAGTGATTTTCTAACCCCCGGATATCCCAGGAGGAGGTGACCCGCTCGTGACATTAGCAGACACTTTGTCTGAAGTGCATTTAGCTTTACATGAGTTGTTTGAGAATAACCAAAAATGATGGTAGAAAATGTAGTAAAGTATAGAATAAACATTATCCCCTGCCAATCTAGCACCAGATTTTGTTTCATTTGAACACTGATGACATGCTGCTCTGGCCCCGGTGATACCAAGGCACACTTAATGGCTTTACCATTGCAGTAACACAGCAAGACAGTTCTGCAGTGACCTAAAAGCCTAATCTGAAAAATGTTAGAAAAGTGCCATCTGACAACACTGTTATAGGCTGTCTAAAGGACCTTTTACACATAGTGATATAGCCAGCAATATTGCTAAAGCATCACCGATTTGGTGACGCAGCAGCGATATTGCTAGCGATATCGCTTTGTGTGATACTTACCTCCGACCGGCTCCCCCGCTGTCTGTCGCTGATCACGCGAGATCATGCAGCTCCATTTCTCGTCGGGCACTTCCTGCTGGTGCCGACGAGCGACGTGTGGAAGCGGGCGGGAGGACGTCAGGACCGCCGTGTCTGAAAGGTAAGTAACGACCTCTGCTGCGTCGCTAAGTCGCTGTGAGATCTGCCTGTGTGGCAGCTCACTAGCGACCATTTAGCAATGCACCAGCGATCCTGACCGGGTCGTATCATGGTCGGGATCGCTGCTGCATCGCTAAATGAAAAACCCCCTTAAGCCTAGCAACCAAAATGTCAGATATGGCTCTGAAGTGCTCTTATGAAAGCTGGATTCGTCTTTGCCCAAACATTTAATGTGCATTACTCAAGATGTCATGTGGTGTAAATACACATAATAGAAATTTTTATAGCAATTGTTAAATACTGTCACATTCTATACTTTACAGCTGTATCCTTCCAATTCTGTTCAAGTAAAGGCATTAAGACATGACCTTTATCGCAGAACTGACCTTACGGATAATCTTGAATCGATCCTGGCAGTACATGATCTGCTCTCTGACTTGTGTGAATGTTTACAGTCCTTTCAAGAAAACCATTTGTCTAACAGGTAAGATGGTTCATGTTGCTATTTTGGAAAACTTGAGTTTTATAAATACATTTTTATCTAAGCCTTATACACAATACCTTTCCTTACTTTGTGTTTTAGAACTCAATATTTTTCAGTGTGGGTTCACAATGTAGCTTGATATCACTGGCTAAAGTACTTTTTAAATCAGTTGTTAACATGTTTCCAGAATTAGTGATAGAATATACTCCTGTCTGCTGTAATAAGACCTTTGCAAATTTAACAATCAAGTATGGCTGGAAATGTTATAAAATACCATATGGAATATTGGTACAGTTGGCTTGGCCCCTAACAGAAATGATAATAAGACGGTTTTCTGTATAAACTGTTTTATGTTCTGAATGTGTGCCTGGTGCTGTAGATGGGACTGTTTTGTAATAACATGATACTTTCATTTCTTGTTAGCTATTTTTATATTCCATTTGTTACTTTAATGCAGTAGTGTTTGTTGCAAGAGTAAAAGCTACTTTTACAGCATATTTCCAGCTAAAATATTTTAATTCCCCTTGGGTTCTCTAAAAAACTGTTTATGGTGCTGGAGCTACAATATATTGTTGTATATTGTTTAGATTGTCTTCCAGAACGTCATAATTTTACTGCTTTCATCTGATTTGCCATGTTTATAGAAATATTTATTTTGCATGTTTTTTTTCTATTTATAATTATTATACTTTTTCTTTGAAAAAGTTATTTGGGTTATTCCAGAGTTATGTAACAAGACTGCTGTGTGTGAATATATTCTTAGATTTTCAGTGAAAGGTGTTTTGCAAATGTCACCTTTGTTCTATTGTATAGGAACTTGGGACCTGATTCTATAAGACTAGCATTGTTTCATCAATGTCTGATCAGTCGGGGTCCGACACCTGGAACCCAGCCTATCAGCTGTTATCCTTGTCGGCTAAGGATAGGTCATCAATGCTAAAGTAGTGGACAACCTCTTTAATGATCTAAACCACCAGAGTGAGATGTGCCTAATTCATTAAGAGCCACAGGCCACTTAAAAAGTTTGATGCATCTTACAACTAGTGTATGCTACCTCCAAAAATGTTTCTGGCAAAATTTACACCACTAAAGCATGCATTTTTATGTACTGTATTAGACATGTGGGCTTAACCACTCCTTGTACCATCCATGCTCTGCCCATTTTGGCGAAGCTGCCTGGGACTGTTGTAAAAATTACAAAAGTCGCTATATTTTTCTGCAAAACATTTGAGACATTTGAAAATGTTTTACATTAGCAAACTGGCAAAAAGGTCCTCAAAGATTGATTTTGGGATTTGTGATCTTTATGTACATCCGAGAGGATTATTGTCGTTTTAACCTTTGAAAGCTAGTGCTGTTTTGTTTCCTAACTATAGAATTTTATTTGCAGGCAAAAATTAAAAAACAAAGGAGAAAATGAATTTTCCTTTGCTTCAAGAAAAATTGAAAGGAAATCAGGTTTGTATACACTCCCCTTATTTGTATGTTTTTCTAAAAGTATATCTGCAGGCAGTGATAATGGTACCACAAAATGCCTCATCATTTCTATACCACCAGGAAAGAAAACCGAACTTATGGTACTTGAGTCTCGGCTTTGCTGCTAATTAAGTTGTGGTAGTTAGTGGGAAAAATTTGTGTTTGAAAATTGGATCCACATTTGTGGGAAAATAACAACCAAAAATATGCAACAAAAAATATGTAAATACAAATCATTTTTTACATATTTTCTTATGTAAAGTAATGGTAGAGGTTTCTGTGAAATGTCTGCATACATCGCTCTTCATCTCTTTCTTTTGATTTTGTAATAAACGGTGTCCTGTGTGCGTGCAATAGTATAACCCTCTTTCACATTACTGATGACATGTACACAAGTTTTATACATCCAGATGTGTAAATGAATGCAGATTTCCTTTATTTCAGTTCAGTCCATTCAAATTCAGATAAGTATTTGTTTTAAAGAGAGCTAAAATCAAACCAGTGTTGTAGAAACTAATCCCTGGGTATCATTCATTTGTAATGATTTCCAGAGCTACAGTCTTACTGAACTGGTGTGAACTTTGTGCTTTACAGACGCATTTACTGATAAAATGTTGAAGAGCATCAATTTTATTTTCTTATTGAATCTCTAAATTGATGTGACAGTTCGAGTGTAAGAACTATGGTAGGATCATTATTATGGCATGACAAAATTTTGCTAAAGTGCTCTAGCATGTGTAATATCAACACATACGCACTGCAGAATGAGTAAATGCAATTGATCAGTAAATGCTTGGCAAAGCTTGTTATCTGAGATTCTAATCTATCCCACACTTGTTTTTGGTAGTTCATATACTGTTCCTTTTGCTTTTTCCATTGGAGTTCTTTTCTCTTAAATAAAGAACTACCACATACACTTCAGTTCAAATATTTATATTTTAAAATAGTTTTCCTGGATATTACCTTAATGGTCTATCCTTCCATTTAATCCATAATCAGTAGGGTTTTAACCCTGTTACGGCCCGTTACTCACTGGAGCACTGCATCCCCTTGACCAGCCTTGATCCTGGTTGAGCATCTTTGCCATACCCCTGTTCATTTGAATAGACTAATATTAATTTCCAGGCACTTAGATACTCATATTGATCTGGCTGTTTTTGATACTGGCTGAAATATTAGTTCCAGTTACTGGAGAAATATAGCCCCCTGACATCATATGAGCGAGGAGTATTCAGCAATCAGAAAGGCATAGATACTGTGCTTTATTCACACCTTATTTCTCTGATGACCGACTCTCCTCTCCAGTTGGGCATTTATATGTGGGTCCTGGTTATAGGTCGACCAGAGTAATGTCTAAAGAAGTTGGGCATGACACTAGAAGTTTACTGATTATAAGAGGCAACAATTCACAGCTGCTGTTGTACAGATTTTCGACATCACTAGCTATAGGTCACTCAGGGCCGGTGTCAGCACCCGGCGTGCCCGGGCAAGTGCCTGGGCCTTGAGCAGGCGGTGGGGCCCACTCACCGTCGGGGACACAGGCGCACTATGGGTGACCAGTGCCTGTGGCAGTGCTCGCACTTGCGAGTGGGCCCATGCCCGCTTGTCCAGAGCCCCAGCACTTGTGACATCTACCTCTCCCCATTCCTCCGTTGTGGCTTCTTCCTCGTCTTCTGACTGTGACGATCAGGTCAGATGGTGCAATGACGTCAGTGCTATGCGCCCTCTACCTGAACAGTCACAGTGCAGAGAGCTGGAAGACGCCGATGGTAAGGAGTCCGGAGCAGAGCAGTGGCTAGCAACAACAGATGAGTATTTCATTTTTTATGTTTGGAGCAATATATATGGGGACCATCATACACTGGAGCATCATACATGGGTCTCATTATACACTGGAGCATCATATATGGGGCCCATTATATATGGAGCAATATATGGGCCCATCATACACTGGAGCATCATATATGGGCCCATCATACACTGGAGCATCATATATAGGGCCCATTATACACTGGAGCATCATATATGGGCCCATCATACACTGGAGCATCATATATGAGGCCCATTATGTATGGAGCATTATATGAGGCCCATTATATACTGTAGCATTATATGGGGCCCATCATACACTGGAGCATCACATATGGGGCCCATTATATATGGAACATCATATGGGGCCCATTATATATGGAGCATCATATGGGGCCCATTATATATGGAGCATTATATGGGGCCCATTCTGTATGGAGCAATATGTGGGGCCCATCATATACTGTATGCAGCAATATATGGGCCCATCATATACTGTATGGAGCAATATATGGGGCTCATTATACTCTATGCGGCTCACCCTACACTGTATGGAGCATTGTATGATGCCCATTATATATGGAGCAATATATTGGGCCCATCAAATACTTGAGCATTATATGGAACCCATCATATACTTTATGGAACAATATATGGGACCCATTATGTTGGAGCAATATATGGGGCTCATTGTTCTTTACGGAGCATTATATAGGGCCCATTATACAGTATGGAGCAATATATGGGCACATTATTCTGCATGGAGCAATATATGGGGTACATTATTCTGTATGGAGCAATATATGTGGCTCATTATACTGTATGGAGCAATATATGGGGCTCATTATTCAGCATGGAACACTATGTGGTGCCCATAATACTGTATGGAGCAATATATGGGGCTCCTTATTCTGTATGGAGCACTATGTGGTGCCCATAATACTGTATGGAAGACACTGTCTGGTTATCTGACCAATTGTAGAATTTACAATAGATATCACTCATGTAATGTAAGAAGTGAAATCTTTGGCATTGTACTATACCTATATTTCTCTGCCGTATCTGTGCATCATGAATTGTGGTATGTGTTAAAAGGGCCCACTGAGACTCTTTGGCCCGGGACCCACGAAAACCTGGAGCCGGCCCTGAGGTCACTGCACCCTTTAGTGTAAGTTAGAAATCTAAAGTAATTGATTTATTTATAACAGTTTCCTCTGCAAAGATGATCTGGACTAGGAATTATAAATGCATAAATTTCACCCTGGTCTACAGTAAAGATGTATATCTTTGTACCCTGGTCTACTGCGTTTTAAACTGTATTAGCTATGCATACTGTATATTATACTGTATAGCATGCTGTAATTTATAACTTTTGTAAGATTATTTAATAGACTTATTAGTGTCCTTTTTACTTTTGCAGATGCAAGAAAATGGGTAAACTGCAGTCAAGGTAAGCATAGTGTGATATTCCAACCTATAGTCTATGGGAAATAAGTTGAAATCAAACGAATGGGACTGATCAGAAATTGTAAACAAAGATTGTAGGCAAAGGTGGTGTCGTTTCTGGGGGAGAAAAAAAGCAATGTTCTTTTATCTTTCCAGTGCAGGTAAGGCCAGGTTGACACTTAATAATTTATTTTTTATATAGCGCTAACATAATCTGCAGCGCTTTACATTATCATCTCTGTCCCCGATGGGGCTCACAATCTAGATTCCCTATCAGTATGTTTTTGGAGTGGGGGGAAGCCAAAGAACCCAGAGGAAACCCACACAAACATGGGGAGAACATACAAACTCCTTGCAGATATTGTCCTAGGTGGGATTTGAACCCAGGACTCCAGCGCTGCAAGGCTGCAGTGCTATCCACTGAGCCACCGTGCTGCCACTTGTGTTAACTTATCCATTATTATGCTCAGTTAGATGTTCCATCATGTTTGCTGGTAGAAAAAGCAAAATGATGGCTTCCAGAATGGAAACCAAATAGACCCCATTAAAATGAATAAGGCCCTTCAGGCGCCCATTTTATATACTGTGGTGTAGTGACCCCTGATGCAGCTAGGGGGCACTGTGTATGCTCCTCGAGATATGCATGGAAGCATGGTTTGTGTGTCTGAAGGACCTGTGATGAGGTCATGATCAGGTGACCTAACCATGTGATCCTGACCTCACCTATGGGCGGGGTTACGCCTATGTAATGGAGTTTGTTTGGCACCTGAGAGAGTGTGTGGGAGTCTGCCAGTGTGGACAGACTACCATGTGTCCAGGCGGGACATTACAGAGAGGTCTCTGTGTAGGAATGGAGAAGCCTTCCTGTATCTGTGTTTGTAGAGATCTTAAGAAGCTTTACTGAAGACTTGTACTATATGTTGCTTTGAGGTTTATGATGTAATAAACCTGATGAACTTTGGATAAGAAAAGTGCGTCCTGATTTACCTCTGAAGCAGCCGAGTGAGTGAAACCTTACAATTGGTGGATGGAATGCTGGCAGCGACCCAAGGAGCACATGTTCCAGGAATGGGAATGAGGAATCAGAGGAGGAACGGACGGTCTGTGAAAACTGTGAGTGTGACCAGTGGTCACGAATAAACTGTGCATTTATGTTTATGGGGTGCCTCTGATATGAGGTATCTGAAGAAGCTGTTAAGCAGTGGTGACAGACAGGAGTCTGTGTTATGTTGACCGGGGTCATTGAAAATGGAGAAAAAACATGCTGATAGGATACCTCTGAGGCTGAGGTCTCCAGGAACCTGTGTGGCTGACGCCAACAGGTGACGGTCTTGACAACCGTGTTATGCTGGTCGGGATCAGTGAGAAGAATTAGTGAAAGACTGTTTTTTTCCTTTGTTGGATGCCTCTAAGAGGAGGTGTCCGGAAACCTGCGTGGCCAACAGGTAACAGACAGGAGTCTGTGGTGTACTGACGGGTCAGTGAGAGATTGTTTTTGTCCTTGTGGGATGCCTCTATGAAAAGGAGGTGTCCGGAAACCTGAGTGATCAACAGGTAACAGACAGGAGTATGTGGTGTACTGACGGGTCAGTGAGAAACTGTTTTTTCCTTTATGGGATGCCTCTATGAAGAGGAGGTATCCGGAAACCTGAGTGATCAACAGGTAACAGACAGGAGTCTGTGGTGTACTGACGGGTCAGTGAGAAACTGTTTTTTCCTTTGTGGGATGCCTCTATGAGAGAGGAGGTGTCCGGAAAATCTCTCTGGCCGAGAGTGTGACAGACAGGAGTCTGTGGTGTACTGACGGGTCAGTGAGAAACTGTTTTTTTTTCTGGAACACGTGTGAGGTGTTTGCTGTGGCTCGGAGGAGTCATGAAGGTGACAAGCGGCTGGCTGTGACTCGTGGGTCACGAAGGTGACAAGCGGCAAGACAGCGCAGCGTGCAGAGACTTGTGGTAGCAGGAGCTACAGTGACTGTTGCAGCAAGAAGTTCTGCAGCAGCCGGAGCTGCAGTAACAGCCACAGCAGCTTAGGATTAGCATCTGGAGGTGCTGGTTATTGGTGGCTGCAACGGAAGCGGTGGCAGTACCAGCAGGAGCTGGTGTGGTAAAAAGCACAGTGTGAACCGAGGCACACAAACTCTTAAAGGGCCAGTACACGCCCTAAGTAAAAGACACTGTCTAAGGGTACTGTGTGGACTGGGGCCTATAAGAGCCGTGGTGTGTACCCCAGTGATGGGTGGTGTCCCAAAAGGGGGGCGGCAACCCAAAACAGGGATGGTTACCCAAAAGGGGGCGGAGTCCTAAAAGGGGGCGGTAACCCAAATTGGGATTGTGGCCCGAAAGGGGGTGGAGTCTCAAAAGGGGGTGGTAGCCCAAATCAGTAAAGTTGCCCAAAAGGGGGCGGTAACCCAAATTGGGATGGTGGCCCGAAAGAGGGCGAAGTCCCAAAAGGGGGTGGCAACCCAAAAGGGGATGGTGGCCCAAAAGTGGGTGGAGATTCCAAAAGGGTGTTATGCTGGTATACCACCGAACTTAGTGTACCCCTATGAGAGGAAGCGGGACTTCACGTTATTTGAAAAGGCATGGGAAATTGATAAAGTGTGTTGTTGTTCAGAGGAGGGAGCCCCATCACAGCAGGTGGCTGTAGTGGTTCCTTGTCGTGTGATGTGTGAAAAGAAGGTAACACCTAATAGCGATAGTCCAGAGTTCCAGGTGACCGGGAGAAAGTGTGGGTCAGACCAACTCGGGGACTTGGACGTGACAAGACGTGTGACCGTGAGAAACGGTAGAGCTCCAGGAAAGGGGGCAGAGACCTGTCTAAGTGGGGACGTGCTGTTCCAGGATGACAGGGGGAGTGGGAGTGACTCCTATGCAGACTGTGACTCGACCGCAAGGGAAAGTGAGTGCAGTAAGCTGGAGCTCTCTGAAGTTACCGAGAGTCGTGAGACAGTGGAAACTGCGGATGCAGGAACGGGCGGAACTCTGGAGAGGCAGAGTGTGTGTAGGCAAGAGTGCCCAGCCAAAAATGTAATTAAAGAGGTGATGGTGCGACATGTGCTAGCTAAAAGAGAGCAGGACCATGAGAGAGAGCTGTTTAAAGAAACAGTGAAAGAGACAGTCGAGCGAGAAAGGGTCCTGAGACAAATGATTGAGCACAAAGTGGAGGAGCTGGAGAAGGAAGTCTCTAAGCTCAGAGATCATCTGTCAGCGTGTAAGAGTATGAACAAGGCTCTATGGAAAGAGACGGAGGTGCTCAGAGAGGAACAAGAGAAACATCAGCAGGAGTGTCGCTGCTTGGCAGAAGAGCAAGATAGAGTTCTCCGAGAGCTCAACATAGAGGAGGAGACTAGTGCCCAGCTCCAGAAATCTATGGGAGAAGAAATCCAGCAAGGGAAGTGCCATACAAATGGACACACAAGGGAGAGAGATGTCTTGGAAAACGGTACTAACGCTCAAGACGAGGAGGTACAACAGTCTGTCCAAGAGGGTGACGGGTCAGTTTTCAAGTGTGTAATAGAGATACCCGAAGACCTGCGAGAAGTGTGTTGCAGTGAGGAAGTGCATGAGGCCTTTAGAAAGGCGGTAGAAGCATGCAGTGTGAACTGGGTGCCAGAGATGGAACAGTTAGTCATACTGTCGACTAAGGAAGTCACACTGAAGCGAGTGGCTGTCCTGAGAGACATGCATCTACAATGCCTCCGAACGAAACAGATGATCATGTGGAGAAATAAAGAAGCCGCTCGACGTCTGGAGCAAGCAAGAAAGACTCAAAATCAGCTTGGCTTGATGGAAGACATCATTCAAGTGCCCAGAGGTCTGGTGAAGAAGGTCATCGGAAGACTCGGGAAAGTGATGCAGGAGATGGTGAATAAGTCCGGTGTGACGAGAGTCAGGAATCCGGCTGATGACGAAGTCCAGGTCATGGGTGAAGATGGGATGGTTCCATTCCTCGTTGTCGGATCCAGGGAGAGCCTTGGGAATATCCGGATGCTCCTGGAGTATCGTGTGTCATACTTGAGAGAAGTAGAGCAGCTACGACTGGAGAGGGAGCAGGTCAACAGAGAGCTGCAGGAAATGGAAAGATGGCCGCCACCTTCAATCCGTAGTGTTGAGAGGCGAAGAGTGCCTGATGGAAGAGGTAGAAATAGTGATGCCTCAGTTAGCTCAGTGATGAGTGACCTAAGCAGGAGAACCTGTGGTGGACGAGCTGAAAAGGACTCAGACCAGACAGGACGTATGGGTGCAGGGGAATTGCGACGCCGTACTGACCGCTGGGGGGCGGGTGGTCTGACAGAGGGCCCGACTTAGCCAGACGGTTTGACTGGCAGAGACGACCGAGAAGGATCTCTGGTCGGGTAACAAGTGTTCAACCCCACAAGTTTGAACAGAGGGGGGAGGTATGTGGTGTAGTGACCCCTGATGCAGCTAGGGGCACTGTGTATGCTCCTCGAGATATGCATGGAAGCATGGTTTGTGTGTATGAAGGACCTGTGATGAGGTCATGATCAGGTGACCTAACCATGTGATCCTGACCTCACCTATGGGCGGGGTTACGCCTATGTAATGGAGTTTGTTTGGCACCTGAAAGAGTGTGTGGGAGTCTGCCAGTGTGGAGAGACTACCATGTGTCCAGGCGGGACATTACAGAGAGGTCTCTGTGTAGGAATGGAGAAGCCTTCCTGTATCTGTGTTTGTAGAGATCTTAAGAAGCTTTACTGAAGACTTGTACTATATGTTGCTTTGAGGTTTATGATGTAATAAACCTGATGAACTTTGGATAAGAAAAGTGCGTCCTGATTTACCTCTGAAGCAGCCGAGTGAGTGAAACCTTACAATACCTTATAGGACAGATGCATTGTTTTGAAGAAGTCCTTATAACAGAAAAATGGTATACTGTGAACGTTATTGTAAATCCAACATTAGAAAATTAATGTTGACCTTTGACTGGTTGTTCAGGGGAAAAGTGATATTTCATTTGTGCCAGTTTGAATATTTTTGCACAAACTAGTACAATCATGGGCATGATCAGCACAGTCGGCAGCATAGTGGCCCAGTGGTCAGCACTAGAGAAGATCAAATATGTTGAAATTCAGATTTGGCATGTTCAGCAAGTTTTTCCATAAAAATAGATTTACAGTGAATACATTTGTCGCAAATCGCAGATAATAGCCCAGAAAAGAAGTGTATAATACTCTTAAATCTCATAGTACTGTATCCATCCCTTTTCAATATCTTTAATGCAAACATAACCTTAGTAATATTAAAGTGACCTCACCATAGAAAAAGATGATAACCAACAGTCTATTTAATAACAGATAAAAAATGATCCCTCTTAGTCATTTGTGATTAGACAGACAGTTCTGTGCAGAACACCCAAACTGATGCCCATTATTAACCCATTGCCCTGTAGCGGTGGCGAATGGGTTAATAATGGGTTAAAGCCACATTGCTATTGAAAGGTGACTTTAAGCCAGGTTAATAATTGAGAGTTGTCAATTAGACAATTCTCAATTATTAATCCTATTGTATGAATTAAAAAAACACACACACATTAATAATAAATCATTTTAATGAAATAAACACACATTTTTTGATCATCTTTTATTTAACTGGTAATCCATGCGAAACCCTTGATCTCCTGTAATAAAGAAAAAATAATAAAACAACATTATTTTTATCTATCCGGTGCTCTGTCAGGTCCCACGCTGTAATCCTTCACAAAGGGTTAACTGCCTTACAGCCAAGCAGTGCAGCTAATGCTGCCTGCTCAGCTGTAAGCCCACGAATGAATGAGTTTATCTTCAGGGCAACAGGAGAGGAAGTGATTACTGTGGGAAGCTTAATTGATTGCTTCCCACGGTAATCAGGTCACTTCAAGTCAGCGGGGACTCCCTCTGACGTCACTGATGCTGTGCGGTGTCCCCGGCTGACCTGAAGTGAACTGATTACTGTGGGAAGCAATCAATTAAGCTTCCCACACTAATAACTTCCTCTCCTGTCGCCCGGAGAGGAACTCATTCATTCAGGGGCTTACAGCTGAGCAGGCAGCATTAGTTGCACTGCTTGGCTGTAAGGCAGTTAACCCTTTGTGAAGGATTACAGCGTGGGACCTGACAGAGCACCGGATAGGTAAGAATAATGTTGTTTTATTATTTTTTCTTTATTACAGGAGATCAAGGGCTTCGCACGGATTACCAGTTAAATAAAAGATGGTAAAAAAAATGTGTGATTATTTCATTAAAATGATTTTTTATTAAAGTGTGTGTATTTTTTTATTTCCTTCAATAGGATTAATAATTGATAGTTGTCTAATTGACAGCTCTCAATTATTAACCTGGCTTAAAGTCACCTTTCAATAGCAAGGTGGCTTTAACCCATTATTAACCCATTCGCCACCGCTACAGGGCAATGGAAATAGACGGCCAAAGTGCCAGAAAGGGCGAATCTAATTATAGATTTGCCTTTTCTGGGGTGGCTGGGGCAGATGGTAGTAGCCAGGGGGGCACAAAATAAATGCACCCTCCCTAGGCTATTATTTTCTGCCCCCACTCGCTGGCTTTGTCTGTCTGGTTGAGAAAATAGCGCGGGAGCCCACACATTTTTTTCAAGGAATTTACACCTTTAATTAACCCCTACATGTGTGAAATTTTTCACACATACACTCATGTAATTGTTAGTGAAAACCATATATCAAACTACATGACAAAATCGCTGCAAATCGCAGCATGCTGCGATTTTTTTCTCAGACCGATTTCAGCTGAGAAAAAAATCGCAAATGAGAAGTCCCCTATTGAATAACATTGGTCCGATGGCAATCTGATTTTTTATCGGCTTGCAATCGTCTGTTTTTGTCTCCAGTGAGTATGAGCCCTTAGAGGTAACATCATTCTGCTTTAATGAGAGAAGTGATCTGCCATAATGAACTCTGCTGCCACCTGACTAATATGCTTGCAAGAAGCAAATGAGGTCATTTGTGGCCTGCATTTGGTTATACTATAGCTTGGACAGCTGGAACCAGTCGTGATGGTGCTTCTACTGCTTCTAGTGACCCCCACTTTCTTTGTTGTGGTATGGGTCATTTTTTTATTTTTTACTATCCTGTTCATTCCTATTTCCACTTTTCTTTCACCACACATTTTATACAAATCTTTAATTTTTAACAATCTTTTCAACCCCAATTATTAAACTTTGCCAAAAGGAAATAAGAAATGCTAGGTAGATAGGTACATGTACAGAAAGCAAATTGGACTAGTAAAGCAGGTGTGCAAAAATATACATGCCTAGTGAAATGTCTAGTTTTTATTTTTTGGTCCTATTTTTATAGGAGTGCTGAAGACCGGTTGAGCACACCCAGAGGTATATCTAGGCTTTCTGGCACCCGGAGCAAGAATTTGGTTCGGCACCCTCCCCCCCAAGCACACATGCGATTTGCACACTTAGTCATGTACCGACGAGCTGCTCTCCCTAATGCTCTCAATGTTCAGTGAAAAACTGAGAGAAGCAGGAAGAGAAGCTCGTTGTCACAAGACCATAAGTATGAAAATCGCATATGAGTGAAGTGTCCATGTGACGACTGCTGGAACCTGCAGAGCTGAATCCTGACATTGCAGCTTCTGAATTCTCACAACTAATGCACTGCACACTTTTAGGGTTCTCCCTTACCGGTGGCAAGAGTACACGGTCATGTTAGCACAAGCATGTGATTTATATACTTCTGGCCACATTCCGACTAGACGTGCCTGGCCTCGCTCTGTTCATTTTCATTGAGTGAGGCCACACATATCTAGTCAGCATATGACTGCATGTATGTAAACTACCAGCACGAGAGAATCCTAACAGCGTGCAGTGTGCACTGTGAGAATTCTGAAATCTGCAGTCACATAGAATGACTGCAGACTCAGCATAAACCTGGAGAACCCCTTTAATGCTCCTAACATAAATAAAAACATGAGAATTAGTCAGTTTCACATATAATATTTACACCCAGGTACCTTATAGATTACATAGTCTCTGGAGTCGTTCTCCTTCTTTCTCTTCTTGTCCAGACCCCATGATGAGTTTTCTCATCCACAGCCATCTCTGCAGACTTCCATCTTCTCCGGTCTTCTGCAGCAAATCTCCACACAATGCTTTTAAAGACAGAAGAGTCATTATAATGCTCCTAAATAAAAATATCTTCAATATACTGTCACCTCACACTATTCCCTTCCCTCCTCATACTGTCTCCTCTAATATCCCACCTGTTCACCATACTGTCTCCTCATATATTTACCCCCTCACTCTCTATACTGTTTGCTCACACATACCCCTGACTCCCCATACTGTGTCCACATACATTCACCCGTTCGCTCCCCATACTGTGTCCACATACATTCACCCGTTCGCTCCCCATAAGGTCTGCACCCATCCCCCATACTGTTTCCTCATACATACTCTTCAGTGTCCTCAATCCCCCTCACATATGTACCCATCCCACTCAATCCCAACATAAAGTATCCCCATCCCCACTTCAAATCCCCCACACATAAGTATCCCCATCCCACTCCAAATCCCCCACACATAAAGTATCCCATCCCACTCCAAATCCCCCACACATAAAGTATCCCCTCATCCCCACTCCAAATCCCCCCACACATAAAGTACCCCCCATCCCCACTCCAAATCCCCCACACATAAAGTATCCCCATCCCCACTCCAAATCCCCCACACATAAGCACTCCCCCAACCCACTCCAAATCCCCCCACACATAAGTACCCCCAATCCCCACTCCAAATCCCCCACACCCCCCATAAAGTACCCCCCATCCCCACTCCAAATCCCCCACACATAAGTATCCCCACCCACTCCAATCCCACCCATAAGTACCCCCCACCCAACTCCAATCCCCCACATAAGTCCCCATCCCACTCCAAATCCCCCCACCATAAAGTACCCCCCATCCCCACTCCAAATCCCCCCACACATAAAGTACCCCCCATCCCCACTCCAAATCCCCCCACACATAAAGTACCCCCATCCCCACTCCAAATCCCCCCACACATAAGTACCCCCCATCCCACTCCAATCCCCCCACAAAATCCCCATCCACTCCAAATCCCCACACATAAGTAGCCCCCCATCCCCACTCCAAATCCCCCCACACATAAAGTATCCCCCCATCCCACTCCAAATCCCCCCACAAAAGTACCCCCCCATCCCCACTGCAAATCCCCCCACACATAAGTACTCCCCCAACCCACTCCAAATCCCCCACAAAAGTACTTCCCCCCACTCCAAACCCCCACAAAAAAGTAACTCCCCATCCCCACACCAAATCCCCCCCACAAAGTACCCCCCATCCCCACTCCAAATCCCCCCACACATAAGTACTCCCCCCAACCCCACTCCAAATCCCCCCACACATAAGTACTCCCCCATCCCCACTCCAAATCCCCCACAACATAAGTACTCCCCCATCCCCACTCCAAATCCCCCCACACATAAAGTAGCCCCCATCCCCACTCCAAATCCCCCCACACATAAAGTATCCCCCAATCCCACTCCAAATCCCCCCACAAAAGTACCCCCCATCCCCACTGCAAATCCCCCCACACATAAGTACTCCCCCAACCCCACTCCAAATTCCCCCCACAAAAGTACTTTCCCATCCCCACTCCAAATCCCCCCACAAAAAAAGTACTCCCCATCCCCACACCAAATCCCCCCACAAAAGTACCTCCCCATCCCCACTGCAAATCCCCTCACACATAAGTACTCCCACAACACCATTCCAAATCCCTCCCAAAAAAGTACTTTCCTATCCCCACTCCAAATCCCCCCACAAAAAAGTACTCCCTCATCCCCACTCTAAATTCCCCCCCACACACACTTTATGTTCCCCCATTTATCTTCGGTGGTTTCTTCAGCTCCACAGTGGAGCACACTCACCACCAGTGTTCTCCAGTCTGGACACCGCCGAAGAGTGACGTCAGCAGCATGATCACATGACCTGATCACGCTGCTGGCGTCGCTCTGACCCAGCGGTCAGAGCTTCAATTGTACTGGCGTCTGTATAGACGCCAGTACAATTGATCCCTGGGAGCCGGCACGCAGCAGCTTCTCAGCGCCGGCTGTCAGCTTGACAGCCGGCACAGGGAACCTCCGACTCCCAGGCCGGGGGCGGCAGAATGCAGCCGCGGTGGAGACACTGCGGACTGCTGCATTAGGCGGCCAGACTGCGCCCCCCTGACGCCTGCGCCAGGGGCAAATGCCCCGGCTGTCCTCCCCTGGATACGCCTCTGAGCACACCACTCTGCAATATAGAGTGATCCTATAAAGAATAAATAGAGCAGCAGTATGCATAATGGTCCACCACTCCATTCACTTGGGGCTCATAAGTTCAATGTGTCTTGTAGCCAGTTGGAGTCCCAGCATTCAGACCCTCAACGATTGGGAAGTTATCCCTTATGCGATGGATAGGGGATAACTTTAAACTTGAGAATACCTCTTTAAAGGGAACCTGCCAGCACTTTTGGCTGATATAAGATACAGCTACCACCTTTCAGGGCTTATCTACACCATTGTATAATGCTGTAGATAAGCCCCTGATCTGACCTGAAAGCTAAGAAAAGTAAATTTTATCATACTCACCCGGGGGCGTTCTGGTCCGATGGGTGTCGCGGGTCTTGGTCCGGCGCCTCCCATCTTCTTGCGATGCCGCCCTTCTACTTGCTTCATGGCTCCCAGCATCACGCTCCTGCGCAGGTGTATTTATCTGTCATGTTGAGGGCAGAGCAAATTCCTGCAGTGCGCAGACGCTGGGCCTCTCTGACCTTTCCAGGTGCCTGCTCACTGCAGTACTTTGCTCTGCCCTCAACCAGGCAGAGAAGTATGACTGCGCAGGAGCGCGATGCCGAGGAGCCATGAAGCAAGCAGGAGGGCGGCATTGCAAGAAGATGGGAATTGTCGAACCCGCGACACCCATCGGACCGGACCGCCTCCCGGGTGAGTATAGTTAAACCTATTTTTCTTATCTTGCAGGTTGGATCGGAGGTTTATCTACTGCACTATAGAATGCTGTAGATAAGCCCTGAAAGGCAGTGGCGGTATCTTATATTGGCCAAACCTGATGACAGGTTCGCTTTCAGTTATTGCACTGATGGTCAGTTTATGTCTATCTGTACAATTATAATAGAAAAATATTTGCTGCTTAGGTTTTTCTCTCTTGTTCTATCCTATACTTGATGGTATATTTATATGTAAATATTGCTGCTGTTTTGCAGATAGCTTACTTATGTCTTACCTGCTAGGGTTAATTGCTGTATTCAAGACAAATGCTGGCAAGCCATGTTATATTTCTTATAATACCAACTCATCACTCCTTTGTGTCTTGGAACAGATAATGATACACTATCTTACATCAGTCGTATCTTCAGCTATCCACCTCTGGACTTGACTCCTGAATTCAACCCAAAGATAAAAGACTATTATGCAGAGCTGCCATTTGATGTAGTGACAGTAGAAATTGGAGCAGAGCCTGCAAACTGCAATAGCCAAGTGCACCTGGATGACAAGAATGGACCACAGTAAGCAATGATAGCAGAAGTGAAAATAAAAAAAATTATATTGTTTTTTTGTTTGCTAGCCTTAAGATTATATGCTTAAAATGCTAACTAAGAAGTCCCATGCAGCTGCAGTAAAGGAAAATGCACATACTGCCATAATGTATAATTCAATCTTATGGTCAAACTGCATTTCTATTTTACATAGAAATGCAAAACTCCCTCAGTACATTGAAGGGAACCTATCGTGAAAAACACTATGGGGTTAATCTGCAGGTTAATAGCATTTTGAAGCTGCCCGACGCCACATTGCTGGGAAGAATAGATCATGATTCCTTCCAACAGCTTCGGGCTTTCAGTTATAGGTGTGGGCCAGTGTGGCTTCAGTCACTGCTTAGTGTATAGTGAGCGGCAGCTGTAATTATGCCCACCACTACCTGACAGCTGACTTATCATTAGAGCCGGCTGTCAGTCAGTGGCAGGGCTCAGTTACACCTGCCGCTTATTATGCACTAAGTGGTGATAGTGAGCGGTGACTGAAGCAAAGCCTGCCCACACCTATGACTGAAAGCCAGAAGCTGTCGGTTGTAATAAAGTTAATTTCCTCCTGGCAGTGGGTTGCTTAGTGTGGCTGTCGGGCAGCTTCAGAACACTATTAACCTGCAGATTAACCCAGCAAGGGTAGAAAATATAAATATAGATTTAAATGGTTTACTATCATTATCATGCTGTCATTAATTTGGAGCAAAAACTAAGCACAAACCCTCCAATCTTCCTCAAAATGTCAAATCTGCAAACTATGAGTTTTGATTTTTACCATAGCAGTGTAGCATATCATTTAACCAGTTATGAATTGCTACATGTGCACAAGATCACAACCACTGTCAGCATATAAATCTGTCACCAGAACCACTGTCAGTTAATGAATCCAGCATCAGAACCACTACCAGTAGAAGAATTAAGCACCAAAACCTGTCAGTATGTGAATCCAGCACCAGAACCCCATCAGTACATGAATCCATGTGTAGCTAGAAGTAGAAGGAACCAACACCATAGTTAATACCTTATTAACCTTGCAGCAATTCTAGCAGTTTGAAAGAGCTTCTCGGACACCGGTGCTTCATTGCGAACAAAATAGTGTCATACCAAGTCCAATCAAAAGAAGCAGAAAAAAGTGGTACTCGGTGATCAGTTAAAATGATTTTTTTTTTCCAACATGTTTTATTGATTTAAAGAGTATTACAATAAAAGATAATCATACAAGTCTTGAAGTAACAAGCTTATTTGACAGACGTAAAACTCAAAATATTGATTTAAAGAGCATTACCAAAAAGTAAGTCATACAGGTTTGAAGGTATCAAGCTTATTCAACGCTTATTTGACAGGTATAATACTCAGAAATGTCCCCCCACCACCCTCAACCCTCTCATCCCCCCAACATATAAACCCCTAAAGCGACCCTGCATTTGATTAACAATCAACAAGCTCGAGGAATAGGATTATGTCCGCTAATTGTCTGAAGAAGATACCACTGGGTGTTTTCAAAATGTGTCCTTAGTTTGTCCCTGGTGTCCTGAGACAGAGATGGGATGAACACTGACCATGTACTTAAAAATTTCCCAGTCGATTTCTCTTTATTGGTCAGGGTATCTAACCAGTCCATTCGAAAAATATACATTATTTTGGAGCATATGAGAGATTTGGGTGGTGGCAATGGATTTAGCCAGTGCTGCAAGATACTTTTCCTGGTAGCTGAGGCCCAAATTATCAACATGGCCTTAACATGTTTGGGGAATTTGTGTTGAGAGCTGTCTAGCATATTAAATATTGCCCATTGCGGTGTCAAAGGAAACAATATCCCACTAAGATTCTGCAGTTCGGCATGGATAGACTGCCATATTTTTTGCACTTTGGGGCATCCCACATGTGATGAAATATGTCTGTGTTTCCTGCCCCCTGGAGACATCCTAGACTTAATGTATGGGGTAATATAAGCTATATGAAGAAGTAATAAAGACATGTCTGCATAACTGCTGGAGGGATCACTTTCCGTTGCATCAAATTGGCATCTAAGATTTCCCCGGCTGTGATGATCTGTATATCATTAACCCATCGTGCTGGACCTGTCTTTTTGCCCTCCCATGACCATTGCTTACGCAACAGTGTGTAAATACTGCTTGTCGAGGCTATTTGCACCCTGGCGGTCCTAAGGAAGCCATCCAAAGCGTTCCTCCCTCTTTCTCCACCCCTAGTAGCCATGCGTTTCAAAGTTAAGCTCCTTGCTTGAAGAAAAAGGAAGGGCTTGTTTACAAATGTTGGGAAACGTTGTGCTGCTATGTTAAATGCAAGCATGGAGAATCTATCATCTAATAGGTCAGCTGCCAAGATGCAACCCTGCCCAGCCAGCTCAATGTAAGATAAGGGTGGTTTACCTCCCATAAAGCCCGGTTACCCAGAAAGGGCACAAACGGAGAGACATCGCTTCTCAAATGACATAGTCTCCTGCATTTCCTCCACGTCTGTATAGTTTGCCATAAGGTGGGGTGGTTTCTTATGTCTGCAATAAGGTCATCGTTGACCATATGTAGTAATGCTGGTAAGGAGACCTGAGGACTTAATTGTTGGTCTCAAAGTACGTTTGCGAAATGTGAGCTACCTCTTAACCAATCAATGGTATATCTGAGATTTGCTGCTAGATTGTACTTTGCAATGTCTGGGAAATTGATGCCACCCTCCTCCTTTGGGTTTGATTAGACCTATGCGTGTACACTTTTTGTCTCCCCAAATAAAATTCCTAAAAGCAGTGTTTAGAGTTTTAACATCAGCTCGTGTCAACAAAACAGGTAGTGTTTGGAAAATATACAATAGTTTTGGAAATATTATCATCTTAATTAAATGACATCGTCCGGAAAAAGACAAAGTAAAGTGTTTCCAGGAGTTTAGAAGGTTAAATATGGATGTAATTAGGGGTCTAATATTAATGTGGTATAAGGACGCCAAATCTGCCGGGAGGTGGACACCCAAATATTTGATAGATGATGTGCTCCATTGGAAAGGAAGTGTCAAGTTATTTAATTTCCCTTGCTCAAACAGAGCCAGGGCCTCTGATTTATTATAATTTATTTTAAAGCCTGAGCATTTGCCAAAATGATTTACGGCTTCCATGATAACTGGTATTGCCACATTGGGATTGGAGATGAATAGGAGTATATCGTCGGCAAATGCCGCAATTTTAAGTGAGGTGGAGCCTACCTCTATGCCCCTGTATGTTGAAGAATTTTGGAGAGTTCTAAGTAAAGGATCTAAAGCAAGGTTAAAAAGTAAGGGCGATAAGGGGCAGCCCTGATGTGTTCCTCTCTGAATTTCAAATGTGGAAGAGAGTATACCATTTATGGCCAGCCTGGACACCGGGCTTTTATATAACAACTTTATCGCCTCACAGAACCATGGACCAAAGTTTCTAAACTCCAGGATGTCGAGGAGATAATCCCATGCAACCCTGTCAAACGCTTTGTCAGCATCCAGGCTGACCACAATAGACTCTAAGCAACCATGAGATTTTCCATAAGACATAGCTCCTAAAGCTGTCCGTATGTTGTATGTTATGGATTTACCGTGGACAAACCCAATTTGTTGAGGCAATATCAGGTTGGGGAGTATTTTTTGCACTCTATTCGCTAGTATTTTAGTGAAAATTTTAAAGTCGGAGTTTAAAAGCGAGATTGGTCTATATCCTTCCACTAGTGAAGGATCTTTGCCCGGTTTGGGGAGCACTATTATGTCTGCTTCATTGAAACGGTCCGGGAGCTGCCCCGATCGAACCAACTGATTAAAGACTTCACAAAGATGTGTCTCTATACTGCCTCCCAATATTTTGTAAAATTCATTACTATACCCATAAGGGCCAGGAGATTTAGAGAGCTTCAAGGAGCTGATAGTTTGGATGACTTCTGAAGGGGATATAGGAGCATTAAGGATTTCCCTGTGTTCCTCTGTTAGTAAAGGTGCCACCTCCGTTTGCATAAAGTTTAGAATATCGTCCCCCTCTCTCTTCTCCGCTTTGTACAGGAAACCAAAAAATTATCTAAATTCCTCTACAATCTCCTCATTCTCTGTCAACACTCTGCCCTCTTTGGTCCGAATTTTGTGAATCCTTGTGGCCTTTCTGTATGGTCTAGTAAGAGACGCAAGTAATTTGCCAGGTTTATTGCCCTGTTATGATTTGGTAGCTGAGGAGTGCAGATAAAAAAGGCAATACACCAGAGCAGTTGGAATCTATGAGATTGCAGTACCCTGACTAACCACCACAACTAGAGGCAGCCGTGGAGCGTTCCTACGTTGGTCCTAGACGCCTCGTCACAGCCTGAGAAACTAACTACACCTAAAGATAGAAATAGGAAAGCTATCTGCCCGGAGCAGAACCCCAAAGATAATAGCAAGCCCCTAAACATGTAATGGCGGTTAGACAAGATGAAATACTGACACAGAAAGAAAATAGTATGAGCAAACGCTGGGGCCCAAACTAACTAAATAGAAAAGGATAGGAAGGGTACTTACTGCAATCCCAGAAAACCCTGAAAAGCACCAACTCTACTAATTTCAAAAACACCTGAGATCACACGACCTCTACCACCTAAATTAGTTCTCTGGTGTAACAAAATCAAAACAGCAGCCACTGAAAAAACTGGAAAAAGCAAAAGTACAAACATCAGTGGCTAACTAAACTGAGAGGGCAAAAGCCCCCGGAGGGGACCCTGAAGGCCCCCACAGAAGTGCAGGACAAAATGCAAAAATATAGCACAAAAACAAAAAGAAGAAAATGTCTTATCTGTTAGCAGGAGATGCAGACACGACACAGCAGGCTACAAGGGAAACTGGAATCAAGGATTCAGACCAGAACAATTGATCACCGGCAACCCTGATGGGAAGGTGACTCCCTTATATAAGACCAGTCAGTAACACCTGATTCCCAGTCCTCACAATCTTCACTGGACAGACCAGAACCCTTGTAACCACCAGAGGAAGCCTCTGCTCAGAACTCATCTCAAACCCATTCACAACAGTACCCCCCCTTGAGGAGGGGTCACCGAACCCTCATTTGAGCAACCAGGTCGGTCAGGATGAGTTCTATAATACGCACGGATAAGTCTCCTAGCATGGATGTCCGAAGCAAACACCTGTCATGTATAGTGTACAGTTCCTATAGCGTCTTGTGCTTGGGTGCGAGGAAAACACAGGAGACATAGGTTGAAATGAAATGACTTGTATTACTTCATACAAGCATGCTGAAAAGTTCACACAGTTTGCAGGAACAGCGACAGGAGACACAGCAGGCCAGAGTAACTTCAAGCACTACAATAAATCTCCAAAGCAGGTTCAGGATCTCTTCTCTGTACCGTAATTCCTCTGCAAACATGGATTCACCAAACAGCAGGTTTCCAGAGTCCAAAAGTGTTCCAAGGTTCCTCAGTAGGGAATAGCTGGAGTACAAGTCCAAGGCTTCCAGGAGTCAGGTCACAGACTGACTGAGGCTTGATTCAGGAGCACTGATTGTTCAGCTGAGGCTGCTTAAGAAGCAAGAGGGAAGAATCAGGGCGGGAACATGAAAACTGGAAACTCCATATTAACTGAGGGCAAGAGCTGCAGAAAGACAGAAAGCAAAATGGCCGACGGAAAACTGAGTTTCAAGGAACATGTCAACAGAGACAAAGAACCTTACATTACTCCCCCCTTAGGGACAACCTCCGGATGAACTCAGACCAGGCTTGTCAGGGTACCTCTGATGAAACTGGCGGAGCAGGCGAGGAGCATTTACATTATTGACTGGTTCCCATGAGTTGTCCTCCACTGGGTAGCCCTGCCATTTAATCAAATATTGCAACTGATTTCTGTACAACCTGGAATCTAGAATCCTTTCCACCATAAATTCTTCTTGACCATCGACCAGCACTGGGTCAGGGCAAGGAGAAGAACGTCCAGGAAACGTATTGGGTGTTGCAGCCTTTAGTAGGGATACATGAAAGACAGGGTGGATTCTCATAGTTCTGGGCAGTTGAAGACGACAAGCAACAGCACTTATAATCTTATTGATCTTATAAGGTCCAATGTACTTATGTCCCAATTTAGACGATGGAATCTTTAATTTAAGATTTCTGGTTGACAGCCAGACCAAATCTCCTACCTTGAAAGCTGGTGCAGGTTTACGAAATTTATCTGCTGCTTTCTTGTACCTTTCCTGAGCCAATTCTAGATTTTCCTTTAGAAGATCCATATTCTTTTGTAAGGAAGTGATTCTTTCAGCCACTGCCGGCAAGGGCGTATCTATGGGAAATCGAGGAAGAATGTTAGGATGATAACCTAGATTGGAGTAAAAAGGAGACTGCTTAGTGGAGGCGCTCTGAGAGTTGTTATAAGAGAAATCAGCCAGTGGAAGTAGATCCACCCAATCATCCTGTAGGTGGCAAATAAAACAGCGGAGATACTGCTCCAGGGTCTGATTGGTTCGTTCTGTCTGTCCATTAGTCTGGGGATGAAAAGCAGAAGAAAGGTTTACTTTAATGTCCAATGCTGCACAGAAATTTTGCCAAAACCTTGAAGTGAATTGCACCCCTCGATCCGAAATGACCTCATCCGGTACTCCATGTAAGCGAAACACATTCTTAATCATCAAGTCTGATGTCTGTTTTGCAGTGGGTAAGCCGACACAAGGGATAAAATGAGCTGCCTTTGTTAGACGGTCAACCACCACTAGAATGGTGTTCTTCCCTTGAGAGGTTGGTAACTCCACAATGAAGTCCATAGAAATGGATCCCCACGGGCGGACGGGGTGGGAAGAGGTTGCAACAGACCAGTTGGTGAGGAGCGAGGTGTTTTGCATCTTGCACAGACTTCACATGAAGTGACATAGTTTAAGACATCTTTCCTGTAAGTGGGCCACCAAAAGAAACGAGAAAGAAATTCTTGTGTCTTTAGAATTCCCCTATGCCCGGCTATCTTGGAATCGTGGATGAGTTGCAATACTCTCAATCTGACTGTTTCAGGTATATACAGACGTTGTCCCTGAATCCACACACCATTCTTAAAGACAAGACTTACGTCCCTTGGGGGTTGAGCCAACAAAGAATCCGCATGGTATGCTTCCTTGATGTCCTTAAGTAGGTCTTGATTATGAATCACTCCCAGGAATCTAGAGTCAGGAAGAATAGTCTTAGGAGGAGTAAGTGGACGTGTCTCTGCTGAATGAATCCTAGAGAGTGCATCAGCCTTTCCATTGCGCGATCCTGGTCTATAAGAAATGACAAAATTAAATTGGTTTAGGAAAAGATTCCAGCGAGCCTGGTTACGATGGTCTGTCAGGACGACTATTTGCTGTACAGCTCCCTGAAGAAGGTGTCTCCATTCCTTGAAGGCGGCAATAATGGCCAACAATTCTCTATTGCCCACATCGTAGTTCCTCTCAGCCGAAGACAACTGCTGGGAAAAGAAGGCACAGGGATGCAAGACATTCTTCTCACCTGTTCTCTGAGAGAGTATAGCTCCAACGGCACAGTCTGAAGCATCCACCTCTATTATGAAGGCAAGCTCGGGGTTGGGATGTACTAAGATAGGTGCGGTGGTAAATTTATCCTTTAAACAGGAAAATGCTTCCTGAGCTTGCGGGGTCCAGGAGAACCTAGACTGTTTCCGGGTAAGTTGGGTGATAGGTGACACTACCTCAGAAAAATTCTTAATGAAACGTCTATAGAAGTTGGCAAACCGATGAAACGCTGCACCTCCTTCACATTTCTAGGAATTGGCCAATCCTTGATGGCTTGGGTCTTGCTTCCATCCATACTAATCCCTTGCGTAGATAGTACATACCCCAGAAATTGAATTTCGGTCCTATGGAATTCACATTTTTCAAGTTTGATGTAGAGATGGTTTTGTCTTAGGCGTTCTAAGACCATTCTCACATGTCCATGATGTTCCTCTGTGGAGTTAGAAAAAATTAGAATATCATCCAGATAAATCACCACAAATGTATCTAGGAGATCCCTGAAGATATCATTCACGAAGTGTTGGAAAGTGGCTGGGGCGGTACTCAGACCAAAAGGCATAACTAGATATTCAAAGTGTCCATAGCGTGACCTGAAAGCAGTCTTCCATTCATCCCCAGGTCTAATACGGACCAAGTTATAGGCCCCACGGAGATCCAGTTTAGAGAAAATTTTGGCATGCCGCACTCTCTCCAACAACTCAGGGATTAAAGGCAATGGATAACGGTTTCTAATAGTAACCTTATTGAGTTCCCTATAGTCTATGCAGGGTCTCAGAGATCCATCTTTCTTCTTCACAAAGAAGATGGGTGCACCTGCGGGAGATGAAGAGGGGCGTATGAAGCCCTTGGCTAAATTTTCGTCTATATAATCCTTCAAAGCTTTTAGCTCGGGCCCCGCTAGGGGGTAGATCTTACCAAAAGGTATCTCGGCTCCGGGCAATAATTCAATTGGACAATCATATGGACGGTGAGGAGGAAGCTGATCAGCGTTCTTCTTGTCACATAAATCCACATAGTCCTGGTATACAGCTGGTAGTTCAGGGACTGACATGGTTCCTTTAGGAACAGAGCAAGCTGAAACTCCTTGACTCATCTGTTTCTCCGGAAAGTGTAATTCCTTGGTCTCCCAGTTAATCGTAGGATTCTGCGCCTGCAGCCATGGTAGCCCTAGAATGATGGGAAAGTGGGGAGAAGAGATAAGCAAAAAAGACATTTTCTCTTGATGATCTTTACCCATAAGGACCCTCAAAGGCTCTGTTTCTTGATCCACTGGTCCAGAAGTCAGTAGAGAGCCATCCACAGTCTCCATCTGTACTGGAGTAGCCTTCTTCACTGAACGTATCCCCTGTTTCAGAGCAAAGGAGATATCCATAAAATTTCCACTTGCTCCTGAGTCGATCATAGCAGAGCTAGACACCCAGACTGAGTCAACCCAGAGTTTGATGGAAAGGAAGCAATGAGAATTGTTTATTTTACAACTCAGCTGGGACACCGCTGAGGAAACTTGAAAAATTGCAGCGTTTATACCGTCATCGTCCCAGAACTAACAGAGTTTAAGTCCAAGAAATCAAGATCTCTTGCAGCAGATCTCTCTGGAGCCTGAGGCTCGGACATGACAGAGCTCCTCTCGCAACACTCACAGTGAATGACTGCTGCAGTAGTCTTACGAGAACGGCTGGGGCAGTTTATAATGAAGTGCCCTGACTTACCACAGTAGAAACATAGATTTTCCTTTATACGATGTTCTTTGCGTGCATCACTAACCCGTCTTTGTAGAGAGTCCACCTGCATGGGTTCAGGTTCTGGTTCCCTTGTGATCCTACTCAAAGGTTCCTTAGCTGAGGAGGGAGGTAGTAAAAGGTTAGTGCGATTATTTTCGAACCATCTCTCTTGTCTGCGTTCAGTCAGACGAGCATCAATACGGATACAATAGTTAATAAAGTCACCTAACGCAGTGGGAGGGTCGGCACGAGCAAGTTCATCCTTAATCAGTGGAGACAACCCTTTCCGAAAAATAGATTTTTTAGCGGAAGTGTCCCAAGTGGTATCAAGATCCCATCTCCTGAAATCCAGGGCATATTCGGCTACTGAACGCTTACCTTGGCGCAAAGTTAACATGGCTGCTTCAGCTGTTGCACCTCGATTGGGGTCATCAAACACCTGCCCCATGGCTGAAATAAAAGCATCAAGGTGATTCAAACAATCATCCTCAGTCTCAATCAGAGGGTTTGCCCACATCAAAGCCTTATTGGTAAGCAACATGATTATAGTAAGCACTTTGGATCGTTCAGTGGGAAATTGTGAAGCATGTGCAGAGAAAAATAAATTGCATTGATTAATAAATCCCCTGAATTTCTCACGTTCACCGCCAAAACGAAAAGGAGGTAATTTGGGGATCCCAGAACTTGGGGTTATGGCAGGAGCCTGGGCTCGTTCCTCTAGAGCTCAATCCTGGCTCGCAATTCCTGGGTAGTCTGTCCAAACACTTGCAAATTATGATTAGTGAGGTCCTGTAGGCTTGCAAAACGGGTTTTTAAAGTCTGTACATCTGAAAGGATTGTATCAGTCACTCCGCAAAGTTCCTTTATGCGGGCCTCCATCTTCCAGATCTTTTAAGGCAGAGGTGCTGGAAGGAGAAGAGGAAAGGAAAAAAAAAAAAAACAATAGTGTTTACCTGTGGTAACACTCCAGAGTAAAGTTTAAAGGGAATGCGCTCACCTGGAATGGTTGTGAGAAGTCACAACCACTGTCATCACATAAGGTATTAAACGGACATCTGATATCCACAGTCACAGCAGACACGGCTTTCCCAGACCCAGCAGACACTAAACATTGGCTCCTGAATCTTGTCATGTATAGTGTACAGTTCCTATAGCGTCTTGTGCTTGGGTGCGAGGAAAACACAGGAGACATAGGTTGAAATGAAATGACTTGTATTACTTCATACAAGCATGCTGAAAAGTTCACACAGTTTGCAGGAACAGCGACAGGAGACACAGCAGGCCAGAGTAACTTCAAGCACTACAATAAATCTCCAAAGCAGGTTCAGGATCTCTTCTCTGTACCGTAATTCCTCTGCAAACATGGATTCACCAAACAGCAGGTTTCCAGAGTCCAAAAGTGTTCCAAGGTTCCTCAGTAGGGAATAGCTGGAGTACAAGTCCAAGGCTTCCAGGAGTCAGGTCACAGACTGACTGAGGCTTGATTCAGGAGCACTGATTGTTCAGCTGAGGCTGCTTAAGAAGCAAGAGGGAAGAATCAGGGCGGGAACATGAAAACTGGAAACTCCATATTAACTGAGGGCAAGAGCTGCAGAAAGACAGAAAGCAAAATGGCCGACGGAAAACTGAGTTTCAAGGAACATGTCAACAGAGACAAAGAACCTTACAACACCCAAGAATTGTCTTCCTGACCATAACCTCTCCATTTAACCAAATACTGGAGTTTCCGTCTAGAAAAACGAGAATCTAATATTTTCTCAACCACATACTCCAGATTGCCCTCAACCAAAACAGGGTCAGGAGGCACAGCAGCAGGAACCACTGGCTCAACAAACCTCTTCAACAAGGACTTGTGGAACACGTTATGGATCTTAAATGTCCCTGGAAGAAGCAAACGAAAAGAAACAGGATTAATAATCTCCATGATCTTATAAGGTCCAATGAACCTAGGCTTAAATTTAGGAGATGCTACTCTCATAGGAATATTCTTTGAGGACAACCAGACCAAGTCCCCCACTCCAAACCGAGGACCATCAGTCCTATGCCGGTTAGCAAACCGCTGGGCCTTCTCCTGAGAGAGGGACAACCTCTCCACTACCTGGTCCCAAATCTGTTGCATACGCTCCACAACAGAGTCAACACCTGGACAGACAGAAGCCTCCGTCTGTCCTGAAGAAAATCGAGGGTGAAACCCAGAATTACAGAAAAACGGAGACATCAAAGTGGCAGAGCTAGCCCTATTATTAAGAGCAAACTCAGCCAAAGGCAAAAAAGAGACCCAGTCATCCTGATCAGCAGACACAAAGCATCTTAGATAAGTCTCCAATGTCTGGTTTGTTCTCTCAGTTTGACCATTGGTCTGAGGATGAAATGCCGAGGAGAAAGACAATTGAACACCCAGTTTAGAACAAAAAGTCCTCCAAAATCTGGAAACAAATTGGACTCCTCTGTCAGACACAATGTTCTCAGGAATGCCGTGTAAACGAACCACGTGCTGAAGGAACAACGGCACCAATTCAGAGGAGGAAGGCAACTTAGGTAATGGCACAAGATGTATCATTTTGGAAAACCTATCACAAATTACCCAGATGGTGGTCATTCTCTGAGAAACAGGAAGGTCGGAAATGAAATCCATAGAGATATGGGTCCATGGTCTCTTGGGCACAGGCAATGGCATCAACAAACCACTAGAGCGAGAGCAAGGCTTGGAGCGAGAGCAAGTCCCGCAGGACTGCACAAATTCCCTGACATCACGAGACAAGGTAGGCCACCAAAAGGACCGACTAACCAAGTCTCTGGACCAAAAATTCCGGGATGCCCAGCCAATGCGGAACAATGAATCTCAGACATCACACTCTTTTTCCACTGGTCCGGGACAAACAATTTTCCAACAGGGCAGCACTCGGGCCTATCCTCCTGACACCCCTCCAGAGCAAGTCTCAAATTGGGCGAGATGGCGGAAAGAACTACACCCTCTTTCAAAATAACAGAAGGATCAGATAACTCAGGAGAGTCCGCAAGGAAACTCCTCGAGAGGGCATCCGCCTTAACATTCTTAGTGCCAGGAAGAAAGGAAACCACAAAATTAAAACGTGTGAAAAACAAGGCCCACCTGGCCTGTCTAGGATTGAGTCGCTTGGCAGATTCCAGATAGACCAGATTCTTATGGTCCGTAAGGACCACCACCTGATGTTTGGCTCCCTCCAGCCAATGTCTCCACTCTTCAAAAGCCCACTTCATGGCCAATAACTCCCGATTACCCACGTCATAATTACGTTCAGTAGGAGAAAATTTTCGAGAGAAAAAGGCACAAGGGTTACTTTTAGAGGTCTCTGGATCTTTTTGGGACAAAACAGCACCTGCCCCAATTTCAGAGGCATCAACCTCCACCTGAAATGGCAGAGAAACATCAGGCTGCCGTAGAACAGGAGCAGAAGTGAATCTCTGCTTATGTTCCTGAAATGCAGAGACTGCCTCAGGAGGCCAATTCACCACATCAGAACCCTTTCTGGTCAAATCAGTTAATGGTTTAACAATAACCGAGAAATTACCAATAAATTTACGATAAAAATTGGCAAAACCCAAAAATCTCTGAAGAGCCTTTAATGAAGTAGGTTGGACCCAATCATAGATGGCCTGAACCTTGACCGGGTCCATTTCAATAACAGATGGGGACAAAATGAATCCCAGAAATGAGATCCTCTGTACGCCAAAAAGACACTTTGATCCCTTCACATACAGAGCATTCTCTCTCAAAATCTGGAATACAGTTCGAACATGTTTCACATGAGAGTCCCAGTCATTAGAAAAAATCAAGATATCATCCAAATAAACAATCAGAAATTTGTCCACAAAATCCCTGAAAATGTCATTCATGAAGGACTGGAAGACGGAAGGAGCATTAGTGAGCCCAAAGGGCATCACTAGGTACTCAAAATGCCCTTCAGGGGTATTGAATGCCGTCTTCCATTCATCCCCGTGCTTAATGCGAATAAGGTTATACGCCCCCCTGAGGTCAAGCTTGGTAAACCAAGTAGCGTTTTTCACCCTGGAAAACAGGTCAGAAATCAAGGGTAACGGGTATTGATATTTCACAGTAATATTGTTCAAGAGACGATAATCAATACACGGCCTTAATGAACCATCCTTTTTGGCCACAAAGAAAAAACCGGCACCTAAGGGTGAAGAGGATGGTCTGATATGACCCTTCTCCAATGATTCCTTGATATAAGACCGCATAGCGTCATGTTCAGGTACAGACAAGTTAAAAAGGCGACCTTTAGGGAATTTACTACCCGGCACTAATTCAATAGCGCAGTCATAGCTCCTATGGGGAGGCAAGGATGCAGATTTACTTTCGCTAAACACATCAGAAAAATCAATCAAAAAGTCAGGAACATCTTGAGCCTGGGGGGAGGCAGAAAAAACAGGAGTGTTGGTATTAACACATTGGCAACCCCAACTGGTTACAGACACAGATTTCCAATCCAAAACAGGATTATGAGACTGTAACCAAGGGAAACCCAGCACGATAATGTCATGCAGATTATACAGAACCAAAAATTTGCAGCACTCCTGGTGATCAGGTTCAACCCTCATTATCACCTGAGTAGAAAACTGGGGTTTATTCTCAGCCAAAGGGGTAGAATCGATCCCCAGTAGGGGAATAGACTTCTGTAGGGGTATCAAGGGAAACCCACAACGTTTAGCAAAATCATAATCCATCAGGTTAATAGCTGCTCCAGAATCAACGAAAGCCTGAGCAGAAAATGAGGACAGAGAGCATATCAGAGTGACAGTTAATAAAAACTTAGTCTGAACACTACCCAAGACAACTGAGCGTGCAAAACGTCTTCCCCGCTTAGGGCAGACTGAAATAGCATGAGAGGCATCACCACAGTAGAAAAATAACCCATTGCGCCTTCGAAACTCATGACGCTGTGCCCCAGACACCACTCTATCACACTGCATGGGCTCAGAAGCTGGTTCACAAGGCAACACCATTCCACTCATACTTCTCCGCTCACGCAAACGTCTGTCAATTTGAATCGCCAATGACATAGAATCATTGAGACCAGAGGGGACAGGGAATCCCACCATAACATCCTTTACAGTATCTGACAGAACCTTCCGGAAAAGGGCTGCCAAAGCGTCGTCATTCCATTTGGTCAGGACTGCCCACCTACGGAATCTCTGACAGTATAACTCAGCGTCATAAAGCCCCTGATTTAATGCCAACAAGGCTCCTTCAGCTTGATCAGTGACACTAGGCTCATCGTACAACAACCCCAAAGCCCCAAAAAATGCATCAACATCACTCAAAACAGGATCCCCAGGTGTCAGGGAAAAAGCCCAATCCTGAGGATCGCCGCGCAGGAGAGAGATGATAATTTGAACCTGCTGCGCTGCGTTCCCTGAGGACTTAGATTTTAAGGCAAAAAACAATTTACAATTATTTTTGAAATTCTGAAACTTAGCTCGATCCCCTAAAAACAAATCTGGCATGGGAATCCTAGGTTCCACAACAGGCAACCTAGCAAGATATGCAGCAATACTCTGAACCTCAGTGGCAAGCTGATCCACACGGCCAGAAAACTGTGCAAACTCCATTGAGAGAAAAGATCCTCCCCAGCACCCAGAGATACAGAGGGAAAAAAATGCAACAAACAGAAAAATATCTCTGACAACTTGACAAACCCTTTTTTTTTTTTTTTTTTAAAAATATTTTCCCTTCTGTTGAGTACCCTATAATTTTTAGTTTGGGCCCGGGGATACTGTTATGATTTGGTAGTGAGGAGTGCAGGTAAAAAAGGCAATACACCAGAGCAGTTGGAATCTAGAGATGCAGTACCCTGACTAACCACCACAACTAGAGGCAGCCGTGGAGCGTTCCTACGTTGGTCCTAGACGCCCCGTCACAGCCTGGGGAAACTAACTACACCTAAAGATAGAAATAGGAAAGTATCTGCCCCCGGGGCAGAACCCAAAGATAATAGCAAGCCCCAAAAATGTAATGGCGGTTAGACAAGATGAAATACTGAACAGAAAGAAATAGTATGAGCAAACGCTGGGGGCCCAAATAACTAAATAGAAAAGTATAGGAAGGGGACTTACTGCAATCCCAGAAAACCTGAAAAACACAAAATCTACTAATTTCAAAAACACTGAGATCACACGGACCTCTACCACCTAAATTAGTTCCTTTTGTAACAAAATCAAAACAGCAGCCACTGAAAAAACTGGAAAAAGAAAAAGTACAAACATCAGTGGCTGAACTAAACTGAGAGGGCAAAAACCCCCCGGGGGGACCCCGAAGGCCCCACAGAAGTGCAGGACAAAATGCAAAAATATAGCACAAAAACCAAAAGAAGAAAATGTCTTATCTGTTAGCAGGAGATGCAGACACCCACACAGCAGGCTACAAGGGAAACTGGAATCAAGGGTTCAGACCAGACAATTGATCACCGGCAAACCCTGATGGGAAGGTGACTCCCTTATATAAGACCCGTCAGTAACACCTGATTCCCAGTTCTCACCCAAATTTTACTGGACAGCCAGAACCCCTTTTTAACCCCGAGGAAGCCTCTGCTCAAACTCATCCAAAACCCTTAAACCC